>JAHVAK010000580.1:0-647235 GCA_019845155.1 Luehdorfia chinensis
AGACATTTGTAGAATATGTTAAAAAATTTAAAAAAGTATGCTCCGTAGCCAAGTCATTACACTTAAGCAATCAAATAAAAAAGCGTCGGATAAAATAAAAATGACTTGGAGTATTATTAACAGTGAAACGGGGAAAGTCAAGGAACGCAACTCTAATTACAAATTTAATATTAACGACAAGCTATTGACATCTGATCATGATGTTGCCACAGCTTTTGAAAAGATTTTTACTGAAATTCCTATTTTGACAACCAAATCATTAAATTCTTCTACTACTACTGCCGCTGAGACATTACTAAAACAAAATGTAACTTCTTGTACAAAAGATTTTGAATTTCATATGATAGATTCAAATGATATTTTATATAATTTTAAGACCATTGATTATAAGAGAACCGCAGATCTATGGGGTATGTCTGTTGAAGTCATTACGTCTGTTATAGATATAATTGCACCTCAATTAGCCATAATTTTTCTAGTATTGAACTAGGTGTATTTCCTGATTTGATGAAACAGTAAAATCATACCTTTATTTAAATCTGGTAGTACATCGGACCCCGCTAACTTTAGACCTATTTCCGTACTACCAACATTAAGTAAAATTTTTCAAAAATAATTCTTAATCAAATGTTAAAACATTTTAATTTACATAAATTGTTTCACGAAATCCAATTTGGTTTTACAAGGGGTCGTTCTACAACCGATGCCGGTGTTGAACTAATTAAGAATATATTCGATGCCTGGGATGCCTTGGGTGTTTTCTGTGATCTTTCTAAGGCCTTCGATTGCGTTCATCATGAAACACTCATCAGGAAACTACATCATTACGGTATAAGAAATTCTGCACTTAACCTTCTAACTTCATATTTGAGCAATAGAACGCAGAAAGTAGTTATTAATAGTAAGTTCTTCCGGGTCAGCAGTATCTATAGGTGCCGCAGGGTTCGATTCTCGGCCCATTTCTATTCCTAATTTACATTAATGACTTACCTTACCTAGTAGGGGACAACCATGATATAGTGTTATTTGCTGATGATACATCTTTGATTTTTAAGATAAAACGTCAACTTTTATTATATGACGAGGTGAATAATGCTATTTCAAAAGTAGTACATTGGTTAACGTTAACAATTTGCTTTTAAATGGCAATAAAACTAAATGTATAAAATTTACAACACCAAATGTTAAACGAATGGATGTAAATGTACTCGTAAATGGGGAAGATTTGAGCCTTGTGGATGCCACTGTCTTTCTTGGAATAACTCTAGACGCGAAACTTCAATGGGGCCCCTATATCTAAACTAGCAAGTAGACTCAGCTCTGCAGCTTATGCTGTGAAAAGAATCAGAAACTTGACTAATGTTGAAACTGCTCGATTAGTTTATTTTAGTTATTTTCACAGCATAATGTCTTATGGTATTTTGCTATGGGGAAATGGACTGACGTAGAGGTGATTTTTGTTTTGCAAAGAGGGCCATAAGATCTATTTATAATCTTGGCTCTAGAGTGTCTCTTAGAGATATATTTAAAGTTATTAATATCTTAACCATGGCCTCTCAATATGTTTATGAAAACGGTATGTATGTACATAAGAATATTAATCACTTTAATAAAAAAAGTGATGTTCATAATGTGAATACCAGGAACAAGCACAAATTAATTATGCCAGTCAACCGACTTCACAGAGTCAGTAACTCTTTCATGGGCAATGTATACGTTTTTACAACAAAATCCCAGAAAAGTGCACAAAGTCTTTTAATAAAAAAGTTCAAACTATTTGTTAAACAAAGACTTTTTAAGAAGGGTTATTATAATATTAAGGAATACATGGATGATGATAACCCCTGGGAATGAGGTGATCGCTGCCTAGCTATTTATACATCTTTATAAAACTTCTGTAATTGAATATTTAAAATGACTGAAAAAAAAAATCCCGCTGGGTTTCTTACTGGTTCTTCCCAGGACAGAGGCATTTCTTTGCGAACCAGTGTAGTTTTAAAAGTAAAAGTATAATGTAAATGATCTATATTGAATAAAAATTTTTTTATTCAATATAGATCATTCTATTCTATTCTATTCTATATTGAGAGCTAGCGTAATCACAGGGCATATGAGACTTAAGAACTGATGTCTCAAGGTGATGTGCACAGTGAGGTGTCACACAGAAATGTTTTGGGTGACACATCATTTGTTATGGGCAGACGTTGCACTTACCATCAGGTGAACGTTTTGCTCGTTTCATCACAATATACAATAAAAAAAATGTCTGTAGTTTATTATTAAATAAAAATTTCAAAGCAGTCAATCTACACATTAATTCAACCCATTAATTTCCGATTTTCTTTTCACCACAAATGCTTTACAATCTACAAAATTAATAGCCGATTTAAATGACCCTCTCGCCCATCCTCACTTTTTTTAGCCTCTCGGCTCTCTGTTTTCTTCAATCTGTGGACCGCACTAAGAAGATTTCGATTATTGATGAGATGACAAATAAGGCTTAGAACACACGTTTCCGTGGGCACAGAATAATAAATTTGAACATCTTTCTTTTATATGTAAAACTAGCTCTGCCCCGTGGCTTCATCCGCGTAAAATAAAGCTACTATATTATTTCGCCGTACGTTCCACTCTTCTTGGTGAGTTCGGTTCACAGTGTGCATATAGCATAAAGTTTTATTACTTATAACCATTCCCAACAAAAGGGCTGTTTAATACGATAATATTTTTTGAAATCGGATTAAAAATTAACGCGTTCAAACATAAAAATTCTACACGCACCACTACGCGCGACCGCTGTTGAGAGCGGCGCGCAGCAGTCGACAATCACACCGCGTACACACGATACACTCGTGTTCCAGGGCGGTTCCCGCCGCCCAGAGTTACAGACACACAAGTCGACAGTCCGAATGGAGGCCCGCAGCCTCCCTCGGACGGTCATTAAATGACTTAAAATCATATTGAGATATTCTAAATCGCGCAAGCACGCAGCGAACGTGACAGTCCGAATTTCGAGGTTATTGTAGGAGTTTATTTATGTATTTATGTTTCGGTCAAACTAATCCTGGCACGCGGGCCCCTGACCCGTGAGCACAGTATCCGATGAAGCTGTAAAAGCCAAAAAGTCTAACAGCAATTACATCACCGAAATTATATACAAATTCTACAGCTTTATTACAGTAGTCAGATGAAATTATGTTTTATATGTTACAGACTAGCGACCCGCTCTGGCTTTGCACGGGTGCAATTTGCTAATCAAGAAAATATGACGTGCGCTCAGCAAAAAATTATTAAGTACTGAAAACATATGACAGCAAAACTGTCAAACTAAACGTCACTTTTTTTTTTAATTTATCTGAAATTTCAGACTTGACAAAACATCACCAAATCGGTAGAGCCGTTATGAAGTGATGATCTTTCATACGGCAATTGATTTATATTTATACAGATTTAGGACCGTAATCAGTACTTTTTAGGGTAGTAGACCAATATGGTATTAGGAGGTAAGAAATTGTGTGGTACAGAAATTATTAGCATCATCAACCTCTGCCGAAACCAATGGGCCATGAGTAAAGCTTTGAGAGAGAGAGAGAGAGCCCGTTACCGCTACAGTTCGAATAAGGAAAGAAAGTTAATTTGCTGATATTCGCGTGCAATAATATCTGGTGGCGGTTCCCGGTGGTTTTGTTAGTTTGCTTGTGCACGATTTGATGGGAGGGCGAGCGGTGCTCTTCATAAATTGGATAATACTCGTATGCGCCATTTAAACGCAATAACGCTCATACTTAAAAAAATTGAGACATAAGTTCTTGAGTCTCAAACTATCAAGTCTGATCTAATATTGTGCGGGTAGGGTTAAAGCATTAGATACGAAACTTAGGTAGACAATTGTTATTAAATCATGTATAACATTTTGTCATGGAGCGTGCTTTGGTTTTCTATGAGACTGTTCTTTGTAAATTTATTTATAATGTAATTTTGACTAAGATAAAAAAATAACAAGATAGAGGTTACCTACGGAGTTTCTTTCGCCTGTTTCTTGTCCGTCAAAGGAACCTCATTACGAAACGGTGTTACTTTGTAAAGAATATGACGTATGACAAACGATATTTATATTCGGTTCATTTTAATTTTCATTTCCATTTCCATTTTCATTGTATTTTCATTTTTATTTTTATTTTAATTTTATTTTAATTTTAATTTTCAATTTCATTTCCATTTTCATTTCCGTTTTCATTTTAATTTTCATATTCATTTTCATATTCATTTTCATTTTCATATTCATTTTCATATTCATTTTCATATTCATTTTCTTTTTTATTTTCATTTTCATTTTCATTTTCATTTTCAGCTTCATTTTCTTTTTCATTTCCATCTCCATTTTCATTTTATTTTCTTTTTTATTTTTATTTTAATTTTATTTTTATTTTAATTTTCAATTCCATTTCCATTTTCATTTCCGTTTTCATTTCCATTTTCATTTCCATTTTAATTTTAATTTTCATATTCATATTCATTTTCATTTTCATTTATGAGCAGTTCTCAACTGAGATTGAAATCTAGCCAAAACAGTTTTAACAACGGACAATATTTTCGATTGCTTTGATTGCAGCGTTGCTTATCGCGATTTAGTTGAAAATTTTGACGATAGATTATTTCCATTCCAGTATCAATATTTTTTTAGATTAATTGATTATAAAAAAATATTATAAATGAATGCGCCGTGGTAGCGGCTTAAGAGAATCTACCACCCTGTCTCATCCCGTGGGTGTCGTAGAAGTCGACGGAGGGAAATAAAAACCAGGAGATGGGCAGCAGCATTTTCCTGTAACATCTGTATAAATAAACTGCGGTTGCCAACCCGCCTGCCAAGCTTGCTAACTATAGCAAAATCTCTCCAAAATGAGAGTTACTAACTTTTGTTGCAATCTAAGGGGGAGGCCTATGTTCAACAGTGGACTTGTGATAGTCTGAAACGACGAAACCACGAACGCATAAATAATTCTAATATGGATATATTTAATATTGTCACCCATTTTATATTGTTTACCACGTGCTCAGCGGTGAAGGTAAACATCGTGAGGAAACCTGCATGTCTGAGGAATAAAAACATTTCTAAGACATGTGAAGTCCGCCATCCCGCATTGGAGCAGCGTGGCGGACTCTTCCCGGCTCCGAAACCTTGTCAGAAATGAAACGAGCCCTAAGTTTAGTTTCTGTTACTGCGATCTCAAATCCCTCTGGTAAACATGACCTAATCGCCACAGTACCTGACTTCTACGCCGCGGGCCCTGGGTTCGAATTCCGGCCTTTGTTGCTTATCCGGTCTGGTTTTATAGTGCACGTGAAATGTGTGTCTGCAAAACGCATGTCCAGCTTTTTACAAGCTGATAAAGATAACTGTCGTTGTGTGGTGGCGGTTTCAGAGAATCTACCACCCCATCTCATCCCGTGGGTGTCGTAAAAGTCGACAGAGGGAAAATGAAAACTAGGAGATGGGCAGCAGCATCTTCCTGGAACATCTGAATAAATAATCTGCGGTTGCCTGTGTTGCCGGCCAAGCATGACAACTATGGCAAAATGCCCTAAAATAATAGCTACAAACTTTTGTGGCAATCTATGTGGTAGGCCTAGTGATTTAGCATTGGACTAGTGATAGGCTGAAATGATGATGATAAAAGAAAAAAAAAGAAGAAGATAGTAATATGACAGCGGTAACAACCGAATTAAATTATTATTTATAATTCATGTGTCCCTTACTTTAGGTAAAATTTTTACATCCAATTATTCGGCCATCGCTTTTTTGCGAGATTTAACGAAAGTGCGGATTGTGAAACCTTCGAGACTTGAATTCAGTCATTTTATTTATCTTTTTGAAAACGCCACGACGATTTTACGAGTTGACTGAATTTTTCGCCTAATTTATATTTCATTTGATAATAAGTTGCTATTTTCTTTATTGATCAAAAACAAACAAGTGACGAGACGAGCAAAAAGTTCACATGACGGCAAGTGCAACGGCTGCCCATAACAAATTCTGTGTCACCCAGACCATTTCTGTGTGGCCCCTCACTGCATCCGTCTCCCTGAAATATCAGTTCTGAAGTCAATATCCAGTAATTACATTAGCTCTAGCTCTAGCCCTATGTACCAAAACACAGCAATGTTTACTTGCACAGTACTGTACTACTGCTTGACTGCAGAATAACTGGCACTGCGGTAGTATCTACCTAGACAGATTCCTGCATAGGAATCCAACCCCAGTATACCTATCGCTACGTTAAGACCTATTGTTAAGCAAAAAAGTTTAAGGGATACTTCATTTACATTGAAAATCAATTGTAGCTGTTCACATATTTAAATATTTTTATAAAAAAACGATGCCCCACGCTTGGATTCCTCATGAATTGTGGGTGCGTGCGTTTTACAGACATAAATTTCACGTGCACAACACTAACAGACCCAAAAACCAACAATTTATGTTCTTTGCAAAAATGTTTGCTTTGAATGGAATTCGATCCCAGGACCCGCGAAGTAGAAGTCAGGTACACCGACTCCTAGGCTACGCGGTCGTCGAATGTTATGTTTATGACACTGTGGTCCGTCTTTCAATTTTATCAACACCATAACTCACCAAAGTTCACTTCTCATTATCATTCTAACATCATCATAAGCCATTAATGTCAGTGGCACATCTCACTGTATTTAACTTATCGGTCATTATCTAACATACATACAGTCACGCCTCTTTCCCATTGCAGTAGGCAGAGACCACATCTTTCCACTTGCTACGATCCTGACACACATCCTTCGCTTCTTTTTCTTTCGCGAGCCTTTTCATACAAGCGCGTTGCGGGTACTTTTGACGTGATGAAAACGTCTTGGATTATCATCATCATTATTTGAGCCTAATACAATTACACTGCTAGACATAGGCTTCCCCCATTGCTAATAAGTACGATCAAATTAAACTATTGAATTCCGGTAAAACTGAACAGGTTGCGCTCCATCTTGGGGCGGACAGTCCTAGACTGCGTTTGCCGGTACGAGGTGGCCACTAAACCTTTTCCTTGAGCTGTACGAAAATAAATTAATTTTTAAAAATACCATGGGAAATCTTTATTTTTTCGGGAGATAAAGTATTCTAAGTCCGTCTCCAGAACGCAAGCTATCTCTGCTCCGAATTTGGTCAAGTTCGGTTCAATGGTTGAGCCGTGAAAGATAACAAATAGACAAAAGGGACGGAATTACTTCCGCATTTATAATATTAGTATGGATTAATATAAGTTAAGAGTAAATTTGGAACTACTCATTACAGATGCTTCGTATTATCAAATATTCACGATTTCAAATCATAACAATACATGAACAACGTAGCCAAAAAAATATTTCAAAATCACCAAAACATTTATTTTTTATTTTTTTGATAAAGTTCTGAGACGAGCAAAACGTTCACCTGAAGGTAAGTGCAATGTCTGCCTATAACAGATTTGTGTTACTCATACCATGAGACATTAGTTCTTAAGTCTCGTATGCCCAGTTATTACGCTAGCTCACAGTGCTCTTCACACCGAAACACAGTAATGTTTGCACACTAGTGCTTCTGGGCAGAATAACTGGCCCTGGGGTGGGACCTACCTAGACGGATTCCTGCATAGGAATCCTACCACCAGTAATTGGTATTTTTTATATTAAAATGTTACAATGAAACAGCACTACTTTACGCCCACTTCGACATTGAACTTGAAAAAAATCTGTCTGGAAACGGAAAGTATGAAATAAATAAAAATAAAGATATTTTTTTAAATACAGACAAAAGGCGTAAAATTGGATAGCGTGCATTTTGGCTTTAGGGGTATAGACGACAATCGTATCGATGAAAAACGAATTCAAGTTTATTTCGTTTAAAGCATACGCTTCAATGGCAAAGCAAAATATGAAGTGCGGTAACGTTTTAGGGTGTGGTGCAAGTTACATTCGCTGGCGTTATTAGTGGCGGCTTAAGGGAAACTGCCACCCTTTCTCATCCCGTGGGTGTCGTAAAAGTTGACGAAGGTAAAATAAATCTTCCTAGAGCATCTGAATAAATAAACTACCGTTGCCAACTCGCAACTATGGCAAAATGCCATCAAAAATTAGAGATACTAACCTTTGTCCCACTCTATGGAGGAGGCCTATGTTCAGCAGCGGACTAGTGATAGGCTGAATGGGTGATGATGATAATGACGTACCGACAAACGTTCACCTGATGGTAAGTGCAACGTCTGCCCGTAACAAATGCTGTGTCACCCGGAACATTTCAGTGTGGCCCCACAATGTACCCGTCACCCTGAGACATCGGTTCTTAAGTCTTACATACCCAGTGATTACACTAACTCTCAGTGCCCTACAAATTGATACACGGAAACGTTTGCACACTACTGCTTCACGGCAGAATATCTGACCTCTTTGTGCATCCCATAAGCTGTCCGCTTATGAAATGCACTGCATATAACCACAAGAAGAACTAAGTTCTTGCCATATGTTAAGAAGCTGGTAAAGAATCAGCATAACTTTGATTTTTATCTAGCTTTCATCTTTTTCATTTCTATTTACTTATTTAATTATTTTTATAAGTACTAAATTGCTGTGTGGCGTTGGCTTTAGAGAATCTGTCACCCCATCTCATCCCTTGGATGTCGTAAAAGTCGACAGAGGGGAAATAAAAACCAGGAGATGGGCAGCAGCGTCTTCCAGAAACATCTTAATAATATAAAATCCGTAAAAATAACTTTTACTTATATGTGTAGTATTCGTGTAAATTTAAGAAATAATTATATAACATCTTAACAAATGAACTGCGGTTGCTAACCCGTCCACAAGGCGTGGGAACTATGGCAAAATCGCCCGAATTGAGAAATACATATTTTTGTGGCAATCTTTGTGGAAGGTTTATGTTAAGCAGTGGACTAGTGATAGGCTGAAATGATAATGATGATGATATGTACTTATATTAAGTAGAATTTGTTTTCTCCCTTTTTTTATATTTCATAAAAGTGACAGAACGAGCAAAACGTTCACCTGATAGTAAGTGCAACGTCTGCCCATAACAAATGCTGTGTCACCAAGAACAGTGTGATACCACAATGCGCCCGTCAACCTGTCAGTTCTTAAGTCTCATATGCCCAGTGATTACGCTGGGTCTCAGTGCCCTTCAAACCAGAAACACAGTAATGTTTGCACACTACTGCTTCACAGCAGAATAACTGGCCCTGTGGTGGTACCTACCTAGACGGATTCCTGCATTGCCCTTCCAATGATTTATTTATTTGTACTCGTATGGTATACAAAAATGATACATTGATGGGAAAACATTTAGGTAATATGTAATTTATGCTTAATTTGAAAATAAGGTCAAATTCTTAATTCATAAAATAAATACTGGGTTCTTATATCTTGGACCAGGGCTTAAAGCGATGCCCTTAAACATGTTTTCAAAGAGCTAAAACTTTGTCCAGCCTTTCCGGTGACCTGGCGCTGAGCTGCTTTGCCATTTTAAACCATTAAAAAATAAAAATCTTACCTTCTTAATTGGATAAGCCTGTTTGTGTAAAATATTCATGGGCACAGCTTTTCAAGTAAGACCTTTTATTAATTTTCGGAGCTGAATTGGTTAATTTGTATATTTTGTTATGTTTTTTTATTAGATATAATCACGAAACGTGCAAGACGTTCATCTGATGGTAAGTACGTCTGCCCATATCAAATGCCGTGTCACCCAGAACTTTTTTGTGTGACACCACACTGCGCTCGTCACCCAGAGACATCAGTTCTTACGTCTCATATGTCCAGTGATTACGCTAGCACTCAGTGCCCTTCAAACCGAAACAGTAATGTTGCAGATTACCGCTACACGGCGGAATAACAGGCCCTGGGGTGGTACCTACTAAGTGAAAAGCAGTACGTTCAGGTAGGTTCTAACTGCCGCAGGGCCAGTTACTCTGTCGTGAACCTCGACTGATCGCTTTTGACCTACTATCAAAAAAACAACCAATCAACATTGGTCTTTTAAAA
Source organism: Luehdorfia chinensis (assembly GCA_019845155.1). Classification (NCBI taxonomy): domain Eukaryota; kingdom Metazoa; phylum Arthropoda; class Insecta; order Lepidoptera; family Papilionidae; genus Luehdorfia; species Luehdorfia chinensis. Next base: position 10,054 of record JAHVAK010000580.1, read on the forward strand.
ATCGCTATCGTCTTTGACCATCTTTCTCTTGCTTTTTAAGAAAACGATGCCTCTTACTGGGATTTCTCCTGTATCGTAGATTTTTCAGACGCAAATTTACAAATCATACCGAAAAGAAACAATTTGTGTTTTGCACAAATGTTGGCTCCGGCTGGGGTTCAAACCCAAGACACTGCCCAGACACTGCCCACTGACTGCATTTGAGAAAAATATGATATAATATTATATGTCCTTCGCTTCTGTCTGTCATATTTTGAAACCGCAAACTTCTCGCTATAGGACCCTAATATTATTTCTCTCTCCCATAATTACCAACCCACCCCATATTATTCATTTTAAATTCAATCAGCACCAACAATAAGCAACGTTCGTTACCTCGATACTATTGGGGAAGTTTGCCAATTTCCCCCTAGACAGACGGACAGACTGTGATCTAATTTTATATCTAAATGTATAAAATATTTATTCTCATTTACTGTCATTATATGTTCTGTTTTTATTTGTATCCATTAGGGAGATTCTATTAACCTTAGCTACCATATAAATATTTTTTATATGATATATTTTTTTGCTTGGGATTGCCCCGTTTTGCTAAAATAGATAGGAATCTCCTGAAATTACAGCAATATATTTACATACATACATAAAGTCTCTCCTCTTTCCCATTGGGGTAGGCACGGACCCCATCTTTCATTTGCTACGATTCTGACATATATTTCGCTTCTTCTACTTACATTATTGTTTTCATTCAAGCTCGTCGGTTGCATAACGTGGTCTTTCCTTAAAACGACTTCGATCTGATCGTGATACGTTCGCCTACGCCGACCTTTACTGGCTTACCTATTCACACTCACCTCATAAATCTGTTTTATCAATCGTCTTTCATCCATCCACTCTACGTGTCTAACCCATCTTAGTATCCCTTTCTCTATCTTTGTCACTACATCTTCTACCACACCGCAATGTTCCCTCATATAATCTAAAGCTATTATGCAATCCTTCTCTTGGTTATCTTGATACTTGTACACAACAGGAATCGATTATCTATTTTTAAGGTAACCACTGAAAGAACGCAAGCAATTTTCGATTGTTGTACCAGAATAGCAAGTTAAACTGTAAATTGAACTCATACACCTATAGTCTGTTCAGTTCAGTGAGCCGTGAAAGAAAAGGGAAACTAACCATAAAAAAGGGTTCTTAAAGTTGGAACGCATTTGAATACTACCAAATTAAAGAGTACATTTTATCATCATCATTTCAGCCTGTCGCAGTACACTGTTGATCATAGGTACCCATAGATTGCCAATAAACACGATCCTGAGTCACCTGTTTTTATCGAATTATCGAATAATCGCAAAACCGTACAGATCGTCGTTCCATCTAGTGGAGAGAAGCTTTACACTGCGTTTGCCGGTACGAGGTTGCCACTCTAGAACCTGTCTTCCCCAACGGTTATACGTTCTACCAGCTATATGGCCCACCAATTGCCACTTCAGCTGGCTGATCCTTTGGGCTATGTCAGTTACTCTAGTTCTGCTACGGTACTCATCGTTATTTCGTCTCACAGAGGAACTCCGAGCTTCCTTATTCCTCCATTGAAATGTTAGTTTTGTCATCGGTCAGGTTATATCCGACATCTTTACTAACGATCAACTTGTTGATATAAGGTTGCTGTTTCCAGATAATTTTGTTTAATTCTTGTTATTCCAGTGTTACTTTTGTTGTTTTTATCAAGTTTCTTGTATTTTAGATATCTGCTTATTGTTACGTTTTTGTTATTTTGACGTTTTCGTGTAGAAAACTGTTAAATAATTATAAGTATACTCATGTGGCAATACTATAATGACTTGCAGTTTTTCATTGTTTAACAAGGTCAACAAGTAGGAAGACGAATTTTTATTATATGAAGTTAGTGTGATTTTGATAATTAAATGTCTTAAGAGAATCCCCCCTATCTCATTGCGTGGTTGTCGAACAGGCATAATAAAAACCACGTGATCGGCAGTAGCATCATGCTGGAACATCTGAACAAATAAACTGCGGTTGCCAACCCGCCTGCAATGCGCAGCAACTATGGCAAAGAACGCCCCAAAATTAGAGCTTTAGTGGCTATCTTTGGGAGAGGCCAATGTTCAGCGGTGGACTAGTAGTAAAAAGTTAAGTAAAGTTTCAGCCTATAAATGTCCCACTGCTGAGCACACGCCTCCTTTTATTTCTGAGAGGGTTTTGGAGCTAAGTAGAATCCGCCACGCTGCTCCAATGCGGGTTGGTCGACTGCACATGTTTTCGAAATATTTTTTATTTCTCAGACATGCAGGTTTCCTTACGATGTTTTCCTTCACCGCCAAGCACGTGGTAAATCAGCACTTAAAATTGCAATTAACAATTTCAGTGTTGCCGGCACCGGGAATAGAACCCAGGTCACTCGCGTTCTATGAAATTTAAAGCGAGCGACTAGCCCCTGAGCTACCACTAGTAGTATGAAAGTATAAATCAATTTGTTTACTAAGTTAACAAAAAACATTAGTAAACTTAGACCAGGCATCGCGTTTTTTTTCTTTGCCGAAGAAACACCGATCAAAGAATACTCCGATGCATTCAACAGAAAAGGAGACTGTTATTGATAAGTAGATTAAATTAAAAAAAAAAAACAACGAATTAAAAGCTTGAGAAACATTGTTTTTCACCTTGTCTCAATCTGAAATGAATTGATCATAGAAAGAAAGAAAGAAAGAAAGAAACAAAAATCATTTATTTGTTTGAAGCAGACGTACACAAAAGTAATACATAAAAAAATAGCAGTACAAAAATTAAAAAAAAGAAACTAAAAACACAAATAATAACTAAAATTAAAGTATGGAAATTGTACGCCGTACTCCTAGCAAACGAGGTTGACAACTCAGCATACACTGCGGCGGAAGCGAATTCCGTCACAGCACTGATTTTCTGTGATATATAAATAATTACAATATTACGGTAATAATATATAAAACAGTAATAAAATTTTGAAAATAAATATGTACCTTTCTGATATAGTAATTCCTAACAATAGATTTCATAATGGCGATGGCGAATCTTATGTAGTGCAAGCAAAACTTAGCAATAAATTTAAATTCTAATAGATGTTCTTTTTATGTATAGGTTTTTGCATCTTTATAACAAAGGATTGCAAAGCTATATAAGGAAAGCTTATTCTATCATGAAAATCGTTCGACGCTTAGGATTGATAACTTTTAAAGTTCAGAATTCAGTACAAAAATAAATCTACTTAGAATTTTAAAATGAAACAAGCATAGCAATACGGAATGGATACCGTTCCTAGGCTGACTGCAGATTTTAAAATGACTACAATATTCTATTCAAAACGAAACTATTAATAAAATATGAGGATCCGCATTCCATACTTCCTCCGACAGACCGTTATAAATCATCTCTTTATGTTAAAGCCCCTATTCACAGACCGACCATTTTCATTCATGAATCTGCGCTGTGATTTTTTCGTGTCTGTTGCGAACTTTATGTAAAATAAACACTTGGAGCTGTCGATGTTCGGCGACTGTGTTCATTTTAAAATGACGTCGTCTCTACTGACGTTGTGTTAACTGGATTCTGAAAACTGTTCCCGCTACTTTTTTAACACGCTAGCTGTATGCTGTTTTATTCGCGTAAAATAATCCGAACACATGACTGCGCCGTACGTTCGACCCTTCTCGGTAATGTTAAGTTCTCATCGTACGTGTCTTAAAGGTCGTACCAAAAAGTCTGTAACCCAACTCAAAAAAGGGCTATATGATACAAAAGCATTTCAAATCGGATAAGTATTGGATTAGCTGTTGATGTTTATTACATTAATAAGATTTAGTCATTTTGTAATATGAAATATGAAGGTACTATGGAGGAATCCGTCTAGGTAGGTACCACCCCAGGGCCAGTTATTCTGCCGTGAAGCAGTAGTGTGCAAACATTACTGTGTTTCGGTCTGAAGGACACTGAGAGCTAGCGTAATCACTGGGCATATGAGACTTCAGGACTAATGTCCCAAGGTGACGGGCAACGACCTTGATGGTTGGTATTCCAGCACAGTGCGTTTTTCGCGCAATTTTCTGCCACGCACATGCACTTTATGGAATCGGCTGCCGCCGGCGGTTTTTCCGGACCGATGCGACATAGAGACCTTCAAGAAAAGAGCCTATTCCTTCCTCAAAGGCCGACAACGCACCTGCGATTCCTGTGGTATTGCGGTTGTTCATGGGCGGTGGTGATCACTTACCATCAAGTGAGCCATTTGCTCGTTTGCCCCCTCTCCTATAAAAAAAATCACATCAAAGGATTAGGTGGGAAATGGACTATAAAGTGTAGGATACTACCATCTCGGAAAGAGCAGAAGGAGACAGCAGTGGTTCGGGAGGCTGGGGTCGCTTACTCAACCGTATTCGACGAACAAGGCAACTAGGTCAAGTATCCCTTTTTGTTAACCATAAGAAATACTTTAAAAAGTGTTGTGTCAATAATCTACATTGAATGATAAGTCTATTCAATTCTGAAAGCCATATAATATTAATAAAAATGACGCTACTATCTTATTTTTTTTAACGTAGCATGTGGAAAGACGTGTTCTCTGCCTACTTCAATGTGAAAGAGGCGTGACCCTACGCATGTATGCGTTTTTTAAATCACACACTTTACCGCCTAACTTTGATAACTTATCATCGTAATTAATGCAAGAGTTCGCATATATTAACATTAGGTATTAGTGCGGGGTTCATTTCTGGCATAGGACTTAGATATTAATTGTGAAATATTACGTGTTGGGAAATGTACCAGACGGGTAATAAATCGATAGTTTAATTCATGCCGTTTAACTTAGAAACGAAGAGTATGTAACAATTAGCCGTCGAAAATCTTACTAACAAAAAAGTTTTAGCTAACTAAATTTTTTTTTTGCAATAGATGATGTCCTCCTGGCCGAGTTTAGACCACAGTGTCAACTTCCGAATATTGTCGAAAGTTACCTACTGCGCAGGAGATTAGTGCCACAAGTGTACGCGCAAACACAGACACACTCACTCGTTATAACCTACCCGTGCCGATGTAACGCTCATGCGATAAGATCGGAGGTAGGCTAGGATGCAGTGTCAGATACACAAGGACAAACACGCCAACCAGACACCAAAAGAAAACCAACAATTTGTGATTTTGCACAAACGATAGCTCCAGCTGGGATTTAAAACCAGAACCCGAAACGTAGTGGTCAAGTCTCTAACCATTAGGACACACGGTCGTCGCAATAGATAGTCGGTTTATAAAGCTTTACGCTGCGGTTCTAAAAAGCCACAGGCTGAGAATTGAACAAAGATATGAAAGGGCTGAACTTAGCTCAGGTCAGCGAAATTACACGCCAGTAAGCACAATCATGTATTACATGTTATTTTAGGCGGGTGACACCGCGAGACGTAGCTAGTTAAGTAATATTAATAGAATTATATACAGTTACTAGAAAATAGTGTTAGGCTGAAACGACGACGACGACGAACGCCGAGAAGTATAGTTAGTTAGTGAAGTATGCTGTTGTGGTACTGTTGTGGTTCCGAAGCAGGAATCCGTCTAGGTAGGCTGCACCAGGACCCGTTATTCTGCTGTGAAGCAGTAGTGTGCATGCATTACTGTGTTTCGGTTTGAAAGGCACTGTGAGCTAGCGTAATTAAGAAGCGACTTAACAACTTATGTCTCAGATTTGCACAGTACTGCTTCACAGCAGAGTAACTGGCCCTGCGTATCTACCTAAACGGATTCCTGCAAAGAAATCCTAGCACCAATTAATGTTTTTTTTTATTAGATAAAGTGATGAAACGAGTTGTAGCTCTCGTTTTAGGGGGATTTTGCCATAGTTGCGACGCTTCGCAGGCGGCTCGGCAACCGCAGTTTATTTATTTATATGTTCCAGGTAAATGCAGGTAGATGCTGCCCATCTCCTGGTTTTCATTTTCCCTCTGTCGACTTTTACGACACCCACGGGATGCGATGGGGCGTTAGATACTCTTAAGCCGCAAACACACGGCTAAAAAGTATGTATGTATGAAATTAAGTTTTTTATAGTAAATTTCGTTTTTTTTCTACAAAAGATAACTAAATAGACTGATCATTATTCTCTACTAAATGTTCTAGCCAACCAACACGAGACGTTTATCCGACGTCGGACAGATAGCATGTCTGTAGGTGAACCGAGAGAAATAAGTGAAAATGCTATACTGCAAAGATTTCTCTATTCGTTTTCTCGAAACGAGAAAAAAATAAATTATATTGAACTGATTAGGGTCGGATTCCGTTCATTAATGAGATTTTTATTATGTAACAGTTATAACCTCTAAATGTCTTAATTACGAGCACAGACCTCTTCTCATTTCCGACAGGCTTTTGAAGCCGGGATGAGTCCGCCGCGCTGCTGCAATGCGGATTCGAACTTCACTGGTCGTAGGATTCCTTTGAAGATATCCGTCTAGGTTCACCCCAGGGCCAGTTATTCTGCCGTGAAGCAGTAGTGTGCAAACATTAATGTGTTTCGGTTTAAAGGGCACTGAGAGCTAGTGAAATCACTGTGCATATGAGACTTAAGAACTGATGTCTCAGACGTGCATTTTTTCCCATGTTACACTTCAGCGCTGAGGATGTGGTTAATCCGCTATATAATATATATATATACACTCGTATATATATAATAATTCAAAGCAATTTTAGATATGCCAGCACCTGATTTCGATCTCCGGAAATCAGGTCACTTGAGTACTAGGGAATTTAAGACTAGCAATCAGACCCTGAGCTACCGCGACTCTCTAGGCTACCATGGCCTTTTTTCACTAATTCTTATATACGAGTAGCATAATTTACTGGGGGTAGGCTTCCAATGCGGGAATCAATCTGGGTAGGTAGGAACTACCGTAGGGTCAGTTATTCTCCCGTGAATCAGTAGAGTGCAAACATTACTATGTTTCGGTCTGAAGAGCACTGACAGCTAGTGTAATCACTGCGCGTAGGAGACTTGAGAACTGTTGTCTCAAGGTGACGGGCGCAATGTGTTGCCACTCGGTAGTGATCTTGGTGATACAACATGTTATGGGCAGACGTTGCACTTACCATCAGGTGAACGTTTAGCTCGTCTCGTCACTTCATCAACAACCTGAGTGTGCCCCCCTGGATATGTACTATAAGATATTTCACGACTAATAATAACTGGTCGCGTCCTAAGTTCTGTCACATCCTATTTTATTTAAATTTCGAACAGTGGCCAGAAATATTTGAACTGATTTTAAATGAGATACTTTTGCGCATCCTAAAATAGAAAAGAAATTGAATTTTGTTTCATTTAAAAAAAATGAAATGGTCGCGAAAGGAATACAGGGCTTATTGCGCTGCACCGCTGCAGTTACGCGCCAACTGAGATATTTAAACATCGGCAAAATTTTAAATTAACGCTGAAGGTTGTATAACGTTTTATTAAACGATTTAGAGACGATTCGACCTGCGAAGATCAAAACAAAAAACCTTGTACGGTTAGGACACCAGTGGTCATCAAAGCAATGCGGGCTCGAATCCAACAAAATGCAGTTCGCAAGCAGCAAGGAAGCATTTCTGACAAATTGATGGTTTTTGTGCTGTGAATGTGTACGCCTGTGAAACACACCCGCGATACAGGAGAAATCCTACCACGGGGCACCTAGTTTTATTGGAGAAAGTGACGAGACAAGCAGGACGGTCACCTGATGGTAGGTGCAATGTCTGCCCATAACAAATGCTGTGTCACCCAAGACATTCATGGGTACCACACTGCGCCTGTCGTCCTGAGAGATTAGTTCTTAAGTCTCATATGACCAGTGATTGCACTAGCTCTCAGTGCCAATAGACCGAAACAGTTATGTTTGCACACTACTGCTTCACGGCAGAATGAATTCCACGACTCAAGTTTAAACATGGATATATTGTATAGGAATAAAAATCAATTAACGCATGTATGAAAGACTTGTGATCACTTGAGAACGGCCCGACCGATTTGGCTGATTGTTTAGTTGTGTTCGTAATTGTTCGAACAAGGTTTGTATGAAAGAACTTTTTTTGATGGTATATTTGTATTAGAATCCCAATAAAATAAAGTTACGTTTAGTTTGACAGTTCAGCTGTCACATGTTTTCATGACAAAGAAAAAAAATGTGTCGTTCAGTTTCACATTCGCATTTCTCATTTTCTCCATAAGTAAATTTTACCCGTGCGAAGTTGCGGTTGCCAACCCACCTGCCAAGCGTGGCAACTATGGCAAAATCACCCCAAATTGAGAGCTAACTTTCGTTGCAATATATGGGAGAGGCTAATTTTTTTTCTATTGTAGAAAGTGCTCGTCACCCTGAGACATCAGTTCTTAAGTCTCAAATGCCCAGTGATTACGCCAGTTCACAGTGCCCTTCAGACTGAAACACAGTAATGCTTACACACTACTGCTTCAGGGCAGAATAACTGGCCGTAGGGTTGTACCTACCTAGACGGTTTCCTGCATAGGAATCCTACTAGTAATACTAGTAATAGGCTGAAATGCCTCATAGAGGCATTCTTACCCGCAACCCTCAGCTTTGAATACAGGCTTACTAACTGGAACGCAGGCTTACTTACCGTGCTATCAAGGCGTCTTTGAATTGACAACAGAGACTAACGTATTATTACTAACGTATTTGCCGTGTGGTAGCGGCCTAAGAGAATCTACCACCCCATCTCATCCCGTGGGTGTCGTAAAAGTCGACAGAGGGAAAATGAAAACCAGGAGATGGGCAGCAGCATCTTGCTGGAACATCTGAATAAATAAACTGCGGTTGCCAACCCGTCTGCCAAGCGTGGCAACTATGGCAAAATCCCCCAAAACGAGAGCTACAAATTTTCGTGGCAATCTATGGGGGAGGCCTATGTTCAGCAGTGGACTATTGATAGGCTGAAACGACGACGACAACGACTAACGTATTATAACGTCGAAATTTGTTGTCACAGCAACAACCAAAATTGTATTTTAGTCGTATACATTTTATTTCTTCTTTAAAAGACCGTCTGACAACAGTACGAATGTTTCAAAGAAACATATCAATATATCGGGGCGGAATTTATTTTTCTCGACTTGAACGTTACGCTTTAGACGGAACCATCGCGGCATATTGTAATACAGCTGAATGCAGATTTCGAAAACACTTGGTAACTATTAGCAATCCGATAGATTTCCGGCAGAGTAGAATAGCACCTACCTCTTTCCTACCGAGGTGTCGTATAGATGCGACTTACGTATTGTACGGACAGCCTTTATTAGTGCGGAATAACACCATAACGTGCAATGTTGTCACTTTAATGCTGGTGGGAACGCAACGCTCGGCGTAAGAGTTTTTTTTGACTCGTACCTAAATTACCGCGTCGTGGTGGCGGCTCGTTAAAAAAATACTACCACTCCATCTCATCCAATGGATCTCGTAAAAGGTGAGTAAGGAATTAAACTGCACTGTGCACCCAACAGAGCATGGTGGCGATGGGCTCACCACCTATCACACCAAGTGCATTATATTGTTTTGGTGAAACGTGGATTGCGGCAGTCATCTGTTTTTGCAGTGAGTGCCTAGTCTCTGTCTACCCCTTATGGGATACAGTCGTGATCTTATGTATGTATGTATGTATGGTTCGTAAAGTAGGCTATGTCTGTGGTCTCTGCCAACCCCTTTATGTGGGCAAAAGTCGTGACTGTATGTATGTAACTATTAATAATATACAAGAGTTCGTTTCTTATACTTCCGCGCCCGACTGACTATAAAATGAATCATCTGTTTGGTTAAGTTTCACACAGATCGTTCAGTTTCCTTTAGATTGTACATTGATTTTTTCCGATGGAAACTTTATGATTAACTGTCTGTAGCCAGCGGTTCTGCCCGCGTAAAATAAGTGTAATGTTCGGTTTTAGCGATAAGCTCTTAAGCCCACACCATAAAGTTTTATAGTCTAAGTTGTGCACGCGGTTTCAGCCGCGTAAAAAAACCAACCCCGATCAAGCATCATCATCATCATCATCATCATCATCTGCCACAGATTGCCACAAAAATTTGTGGCTCACATTTTGGGGGACTTCACCACAGTTGCCACGCTTGGCAGGCGGGTTGGCAACCGCAGTTTATTTATTCAGATGTTTCAGGAAGACGCTGCTGCCCTTCTCCCGGTTTTTAGTTTTCCCTCTGACGTCTTTTACGACACCCACGGGTTGAGATGGGGTGGTAGATTCTCTTCAGCCGCTACCACACGGCACAATCATATACATATATTGATCGGGATGTTCCCAATTTCGATCGAATTTTGGGGTTTGAAGGTTTTCGAGCAGATACATGAATTATTATTTTTTTTAATTAAAGTAGCCTACCTGGCGAGTAACTTTCCTTTTGCCTTGGGAACATATCCTGCCAAACATTTTCTGACTGAATTCGAATATTTTAAGGTAAAAAACTCAATGCTATGTCGACTCAAGAAAAAGTTATTTTTATCCATGAAAACTTGTCGTTAAGTTCTTGCTTGAGAGGGATCTGTGAATCGCGGAATGGAAATTATATTTCAGCGGAATGCAGATTTTGAAATGACTGCAATATTAATCCATTGAAAATAGTTCCGTTTACTAAAATATGAGAATTCGTATTCTATACTTCGGACGATAGACTTATGAATCTCTTCGTTTAAGTTTTATTTACGGAAAATTCAGTTATGTGCGTTTAGAATAGTTTAAAGTTAAATTAAAAACCGCGACGACTGCGTGTCCATGCCGCGTCCTGGGTTCGAATCTCAGCAGAAGGCAACATTTGTGCAAATACACAAGTTGTTGGTTTTCGGGTCTGGTGGTGTTGTTTATGTAAAATTTGTGTCTGTAAAACGCACCCACGATACAGGAGGAATCCTAGTGTGGGGTATTGTTTTTTTTTTTAAATATATAAAAAGCGGACTTTAGATTTCCTTAAAAAAATTATCCCTCAGACATGCAGGTTTCCTCACGATATTCCCCGCTATGGTAGAGCATATAATAACTACTTAATAATTACTTAATAATTTAGCGGTTCTTTGCAGGAATCCGTTTGGGTAGGTGCAAACATTACTGTGTTTCGGTTTAAAGGATTTCAGGGTGACGGGCGCAGTGTGTTCGTCGTCGTCGTCGTTTCAGCCTATCACAAGTCCACTGCTGAACATAGGCCTCCCCCATAGATAGCCACAAAAGTTTGTAACTCTTATATGGGAGGGATTTTGCCATAGTTGCCACGTTTGGCACCGCAGTTTATTTATTCAGATGTTCCAGGAAGATGCTGCTGCCCATCTCCTGGTTATAATTTCCCACTGTCGACTTTTACGACACCCACGGGATGGGATGGGGTGGTAGATTCTCTTAGGCCGCTACCACACGCAGTGTGCTGTCACACGGAAATGTTCTGGATGACACAGCATTTCTTATTGGCAGACGTTGCACTTACCATCAGGTGAACGTTTCGCTCGTATCGTCCCTTTATTCAATAAAAAAAGTTACATGGGTTGTAAAATCGTTAATGATTAATGTACGAGTATTATTTTGTTTTTCATCAGCCTTCAGTCACTACATGACATAAAGCCTCTCCCGAGGTCGGCGGATTTGAATTCAATACATCATTTTACACTGAAGTACGCCATTACGTCCGCGTGGATTTAAGTTTATTTTAAAATACCGTGGGAACTTTTTGACTTTCTGGTTTAAAAAGTATCCTTGTCTGTAATCAGGATGCATGCTATATTTGTGCCGAATTTCGGCAGGATCGGTTCAGCGAAACCCGTGAAATGGTAGCTTCCGCATTTATAATATTAGTATGTAACGTAACGTTACAGCCAATAAATGGTGATTGGTGGTGAGCCCATCGCCACCATGCGCTGTTGGGTGTGGACCGGAGTACATGTGTCCTCTAAATATTTGAATTCTTCAGACATGCCGCTTAAAATTTCAAATTTATGATAAAAGTTACGATGAGATTTATATCTAACGTGAGATTCATAAATTTGATCGAATTAAAAAAAAAGAACACAATTCCGGAGTTGATTGGACAACCGACACGTAATCTGTTTTGCGGCTAACAAAGAAATATGTTGGTGAAAACATTGAAAAACTTAAATTTATCATGGATAAAAAACTTAAAACTCGATTTGGATATATATTTCTCTTGTGGGTTATTATTAAAAATTGATTTTTTATTTTACTAAAGGAGAGAGTTAATTTGCTAAGACCCGCATGCAAATTGTAAAATGATGTGTATTATCTAGTTTTGAATAGCACCGCCCGCCCTCCCTCAACGGCGTGCACAAGAAAACCAATACCTCCACAAGGAGCCGCCACCAGATACCCTCCACCACTAAAAGAAAGAAAGAAAGAAAGAAAATACATTTATTTGTAACGACAGTACATTTACACAAACAATACTCTAAAAAATGTTATAAAAATATGTCGTCACAAGTCGGTCCCAGCTCAGCATATGCCGGCTGTTAGCAACCGGCGCTGGTCTTCCGCTGAGGCCGTTTGGTGATATCACGGTCCAGCTTCACAAAAGAATGTGGAATTTATATATATATGAGATAATTACCTTAAACTATAAATATTTTTATGATGAGTTTAATATAAGAAGGAAAAACAAAAAAGTATCATCTCTAATGCAAGGTAAAAAGAAATTAAAATTAATATAAAAAAAAAAGAATAATGTTGTACAACGTGAATGCTGGCAGAATGGTTTCACCTACTTTCAAAATATATTTTTAATTTATTTCTAAACCCACTAATATGAGGCAGGTTCCTTAATAGCGGTGGAATGTTGTTCCAGCATTTGGATGCAGCATAACGAAAACTACCCCTAAAAGCAGCTGAACCATGTCGTTGCGTCGCTAGCTGCATCGCGCATTGCCTGGACCCGTGTGACCTCTCGCTCGACACTCGACACTAAAACACTACCCCTAGGTAATACACACCACTGAAGTCGAGAACACGACACGTTCTTCACCTCAAAACGAGGCATTATCAAGTGATATTGACTCTACGAAAGTCAGCCGCCGATTGACAAAACTAGGTAATACACACCATTTTACATTTTGCATGCGGATCTGAGCAAATTAACTTTATCTCCTTCATTATAATGGATTTCCGCAAAGTAACGCCTGATTCTATTAACTATATTTATATATAACATAAGGTATTTTCTCTTAAACAGTAATATATAATAATAAATCTGTCTTATCCTATTATCTTAATTACACGGTTTTATGCGGTGCACTGAGACTGCACTAAGAGTGGTATTTGCGGCCAATACCACTCTTAGTGCCAGTTATTCTGCTGCGAAGCTGTAGTGTGCAAACATTACTCTGTTTCTGTCTGCAGTGCCCTGTTACCTAGAATAATTACTGGGCATATGAAACTCAAGAACTGATGTCTTTGGGTGACGAGCGAAGTGTGGTGCCAAACAGAAATGTTTTGGGTGACACAGCATTTGTCATGGTGTAGTGTAGCCCCCGCGACATATTTATATTACTGTTCTTAGATTAATAGGAGAGTACAATTAAAGTCATCAAACAAGGAACACGGCTATCATTAACAACATACATTATTACATGGCGACCCTGCCAGGCGGTGCGCTGCAACAATGCATGCGCAGAGGCCTGCAGATTTTATTATATCATAATAATTATTGAGAAAAATATATTCGCGCGCACCGTCGAGGCCCGTTGATTTAAACAATAAAAAAAATATTGTTAGATAAAAAATATAACTTACGAAAAGATTTAACACCGGATGTGACAATGAAATACGAATTAGACTATAAATTCAAGATAATGAGGAAAGGCCGTGGCATTTTTTTTAAAGTAGTTTAAATTCAATGATTATAGCAGCAAACTAAATATTAACCAACAAATACTAAGAAATAAATAAGATTAAAACAAAAACAAAATCTACAGAGGAAAAAATTAAAAAAATAGCCAGCAACCATCATATAATTTCGGTGAAGTAATCGCTGTTAGCCTTTTGGCTTTTACAGCTTCATCCGATGCTGTGCTCGCGGGCCCGGGGCCCGCGTGCCAGGTTTGGTTTGACCCAAACATAAATACGTAAATATAAACTCCTACTAAACATCTTATTTCGGACCGTTGCGTTCGCTAGCGTGCTTGCGCTACTGTGAATATCTCCATAAAATTATTATCTTAAGTCATCTAATGACCGTCCGAGGGAGGCAGCGGGCCTCCGTTCGGACTGTCGACTTGTGTGTCGGTAACTCTGGGCGGTGAGAACCGCCCTGGAACACGGGTGTATCTAGTGTACGCGGTGATATTAACGGTAGCTGCGCGCCGCTCTCTACGGCGGTCGCGCGACGTTGTGCGTGTGATGTTAAAGCTATTGACAGTGTGTAATGTGTTGCTCGGATCGTGGCTGACCGTATCGTGGTCCCGGCGCCAGCAGCCGTCGTAGCTTTGTAGCTACTAACTAGAAGAACCAAAAAATTATGAAAATTATAGGTAATTTTAACAGCATTGATAGAATACCCTTTTATTATAAAATGTATTTAATATTGTATAGGTATATTACGCAAATTATTAGATATTATATTGAGATACTTAAAGATATATATTTACTAGCGATCCGCCCCGGCTTCGCACGGGTAGATAGATATTAGAAAGATAAATGAATACTTTTTTGGACAAATAGATTTTTTGTAGCGTTTCTCATCGGCGGCTCTGCAGCTGGTCAGGTAATGCGGCGCGCGGCGGCGGCGCGGCCGCTGTATTTTTTAAAAAAAAATTAAAATAAAATTACAAACCACTATTCAATTGTTTCTATTTTACAAATAAAATAATATAAGTAAGTAGGTAATTAAAAGATCTTAGTCTATTCTGGCAAGCGTAGAGCTGTTCGCTCACACCGCGGCATTTTTCTTACTTTTAGCATATTTATACCCGTCGTTTAGAAGTTACTAAATGATAGGTCCGATTCGAATAATTTGAAAGGGAATATACAATTGCATAATCAACCTTGACTATGAAACTATTGAGTAGGATAAGGGTTAATATAATCTTTCGATTCTACCCGTGTTTTGATTGACTAATTTGAACAAAATGCAGTTATTGTTACTTAACTATAATAGTTAGACATATAGCCTCGCTGACTTTTTTGTGAGTAATGATGAGTACTATGTAAATGTAGTACATTATTTTATTCATCATCAATAGTTTTTGCAGCGCACACCAAATAATGATTTTTATTAGTAAATTTTTGATACATTGAGTTACGTCATAGCGATTTTCATAGGGATCACAGTTTTTTTTTTAATAAATAAAGTTCATGTTACTCGCTGTTAATGTAGCTCTCTATTGGTGGAAGAAGTTTTAAAATCGGCTTAGAATTTTTTGAGTTTATTCGTTAAAACCAAACATACAAAAAATCAAATATTTTCTCTATAGAATATTAGCTTAGAAGTTTAGATAAAGAAGTTACTTCAATAGAAAATAATAATAAGATGAATAGGTATGCATTTTAAGTAATGTAAAAAGTATTTTCTTTTCTTCTTCACTTTTATCTCTTACCTAGTAGTGGTCATGCTGGTATGAGACGGACGTTAAACAATATGAATAAATACTATTTTTTTTTAAATACCAGAATATCGTGAAAAATAATATACAACATTTTTAAATATATACTCACTTTCATTGTGTTATTATATTAGATTAACAATTCGTTTTATATCTAAAATAATATTATTATAATACATTTGTTCAAATTTGATCTTAATGTGTGTGTGTAGTTTTGCATTACTTTAAACTAGATTCACTAACAAATATAAAAAATATAAATATACTATACGCTACAATATTGGCAATTAACAAAATTGGTTTTTCTATAAATGACAATCAAAATTAACATTGTTAATTAAAATATAAATAAAATTTGCCTGCTGATGTTATACGATATGTTCTATTTTGTTATAGAAACTTTATTGTTCAGTAATTATTTTCATAACTGGTTTAATATTCATTATTTATGACTGATGGTATTAAAATTATAAGTATCTCAATATAAAATAATAACACATATATTTATTAAATAGTGTAATGAATAACTATTGTTGCCCCTTGAAATGGTAATAAGTTTTTTTTTTATTGTATAAAGTGACGAAACGAGCAAAACGTCCACCTGATGGTAAGTGCAACGTCCGTCCACAAAAAATGCTGTGTCACCCAGAGTATTCCTGTGTGACACCACACTGCGCCCGTCACCCTGAGACATCAGTTCTTAAATCTCAAATGCGCAGTGATTAAACACAGTAATGCTTGCACACGACTGCTTCACGGCAGAATGGCCCTGGGGTGGAACCTACGAGTACCTAGACGGATTCCTGCATAGGAATCCTACCACCATCCTATAGTATAAAATGGGTATAATCTAAATCTCTGTATAAATTAATGTCTAAAAAAAAAACATTGTTTATAAAGTTAGGAGCATTACATAGCATTAGATATATGCACATCATATCATATTTTAAGGCCACAATGGGCGGACTTAATGCCTTGTGGCATTCTCTACCAGTCAACCCTGGTTGATGGTGAAAAAAAGAAAAAAATGGCAGGTGCTATCTATTTAACAGAAAAATTAAATAGTAACCTAAGATAATAAGTAAATATAATCAATATATAAATAATAAAATACGTAGTTGGAACTTAAAACGAAGGGTTCACAAATATTTTTGAAAATGTGTACACTATATTACACAAGGATATGAATTGACCCTATGTTCTAGTTTCACTTTTACCGACTGTGTCATTGCATAGGGTACGCCTTATACAAATAAATAGAGTATACAGTATCGGATAGTTTTAAGAAAGTTTAGATTTATAGGAAATCTTTATCTTAAGTACTTAATAATATTTTTACAATATTCATATTTTTATGTAAAAAAAAGATTGCATGACTTTTCTTTATATTTTTTGTCGGTGGGAGGTGTAGATTAATGAAGGAAAGTATCAATTTGCTAAGATCCGCATGCAAAATATAAAAATGGTGTATATTACCTACATTTTTAAGAGCACGGCCCGCCCTCCCTCAGTAGCGTGCACAAGCAAACTAACATCGTCATCAGGAACCGCCACCAGGTACCCTCCACCAACCACTACAATACTACCACTAGATACTATACACCACTGAAGTCGAGAACACTACACGTGTTTCGCCCCGAAACGAGGCATTATCAATTGTCATAGACTCTACGACAGACGGCCGCCGAGTGAGGCAAGGCAGGTGATTAAAGTCACCCGTTGGTAACGATGGAACACGTCCATCGTTAACAACACATTACAATGGACAGACGTTGCATTTTCGTTAGTGAAAAGAGATTAACTTTCGGTTTAATGGGCTGTGCTCGTTATATTTTCATATTTTTTTAATTAAAATATTTTTTTTAAGTTTATTAGGTTTAACAAATAGTAAACACAATATTAATTTATAAATAATAGTTGTTCACAACAGTTATTGTGCTACCAGCACCTTTAACCGAAAATTATGGTACGTGGTAGCTCAGGGACTAGGCGCTTGCTTTAAATTTCATAGTACGCGGGTGACCTGGGTTCGATTCCCGATGACGGCACCGCTAAATATGCTTGCAATTTTAAGTGCTGATATACCACGTGCTCGGCGGTGAAGGAAAACATCGTGAGGAAACCTGTGATGCCTTTGAAATAAAAAAAGTATTTCGAAGACGTGTGCAGTCCACCAACCCGCATTGGAGCAGCGTGGCGGATTCTTCCTAGCTCCAAAACCCTCTCAGAAATGAGAGGTGACCTGTGATCAGCAGTGGGACATTTATAGGCTGAAACTTTACTTTTACTTTTTTTTATTAAGAAAACATATGAAGGTGGTGTAACATAATTTTTAAAGTATTACAATTAACTGTTAACACTAGGTTCTTTTTTTTTTAACTAAGTTCTAAATTTCAACTAAGGTTACTTAATGAAGTCCTAACTCATAACTAACTATAAATTCTACAGGCACTTAATTATCTCTGTTACTGCCTTTTTAAACAGTCCGATCCGCAAAAACAATATCTCGATACAGTTGAAATGTGTTTTGTACGAGTTCATTAGATTATACATCGAAGACCGTTTGCCGGCATTAGTGCGACATAGTGCAGTTGCAAACAATTGGCTTCCATTACGACAATGTGTTCTCATGTTCAATCTTAATTTATTAATAAGTGAAATAAAATCATATCTGCCATGACACAAGTCATAAAGCATCATTACTTCAGTTTTAGATACAATCATATCTGCCATGACACAAGTCAATAAGCATCATAACTTCAAGTTGTAGACGTCTAGATTTAAGATTTGGCAGATTATATTTTTCTAAAAGTTGATCATACGACATGCAGAAATCCGTCTAGGTAGGTACCACCCCAAGGCCGGTTATTCTGCCGTGAAGCAGTAGCGTGCAAACATAACTGTGTTTCTGTTTGAAGGGCACTGTGAGCTAGCGTAATCACTGGGCTTATGAGACTTAAGAACTTATGTCTAAGGGTGATGGGCGCAGTGTGATGTCACACAGAAATTTTCTGGGTGACACAGCATTTGTTATGAGCAGACGTTGCACTTACCACCAGGTGAACGTTGTTCCCGTTTCATCACTTTATCTAATAAAAAAAATGCGACTATGAAATATATTTTTTTATGTTTTTCCACCAGCGAGTACACTCTCCTATAAGTGGTTCACATTTATTTACATGGTATTTAGACTATTTACATTTGTTACGCATTAAGGACCGTGGCCGTGACTTCACTTCTCGACTTCAGTGGTGTATATTATCTAGTGGTAGTATTGTAGTGGTTGGTGGAGGGTACCTGGTGGCGGTGTTAGTTTGCTTGTGCACGCTACTGAGGGAGGACGGGCAGTGCTCTTCAAAAAACTGGGTAATATACACCATTTTTATATTTTGCATGCGGATCTTAGCAAAGTAACTTACTTTCCCTCATTTATAATAATGTCACTCTTCACACAAAAGTAAGTTGTATGAAATGAGTTTTACGAGTAACTTTAATTAATCGTTCCATAGGATCACATAGAAGTTAAGTCAAATAACATCAAGAATACTGAGTTCGCGGTCAAACTACTGCGGCGGTTGCTGTCACAAGCGTCGGTGAACAATGTTGCCGATTTGCTACCCTACATCAAGTTTACAAACGAAACTAATGCCCGAAATGTTCCTCCACTGTTGCAAATGTTCTGTCTACGTGACGTTCGTTCTGTGCGATGTGGTTTCCTGCGAACTGTATGTACGAGTATCTGTTTTAAGAGGTATTTGTTTGTGAACCGCGGGCAGAGTGGATGTCTTTAGGATTTGTATGTAGTTAGATAAATTGATCGATCGATTTATATGCTGTTATCTAATAACATTTTTAAATATAATACTGAACATAAACAATAAACATTTTTAAATATAATAGAATTAAAATGAAAGACTAATTAATTAATTTACAATAGCTGCCGTATGATGGCGGCTGAAGAGAATCTACCACACCGTGTCATCCTGTGGGTGACGTAAAAGTCGATAGAGGGAAAATGAAAACCGGGAGATGGGCGGCAGCATCTTCCTGGGACATCTGAATAAATAAACTGCGGTTGCCAACCCGCCTGCCAAGCGTGGCAACTATGGCAAAATCGCCCCGAAATGAGACCTACAAACATTCGTAACAATCTGTGGGGGAGGTCAATTTTCAGCAGTGGACTGGTGATAGGCTGAAATAATGATGATGATGATTAACTTGGCGATAGATAGTTCAGTGTCAACGAAGACCACTTTTGGTTTACAAAATATTATTATAAAATGGTAGTAACGATATAACTCTATTAATCTAAATCTAAATCTAAAATAAGTTTTTTTTTTATTTCATATAAGTGACGGAACTGGCAAAACGTTCACCTGATGGTAAGTGTAACGTCTGCCCATAACAAATGCTGTGTCACCCAGAAAATTACAGTGTGACACCACACTGCGCCAGTCACCCTGAGACATCAGTTCTTAAGTCTCATATGCCCAGTGATTACGCTAGCTCTCAGTGCCCTTCTAACCGAAACACGGCAATGTTTGCGCACTACTGCTTCACGGCAGAATAACTGGCCCTGGGGTGGTACCTACCTAGAAGGATTCCTGCATAAAATCCTACCACCAGTATTATTATCCTATACAAGGACATTCAACTGTATAAGCAAGCAGTTCGATTGTGAGCTCTTAAAAAAGAGGAAGAGGAAGTAAACAGAATCAGTGACCAAAGGTTGAGGCGCGATACGAGATCGCCGCAGAGTTCCCGTGGGAACGTCAAGCTCGAAGGGCAACGCACCAACTAAGGAAACAGAGCTTTCCCGTCTATCACATTTTTGTATTGATAAAGTGACGAAAAGAGCAAAACGGTCGCCTAGTGGTAAGTGCAACGTCTGCCTCTAACAAATGCTGTGCGCCCGTCACCCTGATACATCAATTCTTAATTCTTATATGCCCATTGATTAAGCTCTCAGTACCCTTCAAACCGAAAGGGCACGGTAGAATAACTGACCCTGCGGTGGTACCTAGACGGATTCCTGCATAGGAATCCTACCACTAGTAAAAGCTTATTACTTTAGAGCTTTATGTAAAGTTTAAACGATGAAAAGCTTAAACATGACTTGTTTCCATTAATTAATAAGAAAACATATATTTGAAGGAATTCAGTAAAGAGATACCGCCCCACTACCCCCACTACCACCCCATCTCATCCCGTGGGTGTCGTAAAAGTCGACAGAGGGAAAATGAAAACCAAAAGATGGGCAGCAGCATCATTCTGGAACATCTGAAAAAATAAACTGCGGTTGCCAACCCGCCTGCCAAGCGTGGCAACTATGGCAAATCCTCCCCAAAATGAGAGCTACGAACTTTTGTGGCAATCTATGGGGGAGGCCTATGTTCAGCAGTGGACTAGTGATAGGCTGAAAAGAAGAAGAAGAAGAAGTAAAATTGCAATGTAAAAGTAAACTTAGGTAAAAATTACCAAAGAAACGTGTGATTCCCACGACTACAATATCTCATCGTAATTATCATAACCGTTGCGAAACTCCAGCACTTTCGTAGTTATTGCATAATTGAATTAATGAATGCTTGTAATAATTATGATGAGACCTCTTTAAATTATCTTAAAAAATATTATAGGATTTTTTTCCTTAGGACAAATAATAATAATAATAATTTATGTAATAAATTATAATAATAAATAATAATAATAAATAATATTAATTCGTGAAAGCCGAAATAGATGAGAAGACAAAATATCTGGACCAGGCTCACGAGGTGACCGACATGTGGGGTGGTATGCCGACTATAGTTATTCCTTATCTGCAAACGGGTTAATCCCAGTCAGTCTCTTGGGACATCTGACACGACTGGGACTCCGTGACGGGACGCTCCGTGCTCAAATGCAGAAGGCGGTGCTTCTTGTTGCGGCCCGCATAGTCCGCCGGTTTCTTTCCCTTTCCCTCTAACCCTCGGCCGTTTGGTCTCCCCTGTCGAGGGCTCTCGTCTGGTTGGCTTTTATTTATATATTTTATTGTATAGTATTATGTTTAGTGTATATCTTATAATATCTTATTTATTTTATCTCATTTTATAGACTTATCTATATATTCAAATATTCCAACCAGGCGAGAAAACTATAAAACAAAAAAACTATATAATAATTAATATCCCTAAGTACACATATCTCACACTTCAAAAAGCCGCCATATTAAACACATGTAGGATAGTTAGAAAATTTTTACAGTTAGATGCAGCTGGAAATAATTAAGTGACCCAAAACTAAGGCTACTCTTGGCTTCGGCCCGTGCTGTCTTTAAAACCAGGATAAATACTGAGACAGATTTTCTGTATAAAAAAACATAATAATAATTATAATTTCATTCGGACTTTGCATCCATATTCGAGTTTGTAACAATGACAATACTTAATCTAATGTTAGTAAAAATTAAATAAAAATAAAATATATAAACTGAGCCGTGGTAGCTCAGGGGCTAGGCGCTCGCTTTAAATTTCATAGTACGCGAGTGACCTGGATTCGATTCCCGGTGCCGGCGCCAATAAAATTGTTAATTGCAATTTTAAGTGCTGATTGATGCTGACGTGCTCGGCGGTGAAGGAAAACATCGTGAGGAAACCTGCATGTCTGAAGAATAAAAAATATTTCGAAGACATGTGAAGTCCGCCAACCCGCATTGGAGCAGCATGGCGGATTCTTCCTAGCTCCAAAACCCTCTCAGAAATGAGAGGAGGCCTGTACTCAGTAGTGCGACATTTATAGGCTGAAACTTTAAAATATGCCGGAACATTATTATTTAGCGGCACGGGATGACGGCGACACATGAATTGTGATCCAGTGTTTAAAAATCGGGCCATCCACTCTTTCCGCCACCGTGCGCACAATTTTTGTTGGGTCTGGCACGCGCCCGCTTCCACAGGAATGCTACTCGTTTGAAAGAAAGAAGAAAGAAAGAAAATAACTTTATTCGTTGCTACGCTCAATACAAACACATAAAAACAAACAATTAACAATAAAAAAGTATTAAAATTTATATTGGATTGCAGCAACGAAAAGGACCCGACTCAGCATTATGCTACAGGAATATTGCCGCAGCGCTGTTATTCTGTCGGCACCACTAATATAAAACCTACGAGCAGCTGTCAGACAGTTTAAATTTATGCATGCCATAAAATAACAGAAAAGCAAAAAAAAACTAAAAATATTATAAATGTATCAGACATATAACACAAAAGTGTAGTTGTAATAGATAAAATTCTAAAATAACGATAAATAATGAAAAATAATTAGATAAATATATTACTTTTTACATTATTGGCAATAGTAAATAATAGAATAGTGAAAGAAATAATAATAATAAAAAATATTTATACTATGACATAGTGCAAATTCCCGGACAATGGTGTACATCATTGTCCAGTATTAATTTTTTATCTGTGTAAACCACGTCAAATCTTGTTTACCGTCATCTATTTCAATTTCAACATGGAAACTGAACTTTATTACGTACTTAATTCTGTAAGACTTATGGAACCATCAAAAATTAAAATAAAAAGAAT
Source organism: Luehdorfia chinensis (assembly GCA_019845155.1). Lineage (NCBI taxonomy): Eukaryota > Metazoa > Arthropoda > Insecta > Lepidoptera > Papilionidae > Luehdorfia > Luehdorfia chinensis. The sequence goes on from JAHVAK010000580.1 coordinate 33,258, forward strand.
AAAAACGCAAACCTAGTGTATAAACAACAAATCTTTGTATTGTTACTTTGTATTTTCTTTGTTATCTAGAAGGTACAATTTACATCGCATTTTGAAATTTGCGCATTATCGCGTAAAAATCAGCGTCGAGATTCTTACAGGCTTCGAAACCATTTCATAAATCTGTAAAAAATTTTTATTGAATTACTTTAACGTATTTCAGTTATTAATCTGTATCATTATATATACAATGTTAATTATTCACCTCCTCGATACCCTTATGATACAAGGTTACGTAGGGCGAAGGCAACAGTCTATTTTATGTATTTATGTATTGCAAATAGCTTTACTTGACGAATTCATGTACGTATATATGTATGTCAAGATGTATGTCAGAGGCAGGCATTTATTTGTATTATTTTTCGAGGAAAAATTCTCGAAAAATAATACAAAGTCAAATATTATAAGTTTTTTTTTATAACACATCGGCACGGCTTAACGGAGAGGAAGAGAAAAGGATTAAGTAGGAAATGGACCGGAGGTAGGGAACGGAAAGTTGGGAAAGGAACTGATGATGATGTTTTCCTGGCCGATTTCGACAACAGCGACAACTTCCGAATATAGTCGAGAGCTATGAACTGCACTGGAGATATTGTAGTATCACAAGTGTACGCGCAAACACTGAGGCGCTCACTCGTAATAACATCGGAGGTACGCTAGGATGTAGTGTCAGAAAAACGGGGACAATCACAGCGCAACCAGACCCGAAAATTAACAATTTGTGTTATACCACAAATGTTGGCTCCGGCTGGGATTCGAACCCAGGGCCCGCGGCGTACAGTCAGCACCATCAGCACTTAAAACTGTCGAACAATATTAGAGGTGCTGGCACCGGGGATCGAACCCTGGTTACTCGCTTACAGTGAAATCAAAGACGAGCACCAGGCCCCTGAGCTACCACGGCTTTATATATTTATAGATATATATATAGATATATATATAGATATATATGAGTGCTTCCAATAAACTTCTCTTTCTTTCTTTCTTTCAAATGGTATTCATGGCTAATTTTTTTTTTATTCTAACTATAACTGTAGTTACATACGCAAATACACAGATTAATTACAGTTTTTAAGGAACTATGTTTTGAATTAACTTTGATAAAAATTGTTTTAATTAATCCATTAATACCGATAGGCGTCCGGCAGAACAGAATAGCACCTACCTTTTTCCTATCGGGCTGATGTAAGAGGCGACAAAGGTATTGTCCGGACCGCCTTGCTTCATGCAGAATAACACCATAATGTGCTATGTTGTCACTACTGCTCGTGGGAACGCGATGGGGACCAAGATTTTTTTGACTCGTATCAAAAAGGCGGCGATGTGGTTCGCCACAGCCTTTCGTTTCCCGCGACGGTGATAAGTGGGCTCTGCCTACTCCTTATAAAATAGCGTGACTGTATGTATGTAATAAATCAAAATAAATATTTACACGCGTGGAATAAATTGTGAAAAGAGCTTTTGATGTTTTATATGCACACATACAATTGCTTAAATAAATGTTAGAATTTTAACATTAAAATAACATTTTCATTTATTAAATTGTAAATCGTGATACAATCTCGGTCCAGCTATAAATCTTGTCACACCTAAAAACGAAAATTAGGAGCTGATTACACGACCGACGCGTAATCTGTCTTGTTGCTAACAAAGAGAAATGAGAAACGGGAAAGATTTCTTCATTGTATTGATCTGATATTAATTGTAGACGTTGTTTCTTTGTGTAAGCTGGAATAACAAACGAGCATCTTCCCCACTTGATGATGAGTGGTCATTGTGACCCACGGACCCATCCATCATTCGGGGATCAAGATTAAGTCGTTAGTCTTGAAGGTACAGCACGCGCGTACAGCTACAACCTAAAAGAATCCATTACTCCTGTTCATCGGCTAGTGTCGTGGGATCATTAGGGAATGATGGTGGTAGGATTCCTATGCAGGAGTCCGTCTAGGTAGGTACTACACCAGGGCCAGTTATTCTACCGTGAAGCTGTAGTGTGCAAACATTACTGTGTTTCGGTTTCGAAGGGAAATGTGAACTAGCGTAATCACTGGGCATATGAGACTTAAGAACCTATGTCTCAGGGTGATGGGCACAGTGTAGTGTCACATCGAAATTTTCTGGGTGGCACAGCATTTTTTATGGGCAGACGTTGCACTTACCATCAGGTGAACATTTTGCTCGTTTCATCACTTTATGTTAATAGCACAATAAAAAAGGCCCCATTCCACTTGCCCGCATCGAACACAGCGACTTGAATTGACAAACAGGTTCATTCCTATCGACTTCATCCACCGGCCTTGCGAAGAGATTTTGCGTTTTTCTGCATTTTTTTTCGAGTTTACCACCCACTCCCGGTGCTTGATCTGGTCGCCTTGTCCGGAAAATACGACAGGTAAGCGACCCCGGCCTCCCAAGCTACTGTTGTATCCTCCTGCTCCTTCCGAGACAGTAGTATGCTACACCTGGCTCCACAAACCTTTCAGAAATGAGAGAAAGCCTGTACTCTGTAGTGGGACATTTATATGTATGCGTAGACGTTCCGAGGAACTGTTTCGGATTAATTCCAGCCGCTGAGCTGTCCCAACATTAGTTGTGCCATAACCAAAATTCCATCCTCATCATCTTGACGGTTGGCACTGTGCGAATTCTGTGGAATCTACTGAACCGGTTTTCCAGATAGGAAACGACTTCTGAAAATTGTAGCTCTCATTTTGTGATGATTTTGCCCTAGTTGCCACGCTTGGCAGGCGGGTTGGCAGCCTTTTTCAAGGTTTGAATTTTCCCTCTTTCGACTTTTAAGACACCCACGGGATGAGGTAGATAGATAGGGTGGTAGATTCGCTCAAGCCGCCACCACACAGCCCTATATTCTTAGCTTCGACTTTTTAGTGCTCCATATCGTAGTACCGTTAAAACAATAAGTGAGGTGAGGAAGTCGCTCGTCCCGTAACTCACTTCCACAAGGGTTTAAATGAAACTAACTAAGCGGCTCGTTAAAAGAATACTACCACTCCATGTCATCCAATGGATCTCGTAAAAGGCGAGTAAGGAATTAAACTGCACTGTGCACCCAACAGCGCATGGTGGCGATGGGCTACTATCACACCAAGTGCATTATATTGTTTCGGTGAAACGTGGATTGTGGCAGTCATCTGTTTTTGCAGTGAGTGCACAGTCTCTGACTACCCCTTATGGGATACAGTCGTGATCTTATGTATGTAATTTTATCCATCAAATTAGTTTCTTTAAAATGTGTAGTGTTCGCGTAAATGTAAGAAAACATTCCATAAAGGCTTTTTAGATTTCTTTCTATTTTTTTTATCCTTTTCCTTATTTCGTCTTATTCGGCATATACAGAAAACCTTAAACAGTACTTGCTTCATAAAATAATCAGCGTTACAACGAAAACCTCTCAAGGAAAAGACAGAACATACATACAAAAATAAATTATTGTTATTTACAAATTGGTCTTTCTATTTTATTAACCTGTTTTAAATTTTAAAACTTACGGCAACTGGAATAAATGAAGCTAAAGTATATAAAATATATAAAGCACAGTCGAATAGCACCTACCTCTTTCCTACCGAGGTGTCATAAGAGGCGACTAAGGTGTAGTACGGACAGCCTTTATTCGGGCAGAGTAACACCATAATATGCAATGCGGTCACTGTACTGCTCGTGAGAGCGCCATGGGGAGTAAGAATTTTTTGACTCGCACAAAAAAGCGGCGTCGTGGTTCGCCACCCGTCACGTCTTCCTTTCTCGTTTCCCACTAGGGTGAAAATCCCTTTAGATTGGAAAAACGCGTGACTCTAAGTATGTATGTTACTCATGAAATCATAATTACAAAAAGTGTTGTAATTTAATAGTAGACAGAACACAAATATGTTTAGTTGTGTATTTAAATGGTCTAATAAACCCATTTCCAAATCCATTATCGTAATTCGTTGATATTTTTTGGTTTTCGTTGTTTTCATTATTTTTACTGGTGGTAGGATATGTCCTATGCAGGAATCCGTCTAGGTAGGTACCACCCCAGGGCCAGTTATTCTGCCGTGAAGCAGTTGTGTGCAAACATTACTGTGTTTCGGTTTGAAGGGCACTGTGAGCTAGAGTAATCACTGGGCATATGAGACTTAAGAACTAATGTCTCAGGGTGATGGGCACAGTGTGGTGTCTCACACAGAATTTTTCTGGGTGACACAGCATTTGTTATGGGCGGACGTTACACTTACCATCAGGTGAACGTTTTGTTCGTTTCATAACTTTATCTAATAAAAAAAAAAATGATACATATTTTCTCTGGTAGAATAATAAAACAATACTCTTATAGCTGTAAGTTACGAGATGAGCAGATTGCTCACCTGATGGTAAGTGCAAAGACTGCCCCTAACAAAGCCGTGTCATCCAGAACATTTCTATTTGACACTGCGCCCGTCCTTCTGAGACATCAGTTCTTAATTCTATATTTATGCCCAGTAATTACACTAGCTATCAGTGCCCTTCGAAGCGAAACCAATCCTTCCATCAGTAAGTGGGAATAAGCTCCTCGCTCGATACAATCCGCACTGACTGAAACCGAGAACACTAATATGGCTCAGCTGTGGTACGTGCCGTGTGGTGGCGGCTTAAGAAAATCTACCACCCCATCTCATCACGTGGGTGTCGTAAAAGTCGACAGAGGGAAAATTAAAACCAGAACATGGGCAGCAGCAACTTCATGGTACATCTGAATAAATTAACTGCGGTTGCCTGCCCGCCTGCCAAGCGTATGTATGTATTTCCTTTTCATCAATGAGCTGGTTGTCGGATTCTTATTCGGATGGCTCCAACGAAGCAACGAAGGCTTAGCACCAGCAGCTAAGCTCAGACAAAAAACCATTATTAGTGACAAAGAAATTGTCTTCGACTTGTTTTTGAATCCCAACCTCGAAAATCTGAAAACCAAGCAATGCGTTCTTCTCATTCTCATTTAATTGTCTCTAATATTGTAGAACCAGTAGAACGAACTCCAGCTGGAATCAAAAGTGCGTTGTCGTATAATCCCATTTGATGTGGCAATGAAGATAGTCCTAGCCTAGACAGGATTATCCGTCGACTTAAAAAGAAAGACTTGCACGGTATGGCGTAGTGTTACTAACAACGCAGGGACGATGTTAGTTTTTATCCAGAAATTACCTTGTTTGTTTTTCAGTTTCGCGTCTATTTTGAGGCCATATTTATTTTTAAGCGACTTCAAAAAGGTTCTTTTTATATACGTTCGGGCATAACTTTTTGCTTGTGAACCGATTTTAATAGGTATTTATTATTATACAGGGGAATTTGTAGGGGTGTACTCCACCCACCAGTCGTGTGGTAGCGGCCTAAGAGAATCTACCACCCCATCCCATCCCGTGGGTGTCGTAAAAGTCGACAGAGGGAAATTAAGAAACCAGGAGATGGGCAGCAGCACCTTCCTGGAACATCTGAATAAATAAACTGCGGTTGCCAATCCGCCTGCCAAGCGTGGCAACTATGGCAAAATCCCTCCAATAGGAGAGTTACTAACTTTTGTGGCTATCTATGAGGGAGGCTTATGTTCAGCAGTGGACTTGTGATAGGCTGAAACGACGAACGACTCCACCCACACCCTGTATGTTGGCTAATTAGTTTGGTCAAGTTCATAAGATGTTTAGTATCACAATGTAGAATTTCATGTTTTTCCCATGACAAAATCATGAAACTCTTAAATTTGCATAATTAGTTATGCTAAATAATAGTTCATTTCATTTTTTTATTAAAATATTATGTATTACATTTCAGGCTGGTTCAATTTAAATATTTCGTAAATTAATAAAAAACTTTCAAATATTGTGCTTAAATTAATAAAGTGTTGTATTTATAATTCGCTAACTGATGCCTGCGACGTCGTCAACATTGATAAAGGTTTTTTTAAATATCCCGTAGGAGCTGTTCGTTTTTCCAGGATACGGAGTATCCTATATTCGTCTCCAGTATGCAAACTATCTCTGTGCCGAATTTCAGTCAAGATCGGTTCAAAGTCAAGTTCAAAATTTCCTTATTCAGTTGTACGGAATGTAAAAATCTACACCGGTTCAAAAATAAGATCTTCTCAGGGAAGAACCGGCAAGAAACTCTGGGGTCTTTCTTTTTTTTTCAAAGCCATATTACATAATGTCATTTAAAGATAAAAATTACATCATAAATTTAGTTTTTTTTTTTAATTTGATAAAAGTGACGGAACAAGCAAAACGTTCACCTGATGCATGGTAAGTGCAACTTCTGCCCATGACAAATGCTCCGTCACCTAGAACATTCCTGTGTGACACCACACTGCTTCCGTCACCCTGAGACATCAGTTCTAAGTCTCATATGCCCAGTGATTACGCTAGCTCTCAGTGCCCTTCAAACCGAAACACAGTAATGTTTGCACAGTACTGCTTCACTGCAGAATAACTGGCCCTGGGGTGGTACCTACCTAGACGGATTCAAGGAATCCTACCACCAACAGAAAAAGTAATAGGGTATAGTAGTATATTTTCTTATAATGTCTTCTGGATAAGTTTGTTGAATTCAATGTCAGTTTTTTGAGTCACACTTTTAGGAATTTTGATATAAAATTTTATGGATCTACTAAGGAAAAGATTTTCTAGTTTTGGCCAACCTAAACACGGGAACCCCTAACGTATTGCCTCGGCCCATTCTTTCTGACACTTTTTTATTAAATAAATTCATGTATTTCCGTATGAACATTACATTATCATAAATATACAACAACGGAAGTGTCACGGAAGGTTCAACGGTTGAGCTGTAAAAAGGTAACAAAGAGAGAGGGACAGAGAGAGTTACTTTCGCATTTATACATAAGTATGGATGAAGATCTTTGACACGAAGATAGGATCTTTATGTTTCTTAGTAAAGCCAGACAAGAAAACAATTGGAAATGTATAGTAAGGTAAAGTAACAGCCTATAAATGTCTCACTGTTGAGCACAGGCCTCCTTTCATTTCTAAGATGCTTTTGGAGCCGGGAAGAGTCCGCCACGCTGCTCCAATGCGGGTTGGCGGACTTCACATGTCTTCGAAATATTTATTATTCCTCAGACATGCAAGGTACCTCACGGTGTTGTCCTTCGCCGCCGAGCACGTGGTGAATCGGCGCTTAAAATTGCAAGTAACAATTTTAGTGGTGCTAGCGCCGGCAATCGAACCCAGTTCACTCGCGTGCTATGAAATTTAAAGAAAGCGCCTAGGTCCTGAGCTATCACGGCTCTGTAAGAAAATTTATATGTAGGATTAAATCAATCAAATCGCTCTATCATTCCGTCGACAACTATACATTAGCTTACACACAATTTCATTGAATAAATAGACTTTATCGAGCGACTATTATTACAGCCAGTCTCTTCTCCCAACAGTGGTAAAGACCGCAAAACTTTTCCAATAAAAACAGAATAAAAACAGAATTTTCCAATAAGAGCAGAAATAACCACGGCGCCGATTGTTTTTCTCGGACAAACTAATTTACTCCCGTGAAAAATGCTCTCTTTGAAGTGACGTGTGAAGTATTGGCAAAGTTTCTTTTCTTCAAATTTTCTAGAAATAGGTATCACAAAAACTAATAACCTACGGACGTCCCGCTGCTGGGTACAGACCTTTTCCTCATTTTGAGAAGGTATCGTAGAAGGAGATAGGTGCCGGCAGAGTAGAATATCACCTACCTCTTTCCTACGGGGTTGTCGTATATATACGTATATATACGTTTTGCTTTTAGTCGTAGAAAATAACACCACAATGCTGTCACTATACTGCTCGTGGGATCGCAATGGGAGTAAGAATTTTTTGACTCTTCTCTTCTTCTCTTCTTCAAAATGGTGGCTATGTGTTTCGGCACCCGTAAATACTCGTTTCCCACGAGGGTTAAGAGTGGGCTCAGCCTCAGCATATGGGGAAAAGGCATCCATGTAAGTATGTATGTATATTGTAGAAAGAAAAATATCGCCACGCTTATACGCTACGGGTAGGTAGACTTCAATCTCCTAAAAAGTAAAGTAACGACCCTTAAATGTCCCACTACGGAGCACAGGCCTCCTCTCGTTTCTTAGAGATTTGGAGCCGGGAAGAGTCCACTACGCGGTTCCAATATTGGCGGACTTCACATGTCTTCGAAATTGCACGCTTCCTTACAGTATCTCTCTTCACCGACGAGCACGTGATTAATCAGGGCTTAAATATACAGAACAATTTTAGAGGTGCTGACACTAAGGATTTGAGGATTGTCAGGGCAAGGTTTGCATGAATGAAAATTTTTGGAAAATCCAACAGAAAACTCAGAAATTTTTATGGTATTATTGTGTTAAAATCTCAATAAAAAAGTGACGTTCAGATTGACAGTTGCTGCAGTCACATGTTTTCATAACAACAAAAAATTAAATAGACCATCTTATCCCGTGGGTGTCGTAAAAGTCGACAGAGGGACAATTAAAACCAGAAGATGGGCAGAAGCATCTTCCTATGAATATCTAAGCATGGCAACTGTGGCATAATCCCCCCAAAATGAGAGCTAGAAACTTTTGGGGTAATCTATAGGAGAAGACCGTGTTCAACAGTGGGCTAAAATGACGATGATGATGATGTTATAAAATAAATTGCCTGATATTTTTTTGCTAAGCCTACTTCTCATTATCTTTATTAGTGAATTGCACCCGTGTGAAGCGGGGGCGGGTCGCTAGTAAAGAATAAACCGTTTAAGACTCGCTATAGAAGGAGCCCCAAACGAGCAGTGTGAGTCACAGTAATGGCGTCGGATTACCACTGCCTAATCCCCGCTACGTTTATTTGGACGCTTTCGATGGCCAAGGGCAGCGACGAGGAGATTTGGGAACACAAAGCCGCTTTTTTCCGATCTATCCCAAATGCGACATTTCGAAGCCCGCTGATTGATTTCGTTTATCGAAAAAGAAAAGTAAAATGAACTTAAATAAATTTAAGAGAGTTAATGGTTGTGGTTTGAAGCTCCGTAACATACATATATACAGTCACGCCTTTTTCCCATATAAGGGGTAAGCAGAGGCAACTCACGTAGCCCACTTCTCGGCCTCGCGAGATTGGAGACGTGACGGATGGCGAACCACGTCGCCGCCATTTTGGTACGAGTCACAAAATTCTTACTGTCTATCGCGTTCCCACGAGCAGTAATTTTTTTTATTGTATTAAGAGACAAAACGAGCAAAACGTTCACCTGATGGTAAGTGCAACACCCAGAAAATTTCTAGCCGACACCACAATGCGCCCGCCATCCTGTGACATTAGTTCTTACGTCTCATATGCCCAGTGATTACGCTAGCTCTCAGTGCCCTTCAAACCGAAACACAGTAATGTTTGCACACTGAACGGAACGGAAAATAACTGGCCAGGGGTGGTACCTACCTAGACGGATTCCTGCTTAGGGATCCCCACCACCAATCAAACATTTCAACATAAGGGCTGACAGCTTATCAATGTCCCAATGATGACTACTTGTACAAGTCTTGACATGTCCATGAACACAAAATCTTTTAAAAATGAGACTTTGCTTAGAATAATAAATATGACCTCTGGGTGTTATAAAGTTAATAATAACTGTGCACGGTAACTTAGAAAAACTCCCTCGCGTGTGGTTGAAAGTTTCAACTTTTTTTTGTCGATATGAATTTTTTATTGTCGATGTAACTTTTGACATATTTTTTGTAATTAATTGTTCAAGCTGAAGTGGAAATGTAGGGGTGTTGCCTACCTAGACGGATTCCTGCATAGGAATCCTACCACCAATAGCTCTCGTGTAATCACTGAGTATACGGGATTTAAGAACTGATATCTCTGGGCGCAATGTGTGGCCACACAGATATGTTCCTGGTGATACAGCATATGTTATGGGCAGGCGTTGCACTTACTATCAGCATTTTCGATAGTGTAAACATGTATTACTCATGACTGTACGTCTGTATTCGCCGCAGTGATCACTTACCATTTGAAACAAATATGGTCGTATTAGGAGACATGGTAGCTCAAGGGCTGGGCACATTTCGTAATACGCAAGTGACTAGAGTCCCGGTGCTGAACAACCTTAGTTATTCATTGAAATACTTTACGTACTTGCAAATTTTAAGGGCTGATTCCTACCTCCACTAGGTTCCACACTAGGTTTTTTTTTGTATCGCGTTAAACATTTAAACAACACAAACATCCAGACCTGGAACAACGGCCTTATAATCATCAATTCGTGCGAGAAACAATCCTCGATTCATAGCGCATAAGTCAATCGCCTGGTCCTCCGAGCCGATTTCATATACAATAAATGATTCAAGATAATCTTTTGTTAGTAAAAAAAACATTTTTGGCAACTCATTATATTACATACATACGTTAATAATTTAACGAAATCCTACCGAATTCCTCATTTAAATAACTACGAAGCCATTATCTGACACTGTAGTTGTAAAATTGAAAATTCAGACTAAAATTATAAAGTATAAAATGCAATATTAACCTTTCAGCACCAGTGACAAAGTTTAAAATCTGTTCACATTGAGCTAAAGTCCGTTGGCGCCATTTAAAACCGATTAAAATGTACGTAGCGGGCGATTTTTAATAGAAATGTGTACATCATGCTTTTAAAAAGTAATTCAATGAAACAAGTTTTGCTACTTAGGTTTTAAAGAGAGCTCTGTGTTGTAACTTAAAGTAGAATATTAATAGATCCTTGAGATTCAGATTAGAAGCTTCTAGAAACATTTTTGTTCGTTTTTCTTCTGTTCATTCGGAGTCAGCTGACAGCATCGAAAATAGAATTATCTGTGATTATTCTAAGAATTCCTTTAATAGGATTCTCGTCTTAGCGCAATTTTGCTGATTAGATTTTGAAATCAAGTATTATAAAGTTTCCAATTGCACAGATAGCTATGAGTGCAACTGGTGTCAATTTTTCTACCGTCAAGATATGGTGTGCAAAAATTACTCTATCTCTATATCAGCTAATTTAATATTTACTAAGATCCGCATGCAAAATATGAAATGGTGTATATTACCTAGTTTTTGAAGAGCACCACCCGCCCTCCCTCAGTAGCGTGCACAAGCAAACCAACACCGCACCATCATTCAGTGGTAGTGTATATTAACAAGTGGTAGAGTTGTAGTGGAGGGTATCTGGTGGCGGTTCCCGGTGGCGGTTACATGCGGATCTTAGCAAATTATCTTCGTTTCCTTCTTTATAATAGATTTCCTCGAAGTAACCTCTGATTCCATTAAATATAAACATTACTCTGTTTCGGTTTGAAGGGCTATATGAAACTCAAGAACTGATGTCTAAGAATATCGAGCATTTGTTGTGATCAGACCTTGCAGTTACCATCAGGACACCGAATTGCTCACCTCGTCACTTACTTCCATTTACATATATTATTAAATATTATGCCGATAGGTGTCCGGCAGAGTAGAATAGCACCTACCTCTCTCCTACCGAGGTGTCGTAAGAGGCGACTTAGGTATTGTACGGACAGCCTTTATTCGTACAGAATAACACCGTAATATGCAATGCCTATTACTGCCCGTGGGAACGCAATGGGGAGTAAGGTTTTTTTGACTCGTTTGTGTGACTTCTCGTTTCCTACGTCTACGTGAGTGGCCTCTGCCTACCCCTTATATAGGAAAAAGGCGTGACTGTACGTATGTTAGTTCATTATTAGCACTTTCGAAAACTCGCAGTTTCGTTAGAAAAAAACCTCGTATAAAACATCAAAGAGTTACGCAGTTGACAGTAATGTTACTCGAATTACTTTCACCAAATCCATGCTTTATTGTAATACTGATTGACATACAAGCCACGTGAAGGAGATTTAGGAGAATAATCGCTTTGTCTTCGTTTCTTTTGTAACGTGACATATAAGAAGTAAATTAAATGAATTGTATTTGAATTTTTCCCAGCTTGGGGTAGGCCGGTATCTATGTATGCCTGTCCTTGGGTGTCTAACAGTGACCTTTTGACAATCTGATGAGCATGATTTTAATTTGAAATGACACATCTTAGGTGGCGATTCGAGACTGGGACGAGAACTGAGACTAACATTACAAGAGTGCGTCACGTTTAGGTACATTTCGTTACATGAAAGAGAAGAAAGATATGATGCAGAGAGAATGACGAATATAACTTGTATATCTATTTTTTTTAACAATGCCTCACTGTAGAATTGCTCCTGTGTCGTGGATGCTTTTTACATTCATACTTCCACATGCACAAACACCCAGACCCAGAAAAAGCTATCTGTAGGCAATACAAATATTTGTGCCTTTTTTTATTGAATAAAGTGACGAAACGAGCAAAACGTTCACCTGATGGTAAGTGCAACGTCCGCCCACAACAAATGCTGTGTCACCCAGAATATTTCTGCATGACACCACACTGCGTCCGTCACCCTGAGACATCAGCTCTTAAGTCTCAAATGCCCAGTGATTACGCTAGTGACTGCGCACTGTGAGTGCCCTTCAAACCGAAACACAGTAATGTTTGCACACTACTGCTTCACGGCAGAATAACTGGCCCTGGGGTGGTACCTACCTAGATGGATTCCTGCTTGAGGGAATCGAAGCCAAGGCCTTAGCCACTGCGCCAACCGAGCCGCTTGGCATGCATATTTATTATTATAATTTTAATCAAATTTGTAATATATGTTGTGGTATATGTTTCAGTTCTGTCACTAATTTTACTGTACTAAGTTTTTAATTGTATAAATACTCCTATTGCTATTGATGGATTAATATTGCTATCCGTCTCTACCTCATCTTAAAAAGTTAACTTAAAAAAACGTAAACTTTTAGCCTATAAATGTCCCACTGCTGAGCGCAGGCCTCCTCTCATTTCTGAGAGGGTTTTGTAGCCGGGAGGAATCCGGCACGCTCCTCCAATGCGGGTTGGCGGACTGCACATGTCTTCGAAATATTTTTTATTTCTCAGACATGCAGGTTTCCTCACGATGTTTTCCTTCTCCGCCGAGCACGTGGTAAATCAGCACTTAAAATTGCAATTAACAATTTTAGCGGTGCCGGCACCGGGAATCGGACCCAGGTCACTCGCGTACTCAGTAAAACGATTTTATTGTTATCAAATATAAGAATTACGACTGCGTGGCCCTGTGGTCGGAATACCTGATTTCTGCGCTGCAGGTTCTGGACTCGAATCCCTGCCGGTGTCAACGATTGTGCAAAAACACAAGTAGTCGGTTTTCGTGTCTGGTTGTGTTGTGAATGTGGAACGTATGTATTTCTTTTATTGTATAGAGTGACGAAACGAGCAAAACGTTCACCTGATGTAAAGTGCAACGTATACCCATAACAAATGATATGTCACCCAGAACATTTCAGTTCTTAAGTCTCATATGCCCAGTGATGACATTAGCTCTCAGTGCCCTTCAGACCGAAACACAGTTATGTTTGCACACTACTGCTTCAAGCAGAATAACTGGCCCTGGGGTGGTACCTACCTATACCTAACCAAATAAAGTAAGGAATCCTACCACCAGTTTTTTATGTTCATCGAGTAATAACACGTGTTTTACTTTTATATAGCCGAGGTAGCTCAGGGGCTAGGCGCTCGCTTTAAATTTCATAGTACGCGAGTGACCTGGGTTCGATTCCCGGTGCCGGCACCACTAAAATTGTTAATAGCAATTTTAAGTGCTGATTTACCACGTGAAGGAAAACATAGCGAGGAAACCTGCATGTCTGAGAAATAAAAAAATGTTTCGAAGACATGTGCAGTCGGCCAACCCGCATCGGAGCAGCGTGGCGGATTCTTCATAGCTCCAAAAGCCTCTCAGAAATGTGAGGAGGCCTGTGCTCAGCAGTGGGACATTTATAGGCTGAAACTTTACTTTACTTTACTTTGAACCCATTTATTGATTTTAAGTCACCCGAAGGAGGCGGGGTTACGCTACAGCTGATAATGTAGACACGAGTTGACTTAATGCAACGAACGAGAGCGGTTGCGGTCGGTCGGCTGCAAATGACGCTCACCGCACGTACACCCGGTGGTATGTTGTTAGCGCGTGAATTTTGCGTGTAAGAATGCTTTGCTGGTGACTGCCACGGCGCACGTTTTTTTTAAAAGAAGGGACTGGACGAGCATCACGCTTAAGTGCAGCGTCTGCCGATAACAAATGCTGTATCATCCAGAACATTGCTGTGCGGCACCACACCGCGCTCGTCACCTACATACATACAGTCACGCCTTTTTTTCGCACATAAGGGGTAGGCAGAAGCCACTCACGTAGCCCACTTTTCACCTAGCGGGGACCGAGACGTGACGGGTGGTGGACCACGTCCCCGCCATTTTGGTACGAGTCAATAAATTCTTACACCCCATTGCGTTTCCACCTGTAGTATAGTGACAGCATTGCATAGTCTCATGTTATTCTGCACAAATAAAGGCTCTCTGTATAATACCTTAGTCGCCTCTTACGACACCTTGCATGTGTCGGTCTAGGTAGGTACCACCCCAGGGCCAGTTATTCTGCCGTGAAGCAGTAGTGTGCAATCATTACTGTGTTTCGGATTGAAGGGCACTGTGAGCTAGCGTAATCACTGGGCATATGAGACTTAAGAACCTATGTCTCAGGGTGATGGGCACAGTGTGGTGTCACAGAGAAATTTTCTGGGTGGCACAGCCTTTGTTATGGGTAGACATTGCACTTACCATCAGGTGAGCATTTTGCTCGTTTCATCACTTTATGCAATAAAAAAAAGGAAAAAGGTAGATGTTGTTCTACTCTGTCGAACACCTATCGACTTAAGTCTCATATGCCCAGTATTTACACTAACAGTGCCCTTCAAACCGAAACACGGTAATGTTTGCACACTACTACATTACGATAGAATAACCGGATCTGCGGTCCCCACGTAGACGGATTCCCCCATAGGAGTCCTACCACCAGTAAATTATTACTGGTGTTAGGATTCCGTTGGCTAAATAAATTATTATTAATTTATTTGATGCTTTTCTAACGTATATAAGTACGCACCACATGAAAATCGTACTGTTTTCCGCTCAGCGGTTCTTTCTGGTCAGAACCGCATTCGAATATGGTAAGAAACATTGGAGAATTACAATGTTCGGTCTTTCGATTCTTGATTGTGTATCACTCTAAAACGTCCATTGTTATCCCGCAAAACCGTGCAGGTCGTCGCTACATTTAGTTGAGGGTCGCCCC
Source organism: Luehdorfia chinensis (assembly GCA_019845155.1). NCBI lineage: Eukaryota > Metazoa > Arthropoda > Insecta > Lepidoptera > Papilionidae > Luehdorfia > Luehdorfia chinensis. The sequence continues at coordinate 48,538 of JAHVAK010000580.1, forward strand.
CATACTACGATTACCCGCTTACCGGTACGATGTTGGCACTAGAGAACCTTTCTTCCCTAACGGTTATCGGTTCTAGGAGCTATATGGCAGGCCTATTGGCACTTCAGCTTGCTAATCCTTAGCGCTATGTCAGTGACTTCAGTTCTGCTGCGGAGACTCCCTTTCCATAGCTAGCTGAGTAACTATAAGCTTTTTCATGCGGCCCCCAGTGAAGAACCACGTTTCGGTTACGTATGTCATCACGATCATAGCTGTTCTTCACGGCATTACATTCAAGGGGCCCCACTTCTTTTAGTGATACTGATGTTAGCTTGGCTGATTCGACCACGGCGACTATTTCCAAATACTGTCGGAAGCTATTAACTGCGCAGGAGACAGGGAGAATCACAACACCTGATTGTGTTGTGACTGTGAACCTAAAATCAACATCAACATTAGAAAAGGTACCACCCCAGGGCCAGATATTCTGTCGTGAGGCAGTAGTGTGCAAGCATTACTGTGTTTCGGTTTGATGGGCACTGTGAGCTAGCGTAATCACTGGGCATATGAGACTTAAGAACTGATGTCTAAGGGTGGCGGGCAGAGTGTAATGTCACACAGAAATGTTCTGGGTCATCGATCTTACTTATTTTTATTGATATATTTATTGATTCTTATTAGAGACATCGATTCTTAAGTCTCACAAGCCCAGTGATTACACTAGCTCTCAGTGCCCTTCAGAACGAAACACAGTAATATTTGCACGCTACTGCTTCACGGCAGAATAACTGGCCTGGGGTGGTACCTATCTGGCGGATTCCTGCATAGGAATCCTACGATCCTATCACTATAGAGGAAAACAACACCAGCCATTTCCAAATTTATTGGCTAAGATACGTAAAATCCGTTTGCAGTGGGTGTATGACGTGAAAATAATGTATAGCAAATACTCGTATCAATATGTCTCGTAGTTTCGGAGATATTGTAAGGAGTCAATAGTATGTAGCTTTTATTTATATATTTTATTTTATATGTTAATACATGTTGTTTATTATATGACATTATTTTTCCATCCACAACTGATGGTCCTTTCACAATGTCTTTCGTAATTAAAGGGTTTCAAACATCGAACAGAAAGAGAAAATGAAACCGCTCCGATATTAATTGCTTAGACTCGCTGTAAATTAATTTTACTTATACCAACCATAATACTCGACGACGGGAAGATTTCGTTTCAGCTCTCTAAAACCTAATTCAATTAGAAAGGTGTATTCGGGGATATTTATGAAAATGAGTTTTGTCGGAATCTGTAATAGTAAAAGTTTTCTACAGAAATAATTTCTTAACTGATATTCAAATGTCTTCAAGTGGTGATTTCGTAATTGAAATGGACTTTAAATATCTTGAAGTTAAGACGATGGGGATTATTTCCGGTAATAACCAAGTAGAGAATATTATAAAATTGTACTACTACGATGCTAATCATTTCTTTTTCATTTCAGTCTAACACTAGTCCACTGCTGAAAGAAAGAAAGAAAAGAAAGGAAAAGCATTTATTGGTACAGCACAAAAGGACACACATAGTTACACACACATAGTTACAAATTAAACACATACTAATAAAAGAAAATTAAAATAACATGTGTCAGACATGAACAATAAAAAAAAGAAAAACAAAATTAAAATAAAAGAAAACAGTGTAAAATTACAAATGTGCCACGTGCGTGTCTCACGGCTGAACCAAAAGGTCTCCAGATCAGTTGTAAGTCAGACCATAAAACCTGACGCTGATTTTCATCTGGAACCTAATACACTACGGGTGTTAACATAATGATTACTTATATTTACGCGAACACTACTCATTTAAATGAAACTAATTTTACGGATTTTATCGCGTTTAATGTTTTACTATTTATAACCCGACGTTTCGGGCGCTATGTGTTCTTTTACGCGTAAAAGAACACATAGCTGACGTGAAGCATCGTCGTTCTAGGAAGTCTGCAGTCTGTGACCATGTTCTGGATCATCCCAACCATTACATCAGATTTGATAGACCACAAATCCTCGCAAAAGAACACCGATTCTTACCAAGGATGATTCGCGAGGCTATTGAAATTAAAAAACATCCTAATTTCAATAGGGAAGATGGTTGGGTATTACCACCGGCTTGGGATCCTATTATTAATAAAATTAAATCAAAAACCAAGCATACCACTGCAAGGCTTCAAGACACAGTAAGCTCTTTCTGCGTAGATGGACTAAAAATAATAATTAAAAGCTGAAGGTACTCCGGGTTAACTATGACATCGGGACAACTGTCACCTCAGTCCCCCCGTGACCATGGGAGCTGTAAAGCGCCCGAAATAAATAGTAAAACATTAAACGCGATAAAATCCGTAAAATTAGTTTCATTTAAATAAATACGGGTGTTAAGTTCAGCTGTTCCAGTGTTTTTTTTTACTTATTTATACGATGAACATTGGCCTCCCCGATAGATTGCCACCAAAGTTTGTAGCTCTCCATAATATAGTGCAACAAGTATACGAGCAAACATAGAGGCACTCACTCGTCCTAACCTACCCGCGCCCGATGTAACGCTGATGCGATGAGATCGGAGGTAGGCTAGGATGCAGTGTCACGTGGACAATCATAACACAACCAGGCCAGAAAACCAACAATTTGTGTTTCAGCACAAATTTTGGCTTCGGCTGGGATTCGAGCCCAGGATCCGCGGCGTACAAGCATGGTACTCTGACTACTAGTCCACGCGGTCGGCCACGCGGTCGTCAAGGTGATGATAGTAGTGTGGTGCCTTACAGAAATGTTCCGTGTTTGTTATGGCACCATTTGATGTGGGCAGACGTTGCACTTACCATCAGGTGAACGATTTGCTCGTGTCATCCCTTTCTTCTAAAAAAAAGGTGCGAGGCGTCTGGTACTGCGATCGCTTCCCCTGCCAAGAGTGATGATTTTCCAAGTGGTAGCAATTCCTTCCACTCACTTAGTCCCACGACACGAACCACGTCGCCGTCATTTTGGTACGTGTAGATAAATTCTTACGCCCCTTTGCGATCTCACGAGCAGTATAGTGACAGTATTGCATATTATGGTGTTACTCTGCATAAATAAAGTCTGTCCGTACAATATCTTAGTCGCCTCCTATGACACCTCGTTAGGAAAGAGGTAGGTGTTATTCTACACTACCGGATACCTATCGGCTAATATCGGGTCATTCATAATGCGTACAGCAAGGAACTGGAATAATTTGCCTGTATCGGACTTCCCATCCGATAACAATCTGAGGATATTAAAGAGAAGAGTACATTGGGTGATTCTAAGTTAGTGCGATTACCATCAAAACGTCATCGCCATTTAAAAAAATGCAACGTAGCACCCGTATACGCCACAATAATCAGCTCATTGCTTTTCAAGCGCGTTTTTTTTAGTTTTTTAAACTATAATACTCGTATTATTAAGAACGCTGCTTCACCCAGATCGTTTCTGTACATCACACTGCGCTCGACACTGAGACATCAGTTCTTGAGTCTCAGACATTACTGTGTTTCGGTTTGAAGGGCACTGAGAGCTAGCGTTATCACGGGGCATATAATGAGACTTAAGAACTGATGTCTCAGGGTGACGGACGCAGTGTGGTGTCACACAGAAATATTCTGAGTCAAATAGCATTTGTTATGGGCAGACGTTGCACTTAACATCAGGTGAACGTTTTGCTCGTTCCGTCACTTTTATCAAATAAAATTAATAATAATGTGAGTGCACTTAAAGCCAAAAATAATGATTGTACACATTGACATTGCGGTGGTACCCACCTAGATGGCTGCACAGGAGTTCTACTATCGTACTCGCTGCTGTCCGTCTGTGCACTTTCAAGCTGGCATATCCCTAACTCAACTCTTACGACACCCCCGTAATGGGAAGGGGAGGTAGATTTTCTGTCTATAATTTTTTTCCATCAAGCAAATTTTCCAATCAACGTATTGGAATCACTATATATAATCGTGTACATATAAATTATATCCCATAGATTCCAAGAAACACGACTCAGCCTATCACTAGTCCACTGAAGAACATAGGCATCGCCCACGGACTTCCTTAAAAGTTTGTAGCTTCCATTTTTAGGAACACGGTCCGGAGCCATCTGTATCCATCGACTGTGATCAGCTGTGGACCAGTGATAGGCTGAAATGATGATGATGATGTATACATTATACCATAACAGTAACATACTGTAACTGTCACAAAAACCTCAGTAATTTGTCAGTGGAAACAGCAGAAGTAATATGTTTAACCTAAGCCGGATGCATATTATGAATTTTGTCCGGTTGAGTTAGAATTTAGCGTTATATTTAAGCCCCTAATGAGATATGAGTTAACCTAATGTTGGTAACGTATGTCGGCGGTTAAGGCCGGTCGTTAGCAAATGACGCCCACCGCGTACTGCACACGTTACACTCACTGCACTGGAAATTTCACTATAGCACATTTTACCTAATGGAAATTTTACCTATACTTGTTCTTTGTTGTATTATACCTATTAGCCGTGTGGTGGCGGCTCGTTAAAAGAATACTACCACTCCATCTCATCCAATGGATCTCGTAAAAGGCGAGTAAGGAATTAAACTGCACTGTGCACCCAACAGCGCATGGTGGCGATGGGCTCACCACCTATCACACCAAGTGCATTATATTGTTTTGGTGAAACGTGGATTGTGGCAGTCATCTGTTTTTGCAGTGAGTACCCAGTCTCTGACTACCCCTTATGGGATACAGTCGTGATCTTATGTATGTATTATATGTGACGATTTGTTGCTGAGTAAGTCGAATAGAGTGAGATGGTGGGATTTGATAGAAAGATACAGCCGCTTTGGTCAATCAATATTTATTGAATGAATAAAATATAATACCATCTAAAATGATAATATTGGGTAGAACATAGTGTCATAGTGTCAGCAATGTAACATTATTACAAAGGACCGTATACAATAAGACAGTAATTCCTAGGGAGCGTACACACTAAATGTTTACACACTTCAAGAGAATTATGTCTTGTGATTCTTAAAATATAGTTTGTCGACTTTTGGCGCCAACTCGAAAAGTGGCAGTAGTGTTTTTATTTAATTTTGTAATTTCTGTGTATATTTGGAGTGTTGATGTTTAATATTGATAGTTTATTATGCAGCAAGTGCTTATGAAAGTGTACAGTGATTGTAAAATTCAATTCAAAACCAAAATTGTGCTTTTCGTTTTGTCTCCATCAGTCCAGCAAATCTTCAGTAAAAGTCAACTATCAACTTACTGTCGATCAAAGTTTTGAAATCTTGCTGCTTGAAGATTGTATACTTGGATATGTTACTTGACACTGGAAAATAGTTCATGACTGTTTCCATTAATAAATAATAATAATAAATATAGTTTGTCATTCCGACAACTGTCACATTTATGTGCTGGGAAACACATACATAGATACAGTCACGCCTGTCAGCACATGGTAAATCGGCACTTAAAATTGTAGAACAATTTTGGAGGCGCTGGCACGAATCAAACCCGGGTTACTCGCGTACTTTGAAATTAAAGGTGAGCCCGGCCCCTGTGCTGAGACAAGTCCGAAAAATAAGACCTTCTCAAAGAAGAACTTGAAAGAAACGCTGTGGTCTTTTTTTACATAATGTAATTTCTAAAATATATTAACTTATTACAATATCATACGTTTTGATCGTCGACTACTGTCGTAAGACGACCCGCCTTGGCCTACATCTCTCGAGCCACCCACGAATTCCAGGGGTGTACCGGACAGCGCGCGCTGTGGTGGCTCAGTACTTTCTCATATATGTATGCGACAACACTAGAAAACCACAACATTGTATTCACGCCATAGACGGTGGCGTCGCCTAATGTGCGCTTAGTCAAAAGCAAGCGTTCGTATAGATCGCTGTGGGTGATCGCACTTCTCCGCTTCCTATGTAGGAATTCGTCTAGTTAGGTACCACCCTGACGACAGTTATTCTGCCGTGAAGCAGTAGTGTGCAAACATTACTGTGTTTCGGTTTCAAGGGCACTGAAAGCTAGTGCAATCACATGAGACTTGAGAATTGATGTCACATGGTGAAGGCGCAGTGTGGTGTCACACAGAAATGTTCTGGGTGACACAGTATTTGTTATGGGCAAACGTTGCACTTACCATCAGGTGACTTTTTGCTCGTCTTGTCACTTTTTTCAAAATAAAAAAAAACTTTCGTGTGTTGCTCTGTGATTCTGATTGAAAAACATCACTAAATACCAACATCGTGTCGAGAGGTATTGTGCCCTTTCCATATTTAGAACTGCATATTTTATTACCAAATCCTACGCAGTTCTATTGTCATTAATAACTTAATGCATCTACTAAATTCTCGTATGTACTCGTACCTTTCGCAAATTAAGCTAATCCGCGCAAACAAATATCTTCTTCTAAGACATTACAAAATTATAGGCATATCATGTACAAAGGAAGAAAAAACTGCCGAACATATTATTAACGACTAAGTAATTTTTATAAAGGAAACAAATATGGGTACATGTACACATATACATACATACAGACATATATATATATATATATATATATATATATATATAAATACATATATGAATAAAAATAATAAGAATGTATGCGCAAAATTACGAAAAAAAGATCTGAAATACTTACCTCTAAACAAAGTTATTAAATACCATACACAAATGTAGTGTATACAGATAACAATAAATAAATAAAAAAAAGTTTCTGTCTCTCTGTCACTAATCATGCGTATTAACCTGTTATTAGTCTGTGCACTAATCTGAAATTTACTAATGGACGCGTCTACTTTTATACGTGGCACTGGAATAAAAAAAATACTTTGTATCATTGTTTTCTACAAGATATGATTCCAATAAAGCAATCAATCACGAGCAGAATTACGGAAATATTCCGGTCTTTTTGCACGGACCCCAAGCAATGCGCTTCATAGTAATGGCCGTCGGATTACAGTTGCCTAATCCCACTTCGTTTATTGCAACACTTTGCAGTCCGGCATACGGACTGAGCTGCAAGATTCGGGGACGCAATCCGCTTTGCCTCCCGTGTATTTATAACGGGATTTTAAAGGGCTACAGTCAGTTGTATTGATAGTTTTCAAAAGGTTTTATCAGTAAATATTAAGTGAGGAAGAATAAAAAAAATATTCCGATAAAAATAAGTTTTTAAACAAAAATCACACTTTTCGTTCGTCATGTAATAGTTACCTGCTGAACATAGATTGCCACAAAAGTTAGTAGCTATCATTTTGGGGGGATTTTGCCATAGTTGCCACGCTTGGCGGGTTGTTTCTTCAGATCTGATCTTCCAAGAAGGTGCTGCTGCCCATCTTATGGTTTTAATTTACCCTCTGACAACTTTTACGACACCAACGGGATGAGATGGGGTTGTAGATTCTCTTGAACCGCCGTCGCTCGGCAAGATTTTATTTGTGAGGCCTATGTCCAGCAGTGGACTTCAAATGTTGCTACGGCTATTTACTAGTCAAAAAAATCTATTCATGTCAGACAAAAGTCACTGTCAAAAGAGACATGGTATCTCTGGGGTCTGGTGCTCGCCATTAACTACGTAAGGTCTCTTAGTTAAGGATACAGAATAGGATAGAGGTTAAAAATAAAGTTTCCACTAGATCCCGTTCGTTGTTTGTACTCAGCTGAATATACATAAATACATACAGTCACGCCTTTTTCCCATATGAGGGGTAGGCAGAGACTACACACCCTATGGTGTACCACGTCGGTCAAATTGAAACGTAATCTTGTCATTATGCGATATTATTATTTTTATGTGTTTTTTTAAACGAAAAAAAACTCTAAAACATCTTGAACCATACCATAAGTAATGGTTTAAAACTGTGGTCGTATTCAAAAATAAATTGTTTTCATTTAGTAAACACATGCAATTGACCCGCCGTGTGGTGGCGGCTCAAGAGCTATCACCCCATCTCATCCCGTGGGTGTCGTAAAAGTCGATAGAAGGAAAATAAAACCCGTAGATGGGCAGCAGCATCTTTCAACACATCTGAATAAATAAAATGCGTTTGCCAACCCGCCTGCTAAGCGTGGCAACTATAGCAAAATCCCTCAAAAATGAGAGCACCAAACTTTTGATGTGTTCAGAACACACATGCAATATCATTTTAAAAAAAAAGTAAAGTAACAGCCTATAATTGTCCACCTGCTAAGCACAGGCCTCCTCTCATTTCTGAGAGGGTATTGAAGCTGGGAATAGTCCGCCACGCTGCTCCAATGCGGGTTGGCGGACTTCACATATCCTCGAAATATTTCTTTTACTCAGAGATGCAGGTTTCCTTACAATGTTTTCCTTCACCGCTAAACACGTGGTAATTCAGCACTTAAAACTGTAGAACAAATTTAGAGGTGCTGGCACCGGGGATCGAACCCAGGTTACTTATTTTACTGGTGGCAGGATTCCTATGCAGGAATCCGTCTAAGTAGGTACCACCCCAGGGCCAGTTATTCGGCCGTGAAGCAGTAGTGTGCAAACATTGCTGTGTTTCGGTTTGAAGGGCACTGAGAGCTAGCGTAATCACTGGGCATATGAGACTTAAGAACTGATGTCTCAGGGTGACGGGCGCAGTGTGGTGTCACACAGTAATTTAATAATCTGGGTGACACAGCATTTGTTATGGGCAGACGTTACACTTACCATCAGGTGAACGTTTGGCTCGTTCCGTCACTTTTATGAAATAAAAAAAAGGTTACTCGCGTACTATGAAATTAAAGGCGAACACCAGGCCCCTGTGCTACCACGGCTGCCATTTAAAAAGATAAAATATTTCAAACAGAATGGAAAAAACTAATTACTAGTGTAACGTATTGTCAGCGTGCGTTTTGCGGTCGCACCGTTGCGGGGTCCACCGGTTTTGATTTAGTACGCTTTTTATTTCTCAACAAAAGTAAAGTAAAAGTAAAGTTTCAGCCTATAAATGTCCCACTACTGAGCACAGGCCTCCTCTCATTTCTGAGAGGGTTTTGGAGCTAGGAAGAATCCGCCACGCTGCTCCAATGCGGGTTGGCGGACTTCACATGTCCTCGAAATATTTCTATTCCTCGGACATGCAGGTTTCCTCACGATGTTTAACTTCACCGCTAAGCACGTGGTAAATCAGCACTTAAAATTGTAGAACAATATTAGAGGTGCTGGTACCGGGGATCGAACCCAGGTTACTCGCTTACTATGAAATTAAAGGCGAACACCAGGCCCCTGAGCTACCACGGCTGTCATTTAAAAAGTTAAAATATTTCAAACAGGATGGAAAAAAGTAATTACTAGTGTAACGTATTGTCAGCGTGCGTTTTGCGGTCGCACCGTTGCGGGGTCCACCGGTTTTGATTTAGTACGCTTTTTATTTCCCAACAAATGTGTTTGTAAATCATCCGTTTTGGCAGGAACTTCCCGTTTTTAGATTAAAATAATTTCTACAGTTGTATTTGTACCAAATATTATCTAAGGTTATACATGCATACAGTCACGCCTTTTCTAATATAAGGGGTAGGCAGGGCCCATTCACGTTGTCCACTTTTCGCCCTCGCGGGGAACGAGACTTTTCCGGTGGCGAACCACGTCGCTGCCATTTTGGTACGATTACGAAAAATCCCTACTCCCTATTGCGTTCCCACGAGCAGTATAGTGACAGCATTGCATATTATGGTGTTATTCTGAACGAATAAAGGCTGTTGGTGCTGTACCATAGTCGCCTCTTACGACACCTCGGTAGGAAAGAGATAGGTTCTATTCTACTCTGTCGGACACCTATTGGTTAATCTAAGGTTATACGAGTTGCAAATCGCTTAATAATTAAAGTAAAATTATAGTTTAACAAAAACTAAGAAAAATACGCTTCAGCAATGAGCTTATGATCCTGGTGAGCATACCAGGTCATAGTTACACAATTATTGTATTGTTGACAATTCTTATACGGTTAATAGAATCAGGCGTTAATTTGCGGAAATCCATTATAATAAAGGAAAGATAGTTAATTTGCTAAGATCCGCACGCCCTCCCTCAACAGCGTGCACAAGCAAACCAATACTGCAACCCTCCACCACTACCACTAGGCAATACACACCACTAAAGTCGAGAACACAACACGTGTTTTGTGTTCAAAACGAGGCAATATCAAGTGATAGTGACTTTACGACAGCCAGCCGCCGAGTACTTGGGCGGTGCTCTTCAAAAACTAGGTTATACACACCATTTTAAATTTTGCACGCAGATCTTAGCAAATTAACTTTCTTTCCTTTATTATCCTTTTACGTGTGCGAAATTTCAAATTATTGGGACGTCTGGAAGTAGGCGTAATGTTACATTCATACATAGCCAAAAAAACATTGAGGGGTTGATGTTGATCAGATGTTAAAGTAGCTGTATAGCTAGTCGAATTATTAGGCTTACATGATTTAAGAACTGATGGCTCCGGGTTAAGAGGGCAGTGTGGTGAAAGACAGAAATGTTGTAGGTGACACAGCATTTATTATGGGCAGACACTGCACTTACCATCAGGTGAACGATTTTCTCGTCTTGTCACTTTCTTCTGTAAAAAATATTACTTCAAAATAAACCTGAAATAAGGGCATCAGTTTGAAACACTGCAAATCTTTACAAATAAAAAAAATTGACGTGTTTGTCTGGAATAACAAAATAACAGCTTATTACTTTATGCTGATGTAAGTATATACGGTAATGATACGAAAAAAATAAGTTTTAAAAATTCTGTCTGTCTGTCTGTATATAATTCGGCAAAAGGTTGAAAATGCGCACGACATAATTGCATCGAAGTGAATTTTGATGTGAAGTAAATCGCACTTGCTCAGAGCGGTTTCCAAAGTTTGTTTTTGGTGCGAATAGTTTTCTACAAAAGCTACATTGCGTCCCGCTTCGGATTTGAGAACTGGAACTCTTTGCCAGTGAGTTTTTCTTGGCCGATATGATACTGGGCTGTTCAAGCAAAAAGTGAATAGTTTTTTTATTAGCTTGACGTTCTTACCATTATAGAAGACAGGGCTGACACCTGTCAGGGACATTTTGAGGTCAAACTTTTTTAAATGGTAGAAGGAGACGTGCAATTTGTTTGGCTGATGTTAGGTGTCCCTGCTCACAGCAATGCTGTGTCACTCAGAAGACTTCTGTGTGGCACCACGCGGCGCTTGTCACCATGATACATAACCTCTTTAGTCTGATATGCGCAGTATTTACACTAGCTATCAGTGCTTTTCAAACCAAACAGAGTAGTGTTTGTTAGCAGTACGGAATACCTAGACCCAGATAGGAATTCTACCACCATAATAAACGTTGGTCTTATCTATGGTAATATATCCGTGTGGTGGCGGTTTAAGAGAATATACCACCCCGTCTCATCCCGTGGGTATCGTAAGAGTCGACTGTGGGAAAATTAAAACTAGTATATGGGCAGCAGCATCTTCTCGGAAGATCTGAATAAAGAAACTGCGGTCGCCAACCCGCCTGCCAAGCGTGACTATGAACATAAATGAAATGAAATGACGAAATCTGATCTATGAACGAATGATGAATCTATGAACAATAAACAGAGTTTACTGAAATACATTAAGCGATAATAATTTACGTACATCGCACATTTGGCTATCAGCTCAGACTCCGACCCTCAGTTTTGTAAGTAATTTAGCTGCTGTATAAGATCTTCCAATTTTAATCGCGTCCCACTTACTTTTCCGTTGAGAATGTAAACAGAAATTTTGGCTCGGAGAGGTGCCCCTCCTAACCATTGTTCTCCAAGAATGAACAGTAGCCGATAAACAAAGCAACATTGAGAGCATCTCACAGTTAATAAGTTTTAACTCGGTTAGCAGTGTTGTACAGTTTTCACTGGAGAAAATCGCGAAACAAATGCTAACTGAGACGGAAGTGCTAAGATATTCCTTTGTAACTTTCATAGAGTTTTCAGTAGAAGGAATTTTGTAAATAATTCGTTTATTTTCTTTAATAAAGGATAAATCTAAATTTGAATCGAAGTCCGAGTACACGATTATTGTCGTCGACCTATCTAAGCTATTTCACTGCTCGTAAACCACTACCAAATACCATCATGTAGCCCTCCTGAGTAGATATTCCAATGAAAGTTTTTGAGTTTAAGCCGAAACACATCAATGTTTGCACACTTCTAAAAAAATTAGTAGTGTGCAAACATTGCTGGGCACATGAGATTAAAAAATTATGTCTCAGGAAACGAGCGCAGTGTGTTGCCATACAGAGATGAACATACGTTACACTTTCAAGTACTACCAGGCGAACGTTTTGCTCGTCTCGTCACTTTCTCATAAGAATAATAGTTTGAAAAAACTAAAAAATACGCTTTATACAGAAAACTAAACTAAAAATAAAAAAAATATTTTTGGAAATTTGAATTAAGAATAGTGTAAAAAATTCTAATAAATATAAATGAATAATAGTGTAAATAAGAAAAAAATGTTTTATCTTAAAAAAAGCGTGGGGTGCTTTTTAAGATATCATCGAAATGATAATCCTTCTTCTCATATCTGTCAATGAAATATTTATAACTATTGACACCAAGCACCCCACGCTTTTTTTGAAATAAAACATTTTTTTCTTATTAACACTATTATTCATTTATATTTATTTGAATTTTTTACACTATTATTAATTCAAATTTTTTTAAATTTATTTTCTATTTTTTAGTTTGGTTTTCTATATAAAGCGTATTTTTTAGTTTTTTCAAACAATTATTTATTATCTACTTTTTAGTTTGGTTTATTTATAAAAGCGTGTTTTTCTAATCTATTATTTATTTTGTTACAAACCAATTTAAGACGATGGCCTCTATAACGGGTAATATATTAGCGCCATCTATTGAGTAATTTAGTTGGATCTTCTATAAAAGTGTCGTGTCGTGTTTTTTTTTAGTTTTTTTAAACTATTATTTTTTAACGAAATGTTGCGTTGTCATCGGTCTTTGACAGGTGTGCAAAATTTGAATTAAATCGGATCATTCAAAGTAGGAGAAAATCGAGCCCGAAGGAGTCGGTTACAAACTTAAGAACATACTCGTACAAGTGAAGCTAATATAAAGCGTATAAAAAAGATATCGTGTTCACTAACTCACTAATTCACTGAAGCACGCGACTTCGTCCGCGTGGATAAAGGTTTTTTAAATATCCCGTGGGAACTATTTGATTTCATCATCATCATCATCATTTCAGCCTATTACAGTCCACTGTTGAACATAGGCCTCCCCCATAGATTGCCATAAAACACGGTCCTGAGCCACCTGCATCCATCGACTTCCCGCAAAACCGTGCAGGTCGTCGCTCCATCTAGTAGGGGGTCGCCCTACGCTGCGTTTGCCGGTACGAGGTTGCCACTCGAGAACCTTTCTTCCCCAACGGTTATCGGTTCTCCGAGCTATATGGCCGGCCCATTGTCACTTCAGCTTGCTAATCCTTAGGGCTATGTCGGTTATTCTAGTTTTGCTGCGGATAACATCGTTGCGGATTTGATTTACTGGGATAAAAAGTATCCATTGTCCGAAACCAGAATGCAAGCTACAATTATCTCTGTGTCGAATTTCGTTAAGTTCGGTTCAGCGGTTGGGCTGTGAAAAGGTAACAAACAGACAGTGGGACAGAGAGAGTTACTTTCGTATTTATAATATTGTTCAATTGTATTAATTATTATTTAATAATGAGATTGAGTTTATTAATTGTATTAATTAATAAACTCAATCTCATTATATAGTGAAATAATAAGAATTGTATAAACTTTTTCTACATCGTCAAGGAAAATCTCAAAAAATTAATTCGGCTTTGGTTGTTAATTCTAAATCCTCTATACAAAAAGTTCAATTTAAGTGTCTGTTTGTAAAAACAAAATAACAGCTTTTTCTCAATGCTTATAAAAGTATATACGGTACTTAAAAGATAAAAACAATTTTTAAAATTTCTGTATTCTGTCTGTTTGTTCCGGCCAATCTCCGAAACGGCTGGACCGATTTTGACTGGACTTTCACTGACAGATAGCTGATATTATAGCGCGCATAACATAGGCTACTTTAATTTTAGAAAAATATGTAGGGTTCCGCGAGAGAAAATTAAACCCCAAAATCCGATCCAAGCAGGGAAGTATATATGGATATCATCGTTCGGGGTCGGCTTTAGTACGCGGGAGAATCCGCGGGGCACAGTTAGTTGTCTATAAATTATAAGTTGAGTAAAAACTATTAGAAATAGATACAACTGTAGTGGTCGTTAAAAGTAGCGATGGTAACAATAAATGATAGCGTAGCTGTGAAATATTTAATGAATGTATAGTAGACAGTAAATAACGATAAACTTTTCCAAGCTACTCCGGTACGAAACATAAAATTTTTAAAGTCCATGAAACACTATTTAATGTTTATTTGAAAACTAACTTCCTACGCGAACAGAAGCGAAGTTTAAAATAAAAATAAATTTTCAACGTAACGGGAGTAGGATGTAGCATCTGAAACATGGATCTCAATGTGGGGATTACGTCCTTTTTAGGGTTCTGTACATCGGAATGAAAAAAAACGGAACCCTTACACGATCACTCCTGTGTCTGTCACAGTCAATTTGCTCTGAATCTAAAGGTATTTAAGAAAATAGATGAAATATCCAAAACTACTGCACCTCGTCATTATCATTTCAGCCTATTATAACCCACTGTTGAACATAGGCCTGCCCCGTAGACCATTAAACACAGTCCTCAGTCATCCATCCATCGACTTCTCACAAAACCATGCTGGGGTTGCCACTCGACAATCTTTCTTCCCCAATGGTTATCGGTTCTAATAGCTATACGGCCGGCAGTTATACTAGCTGCCAGTGCTCTTCGGACCGAAACACCGTAATATTTGCACAGTACTTTTTTTTTACTGGTGGTAGGTATCCTATGCAGGAATCCGTCTAGGTAGGTACCACCCCAGTGCCAGTTATTCTGCCGTGAAGCAGTAGTGTGCAAACATTACTGTGTTTCGGTTTTAAGGGCACTGTGAGCTAACGTAATCACTGGTCATATGAGACTTAAGAACTGATGTCTCAGGTTGACGGGCGCATTGTGGTGTCACACTGTTCTGGGTGACATAGCATTTGTTATGGGCAGACGTTGCACTTACTATCAGGTGAACGCTTTGCTCGTTCCGTTACTTTATTAAAAAAAAGACGGATTCCTGCATAGGAATCCTACTACTAGTAATAGTAAGCAGATCTATTTTTTATTTTTGTGGTTGCTTTAATTTTCTCATTTTTAAGTTTCTGTACTATTGGAATCAATTGTTTTAGTCATTAATAGTCACCTAGTTTATGAAAACTTAATTTCGATGAAGTTAATAGAATCAGGCGTTACTTTACGGAAATCCATTATAGTAAAGGGGGGAAAGTTAATTTCTAAGATCCGCATGCAAAATGTAAAATGGTCTGTATTACCTAGTTTTGAAGAGCACCGCCCGCCCTCCCTCAACAGCGTGCACAAGAAAACCAATACCGTCAACGGGAGCCGCCACCAGATACCCTCCAACACTACCACTAGGCAACACACACCACTGAAGTCGAGAACACGACACGTGTTTCACATCAAAACGAGGCATTATCAAGTGATTGTGACTCTACGACTGACTGTCGCGAGCGGTGCTCTTCAAAACTAGGTAATACACACCATTTTACATTTTGCATGCGGATCTTAGCAAAGTGACTTACGTTAAATAGTATTTAACTTGAATACATACTACTTAAGTCGAATTCGATAAAAAAATATCAACTTATGTAATCGTTTTTCACACAACAAATCTTGTTTAACAAATCTCGGCGGCCGTCTGTCGTAGAGTCTATTACGCTTGATAATGCCTCGTTTTGGGGCGAAACACGTGTCGTGTTCTCGACTTCAGTGGTGTATATTATCTAGTGGTGGTATTGTAGTGGTTGGTGGAGGGTACCTGGTGGCGGTTCCTGGTGGCGGTGTTAGTTTGCTTGTGCACGCTACTGAGGGAGGGCGGGTGGTGCACTTCAAAAAACTAGGTAATATACACCATTTTTATATTTTGCATGCGGATCTTAGCAAAGTAACTTACTTTTATTCATTATAATGGATTTCCGCAAAGTAACGCCTGATTCTATTAATTAACGTAAGTCGTTATTTATTAAAAGTCGACAGAGAGAAAATGAAAACCAGGAGATGGGTAGCAGCACCCTCACCTGATCGCAAGAGCAACGTCTGCCCATAACAAATTCTGCGTCGCCCAGAACATTTCTGTTTCATATTCCCAGTAATAACCCTAGCTCTCGGGGCCTGTTCACACAGAAACAAAATAATGTTTAGCCACTACTGCTTTAAGGCAAAATAACTGGCCTTGCTTGAATCATTGAATTGTACCAGAAAAATACTCTATCGGACGATCAGTGGTCAATGCCAACCATGGTACTACGAAAAAGATTACTGACATTCCATTTATTATTTTTATTTTTAGATAATAGAATTAGGCGTTACTTTGCGGAAATCCATTATAATAAAGGAAAGAAACTTAATTTGCTAAGATCCCCATAAAAGTAAAGTAAAATGGTATGTGGTATTACCTAGTTTTTGAAGAGCATCGCCCGCCCTCCCGCAACCGCCATCGGGAGCCGCCACCAGATACCCTCGACCACTGCAACACTACCACTAGGCAATACACACCACTGAACACGACACGTGTTTCAAAACGAGGCATTATCAAGTTATATTGACTCTACGACAGTCAGCCGCCGAGGTGTTGTTTTGAGGTGAAACATGTGTCTGTCTTTTAAATTTCCGATTCTCTAAAAATAAATAGTAGTACATTTTATAAACTAATATAAGCACATTAAAGACTGTTATTTATTTAAAACTTTATTTGCACACAAAATAAAATATGTACAACAAGGCGGACGTTAATTGTACAAGGGATTCTCTGCCAGTCTTACTTCGGGTCGAGCAGAGAAGATGTGGTGGGTGCCGAGCTCAAAAAATAAACGACAGAAAACTCCAAAAAAGTATTAAAACATTTTTATAGGAACAAACAACATAGTAAGTATAAGTTTTCGGTTAAAAATAAACATCCAAATCGCATTAATCATCAGAGCAATCGATACTCGTGGTTAAGTACCGTGTTTTGTGACAGTACATGGGTCTATGGGAGGCCTATGTACAGTAGTGGACCAGTGATAGATTATAATAATGATGATGATGAATACTATTGTTTTTTTAATATTTATCATCACCTCTATACAATTAAGGGGGGGGGGGGGTATAGGTCTTGGTCAGGTTGATAGAATTGCGATAATCGGTTAACAGCATTGGCGATGGCCATCACTTCACAAATTAGATGCTGCTACCCTGCATCACCCATCTGGATAATTCAGGTATGGCGAATTGGAGATATTTATTCTTAATTGCATTGGAGGCCAACACCATTTCCGGCACTAGCGTTAGTCAAATTTTACTGCCGGTGGTAGTTTATCTTATGCCCCCACAACACGTCGTTTTTCATACCTCTTTTGTGGGTCATACCGGTTTTTTAATAAAATTAAATGTTTAATTATACTCGAGAGAATAAATTTACGAGAAAGTGGTTAGGAAAAAATCAAATAATTTCATGTTTATAACCCCTTTCTAATGCAATCACAACCCTTGTCATTGTGTTCATCGTGTACTCTTTTAATAAAAGGGTCCGCTGTAACCGCGAAGAACACAAAAATAACTCGATAATCGCATGATTAGATTACGTCCTTTGTGACGTCACATCATCAATTAGCGCATGATTCCGCCGCAGACCAACAATGGCGCTGCGAACGCGGGACCAATTGAATTAGCGTAGGGGGTGTAGGATAGGGTGAATTTTTGATATAGAAAAAAAAAGAATAAATTAAGTTGTCTATTTATTTCTATATCTGTGGAATGTTTGAAACGCTCCAGAATTATTAGAAATGTTCTATCCACTGCAAAATAATCCGTTTATTTACGAGAATGGTTATCTCTACACATTTTTTATTTATTGGATATAGTGATGAAACGAGCAAAACGTTCACCTGATTGTAAGTGCAACGTCTGCCCATAACAAATGCTGTGTCACCAAAAAAAATTCTGTGTGACTCCACACTGTGCCCATCACCCTAAAACATAAGTTCTTAAGTCTCATATGCTCAGTGATTACGCTAGCTCACAGTGCCCTTCAAACCGAAACACAGTAATTCTTGCACACTACTGCTTCACGGCAGAATAACTGGCCCTGGGATGGTACATACCTAGACGGATTCCTGCTTAGGAATCCTACCACCAGTAAATTCTTGTGCTGGTGTCTATAAGTACACGTAATAAAAGTAAAAAAATCTACTCATATTGCTAACTAATTTGTTAATTTACAAAAACTAATTTTACCGATTTTATCTCGTATAATTTTTAATTATTTATAACCCGACTTTTCGAGCGCTTTTATCGTCGTGTTATAAATAGTTAAAAAAACGCAATAAAATTAGTTTTATTAAAATTGTATATATTTTATTTTGGTATTACCTCAAATAGAAGCAGTGACTAAATTCGATTTCTGCTTGTATCCGTAGGTAACGCTTTTACCGATGGTACCTACGAGTAAGCCCACAGAATAGTTTTCACCTACTTTTAAACAAACAAATTATAATAGGTCTTAACAGCTTCTCGTTCAGCTTATATTCTTCAGCCTCTCCGAAGACCTTACCGGTAACGAAGCTGGAATTAATGGGGCTACCAAGAACTATAGGTAAATGTTTTGCGTATCTCATAATGGAGATATGGTCATAGTAACCCCGTCGCGGCAGGTCGGTTGGAAACGATAATTACGAGTAGATTTGTTTCGAATATTGCTGGCCATCAACTAGTTCAACGACAGATGGACTAGTGAGACTATCTCAGTATTCCTATTATGATAATACCTTAATTGATCAAAGAATTTGAGTTAAGATATTTTTGTTTCCTCGATTAAGGACTCGAGAAAAAGCATAACAAATGCTTCGTAAGTATCAAAAACATCGAAACGTACGTTACAAATTCGATATGTCTCCAATATATCTGTAATATTAGTCAACATATTTCAACAAACACATCAATAACAGACACATCTCAGGTGAGTGGACGGGGCCACCTTGGCAACACAATACGCCAATCAAGAGGCGGCCAATTTGCGAGATATTCTCGCTTACGAATGTGTAGCAACTGTTATTGGACTCGGAGAATTTAGGCTAACACAAAGCTTGGGGAGATATTGACAAGCATTACAGCTACAATACACGATTACACACTGTGAGCCGTGGTAGCTCAGGGGCTAGGCGCTCGCTTTAAATTTTCATAGTACGCGAGTGACCTGGGTTCGATTCCCGGTGCCGGCACCACTAAAATTGTTAATTGCAATTTTAAGTGCTGATTTACCACGTGCTCGGCGGTGAAGGAAAACATCGTGAGGAAACCTGCATGTCTGAGGAATAAAAAATATTTCGAGGATATGTGAAGTCCGCCAACCCGCATTGGAGCAGCGTGGCGGATTCTTCCTAGCTCCAAAACCCTCTCAGAAATGAGAGGAGGCCTGTGCTCAGTAGTGGGACATTTATAGGCTGAAACTTTACTTTTCTTTTTACACGATTACATACATACCTTCAGGCGGATGATCGACAGTTTTTATTTTATGAGGTTTCATACGTTTTAATATATTACGTTATTATACTTTACTGGTGGTAGGATTCCTTTGCAGTAATCCGTCTAGGTAGGTACCACCCCAGGGCCAATTATTCTGCCGTGAAGCAGTAGTGTGCAAGCATTACTGTGTTTCGGTTTGAACGGCACTGTGAGCTAGCGTAATCACTTGGCATTAGAGACTTAAGAACTAATCTCTCAAGGTGACGGGCGCAGTGTGGTGTCACACAGAAATATTCTGAGTGACACAGCATTGGTTGTGGGCAGACGTTCTACGATGTCCTACAGATAGTTGTTCCGGGTGTGGGTGGTTTTTGCATGTTTAATTTATGTCTGTAAAGCGTACCCACGACACAGGAGAAATCCTACTGTGAGGCATCGTTTTTTTTTGAAAAAAAAAAAGGTCGGCTACCGCGTGTTGGTGATAACAATTGTAAAAACAATAGTATATTCAAACTGTTGATATAATTATACTGTTGTACAACTTAAAGATTATGATATTTAAAAAAAAAAACGTAACAGAATTGTAGATTTACTTTTGTAGTGTAAGCAACAGAAGCTGACGGGTTCTTGCTGTTCAATTCCAACCACCGCGGTGTATTCGTTCTGGCCATCAGTTGAGAGACGTGGTTGTCTATTTTTTTATATTAGATAAAAGTGACGGAACGAGCAAAACGTTCACCTGATGGTAAGTGCAACGTCTGCTCATAACAAATGCTATATCACCCAAAACAGTATTTCTGTGTGACACCTCACTACGCCCGTCACCCTAAGACATCAGTTCTTAAGTCTCATATGCCCAGTGATTACGCTAGCTCTCAGTACCCTTCAAACCGAAACACAGTAATGTTTTCACACTACTGCTTCACGGCAAAATAACTGGCCCTGGGTTGGTACCTACCTAAACCTTCCTGCATAGGAATCCTACCACCAGTGAACCAGTAGTTACTCACATCCATAAAATACCTAAGGAGTATTTTGTTGAACCACCGTATTTTAATGCTATTGTAAATTTTTGAAACGAAACAGTTTTTCGAATGAATTTCGAAAGATACGAGTAGGTTCTTCACTAACTCAGTAGAAATATCAATTTATTGCGTTCTCTTTTTATGTTTTGCATGTCATTTGTTAGGCTAGTTATTTAGCAGTCTCATCTGGCGGCAATGTTTCTAAGTAACATAAATCAATTTCACTTTCCATATAATTGCCATCCACATGCAGTGTAGGCTCATAGATTTCGTACAATCATGTCTCACACTTCTCCCCTTCATTGTCTCTGCCATTTGCCGCGTATTCATTTGTAAATCAACTTACGACAGCTCATGATCCATTCTAATTTTACATTTAACATTATGAGGAAAAGGTCCAAAGTTAAACAGCAAACTTAGAGCTTTTAAATCCAGACGTGCAATTTGTGGAATGGTTTCCCCGTTACAAAGTCGTAGGCTTTATCGATCAAATTTCTGCTTTAATTGGTTTAAGTTAATAGTGATATTAGCATGTCACAGTGAGAAATTTGAGCCTTTTTCAACTAATCAACAATGATAGCAAGGTAGACTTTGTGACATGCATTGTTCTAGAATATAATCGCATCAAACGCTTGAACCACTTATTATAGCGTTAAGGACTATACAAACACAGACAGTATACATTATGATTACGAGAAGGTGTATTATATCTAAGTACGCATTGACAAAGGTTTATTGTTTCTTCATGTTAAGGACGCAACGTCAAAATTCCCAGACATTAATTGATCAAACATGGCGATTTGTACATATCTTATAACTGGGTAGGTGGTATGATTCCTATGCAGGAATCCATCTAGGTAGGTACCACCCCAGGGCCAGTTATTCTGCCGTGAAGCAGTAGTGTGCAAACATTACTGTGTTTCGGTTTCAAGAGCACTGTGAGCTAGCGTAATCACTGGGACATATGCGACTTAAGAACTGATGTCTCAGGGTGACGGGCGCAGTGTGGTGTCACACAGTAATTTTCTGGGTGACACAGCATTTTTTATGGGCAGACGTTACACTTACCATCACGTGAACGTTTGCTCGTTCCGTCACTTTTATGAAAAAAAAAAAAATTGGGAGAAGGTCATAACTAACAATGCAGTGTATATCACCTTATGACCCTAACGATCACCGTGGTTTTAGTGTAATATTAACATCTGCATCGATTTTGAGCTTCCTACAGTAGCACTGCACCTGAAGTTGGCCTCCCGACACTGCCGTCACGCTTTCCAACCCACCGGTTTTTTTTATTTCATAAATTGGCGAAACGAGCAAAACGTTCACCTGATGGTAAGTGCAACGTCTGCCCATAACAAATGCTGTGTCACCCAGAACATTTCTGTGTGACACCACACTGTGCCCGTCACCCTGAGACATCAGTTCTTAAGTCTCTTATGCCCAGTGATTACGCTAGATCTCAGTGCCCTTCAAACCGGAACATACAATCATACATAAGATCACGACTGTATCCCATAAGGGGTAGTCAGAGACTGGGCACTCACTGCAAAAACAGATAACTGTAGCAGTTATCTGTTTTTGCAGTGAGTGTCCAATCCTCGTTTCACCAAAACAATATAATGCACTTGGTGTGATAGGTGATGAGCCCATCGCCACCATGCGCTGTTAGGTGCACAGTGCAGTTATATTCCTGACTCGCCTTTTACGAGATCCATTGGATGAGATGGAGTGGTAGTATTCTTTTATCGAGCCGCCACCACACAAACCGAAACACAGTAATGTTTGCACACTACTGCTTTACGGCAGAATAACTGGTCCTGGGGTGGTACCTACCTAGACAGATTCCTGCATAAGAATCCTACGGTTATTATGGGTAGCCGTTGCACTTACCATCAGTTTCAAACGTTTTGCTTGCATCATCACTTACTCGTATAAATAAAAAAAAACTTTTTACGATATAGGAGAGAAAGTTAATTTGCTAAGATGTAAAATGGAGTATATAACCTAGTTTTGAAGGGCACCGCCCACCCTCTCTTAACAGCGTGCACCAAAAAAGCAATACCGCCACCGGGAACCGCCACCAGATACCCTCCACCACTACAACACTACCACTAGGCAATACACACCACTGTAGTCGAGAACACGACACGTGTTTCGCCTCAAACCGAGGCATTATCAAGTGATATTGACTCTACAACTGTCAACCGCCGAGTCAGGCGGTTGACAGTCATAGAGTCAAAACTAGGTAATACACACCATTTTACATTTTGCATGCGGATCTTAGCAAATTAACTTTCTCTCCTTACTATAATGGATTTCCGCAAAATAACGCCTGATTCTATTAACTTTTTACGATATGTAAGCCACCATTAGATGTTATGAAACATTATGAAAACTTCTTAGTTAGAAATTAATTGCAGTGTCAGGCATCGACAATAGCTCGAGTTTATTACGATGAAAGTACGAAACACTGTGTAGATAATAATCTACTCTGTGCACGCCATGGACAATGCCATGCATTGGCTGTCGCCGCAAATTGGCAGCCGCGGTAGCCCGATTGCC
This sequence comes from Luehdorfia chinensis, assembly GCA_019845155.1. NCBI lineage: Eukaryota > Metazoa > Arthropoda > Insecta > Lepidoptera > Papilionidae > Luehdorfia > Luehdorfia chinensis. The sequence continues at coordinate 71,830 of JAHVAK010000580.1, forward strand.
TCTCTACGCCATTTTAGCGCTGAAATATTATAGAAGATATCTTCCTGTTTATTGTATGTTGAATATCGAATAGTTTTTCCTATCCGAAAAATAATGTCGCAGCTTTGGGGCTGTCATTCCACAGTCTTCCATACACGAACGGTGAAGAACGATCTAGTTACGAATGCCTTCAATCATCATCATTCCAGTTCATCAGAAGTCTACTGCTGAACATTGGCCTTCCCTATATACTTCCATAAGATACAGTCTTGAGCCACCTGCATCCATCGACTTCCCGCAAAATCGTGCAGGTCGTCGGGACGCCGGGACTTCTGAATACTGTCGGAAGCTCGTTTTGGGGCGAAACACGTGTCGTGGTCTCCACTTCAGTGTATATTACCTAGTGGTAGAGAGTATCTGGTAGCGGTTCCCGGTGTTACAGGTGGTGTTAGTTTGCTTGTGCACTCAACTGAGAGAGGGCTGGTCGTCACTCGGCGGCCGTCTGTCGCAAAGTCTATGATAATTGATAATGCCTCGTTTTGGGGTGAAACACGTGTCGTGTTCTCGACTTCAGTGGTGTATATTATCTAGTGGTAGTATTGTAGTGGTTGGTGGAGGGTATCTAGTGGCGGTTCCTGGTGGCGGTGTTAGTTTGCTCATACACGCTACTGAGAGAGGGCGGGCGGTGCTCTTCAAAATCTAATTTTTATATTTTGCATGTGGATCTTAGCAAATTAACTTTATTTCCTTCATTATAAGGTCAGTTGTCATTCGAATAATTAAGATTTTTAAGACTAGCCCCTTTTCTTATTCTAACCGTCACCGCATATGTGTTTAACCTAACAGTAATACCTGATTTTTTTATTGGATATACGGACTTAAGAATAAACCAGTGCATGGTGGTAGCATTCCTATGCAGGAATCCGTTAAGGTAAGTACCACCAGTAGTGTGCAAACATTATTTTGTTTCGATTTGAAGGGCACTGAGAGCTAGTGTAATTACTGGGCATATGAGACATAAGAACTGCTGTCTCAGGGTGGCGGGCGCTGGGTGGTGACACGCAGAAATAATCTGGGTGATACATCAATTGTTATGGGCAGACGTTGCAATTACTCTCAACTGAATGTCCACATTTCTCAATCAAGACAGTATAAGCTTCGTGTAAATAACACAAACTGAAATTAATAACTAAAAGCTGAAAGTAGTTCGTGGTTTTGGGGCAAAAGACGTTGAAATCGATGAGAAATTCATCAGAAATTTTATATCATATAATTAATGTTATATTATTAATTGTAATAAATACCGATAATTCACTAATATTATTAATGTTAAAGTAACTATCTATCTCTTTGTTAACTTTTCACGGTTCAAACGTTGAACCGATCCTGCCTAAATTTTACATACAGATAGCTTGCATCTTGGACACGGAGATGTGATACTTTTTGTTCCGGAAAATCAAATAGTTCTAACGGGATATTAAAAAAAACCTATATCCACACGGACGACATCGCGGGCATCAACTAGTAGGTATTATTATCCGATTAGAGCAGTGGTAGCTCAGGGGCCTTTAATTTCATAGTAAGCGAGTAACCTGGGTTCGATCCCCGGTGCCAGCACCTCTAAAATTGTTCTACAATTTTAAGTGCTGATTTACCACGTACTTAGAGGTGAAGGAAAACATCGTGAGGAAACCTGCATGTCCGAGGAATAGAAATATTTCGAGGACATGTGAAGTCCGCCAACCCGCATTGGAGCAGCGTGGCGGACTATTCCCGGCTCCAAAACCCTCTCAGAAATGAGAGGAAGCCTGTGCTCAGTAGAGGGACATTTATAGGCTGTTACTTTACGTTGTTTGTTTTTTTTTTGACTAAATACTCCTGCTAGAAGACAATTTATAAACATTATAAATAGAGAAACACAAAAGCAATTTCACCTCATAGTACAAAATAACTTTAAACTTAATCAAACACGAAACGACCGTCTATTTTATTACCGAGTTTATGGCCGATGGCAAATTCGTCTTAGCCTCCGGCGCTTATATTGGGTTGCACATTCGTGTGTGTGCCACTCCCTGAGGAGACCGGCCACATGATTTGATAAGTGCCGTTAGCGTATGCCATGTGAACACGTAATTTGCCTTGTGTTTACTAGGTAGTTTAGCTTTAATATGATTAAAACATGTATATGGTGTCATTGAAAGTATAGCTGGAATTGTTGATGTCAAAACTATGAATGTATGTTTTTCTGATACAAGAAAGTGACGGGGCGATCAGATAGTTCACCTGATGCCCAAAACATTCGCCCAAAATGAAAGCGCGGGCGCGGGCGCGGGGTTGAGCGACAAAATAAAACTCTTCTACCAATTATCGGAATCAGTCGTTACTTTGCGGAAATGAAGGAAATAAAGTTAATTTGCTAAGATCTGCATGCAAAATTTTAAATGGTGTGTATTACCTACCTAGTTTTTTTTTGTTTTTTGTTTTATTGGATTAAGTGACCACACAATCAAAACCTTCACCTGATGGTAAGTACAACGTCTGCCCATAACAAACGCTGTGTCACCCAGAAAATTTCCGTGTGACACCACACTGTGCCCATCACCCTGAGACATAGGTTCTTAAGTCTCATATGCCCAGTGATTACGCTAGCTCACAGTGCCCTTCAAACCGAAACACAGTAATGTTTGCACACTACTGCTTCACGGCAGAATGACTGGCCCTGGGGTGGTACCTACCTAGACGGATTCCTGCATAGGCCGGCAACGCATCTGCTATTCCTCTGGTATTGTAGATGTTCATGTGCGGCGGTGATCACTTACCATCAGGTGACCCGCTTGCACGTTTGCCTCCTCTTACATAAAAAAAAACCAATGATCACTTAAGTAGGTCAAGGTAAGTGCAACGTCTGCCCATAAACAATGCTGTAGTGTGCAAAAAACTACTGCGTTACGGCAGAATAACTGGCACTGCGGTTGTACCTATCTAGACGGATTCCTGAACAAAAATTATGTGATGTTCTCCTAGTTGATTTCGACCACGGCGACAACTTCCGTCTACTGTCGAGAGCCATCAACTGCGCAGGAGATATTATAGTGCCACAAGTGTACGCGCAAACACATAGGCACTCACTCGTCCCAACCTACCCGCGCCCGATGTAACGCTGATGCGATAAGATCGGAGGTAGGCTAGGATGCAGTGTCAGAAACACGGGGACAATCACAACACAACCAGACCCGAAAACTAACAATTTAAGTTTAAGCACAAATGTTGGCTCCGGCTGGGATTCGAGCCCAGGACCCGCGGCTTAGAAATCAGGTACTCTGACCACTAGGCCTCGCGGTCGTTAAATTATACTTCCAGTAAAAAAGTGTGGATGGTGAAGAGTAGATTATTTAGAACTGGGATTTTTGAGGAAATCATCACAAATATGACAGATAACCTCAAATATTGTAATATATATTCGCCAATCCGTCATGGCTACGAGATTTCCCATAGTAGAGTTTTACGACACGTATAGAATGAGATGAGAAATTGTATCCCCTTACGCAGCCACCAACCAGGTAAATTCTTACATAGAGCGAAAGACTAAATGAATTCATCACAACTGAAAATCTCCAAGCAAGGACCTTTTCTCGGCAATGCTGTAGCGTAGATTAAACAACACCTCAGTATATTCCTCCTCTGTTTAATTTATGATACTTTGTTAATGTTTCTATTGTTTTAGTTTTAAGTTTGAAAATTATTATATTTTTTTAAATAATTGTGCATGTTGTGTCGATAATAGATCACTTTGTTTCCTTCTTTCTTTCTTTCTTTATAATTGACTATTTCAATGATTTATTAGTTATTAAGGGAAAAAGTCAATCGTTTACCTGATTGTAATTTCAATGTGCACATAACAAATCTCATGTTACCCATAACATCACCTTGTGGCACACTGCGCCCGACACTCTCAATTACACTAGCTATCGGTATCCTTCAAACCGAAACACAATAATGTTGGCATACTGCTTTACGGCAGAATAAGCGATCTGATCGATATGAGCTCCTTAAACCTATTGAGAATGCCATCGATAAGTGACGTAACAAGTATGTTTGTACTAGGCGAACAGAAGCGTATAGACGGTTAACTTATGAGTGATGCGGCGGTACGCACGAAAGAGCAACACAAGCCGTTGGTACACTGAGCGATTGGGAACTAACGAAGCGTGCCTGCAGTGGGGCTTTATGGCCGTGGAGGAGACATTATTAAGCTATTTTCGTGTACGTTATACGTACGCAAATTTAATTACGTAGATGCGACTCTCGCTAATGGCGTGCAGCTAGTTACCCGTTTATTTGATGTCAGAGTTAAAGTTAGTTAAGGTGCACATTGATAATAAACAGGACTTATTTTATTGAGAGATTTTCAGTTCACAGTAGGATAAGTAAAAACTTTGTCCCAAATTGAACCATCATCATCGCTTCAGCCTATCACTAATCCACTGCTGAACACAGGCATCCCCCATAGATAGCAACAATAGATTGTAGCTCTAATTTTAAGTGGATTTTCCATAGTTGCTACGTTTGGCAGGCGGTTCGACAACCGCAGTTTATTTATTCAGATCCAACAGAGGTGGTGGACTCAATGTTTTATGACATTCTGTGGTAGTCAAAAAATATTGTTCAAATAGGTTGTAAATTTTTTGTGCTCGTGGGAACGCATCGGGGAGTATTTTATTTATCTCGTATCAAAACGGCTGCGACGTGGTTCGCAACCCGTCACGTCTCGTTACCATGGGGGCGAAGGGTGGGCCACGTGTGGGATGGGGTGGGATGGATGATGGGAAAACGGCTTGATTGTATATATGTAAATTTTTTGAAATACTTTACAGCTTTGCAACATTAAACGCTTTACACATTACCGTTTTAAGTTTTTATACGTAAATTTATTTAAATTCGGAGGCAACTAAGCGAACTAACAATCAAAAGTTTACTGTTAAGTAAAGACACAGACCATCGCTGATATGTAAATTACCAATGAAGTTCCACCACGGAACTCTACAATTGAGTAAGTTGAAAGAACACTTTCTAACTATTGTGTGGAAGTCTAACCGCTTGGTTAGCGTGACGGTCTAGAATACACAAAGGAAAGTGCTACCTATGTAAATGAGGCCGAAGCCGTCTATACCTATAGTTAGGTTTTGCATCAAATCGATGACAATACAGGGGGGTATGTAAGTTAGTGTTTTAATAATATCAACGTAAATGTTTCAATATGTAACGGCTTCGAGTGGGGAAGGTTAATGACAGCAATAACGCTCACAATTGGGAACGAATAAAAGGTGTTATTTATGTGCTGGAGGCCCCCGAAATGTGGCCGCGCAATTAAAGCCTGCATAGGGTATTTAGTTAGGGATGTCAGCAATATAAAATCGAAAATGTTTCAGTTTCCTGATAACAAAGATATCTCTCTAATAATATAGAAGTTAAGAATAAAAAAAATTGTGGAAGAAAGTGGCGAGACAAGCAAATCGTTCATCTGATGGTAAATGCAACGTCTTTCCATAACAAATGCTGTGTCACTTAAAACATTTCTGTGTGGGTCGACCCACATTCCCACTAATTACACTAGCTTTATGGCAGAAAAACCTTATAGGTACTGTACCGATAGTAGCTTCTTACTTTCTTCGTAGATCGGCATAGGTAGATTACATCTACAAGTTTTTATGTATTAAGTTTTAGGTACTCAAAGTGACGAAACGTGCAAAACGTTCACCTGATGGTAAGTGCAACTTCTGCCCATAACAAATGCTGTGTCACCCAGAACATTTCTGTGTGACACCTCACTGTGCCCATCACCCTGAGACATACTCGTAAGTTCTTAAGTCTCATATGGCCAGTGATTACGCTAGCTCACAGTGCCCTTCAAACCGAAACACATTTCATCATATTTGTACACTACTACTGCTTCACGGCAGAATTACTGGACAAAGGGTGGTACCTACCTAGATAGACTCTTACATAGGAGTCCTACCACCATTTCGTACCCATTTTGTCACCAGTCTAATTCTAAGAATTTTTTTCTAGCATTTTCCTAGTTTCTTCTAGTTTATACTCCTTATGGACACTCTATCCCCATGTCGCAAAGGTAATGGATCATCTTATATAACATCTCTCTCATTTAAAGTGTTTAAACTGTGATGTCTCAAGGTGACGGGCGTAGTGTGGTGTTACACAGAAATATTCTGGGTGACCCAGCATTTGTTGTGTAACTCTACAATAAAAAAAAAAATCCTCTTAGGAGAATTGCTGACTTAATATTAATGAATGAACTTAGGTTTGCAGCATAACCATCTATTGTTGAAGTATTAGAAATTATTATATTATTATATGATAAAATTCATTAATAAAGGAACTGATAATACACGGGACGAATGGGTCCCTCTAAGACATCTTATTACAATTAAAATATCTGAGACGTTCGGATACTTAAGTTATTTTTTATAAGGGAAAGTGACAAATGGAAGTGAGAAAGAGCAAAACGTTTTCCATATTGTAAGAGCCATAAAAAAAACTGCGTCATCAAGAACATTTCTTTGTACAAAACTGCGTCCGAGAGACCGAGACACAGTAATGTTTGCTCAATACCGATTTACGGTAGAATAACTGGCTCTGAGGTTGTACCCACATAGACGGATCCCTGCATAGTAATTTTACCTTCAGTAAACGTTACACAAACTTAAGTATGCCAACAGCCAGCTCGATGACTAAAACAGCAACGTAGGTATTACGCGACCGGGAATACAAACCGGGAAACCAATCCGTCTGTCAAGTATGATAGTTGAAGCAAACTTTCCCAACTCAGGAGAAGTTATGTTCACCAGTTGAATGGTGACGAACTGATGATCTTGATGAGACTTCTTCTTAAAGTATTAATAATCCCGTAACAAATAAACGCAATTGCTTCATTTGTAGTAATATTCACAGTTACTAATTTACATTCTTTTTTATAATGTTTTCTTTTATTTACGCGAATATTACACATTTAAATAAAACTACTTTTTTACGGATTTTATCGCGTTAATTTTGAACTATTTTTACCCGACGTTTCGGACGCTTTACAGCACCCATGGTCACGGGGGGACTGAGGTGACAGTTGTCCCGATGTCATAGTTAACCCGGAGTATCTTCAGCTTTTAATTATTATTTTTAGTCCGATCTACGCAGACAGAGCTTACTGTGTCTTGAAGCCTTGCAGTGGTATGCTTGGTTTTTGATTTAATTTTATTAATAATAGGATCCCAAGCCGGTGGTAATACCCAACCATCTTCCCTATTGAAATTAGGATGTTTTTTAATTTCAATAGCCTCGCGAATCATCCTTGGTAGGAATCGGTGTTCTTTTGCGAGGATTTGTGGTCTATCAAATCTGATGTAATGGTTGGGATGATCCAGAACATGGTCGCAGACTGCAGACTTCCTAGAGCGTCGATGCTTCACATCAGCTGTGTTCTTTAACGCGGGTTTTAATGGATCTTTTAGTTTGCCCTATGTAAGAGAGACCACATTCACAATCCAGCTTGTATACTCCTGCATCTTGTAGAGGGATGTTACACTTGACAGATGGTAAAAACTGACTTATCTTCTTCGGCGGCTTGAAAAATGTTCTTATAGAAGCTCGCTTCAAGATATAGCCAATCTTGTCCGTGACTCCTCTGACATATGGAAGAACAGCAGGTACACGCTCGACTGTGGCCGGCTTCACTCGGTCACTGCGACGAAGGTGCGTTACCCGAAGCTTGTTGTCTTGCAAAACTTGCTTGACATGCTGAAGCTCGGCGGCCAGGTGTTTACTGTCACAGATCCCTTGTGCTCTCTGAAACAAAGATTTACCCACGGTAGCTAACTGTGAAGGATAGTGGTGAGATTCACCATTTAAATACCTATTTGTATGGGTCTTTTTTCTATACACAGTGTGACACAAGGTGTTATTAGGATTCCGAATTACTAACACATCCAGAAAAGCTAAAGAGTTATTTGCCTCTAACTCCATTGTAAATTGAATTTTAGAGTTTAGGGAGTTAAGGTGGTCTAGAAATGCAGTTACTTTATGCGATGGTAGAATTGTGAAATTTTCATGGAAGACTTTGAGGAGAAAGCCCTCCGTACTTCTCCTGTAAATCCAAGATTCTACAAGCGGTATGTAGATGATACTTTCACAATTTTACCACCAAGGATGATTCGCGAGGCTATTGATATTAAAAAACATCCTAATTTCAATAGGGAAGATGGTTGGGTATTACCACCGGCTTGGGATCCTATTATTAATAAAATTAAATCAAAAACCAAGCATACCACTGCAGGGCTTCAAGACACAGTAAGCTCTTGCTGCGTAGATCGGACTACAAATAATAATTAAAAGCTGAAGGTACTCCGTGTTAACTATGACATCGGGACAACTGTCACCTCAGTCCCCCCGTGACCATGGGTGCTGTAAAGCGTCCGAAACATCGGGTAAAAATAGTTCAAAATTAAACGCGATAAAATCCGTAAAAAAGTAGTTACATTCTTTTTTGTTTTTTTTTTTTTAAGTCATATGTTGCATGACGGCTCGTGAATTTTGTCAATAGTCCAATATTTACAATAGACAATCCTTAAGGATTAGCAAGCTGAAATGGCAATGGGCCGGCCACATAGCTCGGAGAACCGATAACCGTTGGGGAAGAAAGGTTCTCGAGTGGCAACCTCGTACCGGCAAACGCAGCAAAATGTAGGGCGACCCCCCACTAGACGGAGCGACGACCAAACACGGTTTTGCAGGAAGTCGATGGATGCAGGTGGCTCAGGACCGTGTTTTGTGGCAATCTATGGGGGAGGCCTATGTTCAACAGTGGACTATGGTAGGCTGAAATGATGATGATACATTTATTGTCTATTGAATTCGCTATGTATTGATTTGTAGCTGCGCATAAATTTTGTTTTATTTTTAGTTTCTTTCATTCGTGCATGTAACTCTTGTGACATAAAACATTTTGACGTATACATAAAAAATTATACCAGAATCACATACCTGATTCAATTTGCAAAAAAATATATCTCCAGAGCAAGTTTGTTTTCGAGTTTCAAAGTTCATTAGCATTTTCGCAGAAAAACGGAATATAATAGTGCATTAAAACCCCAGAGCATTAAACTCCCACCACAAAACACCCGACTAAATAAATTACGTCAGTCCAGTTCGCGAGCGAGATGTGCCGAAAATCGAGCAAAAAAACTCCTAACTACGTTACCCAACTTCCTCCTCTCTTTAGATCGAACTAGAGTTGTTCTGGGTTTCGTTAATAGCGAAAGATATGATGAATTTTTGATTGAACAAAAAATACTTTGTTCTTATGTACCACAGAATGTAATTTGATAATTGCAGATTTATCGGATATATTTTGTATAATTCTTTCAGAATAAGACAATTGTTACATAATATAACAGATATGAGACAGATGGTCTAGTAAAACTCATGAATACTTTGAAACACTTAATGTTTAGGCACAGTAACGTTCTGGTATACGTTATGAACAATGCTTACTTCACTTAGTTACGACGGAGTCTTATACAACGCAATCGCGTTAGCCAATACAACAACTCGTATTATCAAGTTACTTATTTATAATTTTTGACAAAGTACAGTATCATATTTTATTTACTCAATTATTATTGATATACTCTGATTTACATTAAATAAAGTAAAGTAAAGTAACAGCCTATGAATGTCAATGTCAATTTTAGGTATTAAGTTTTATGTACTCAATGTGCAAAGTGACGAAACGAGCAAAACGTTAACCTGATGGTAAGTGCAACGTCTGCCCATAACAAATGCTGTGCACCACACTGTGCCCATCACCCTGAGACATGAGTTCTTAAGTCTCATATGCCCAGTGATTACGCTAGCTCACAGTGCCCTTCAAACCGAAACACAGTAATGTTTGCACACTACTGCTTCACGGCAGAACAACTGGCCCTGGGTACCTACCTAGACGGATTCCTGCATAGGAATCCTAACATCAGTATTCTATCAAATTATATTTAATTGATGCCTAGATACATTGGATAGTTATTCAAGTATTACTAATATTGATCGATGGAGAAGGAGTGTATCAAATCTCAAGTTACTCTACACCTCAGCTTAATGGATATACCTACGAAGTACGAACGTCGTCATTTGTCTGACAAATGTAGTTGGGAACGTCCCTAAGCGTGTCGGATTTGATTAAATTCGACGTTTGATTTCTCAGGGTATGCTCTTACCCTAATTTTGTGCCTAACTAGTTTCAATATAAAGTAATTACCGAAATCTACGTCATTATTGCATTTTGCAGATTAAAAATTATAATTTTTTGAATATCTGTCATAATTTCTACTTCTATTTTTCTTCTTTCGTCACATCATCATCATTTCAGCCGATTACTAGTCCACTGCTGAACATAGGCCTCCTTCAAAATATTGCCACAAACGCTCTCATTTTGGGGGGATTTTGATATATGTAGTTGCCACGCTTGGTAGGCGGGTCGGCAACCGAAATTTATTTATTCAGATTTTCCAGGAAGGTGCTGCTGCCCATATTCTAGTTCTAATAATCCCTAGGTCGACTTTTACTACACTCGCGGGATGAGATGGGGTGGTAGATTCTTTTATGCCGCCACCACAGAGTTCCTTTATTTATCACTCTGTTTTTTTAATAAATTTGTCAACTGTACCTCAATGTCAACTTCACTAAATTTTCTCAATAATGTAGATTCATCTACAGTTTCGTATTCCCCATCCCCCATTTACTTTCCATTTCCCAGCCATCAGGACATAGACCGAATGCAGTTCAATGATGAATTCAGTTGGACATGTCTTAATCATCTTAAAAAAATAAAATGGATTTTCCAATATCGCCAGTAGCGTTTACAGACATACATTTTACATGCGTCACAGCCCAGGACCCGCGAAGTATAAGTCAGGTAATGTGTCTAGGCCACGATAAAATACTAGGGTAAGACAAAATAGTTTATAGATTAATTATCCTACGATTAACCTGAGTAGGATAAATTATGAAATGATAATACAATTTGAAATAATATATCTATCTATTTACAACAAAGTATTGAGATAGCTGATCAGGTCAGTGCTTTCCACTACTGCACTGTTCGAGAATTTATGCGGCAAAACTTTCCAAATAACGCGTAGGATCGCGTTGTTGAAGCGACGTTCATGTCCGTTTAAGTATAGGGATCACGTTACTCGTGAGAATTTACACGGCAATGTAGACGAGTAAATGCTTTTAATACATGTAGCTTAAGCAGCCAGTGTAGGGGCTCAGTAGCGTAGACTGCGAATAGGTGTAGCGAATTCGCTGTATAAACGCAAATTCCGCTTCGCTTTGAAGCCTTCTAAAAGATAGGTTTTAGATGATTGAAATGTTTTTAGATTCATGGTTAAAAAGGTTTACTAACGTATGATAGATGAAATAAAAAAAAATATAACCATTTATACTCAAAAAAAAATATAAGAGCCGTGGTAGCTCAAGGGCTAGGCGCTCGCTTTAAATTTCATAGTACGCGAGTGACCTGGGTTCGATTCCCGGTGCCGGCACCACTAAAATTGTTAATTGCAATTTTAAGTGCTGATTTACCACGTGCTCGGCGGTGAAGGAAAACATCGTGAGGAAACCTGCATGTCTGAGGAATAAAAAATATTTCGAAGACATGTGAAGTCCGCCAACCCGCATTGGAGCAGCGTAGCGGATTCTTCCTAGCTCCAAAACCCTCTCAGAAATGAGAGGAGGCCTGTGCTCAGTAGTGGGACATTTATAGGCTGAAACTTTACTTTACTTTTATACTCAAATATTCTGTTTTATAGTAGGGATAGGTGTCCGACAGTGTCGCATGAGGCGACTAACGTATTGTACGGACAGCTTTTATTCGTGCAAAATAATACCATAATATGCCATGCTATCACTTTTTACTGGTGGTAGGATTCCTATGCAGGAATCCGTCTAGGTAGGTACCACCCCAAAGCCAGTTATTCTGCCGTGAAGCAGTAGTGTTCAAACATTACTGTGTTTCGGTTTAAAGGGCACTAAGAGCTAGCGTATTCACTGGGCATATGAGACTTAAGAACTGATGTCTCAGGGTGACGGGCGCATTGTGGTGTCACACTGTTCTGGGTGACAAAGCATTTGTTATGGGCAGACATTGCACTTACCATCAGGTGATCGTTTTGCTCGTTCTGTCACTTTTATCAAATAAAAAAAAACGCGATAAAATCCGTAAAAAATAGTTTTATTTAAATGAGTAGTATTCGCGTAAATATAAAAAAATAGCTTGTTTTCTGGCCATGTTAATACAATAAATTGAATGAAATAAAACGTCCATACTGCCAACATCAAACACATAATAGTCTTTAATCAAACAGACGTTTTACTGGTGGTAGGATTCCTATGCAGGCATCCGTCTAGGTAGGTATCACCCCAGGGCCGGTTGTTCTGTCGTGAAGCGGTAGTGTGCAAACATTACTGTGTTTCGGTTTGACTGAAAAAAAAACGCACAGAGTAGAGATTGTCGCCATTAAATTGCAAAACGTTCCCAACGAATTACTACTCAAACCTAAATAACGTTTAAGCTTAATTTTGTTGTTTTAATTACGTTCGAGTTTCGACCGCAGCGCGACCGCTAGATTTAATTGAATCTCATGTTTTAAAGAAAATTGTTGAATTACGGCTAAAAACGGAAGCTTAAATTGCATAGAACCTTCTATCTCCGAAGCCTTGTATATAGCGAGGTAACCCTGAATAGTGTTCCTTCACTTTCGAACACGTTACTGTGATGGCTATGCTTCAGTTTTTTTTTGCTGCAGTTCCTTCCATTGGGCCACGAAGAGGGTAAGCTAGGAAAGATTGATTACTTGTACACGCGCTTGACTTGAGGAATTACAATTGAAATATTCTGTTCTAAGACATTTTCATTATTGAACTACATATTATGTTACTCTTATCTGGGGCACTGCTGAAAACCAGCGCTACAGTGTAGTACCGCTATGTTGTAGCATTTAATGCTGACCAAAGGTGCACCTTTGGATGAGACACTGTTGCAGCGCAATGCGACTAATTTTTTGTATGCATATATACATATATTTTAAATGTTTTTGTTGTGTTATGCAGTGTTATTGTTCAATAAATGTATTTCTTTCTTTCTTTCTTTCTTTCTTTCTTTCTTTCTTTCTTTCTTTCTTTCTTTCTTTCTTTCTTTCTTTCTTTCTTTCTTTCTTTCTTTCTTTCTTTCTTTCTTTCTTTCTTTCCTTCTTTCTTTCTTTCTTTCTTTCTTTCTTTCTTTCTTTCTCTCTTTCTTTCTTTCTTTCTTTCTATATAATAACTTGTTCAAGATGTTAATGTCAATTAAAGTAAAACTGATAAGGTGGTAACGGCTGAAGAGAATCTGCCACCCCATCTCATCCCGTGGGTGTCGTAGAAGTCGACAGAGCGAAATTGAAAACCAGGAGATGGGCAGCAGCATTTTCCTGGAACATCTGAATATATAAACTGCGGTTGCCAACCTGCCTGCCAAGTACGGCAACTATAACAAATTCCCCCAAAATGTGAGCTACAAACTTTTGTGGCTATCTAATAAGGGAGGCCTTGGTTCAGCAGTGGACTAGCAATTTGATGATGATGATAAGGCGATACATACATACAGTCATGCCTCTTTCCCATAGGCAGAGACCACACCGTAGCCCAATTTTCGCCTCCTCGGTAAACGAAACGTGACGGGTGGCGAGCGTAGCAGTAGCCACGTTGCCGCCATTATGGTAAGAGTAGAACGATAAGAAGAGGATTACTAATGCTGACCTCCACACTGATTCAGACTATGACATATATTAGTTTTCGCTCTCTGTTTTCTGTTTTTATCTGCGCTGTTTTAATTATAGTGCAGTGAAACTTACAGGTGTAGTGCGAAGACTATGACGCCTTAAACGATAAGAAGCCTTCTCCTAGCAAGGCATTACAGACGGTATAAAACTATAATAAAGCTGACGTCCCTTTTTTCACTGTTTTTCTATGTGTATTATTTTGTCTATTGTAATGCATTTATCTCTATATTAAACAAAAAAAAAAAATTAGATAACTGTTTACGTTTTCTTTACTTGAAATTCTTAACCACACCCGATACGCTAAAGTACCATGCGATGAAATCGGAGGTAGTCACGGATGTAGTGCTAGAGACATTCCGATCCGCGAATTGACTTCGCGACGCAATAGTCAGGTACTCTAGATAGGAGTCGCGGTTACCCAGCCACGCGGTTCTAAAAATATTACACAGGCGTTATTAAAAGTTATAATATTATTCTTACTACATTTATATTGCTTTATCAGCATAGATGGACTAAAGCTTTTCCTATAGTAGGATTTACCATAATCTCCACATCCCTGTTATGATGACCACCTGGCCTATTTTTGACAACGGCGACCACGGCGACTTGTGCTAAAACACAAATTGTTGATTTGCTGGTGTCGTTGTTTAGCAATCGTCTCCATGTTTCTGACACTGCATCCTTACCACAAATATGTAATTATTTGGGATGATAAAACCGCGTGAAATTCTTCGTGAAGAGGTCTTAGCAATGCACAATCACGGTGAATGTGTGAAATAAATGCTCTTTATTAACTATAAACGTATCCACGTTCAATGATTGTCCCCTTTTGATGTACGTTTATCTATTACGTGATAATCTCCATTATTAGGCGAAGAAACGTACCAGTTATACGGCCTATTGGCATTAAGCCTGATATCATTAAATTACAGTGCCGCATTATCTGGGTTTTGGGCGGTCTGCCAAGCTCAGTTCGGAGAAAACGGAAATATGTTATTTGTGTATATTTTCGTGAACCATTTGAAGTATATTTTTGAAACTCGATTGCGAGAATGTCTCCTATTCTCAGATCAAGAGAGACGCCTACCCAGATCAACAGTAGACTGCTTACTGCAGACGACCTGCATATAATTAACCAACTTGATGCGAATGTGTTTGTAAATGGGGAAAAGTTGAGGAATAATTCTTGACGCAAAGCTTCAAGGGGGCCCCAAAAATATCTAAACTAGCAAAGAACTAGAGCTTAGTTCTGCGGCTTATGCTGTAAGAAAAATTAGAAGTCTAACTAATGTTGAAACAGCAAGCATAGTTTAGTTTTGTTGTTTCCAC
Organism: Luehdorfia chinensis; assembly: GCA_019845155.1. Taxonomy (NCBI): domain Eukaryota; kingdom Metazoa; phylum Arthropoda; class Insecta; order Lepidoptera; family Papilionidae; genus Luehdorfia; species Luehdorfia chinensis. The sequence goes on from JAHVAK010000580.1 coordinate 87,021, forward strand.
AGCATAATGTCGTATAAAATCTTGCTGCGGAGAAATGCGACCGACGTAGAAACAATTTTTGTATTGCGAAAGAGATCCATCACATTCACAAACTGGGTTTTCGAGTATCGTTTAGAGTTAAATTCAAAGAAATAGGTATCCTAGCTATGGTCTTCCAATATATCTATGTAAATATTTTGTACGTACACAATAATATATATAGCTTTATTAAAAAAGTGATGTACATATTGTAAATACCAGGATCAAACAAGCTGTAACGCCGGTTACTCGAATCAGCAGAATCAGTAACTCTTTTATGTGGCAAAGTGTACGTTTTTACAACAAAATTCTAGAAAGTGCGCAAAGTCTTTCTACCCTTAAGTTCAAGAAGTTTATTGTTTGTACAATAAACTTTTTGAACTTAAGGTACTTTATAAAAAGGGTTATTGTAATATAAAAGAATATATGGACGCTTATATCCCCTGGGAATGTGGTGATCGGTACCAGGCTATTTCTAAATACATACATACAGTCACGCCTTTATCCCATATAAGGGGTAGGCAGAGGCCAAACACGTAGCCCACGTTTGTAAATACTAATAACTAATGTACAATTTATTTTATAACATAAATTCAATTATAAAAAATGTTGATAATATGACTGAAAAGAGAGAATACCTGCAGAGTTTCTTTCGCCTGTTTCTTCTCCGTACAGAGGAGCCTCATTAATAAACGGTGTTAGATTGTAACGAAAAGGACATTTGATAAACAAAATTTGTATTTCTTACGTCAGAGAATAAATATATTTCATTAAATGGGATTTTACATAATTTTATTATTTTTTTTTTCATTTAATTTCATTGATAATTTTGACTAAATTCAAAATATAAAATATGGAAGGAAATTTTCACAAAAACCATAATATATTTATAAATACATAGTTCGCAATTAATAAAGACGGGAGTAATAATACATATGAAAAGACATTTTTTTTTAAATATAATCAGTCTTTTTCACGTATCGCGTAAAAACCCCGCAAGTATTGTAATTTTATTTATAGAAAGTCTGATTTTCAAGGAAGATTTTCGTTTATAATTTATTATTTTCGTGGACGGATCATGAAGGTCGAGCTATGACAATATTTCCTAGAGAATTCGTCAAAAATTAGCTGCCTTGGAGAATTTGTTGTGTTTGATCAATTATCGAAACTTAAAATTTACTATGTCGTATCACTCCGCGATATTGCTTGACCGTTCCGTAGCTCGAGGCTACATACAAATCAAAGGTCTAATACGACTGATTTTTCGGAAACGCCGAGACCTAAAAGGCGCGGCAACACCAACGAGATCGCGGCTCGTAAGAATTCAGGGGTAAATTTCTCTCGGAACTAATAATAGTTTCAAAAATTAATTTTAAGGCAAGCAAGCACATTTTTTGGACAACCAGGTTTTCTCACAATGTTCGGTCACAAAGCCAAGCATATGCCAGGTTGGTAATATATAGTTAAGAATATAAATTTAGTGGTGCCGGCACCGAGGATAGAACTATGCTGCTTGCGTACAATGCTATTTAAAGGTACTACGACGACGGCTCAGGTCCTTCAGTCCATTTGTTTTCTTTAAGAAAATTCACCAGATTCTTCAAAAATATAGTAGCACATGTAATACAATATCAAACGATCGATTCAATGTCATTAAAATACCAAACAAAAACGTTATCAATAGCCGCCAACTGGCACAATGAGCGGCGCGGCTTCCCCGACCGCTGCAGGATTACGCCCGCATTGTACTCTCGCCCTAATGTTTGTTTTTGCGCTTTGATTGTATTGGACTTTGTTTATCGCCCGACTGAGTTAGGGCTTTGAGGTGCAAAACGTGTAAAGTAAAATGGAGTAACGTGAAGATTTTATTTTTGTGGACACAAAAAATTTGTACTTGTCTCGTCAGCAATCGTGTTGGGGATGTCATTCTTTTGCGTTAAACAGTACGTTGGTTTCAAATTGATGAATTTAAACATCATTATAATGCGTCATACTTGTGGACAGATTGTGGACTTGAGGACTGTTGGTAGAGGCAGGCCTGCTCGAGTTTGCAATACACTTATACATATTATTGAATCTAGTCTAACATTTTGTCTTAGTAAATTTATTTATGTACTAAAGCCGTGATAGCTCAGTAGCCTGGTGGTCGCCTTTAATTTCATAGTAAGCGTGTTACCTGGGTTCGATCCCCGTTGCCAGCACCTCTAAAATTGTTCTATATTTTTTTAACACGTACTTCTCGGTTAAGGAAAGCATCGTGAGGAAAACTGCATGTCCGAGGAATAGAGATATTTCGAGGACATGTGAAGTCCGCCAACCCGCATTGGAGCAGCACGGCGGACTATTCCCGGCTCAAAAACCCTCTCAGAAATGAGAGGAGGCCTGTGCTCAGCAGTGGGAAATTTATAGGCTATTACTTTACTTTTTTTAATTTTGACTAAGATAAAAAAATCAAAAAAGAGGATACTTACGGAGCTTTACCTGTTTCTTCTCCATCAGAGGAACCTCATAACGAAACGGTGGTAAAACCATCTATCATTTTATTACCAAAAAAAATGACGTTTGTCAAACGAAATTTATATTGCTTACGGCGAAGACGAATTCAGGAATTAACTTAAGAACACTGGTGGTAGGATTCCTATGCAGGAATCCGTCTAGGTACGTACCACCCCAGGGCCAGTTATTCTGCCGTGAAGCAGTAGTGTGCAAACATTACTGTGTTTCGGTTTGAAGGGCACTGAGAGCTAGCGTAATCACTGGGCATATGACTTAAGAACTGATGTGTCAGGGTGACGGGCGCATTGTGGTGTCTCACTGTTTTGGGTGACACAGCATTTGTTATGGGCAGACGTTGAACTTACCATCAGGCGAACGTTTTGCTCGTACCGTCACTTTTGTTAATTAAAAAAAAACTCGCGGTGACGAGCGCAGAGCGGTGTTAAACAGAAGGTTCTTCTGAATGATACCGCAATTGTGGTAGGCAGACGTTACAGTTACATCACGAATTCCTCGCTTGGTCATAGTAATCAAAGTCTAGATCTGGTAAACATTGGCTCATATATATGAATTCACGTCTGCTGTGTGCCGAAAAAATTATATTCTCATCTGCGAGAAGACGAAAACATGCCCAACAAAAGAAAATTGTAATAACAGAACAACGAGCAAACTCTTCAGAAAATCACCCAAAACATTCGAATGAATAACGGAATATCTTGGTTTTGACGCGGTGCAAAGTAGGCGGGAAATTGTGTGCCATCTTTGTGTGAAATAATAAGCGAGCGACGTGGGCAGTTGATTTGATGAGAGGTGATTGGGTGTTACGCACAATAGAAAAGTCGATGGGGATTTAAATGTTTTATCAGCCCTTCAGCTTTCCTTTGTGTTCGCGTTGTCATTACATAGCTTTGTTATCGCATACCAGTTTGACGAAAGGACAAATAGCGCACTGAATTTTGTGTATGTTTACCCCCTCATTTTAACTGCTGTGATCTTTAAGTCGTTGCTAAAGTCTTTAACACCATAGGTGGTGAAAATGATAGGAATTTGCTTCTACAGTTTTATATCTTACTTTAATTTTATTTTTTCTCCTAAGTCGTTAATTAGGCAGGGTAAAGTGAAGAGATTTCCGAAAAATTCGTCGCTATAGTGGACGTGGCGAAGCAATGGGATATAAATATTGATATGGTCTACAGATAGTGAAGTTGTTCTTAGTATTGGGTATCTGGGTATTGGGATTGGCCACGTCAAAAGTACCAAAGAGCTTGTATGAAAACACTAATGAAAGTAGAAGAAGCGAAAGGTTTGTGTCAGGATCGTAGCAACTGGAGAGATGTGGTCTCTACCTACCCGAATGGGAAAGAGGCGTGACTCTATATATGTATGTAAATACTAACTGAATACTATATGCAACTAACACACTATTACGTTGCAACAAGGGATGTCCGGATATTAAATCCACGCTTAAAATGATGTGGCAAAAAGCACATATTCGTCTGTAGCATGCACGAAAGGGAGAGCGATATATTTTCTTGCACCGTCAAAACATAGATGTGTTCATTATAGCCGTTGTAACTCAGGTGCTGGGCACTTACCACAAATCTCATAGTGCGTAAGAAACACAAGTGTGATCCCTCTTCAGTCACCGCTGTAATTGATAGTTAAAATATCTAGGTATAGCGACGATGGAAAAAGAGCTAGAAAAAACTTACAATGTTAGTTTTAAGTTTAGCCAAATGGCGAGCATAGGTGAAAAGGAAACTATCGTAAGCCAACATACAAGTTTGAAAACAAACATTTCTAAGACGGTTTTCTTTTATTTACGCGAATATTACACATTTTAATAAAACTGCTTTTTACGGATTTTATCGCGTTTAATTTAGAACTATTTTTGACGTTCGGAGACGCTGAGATCGGACTAAAAATAATAATTAAAAGCTGAAGGTACTCCGGGTTAACTATGACATCAGGTCAACTGTCACCTCAGTCCTCCCGTGACCATGGGTGCTGTAAAGCGCCCGAAACGTCGGGTTAAAAATAGTTCTAAATTAAATCCGATAAAATCCGTAAAAAGTAGTTTTATTTAAATTTCTAAGACCGATCTCGACGAGCCGCGACGGACTCTCTCCCGCTTCATTGCTCTCTTAAGACAGAAGTTTTCAGTGTCAGTTTCGCGTTCAGCAGACCCATTTAGAGTCAGTCTACATAACTTTATATGTGTGTGCCTTTCAAAAAGGCTCGGGGCCCCTGGCCCGTGAGCACAGTATCCGAAGCTGTAAAAGCCAAAAAAGGCTAACAGCAATTACATCACCGAAATTATATATCAATCAGGCTCAACTGTATGTACTTTGGGGAGTGTTCCGAGGAATTGTTCGGAATCATACCAGCCGCTGAGTTTCGCAATCGTACATCGCGGCAAAGCACCAAATTCCATCCACATCACCTTGATGATTGGAATTCCACCACTGTGGGCTTTTCGAGGAATTTTCTACCACGCACGACCACTTTGTGGAACTTGCTGCCGTCAGCGGTTTTTCCGGACTGATATGACCTTCAAGAAAAGAGCCTATTCCTTTCTCAAAGGCCGGCAACGCACCCGCGACTCGAAGAAACGTAGCACTTTCTCGTTTACCACCTCTTCTATAAAAAAAGTATGTATGTATAAGAAAATAGTATGGAGCGTCGGAAGAGTGTTTGGAAAAAAAACGATTTAATATAATACAAACAATTTTTTATTGTACAACATCACGATTTTGTTTTCATTTGAATTGGACATTAATAATTTTTATCTAAAAACGGAAACACATTGTTAACGGTGGCTTGCGCGTAATTGTTGACGTTTTCTGTCCAGTCTGTTAAAATTATTCGTGACATAGCATTTCTTTTTAAATAATTTGTGCTTGATTTCAATATAATACTAAACTAATATTTTTTTCTTTTTGATGTATAGTATAATAGTTCGCCCAAGCGAACAAGTGTACCGTCTCCTTAAAAAAAAGTAAAGCAACAGCAACTTCTAAGTGTCCAACTGCTGAGCACAGGCCTCCTACCATTTCTGAGAGGATGTTGGAGCCGGGAAGAGTCCGCCACGCTGCTCCAAATCGAGTTGGCAAATTTCTATTATGCTATTTCAATGTCTCAGAAATGCGGGTTTCCTCGCGATGTGTTCCTTCATCGCTGAGCACGTGGTGCCATGGTTGCTCAGGAGCCGGGCGCTTGCCTTAAAATTTTATAGTACCCGAGTGATCTGAGTTCGATCCCCGGTGTCGACACTACTTAAATTGTTCTGTAATTATAAGATCCGGTTTACCACGTGCTTAGGTTGAGGAAAACATCGTGAGGAAACATGCATGTCTGACTAGTAAAATGTATTCACCGTAGCGGACTCTTCGCGGCTCCAGAACCCTCACAGAAATGAGACATTATAGGTTGTTACTTTACTTTGTGTGGTGACGGCTTAAGAGAATCTACCACCCATCTCAATCCGTGGGTGTCGAAAAAGTCGACAGAGAGAGTTCCTGGAACATCTGAATAAATAAATTGCGGTTGACAACCCGCCTGCCCAGTGTGGCAACTATGCCCAATTCCCCCCTAAATGAGAGCGGCAAACTTTTGTGGCAATCTTTGGGGGAGGACTGTGTTCAGCAGTGGACTATATACAGGGTCATTCGTAATGTCCTATTCGTCCCGGCAGGCTCCGCTTAGGGACGATGTCTATATGCTCCAAAAAATATAATGAGCCTCGTAGCGTGATACCTGTAAGAGATATGTCGACTTAAAGAATTTGCTTAAAACTACCCTGTTATACAGCTAATCGAGGCAATGAACTCGTAAAGTTTTACATAACTAATAATATTAAAGTTTTGTATGGACATTTTTAGTATTCAATTTTGCCATTAAAGCTTCACCGTTGTGTTTATTAGGTCAAAGTAGCATGGGTAGGTGCCGGGATGTTATACCAATTATGAATATAGTTTCAGCCTATAAATGTCCCACTGCTGAGCACAGGCCTCCTCTCATTTCTGAGAGGGTTTTGGAGCTAGGAAGAATCCGCCACGCTGCTCCAATGCGGGTTGGCGGACTTCACATGTCTTCGAAATATTTTTTATTTCTCAGACATGCAGGTTTCCTCACGATGTTTTCCTTCATGATCTGATTACCACGTGCTCGGCGGGCACGTGGTAAATCAGCACTTAAAATTGCAATTAACAATTTTAGTGGTGCCGGCACCGGGAATCGAACGCAGGTCACTCGCGTACTATGAAATTTAAAGCAAGCGCTTAGCCCCTGAGCTACCACGGCTCTAATGATGAATAATGTTGTATATTATTGACAATATATATATACTGTATGCTGATATGATGACGATGACTTATAATTAATATTTTTAAATTATTATATTTCAAAATTATGCCTATCTCGTAACGAAGTACCTTTACTAACCTTAAATATTTAGATGACGATGATATTCTCTTAGCCAAAATTTAAACCTTAGTTTAAACTAGCCAATACTGTTGGAACCCATCAACTGCGCAGGGGATATTATAGTGCCGCAATAAATGCTCAAACGGATGGAATATTTAGATAAGACGTTATTTAGTTTCTCGGGCATGTTACTGGCTTTTCAAAAGACGAAAGAATCTCGACTAATCTCATCGAATTCTTTTGCGATCTTTATTTCAGACGATAACAAATAAACTCAAGCCTCTAGTGAGTCGGACGTGGCAGTTGTAGACCAGGGAACGACTGAGTTGTTTCTCGGACATAGAAGCGTATTTATATAGAGCTGTAAACGTGAAAAGTATACTTGAAATTGTAGCAAAATCTATATCGCTACCTGAGAAACTCTAGAAATATATATCATACGTTCATAATCGCTCTATGAAAGTTTCTGAGATGTGATTTATATGTTTTATTTGATAAAGTGATGAAACGAGCGGAACTTTCAATTGATGTTAAGTGCAAACTCTGTCCATAATAAATTTTGTGTCACCTCACTGCGCCTGTCACCCTGATGCATCAGTTCTTAAGTCTCCTATTCCCAGTGATTACGCTAGCTCACAGTGCCCTTCAACCTGAAACAGTAATGTTTACACACTACTGCTTCACGAAGAATAACTGACACTGGGGCACCTACCTAGACGGATTCCTCCATAAAAATCGTACTACCAGTAATATATACAACATCTAAAGATTAAGCTGTATTAAGAGGAACCTGGTTTCTATAGTCGGGCCGCTGAGAGAAAGCACATTTGACGTTAACAGAGTGGCGTAATTTTAAAGTTAAACGTGTACATTTATTGAAGGAAGGTAAGTTACTTTGCTAAGATCCGCATGCAAAATATAAAAATGGTGTATATTACCTAGTTCTTTGAAGAGCACCACCCGCCCTACCTCAGTAGCGTGCACAAGCAAACTAACACCGCCACAAGGAACCGCCACCAGACTCTACGACACCAGACTCTACGACAGTCTGTCGTAGATTCTATGACCCTTGATAATGCCTCGTTTTGGGGCGAAACACGTGTCGTGTTCTCGACTTCAGTGGTGTATATTATCTATTGGTAGTATTGTAGTGGTCGGTGGAGGGTACCTGGTGGCGGTTCCTGGTGGCGGTGTTAGTTTGCTTGTGCACGCTACTGAGGGAGGGCGGGAGGTGCTCTTCAAAAAACTAGGTAATATACACCATTTTTATATTTTACATGCGGATCTTAGCAAAGTAACTTACCTTCCTTCATTATAATGGACTTTCGCAAAGTAACGCCTGATTCTATTAACTGTGTACATTTATTGCAAATTGACGTAATTATATCATTTCTTGTTTTAGTTAGTGTCATGTACGGTTATAATATTTTAATAATTATAAATTATTGGTTTTCGGGTCTGGAGTGTTGTAATTGTCCCCGTGTGTCTGACATTACCTACCCTACCACCGATTTTGTCCAATAAACGTTACATCGGGTGCGTGTAGAAAATACGAATAAATTGTAACTATAATTTTGCATTATTTGTTAAATTCTTGTAATGAAAAAATGTGTGCACCAATGCCTCTCAGTTGTCGCAGCTTCTTAGCTTGACTTCTACGCCACGGGTCTTGGGTCCGAATCCCGCAGGGGACAATATGTAAATATTTTATGTCTGTAAAACGCAACAGCTACACAGGATAAATCCTACAGTGGGAAATCGTTTTTTAAGATGAAAAAAAAAGATGTCTTAATTAACTAAACTGTTTTCGCCATTGCAATGTATGCAAATAAGTATTTAACACATTAGTACACTTATGGCACTATAATATCTCCGGCATAGTTAATAACTTTCGACAGTATTAGGAGTAGTGGCTGCAAAAAGGTACATCATTTTTGACAATAGTCTACCACATTCTCTGTCCAAGCACGTCACTCTGGGACATCAGTTCTTTAGCCTCAAAATGCTAAGTACTTAGGTAAGTACACTAGGTATAGGACCTTTTAAACCGAAACACCGTAATGTTTGCACACACACTACTGCTTCATGGTAGAATAACTGGTGGTAGGATTCCTGTACTGAATCTTAGGGCACAGTGTGGTGCCACACAGAAATATTAATTGCTATGGGCTGACGTCGCACTTACCATCAAGTGAACGTTTTGCTCGTCTCGTAACTTCCTCCAAAAAATAATAATTTTTCCACCATCAGAGGGCATAATATATATCTAACATTTCCCTTAGTAATTTTTTACGACATTCATCGGAAATGTGATAGATTCTCTATCCAAATTACATCATCATCATTTCAGCCTATCATAGTCCAGTGTTGAACATAGGCCTCCCCCATAGATTGACACAAAACTCGGTCCTGAGCCACCTACATCCATCCACTTCCACCAAAATTGTGCAGTTCATCGCTCCATCTAGTGGGTTCTCCATCTACAGTGGCAAATTACATATTTTATAAAGATATTAGTTAAATGTTAAACTTGGCTTGAATCGTTAACAAGGGTACGAAAGACGAAATACGATATTCCATTTTGAATTTTCAAGTCTTAGCCGATGTGTGCCGACTATTGTCGTGAACTATCGCCAAGCACAAGTTACCAAGCATAGCATTACCAATATTAATATGGCCATCGGTATTCATTTTCATCGTTTCAGCCTATCACTAGTCCACTGATATTGCCTCCCCCATAGATTACCACAAAATTTAGTGGCTCTCATGTTGGGTGGAGTTTGCCATAGTTGCAACGATTGACAGGCGATTTGGCAACAGCAGTTTATTTATTCAGATGATTCAAAAGATCGTGCTGCTATCCTGGTTTTTATTTTCCCTCTTTCGACTTTTACGACACCCACGGGATGGGAAGGGGTGGTAGATTATCTTAAGCCGCCACCAGCACACATATTTTTATTCACTATTATTTAAATAAAAAGGATCGTTATGATGATTTATTTTTTAAACATTACACCTCTTCGCACATACAAAGTCTGATTACAAAACTAATGAAACTTTCATCTTACGCACAAACAGAAGCGAACCCTGAGCATTTACCCGGATTAACCAGGCTAAGTATAGAAAAAACTGTTAACTCGCAGCTCTTTATATTCCGTTGGAGAGAACGTAAGATCTGACGGCGTCTTAACATCCTTTTTTGGGGAGGAAGATGGACGAGTTCAATAAATTGGAGGGCGACTTGTAGGGTGGCGGTATGTAGCGGTAAATTGCTCTATACTGTAATATAAAGGATAAGTGTAGTTTGAGGGTACTTGGATGTTAGTTCTGATTTTCAGTGTGAAGAAATGTTTTGGCGTCGACTAAGCCGACAACCTAATGTTTGTCAGATCAGTTGAACATCGAGTGTTTTGGAACAAAAGAGACACTAAAAAAATAGATGAAGTCTTTTAAATAAAATAGATACAATAAAAACATATTTTCAACATTACATTGACCTAATCTGTTCTGTGAACATCCTGTTAAGAATTGTTACATTTTTCTTACTTCTAACTACATCCCCAAATTGAATGAACACGTAATTTTTAAATGAAACATTTAAATGAAACTAATTTACGGATTTTAGCGCGTGTAATTTTATTATTTATAACCCGACGTTTCGAGTGCTTTACAGCACCCATGGTCACGGGGCGTGACCATAAGAACCGTCCGTAAATATAAGAAATCATTATGCGTACGTAATTTCAAATCCGATTAGCTTATTAAATATGATATCGTTTTTACTGTAACTTTTTCTACAATGGATTCTGAGAACTCCAAAATCAGCAGTTCTGCAGTATTACGGTTCTTATACAGAACAAGCTGAGCCTTTTACTTTTAGCTTCTAGTTCGTTATTTTTTTTTTCTATTTTATTTATATTACAGGCAATGTATGATTATTATTATTAATGTATTGTTCATTCACACCAAATATAAGAAACATTTTCTGCCAGATAACCCTGATGGCAAAAAATCAATGTCAGGTGCTAACTATTGCACTAAGAACTTAATTAGATGTAGGAGTTTCACTGGTGGTAGAATTTCTATGCAGGAACTCAATTCTGTGTGACACTATACTGTGCCCGTCACCCTGAGACATCAGTTCTTAAGTCTCATATGCCCAGTGATTACGCTACATGTCGTGCCATACCAGCAATAGTAGCCTCCAACATGCCTCTTACAGTTGAGTTGGTGGTAGTATTTCTATGCAGGAATTCGTCTAGGTAGGTACCACTTCAATTCACTTATTCTGCCGTGAAGTAGTAGTGTTCAAACATTACTGTGTTTCGGTTCGAAGGGCTCTGATATTTAACATAATCACTGGGCATATTAGACTTAAGAATTGTTGTCTCGGGGTGACGGGCGCAGTGTGTATCACACAGATGTTCTGGGTGACCTAAATTATTAACACATAAATGATATTTTATAAATAAATTTAAATTAATATAATTTGATGTACACCATAAAGAAAAAGAATTGAAGTTAAAATGCTAAGTATAATGGGCGGTCCATTATCGCTAGAAGCGATTTCATTCGGGTGACCTGAGGATGGACAAAAAAAAAGAAGGAAAAAGACAATTAATATTTAAACATAGAGAAGGTATAAATTGTGTGACACAAAAAGCATCAGACGTGCATCAGAGGCATTTATAATCACATGGGTAAACTACAGAACTGTACATAAATTTTGTATGTAAGATATCAGAGAACGTCAGAAAATTTGTGAGTATCTTATCTACTCCACCCCAACCCTATGTAGTAAATCTCGTCAGCTCGCGCCACCAGGTGACAAGTTTTATTTTGTCGGAAGACTTCGAGTGTAACGATAACTTGTTATCGCAGAGGACTGGGGTCGCAGACGACACATCGCCGGGGGCGATTTGTGAAACTACGAGATGTTTTGGGCCCGTTTCACGGTTTTATTTATGTTTAAATGTGGGATCCGGGGCTGATTTATTAGATTACACTTGTTTTTAACGCGGCAAGGGTTAGCTGGTTGTACCAATTTCGTGGAAGTTTGTTTAGAACGCTTTAATGCTTTGCTATCTATACAAATAAATAAAATTATCGTCTTTTCGCCCCCGTGGGAAATAACAAACGGGTGGCGATCTACTTCGCCGCCTTTTTGATCAAAAAGTCAAAAAAATCTTAATCCCCATTGCGTTCCAACGAGAGGTTAGTGACAGCATTGTATATTGTGGTATTATACTCTGCACTAATAAAGGCTGTCCGTGCAATAACTTGGTCACCTCTAAAGACATCTCGGTAGAAAGGAGGTAGGTGCTATTCTACTCTGCAAGACACCTATCGGCTATGCGGGACACCTCTCTACATTGAAGATTTTTTTAATATTTTTTTTTACGAAAACGTCAATTTTACTCTATTTGTCTATTTTTCGTCACTAGCGAAGACAATTGGCTCTCTGAATTTTTATTATTTTATATTTATTATTAACTTTGATGAATAATTAAGGAAGATATAGCATAGCCATAAGTAAAAACACATTAAGGAATAATATATATGATGATGTTTATTTCAAAGCAAATATATTCTTTTAATAATCCTCGGTGGATGGATCCTCTGGAATCCCGACAATTCACAAATAAAACAGCTTTACCGTAATCGCCTTAAAGGCAACCCATACATTCAATTAAAGCACTCCTTCGGATTACAGCGGCCCAAATTCCCGGACTTAGAAGAAGCAGCCTCTTGAAAGCCGCTGGTAAGGAGGTTTTTCAATAAAATATTAACACGACAATGGTCTTAGGGACACTGCAGACTGATCGGTATCACCGCAAGAAAATTCCACACTAGACAATATTCATCATTTCAGCCTATCATATTCCACCGATGAACATAGGCCTCCCCGATAGATGGCCACAGAAGAGGGAACTTTGCCGTAGTTGCCACACTTGGCAGGCGGGTTGGCAACCACAGTTTATTAATTCCGATGTTCCAGGAAGACGCTGCTGCCCATCTCCTGGTTTTATTACCGTGTGGCGGCGGCTTAACAGAATCAACCATCTCGTCTCATCTCGTGGGTGTCGTAAAAGTCGACAATCTATCGAGGGAAAATAAAAAACAATATTATATATTGAACATTCATGATAATTTACTATATAAGTTTCTAAATTAATAACAAATCTTTAAAATACAAATTAAGTTTCTGAAATGTTTACATATGCACATTGGTAACTAGTAGAACTTAAGTTATATACTAGGTTCATTTCTGACTACCGCATAACGTACCGAAGTAAGGAAAACAACTACAAGCTCTACATATTAAGTTCACAAGGAACAGTTCTAACAAGCTACTAAATCACAAGTTGCTCCGCTATGTCATTGTCCCCTAGTGTTTAAGTACACGGTGCCTTAAGTACAAAGGTCGCCTCGTCTGCAGGGGCCCTAAGAGGCGAACAATTCCAACTGGGAGGGATTGGATAGGATTAGCCCCGCACTTATCCCCGCATTCCTTACAGTGCTGGGGGATGTGCGGCGCGACTTAATTGTGACAATTGAGAATGTGAAGTCTGAATTTGCAAGCTGGCCATTTCAGACTGCTGCGAGGCTCACTTTAAATCTATTAATATATTTTAACTGTACGGACGATATAGATTAAAAAAAAACGATGCCGCACAGTAGGATTTCTCATGTATCATACATAGGCACAACACAACCAGACCCGAAAACCAACAATTGGTGTTTTTGCACAAATGTTGGCTCCGGCTGGGATTCCAACCCAGGACCCGCGGCGTAAAAGTCAGGCACGCTAACCACTAGGCCACGCGGTCGTCGAACCCGCGGTCAAATAGAATTAAGGACGAAACTGCGACCGTGTAGCTTAGACGCCGGCGTGCCTGCTCGCTGAGGCCTGGGTTTTAATCTGAGACAATGACCCATCCCGGGCTTGATACACAACCGACAATATTTCAACACACAAAGTGATCGTTTCCGGATCGGGATGTAATTGTCTTAGTCCGTTGTCTTTCAATATTTTCTTTTAACGGTTAATTATAAATTACGATGTTGTGTCTCAAAATTTATTTTACTTTAGTAAGAGTGACAAACGATCAAATTAGTAAAGGAAAGAAAGTTAATTTGCTAAGATCCGCATGCAAAATGTAAAATGGTGTGTATTACCTCCACCCATACAAGTAGTGTCTCTGGTGTATATGGTGGCGGCTTCTGGGGGCGGTATTGGTATTCTTGTGCAAGCTGTTGTGGGAGGGCGGGCGGTGCTATTCAAAACTAGGTAATACACACCATTTTACATTTTGCATGCGGATCTTAGCAAATTAACTTTCTTTCCTTTTCTATAACGGATTTACGCAAAGTAACGCCTGATTCTATTAACTATAACGATCAAATTGTTAATTGATTACGCTTCATTGCACACCAAAACAAAAAGATAAAGAAACAAAAGAAAGAAGAGCGCGTGCAACTCAGTACACATGACAGAATGATAATGATAATAATCTTTTATTTGCCAAAAACATCGTATTACAAGTTATTACAACATTCATTTTGATCATAAGTGAAGAAGTTTTATAGCTTTTATTGCCTAACAACTTACTGATGATTTTTAATATTAGTATGGATAACCTTTCTCAAAAAGGGGTATTCAAATCGAATTAGTATTTCTTGTGATTAACGAATACAAACTTACAAATTCTCCAACCTTATTATAGTAGTAAAATAAGATGAGATTATTTGTCAAAACAAAACTAATGCATCATCCTGAACGTACACTAGTGTCCGTAAATAAACAGCGGAAAACAATAACTTGTCCATACCAAGGAACATCAACAATGTCAAGTTGTTTGTGCTCTATCTCTTTTGTCTTGTTCCAGAGAGCGTTTCGGTTGAATTGTGGACTGTACGTCGCAGAAGCTCTCAACTAGTATCGTTAAGATGTTTCTACAGTATACGAACGGTCTTGGAGTGAATTTTTGTTACAGAAACGCAGGGAGAAGTTTGCTCCTCTTGGTATATCTCACTTGAGAAGTGAAAAGTACACTCGTTGTATATTTTTTTTAAAAGAAGCATATTAGATATTGTGTTATTTGGAATTCTAAGTTAATGGAATCAGGCGTTACTTTGGGGAGTAGCTCAGGGGCTAGGCGCTCGCTTTAAAGTTCATGGTACGCGAGTGACATAGGTTCGATTCCCGATGCCGGCACCACTAAAATTGTTAATTGCAATTTTAAGTGCTGATTTACCACGTGCTCGGCGGTAAACCTGCATGTCTGAGAAATAAAAAAATATTTCGAAGACATGTGCAGTCCGCCAACCCGCATAGGAGTAGCGTGGCGGTGGCTTCTTCCTAGCTCCAAAACCCTCTCAGAAATGAGAGGGCATCCTCTGTGCTCAGCAGTGGGACATTTATAGGCTATTTACATTTTTTATTATAATAAAGGCAAGAGAATGTTAATTTGCTATGTTCCGCATGCAAAATTTAAAATGTTGGGTATTGCCTAGTTTTTGAAGAGCACCGCCCGCCCTACCTCAACGGCGTGCACAAGCAAACCAATACCGCCACCGGGAGCCACCACCAGATACCCTCCACCACTACAATACTACCACTAGGCAATACACACCACTGAAGTCAGCGACAGTCACGACAGTCAGCCGCCAGCGGCGCTCGGCGGTTGACTGTCGTAGAGTCAATATCACTTGATAATGTCTCGTTTTGAGGTAAAACACGTGTCGTGTATATGAGGTATTTTATATTTTGCGTGCGGATCTTGGCAAATTAACTTTTTCCTTCCTTTATTTTTAGAGTTCTTAGTTTAATATATGAATCCCTCAAGGTTTTTACATTTAAGGTTAAGGAAAACATCGTGGGTAATACGTGGATAAAATTTTCGTTCAACCGGACCGTGTTATTTCTTTAGATGTATACGAGTATCTAGTTTTCTCGAGGCATCGATACGCAATTGCTTCCAAGAGTGAAAAATGTTATCTGTTAATTTACTTTACTCAAAATTCAACATCGGAAATAAGTTTATATATTTTAATGGACGGGCCGTACCATAGCTCTTTATTAAATTAAAAAAACCGGACAAGTGGGAGTCTGACTTGCGCACCGAGTGTTCTGTACAAACTTCACTGGTGGTAGGATTCCTTGCAGTAATCCGTCTAGGCAGGTACCACCCGGGGCCAGTTATTCTGCCGTGAAGCAGTAGTGTGCAAACATTACTGTGTTTCGGTTTAAAGGGCGCTGTGAGCTAGCGTAATCACTGAGCGTATGAGGCTTAAGAAGTGATATCTCTGATATCTGAGGGTGATGGGCACCGTGAGATGTCACACAGAAATGTTTTGGGTGATACATAATTTGTTATGGGCAGATGTTGCACTTACCACTAGGGGAACGTTTGGCTCGTTTCGTAACTTTATCCAATAAAAAAACTGCAAATGCCAGTTTGAAATCGCATTTATTTTCGTGTGATAAAACTAAAAATTAACGATTTTCGGAGTCTCTTCTATTTGTACTGCAAGTCCTTGCTCCTTGACAAATTTCATAATTCTAGGTCATTGAAAAGTATCTTATAGGTTTTGATTTATTAGCGAGTCAAAATATGCGGGATAAATGGCCGAATTTTTTTGATTGCCCTAACTTACAGGTATGAGGAACCGTAAACCTAAGTGTGATATTAAATTCAACTTCCACTCGTTCTTGAAAAAGAGAGGCTTGACAGAGAGACAGACGGACAACGCAGTGATCCTATAATGGTTCCCTATTTCCTTTTCAGGTACGGAACCCTAAAAATGGAAAACTTCTCATTTATCACGCATGTACTCAATGATGTTAGGATTTTATTCATAAATTTTTGATTCATATACAATATTCCATCATAAAATATTTAACACATTTTCGATAATTAATCAGATATGTTGCGTACTGAATTTTTTATGTTTTTTAATATGTGTGCATGCAGAAATACGTTTTAGACAGCTGCGGATGATAGCGTAAGTATGTCCTTCCCTTTGTTCTTAAAGGACCACCACGTTTCTTAAGAACTAAGGGAAATGTGTGAAAGTTTATATGGCAATCAGATGGCACCATAACCTACGCAATGCCAGACCGAAGTATTCGTAACACAGACTGGTGACGGACAGGCTCTAAAGTTCAAGGCGTGTGGTACTGCACTCTGGTCAGCAAAACGTTCACCTGGTAGCAAGTGCAATGCCTGCCTATAATATAACAGATGCTGTGTCACAGAGAAAATTTCTATGTGGCACCGCACTGCGCCCGTTACTCTGAAACATCAGTTCTTTAGTCTTATTATATATTATATGCCCGGAAATTACACTAGCTCTCAGTGCCCTACAGACCGAAACACGGTTATGTTTTCACACTACTGCTTTACTGCAGAATAACTGACCCTGGGGTGGTACCTACCTAAATGGACCCCTTCCTGGTAGAGACTTCTAAATATATATAGTATATATACTGGTAATCTTACTTTTTATTTCCATTTGCATCTGTCACTCAAGAAAGTATGGATTTTTTTTATTGGATAGGGTGACGAAACGAGCAAAACGTTCAGCTGATGGAAAGTGCAACGTTTACCCATAACAAATGCTATGTCACCCAGAACATTTCTGTGTGACGCTGCACTGCGCCCTGCACACTGAGACATCAGTTCTTAAGTCTCAAATGCCCAGTGATTACGCTAGCTCACAGTGCCCTTCAAAACGAAACACAGTAATGTTTGCACACTACTGCTTCACGGCAGAATAACTGGCCCCGGGGTGGTACCCACCTAGAGAGATTCCTGGATAGGAATCCTACCACCAGTAATATGGAAACTTTAGTTTTTAAAATAGTTCTGTGTTCTACGTGACTCTTAACAAAGAAAATCGGATTCCTAGATGTGGAGAATAAGGGGGACGAAAGCAAACATCGCGTTTTATAATAAGCCGATGTACAAAAGAGATTTTAGGGACAAAGATTACGGGTCAGGGTTTTGTTGGAGTTCATTGTGCATTCAAGTCGCGGCCGTCAGTTCGAGGGGTGAACAGTATCTATAAAGATGTCAACGACACTCCTTTATTGTTGTTGGGAATATAGCATTCAGCCTTTTTCTGACAGGCGTTAAAGTTTCAACGAAAATTTATGATATTGTGCTCAAAACGTTAGAACATTGTTACGTTTATTTTAGAGCGAAGCTATTAATGGAAAGATTTTAATGAATGGCTTTGTTGGCGCAGTGGCTAAGCGAGTTTTGTGTTTCCAGTCGCGGGTTCGATTCCCGCTCGGAGCAGATATTTGTATGACCTACAGATAGTTGTTCCTGAGGATTCATGAGCATGTAATTCATGTCACGCACTCACATTACAGGAAGTATTTTTTTTTTAATTTAAAATGATTTTTGCTATGTCGTTAAGATCACATACATGGTTATATAGCAAAGTGTATATAGCGAGCGATATATAGAGTTATATGTAGAATCTGTTAACGTTTCGTTGGCATAAAATAGTAATAATTTAAATTAAACAATACAACTATTTAAATTTAAATTATTAAATTAAAAAGGTATGTTCTTAAATTATAATTTTTTTTTCTGGTGGTAGGATTCCTATGCAGAAGCCGCCTAGGAACCATCGCAGGGTCAGTTATTCTATCGTGACGCAGTAGTATGCACACATTTATGTATTACGGTCTGAAGAGCACTGTTGGCTAGTTGGCTGTAATGATCGGGCATTTGAGTCTTGAAAAGTGATGTCTCAAGATGACGAGCGTAGTGTGCAACACATAATAGTTCTGAGTGACACAATATGTCACTTTCTACCATAAATAACCGTTAGAGCACGTCAACGGAAAGCTTGAACCAGCTAGTAGCCGAAGGATACAGTGGGCAGATAGCATTCGTCTAAAAAAAATCAAAACAAACTATAATAATAATAATACCTAGATACATACAGTTATGCCTCTTTCCCATTGGGATAGGCAGAGACATATCTTTCCACTTGCTACTATCCTGACACACACATATCGCTTCGTCTACTTTCATTAGCATTTTCATACACGCTCGTCGGTTGCGGGTACTTTTAACGTGACCTTTCCTCAAAAGTTCTCCGATCTGATTGTGATGCGTACGCCTAGGTCGACCCTTACCGGCTTTCCTATTCACACTCGCCTCATAAATCAGTTTCGTCAATCTTCTTTCGTTCATCCTCTCTGCGTGTTCAAACCATCTTAGCATCCCTTTCTCTATCTTTGTCACTACATCTTCAACCACCACAACGTTCCCTCATCAAACTTCTCATTTTCACAGCATTAATCTTACTTTGCATTGCTGACCCAACATTCACTATCATACATAAGTGTGGGGACCGAAGCATAATATTCGTATCACCTGCTAATGAACACGGTATTATATTTTGGGACAGGTACACGCATAACTGATTGGTCACATCGCGGAAGTGATGGAGAATGTGGCGATAAAATTTACAGAGATACTAATAGAAACTTACTTCAGTCGTCGATTAAAGATGTAGTTACGTTGTCACCCCTGGATTATTATAAGGTGCCTCTTTGTAAGTTATTCCTTGCACTTGAACATTTGGAACTGCCATTTCTACATCCTCTAATAACGTTTCTATCACATTAAACAGGACATAAAGTTACGGTGTATTATGCACAGGGAAAGAAAAAGGTTTAATATGTTCAAACTTATCTTTATGAAAATTGAACCTAACTACTATTGCATAAATAATAAGAAAAGGAAGCAAATAAAAAGATGCTGTAAAGTTTAAATTTCAATGGCTGCGTTTTACAGCAACAACCCCTTCCATCCGAGTGTAAACTAAGATATTTATAACCCGCGACCCATTTGTTACGTAGGCACATTGTGACGCGTTTCACATAAAATCTGAAGCAATATTCTTCGTATTATAGTCTTTGATGTCAAATCCCTTTACGCGAAAATAAGTACATTATTCTTAAAATATATATCAAGTATCTTACAGAGTGTATATTCATGTTTTATAGAATCTTATAAATTGCACATAACTTTTACGTTTCGTCCTTGCGTTTTACCATTTTTACTTTTACCACCTCAGTTTTTTTTAATGGAGTCGAAATCGTTTACCTGATGGTAAGTGCAACGTCTGCCTATTACAAACGCTGCCACCTAGACCTTTCTGTGTAGCCCCACACTGCGCCCGTAACCCCGAGACATCAATTCTTTAGTCTCATATGCCCAGTTATTAAACTAGCTCACAGTGACTTTCAGACCGAAACAGAGTAATGTTTGTACACTACTGCTTCACGGCAGAATAAGTGGATTGGAGTGGTACCTACCTAGACGAATTCCTGGGTAGGAACACTACCACCAACTCAACTTTTAGAGGCATGTTGGAGGAATCTATTGCAGGTGTGGCATGACATGTAGCGTAATCACTGGGCATATGAGACTTAAGAACTGATGTCCCTGGGTGACGATCGCAGTGGAGTGTCACACAGAAATGTTCTGGGTGACAAAGCATTTGTTATGGGTAGTTGTTTACATCAGGTGAACGTTTTGCTCGTTTCGTCACTCTATCCAATAAAAAAAACTTACTTCCATAAAATGAGATAAAAATGAGATTGTAATACCAATAAGATTCTATTTCGGACACTATATAATCACTATCTGAATCTACTTTTGTGAGGATAAAGGTTTTATGAAAATACATCGGGAACTCCTTGGTTTTCCGGGATAAAAAGACTGCATAAAATGATGGTTGGTTGATGGATGGATGGATAAAATTCCCTTCAGATTCCAAAAAATGTCTGTGCTGAATTTCGTCAAGATCACTTCAACGGTTGAGCCGTGAGTAACAAACAGACAGAGGGACAGAGAGAGTAACTTTCGCATTTATAATATTAGTAAGTACGGATTGTTCATATTAAGCTTAATTTTATAACTTCTTATTGTTCGTTGCATCGCCTGTTCATAATGTTTATACCTGCCTACTGGTTGACTGGTAGAGAACACATTTAGGCATTAAGTCAGCCTTAAAAAAAATAAGTAACAGCAAATGTCCCACTGCTGAGCACAAACCTCCTCTCATTTCTGAGAGGGTTTTGGAGCCGGCAAGAGTCCGCCGCGCTGCTCCAATGCGGGTTGGCGGACTTCACGTCTTTCAAATGTATTTTATTTCTCTGACACGCAGTTTTCCTCACTATGTCTTCCTTCACCGCCGAGCACGTGGTAAATCAGCACTTAAAATTGCAACTAACAATTTTAGTGGTGCCGGCACCGGGAATCGAACCCAGGTCACTCGCGTACTATGAAATTTAAAGGGGCTAGGTGCTCGCTTTAAATTTCATAGTACGCGAGTGACCTGGGTTCGTGCCGGCACCACTAAAATTATTAATTGCAAATTTAAGTGCTGATTTAATATGAAAACATCGTGAGGAAACCTGCATGTCTGAGGAATAAAAAAATATTTCGAAGACATGTGAAGTCCGCCAACCCGCATTGGAGCAGCGTGGCGGATTCTTCCTAGCTCCAAAACCCTCTCAGAAATGAGAGGAGGCCTGTGCTCAGTAGTGGGACATTTATAGGCTGAAACTTTACTTTTTTTTTTACCTAGCCCCTGAGCTTCCTCGGCTTTCGTCTAAGCACTCGGCCAAGTCCGCCTTG
The DNA here is from genome assembly GCA_019845155.1 of Luehdorfia chinensis. NCBI lineage: Eukaryota > Metazoa > Arthropoda > Insecta > Lepidoptera > Papilionidae > Luehdorfia > Luehdorfia chinensis. Next base: position 108,635 of record JAHVAK010000580.1, read on the forward strand.
TTTACCACAAATGCAAAGTTTAAATAAATAAGCGAATATTTTTTGTTTTTAAATAATGTTTAATCCATACAATGGACGCAGTAGGCATTAAGTGATAAAGGACACGGCGCCGCGCGTGTTTGTACGTGGTAAAATGGTAGATTTTATCATCGGAACGCTTGCTGAAAACTATTTGCAGGATGTACCCGAGCTCTGCGCGCTTGTTGAGTTTTAGTAAAGTAAGTGACTAGCGGAAACGATTTCGTAACGGATCCATTTTTCTTTAATAGGCCAAAGTTTCACCGCCATTCAATCTTGAGACAACTTGAGAGGTACCGATTTTCTTTTCATCGTCATTTACCATCAGTTTAACGTTTTTCTCGTCTCATGACTTACTCTTTTAAAAACTACTTAAAAGAATAACTGGCGCTGCGGTGGTAGCACCTTCCTAGATGGAATCCTGCATAGGGATACCACCAAAAATTAATCTACATTACATCGGAAAATAAATATTTTCATTTACTGTTATTATTAAGTATTACTGTATTATCTATACTTTGTCTTTATTCTATTTCTATTCTATAATACTATTGTCTGTTCGTCTGTCTGTCTGATTGTTCCGGCTAATCTTCGAAATGGCATTACCAATTTGGACGGGATTTTCACAGACAGATAGCTGATATTAATTTTAAAAAATAATTAGATTTCGCGCAAATAATTATAACTCCAAGATCTGATTCAGATAGGGAGGTACAAGTAAAGTATATGTATACCAGATCGGGGTCGAATTTTTTACGCGGGTGAAACCGCAGGGCACAGCTAGCGAAGTAATAATATTATTCACTCAAAAGTTGTCATAGACGTTTGCTAATTGTTCATCGACTCGGTTGTTACTATGACTACTGCGCTGTGGATAATAGGTTCCATTCCCGCATTGAACTGAGATTTTTATGTTTTTTTTTATGGGTCATGTGAAATCCCCTAACCTCCATTGGAGAAGCGTAAAAAAAGTAAAGTTTAAACCTAAAAATTAAGCCTATAAATATCCCACTGCTGAGCACAGGCCTCCTCTCATTTCTGAGAGGGTTTAGGAGCTAGGAAGAATCCGCCACGCTGCTCCAATGCGGGTTGGCGGACTTCACATGTCTTCGAAATATTTCTATTCCTCGGACATGCAGGTTTCCTCACGATGTTTTCCTTCACCGCTAAGCACGTGGTAAATCAGCACTTAAAATTGTAGAACAATTTTAGATGTGCTGGTACCGGGGATCGAACCCAGGTTACTCGCTTACAATGAAATTAAAGGCGAGCACCTAGCCCCTGAGCTACCACGGCTTGGTTGGAGCAGCGTGGCGGAGTTTTTTTAGATATGATATTAGTCTCATAGGCTGTCACTTTCCATTTTAATTATAGACGAAATGCTTTCTCCATGCGTAGTGCAATATCTTTTAATAAACTTTCACTGCAACTGGAAATCGACTCATTCTGTACTAGCTCTTAGGCAGTAAGGAGACTTATGAATAAAGAGTTTTTGAAAGATGACAGAGACCAATAAAGCTGACTGTGAGCTCCTAATGTTATGTTTACTATTTATTTTTATTTGTTTTTCTTTGTGTGACGTCGTTGCGATACCTTAATTATTTTTTTTAATATAATTTGTTAAAAACTGCATATTAATATGCGAAGGCTTGTAATTAGCAACTCGTGTACCTACTTTGATATTTATTTGTAATTATTTGTCTGTAAGTCTTCCTAAAATAAATAAATAAATGAAGGAAGGTAAGTTACTTTGCTAAGATCCACATGCAATATATAAAAATGGTGTATATTACCTAGTTTTTGGAAGAGCACCGCCCTCCCTCCCTCAGTAGCGTGCACAAGCAAACTAACACCGCCACCAGGAACCGCCACCAGGTACCCTCCACCAACCACTACAATACCACCACTAGATAATATACACCACTGAAGTCGAGAACACGACACGTGTTTCGCCCCAAAACGAGGCATTATCAAGCGTCATAGACTCTACGACAGACGGCCGCCGAGTGTCGTAGAGTCTATGACGCTTGATAGTTATGCTTAGTTAGTAGTTATGATTAGTTTGCTTGTGCACGCTACTGAGGGAGGGAGGGCGGTGCTCTTCAAAAAACTAGGTAATATACACCATTTTTATATATTGCATGCGGATCTTAGCAAAGTAACTTACCTTCCTTCATTATAATGGATTTCCGCAAAGTAACGCCTGATTCTATTAACTAAATAAATACATTTTTATAAGTACTGTATTGTATAATATATACAGTATTCTTGTATCGTTTTCTGTATTAATATACATGTTATTTCTTTTCCAAATGTCTGTAACTTGGACCACACACGTAAATATTCACAATATACTGGATCGAGAGCAAAAATAGTAATTCTCAATGCGATAAAACCGAAATGAAGAGCGTCGATAGCTTTATCAAATTAACTGTATTTTTATAGTTTTAAATAGTTAAAAACAGTTTTAAAAGTACCCGCAACCGACGAGCGTGTATGAAAACGCTAATGAAAGTAGAAGAAGCTAAAGATGTGTGTCAGGGTCGTAGCAAGTGGAAAGATGTGGTCTCTGCCTAACCCAATGGGAAAGAGGTGTGACTGTATGGATTTAAATATAACACAGTAACACTTGTGATTAATTTTAGATCTATCGGTCTTAATACATTTTACGAATGGTCCTGATCCCTTGGACCAGCGGTTGCCCTGCGGTGTAGGTAGGTACATCTAGACGGATTCTTGCATGAGTATCCTACCAACCAGTAAATGTAATGGGACACATGTAAATGAAAGTCTGGAGTCTGGATTGACAATATATTTATGTTTTATAGATTTATCAATTGAGTGTTAATACATTAATTCATGAATTTCTTGTTTTAAGTCTTTCGCTCCAAAGGGAAAGGTTTTATTGTAGACGGATATGTATTCTTCTTCTATTTTAATTAAAGTCAACTGCTGGGCATATGCCTCTCCGAAGTCGGCTGGATTGGCAAACGCAATACCAGGGGGCCTACTACGAAAATTGAAGTAGCGGTTGCGCATTCGAAGCAACGACGGACGTCAAAAATAAACCTTACTTCGGATGCATCTTCTACGAACGGCCTTATTTCGGACCCAATAGACAGCCAATATAATAAACGTTTAGTGAAGGGTGATGTCGTGGTAGGAAACGTGCGAGTTACTGGCCTGTGACCAGTTTGGTATTTTTTGAAGTAGTTACTCTGCCTTCTCTTGGATACCACGAGATTTGTAAGGCGATTCCTCTCTGTGGACTTTAACGCAACCTACAGTATGGGACGGGGTTTCAGATATTCTTAACCCGCCACCACATGGCATAATACGTGATTCATTACAATAACATCTTCGTTTTTTGACTCCTTCAATTCCAATATATTTGTTTCTATAGGTTGATTCTTTTTATAGGAAAGTGTGACGAGACGAACAAAACGTTCACCTGATGGTAAGTGCAACGTCTGCCTATAACAAATGCTGCGCCACCCAGAAAATTTCTGTCCACCACACTGGCTCGTCAGCCTGAGACATCAGTTCTTAAATCTCATATGCCCCGTAATTATGCTACTCGTAGCTCTCAGTGCCCTTCTGACAGCAACACATTAAGATTTCCACACTACTGTTTCACGGCAGAATAACTGGCCTTAGGGAGGTAACTACCTAGACGACTGCTTCACTTTTATATAATAAATTGGTCATGGTGTATATGTAATAGTACATCATTACTGGCGCTGGGTTCGAATCTCAGCCAGAGCCCACTTTTATGCTAAAATAACTTTTCGGTCTAGTTGTTATGTTATTGTGTCCGTGTCTCTAACACTGGATCCTAGACTACCCCGATCTTATCGCATGAGCGTTACATCGAGCTGTGCCAAATGATGACACTCCAGGTCGATTTCGACCATCAACTGCGAGAGCTATCAACTGAGCAGGAAATATTATAATGCCACATGCTACCCGCGCCCGATGTATCGCTAATCCGATAACATCGGAGGTATGCTCGGACGCAGTGTCAGAAACACGGGGACAATCACAACACAACCAGACCCGAAAACCAACAATTTGTGTTTCAGCACAAATTTAGGCTCCGACTGGGATTCTAACCCAGGACTCGCGGCGTAGAAGTCAGGTACTCTGACCACTAGGCCACGCGGTCGTCTACACGGCGTTATCATGTCTCCTACGCAGTTGATACTCGTAGCTACTGGCAGTATTCGCCTTGATCAAAACGGCCCAGGGGATACACCGTACTAAATAATTTTCTTTTTTTGTTGCAGTGGAAGTCCCGATGGGGAGTCGTAACGAAACTGTCACCAGCTGCAGGTAACTGTTATTTTCTAATCAGAAACATATAACAATGTATCGTATCCTCGAACATATGAGGACCACTCATATGACGTTATGGAGTATAGTGTGGTCTATAAATATGTATATGATCAAGAAACAAGCTTTAAACTTTTTACTGTTGGGCATTGGCCTAATTTTTAGACGTGTATGTACTCCAGAAAGGTGCGGAATTCGCATGTCTTCGCAATGTGGTCGTCAGAGTACCTGACTTCTAAGCAGCGGGTCGTGGGTTCGAATCCCAGCCGGAGCCAACATTTGTGCATAAACACAAATTGACGGTATTCGGGTCTGGTTGTGTTGTGATGTCCCCGTGTTTCTGACACTGCATCCTAGCCTACCTCCGATCTTATCGCATCAGCGTTACATCGGGCTCGGTTAGGTTGAGACGAGTGAGTGCCTCTGTGTTTGCGCGTACACTTGTGGCACTATAATATCTCCCGCGCAGTTGATGGCTCTCGACAGTATTCGGAAGTTTTCGCCGTGGTCGAAATCGGCTAGGAGAACATCATCATCATCATTTCTCACTAGCGACCCGCCCCGGCTTCGCAGGGGTAAAAAAAGTAAAGTAAAGTTTCAGCCTATAAATGTTCCACTGCTGAGCAAAGGCCTCTAATTTCTGAGAGGGTTTTGGAGCTAGGAAGAATCCGCCACGCTGCTCTAATGCGGGTTGGCGTGACTGCACATGTATTCTAAATTTTTGTTTTATTTCTGAGACATGCGGGTTTCCTCACGATGTTCTACTTCACCGCCGAGCACGTGGTAAATCAGCACCGGTACCGGGAATCGAACCCAGGTCACTCGAATACTATGAAATTTTAAGCGAGCGATTAGCCCCTGCGCTACGCAATTAACTTTTTTTTTTTTGATTTTGTTAAAGTTTCGGAACGAGCAAAACGTTCACCTGGTGGTAAGTGTAACGTCTGCCCATAACAAATGCAGTGTCACCCAGAAAATTACAGTGTGGCACCTCACTGCGCCCGTCACCCTGAGATATCAGTTCTTAAGTCTCATATGCCCAGTGATTACGCTAGCTCTCAGTTGCCTTCAAACCGAAACACAGTAATGTTTGCACACTACTGCTTCACGGCAGAATAACTGGCCCTGGGGTGGTACCTACCTAGACGGATTCCTGCATAAGTATCCTACCACCAGTGAATGAAGAAAATGAGAAGCGCGCTTAGCAACAAAAGATTAAGTATGCTCATAACTATCAAACTGAACGCCACTTTTTAATTGAGACAAAAGTACCATTAAGATTTCCGATTTTTCCGGCGGATTTTCCAAAAAAATCTTTCATACAAACCCTGCCCTGACGATTACGAACACAACCTGTTCTCACAACCAATAACGAGAGTTCGCAAGTGATGTTCTTTCACACATCATCATTTCAGCCTATCACTAGTCCACTGCTAAACTGGCCTCCCCCATATATCGCCACAAAAGTTTGTAGCTCTCATTCTCGGGGGATTTTGTCATAATTGCCACGCTCGGCAGGCCGGTTTGCAACCGCAGTTTATTTATTCAGATGTTCCAGGAAGATGCTGCTGCCCATCTCATGGTTTTCACTTTCAAACACGCTGCAATTGATTTTTATATAGATAGACTAACTAATGCCCCGCAAGCGCTGTAACGCCTCTTTCAATTTAAGAACTTTAAAAAGTTTTAACTCAATCGGATGAACGATGCTCGAAAGCATAGAAGAAAAAGTTTGGAGAATCCAAAAGTGCATGTCTCATGATGCTCATTAAACTCTTAAAAAAAAAAAATCGTTTTGTGGTTCCAATATTTCGAGTAATTTCCATTTGAGATGAAAACAATAACAAAATATTATCTTAATAACTACAAGTGCTAGACTTTTGATGTGAAATAGGAAACCAGTAGATACCGATCTTGATACGTCATTTTTTTCGGTAGTTATCGTAACATCCTTAAAAAAATCCGGACGTCGACGTCAATTTGATTTTTCAAAATAATTTTAATGAATTATTTAAAGTGTTTTCTTGATATGAGTGCAATATAATTGTGATAGAGGCATTTGAAGAGCGCCGAATCGTTTGACCTTGACATGTCGGGTATGAGAGCACTGGCTCACGCCGCTTCGCGCCATGAGACGTGCAAAATAAATATTAGATCCAATACAACACGGGCGCCACCTATTGTAAAATACATACATACATACATACATAAGATCACGACTGTATCCCATATGGGGTAGTTAGAGACTGGGCACTCACTGCAAAAACAGATGACTGCCACAATCCACGTTTCACCAAAACAATATAATGCACTCGGTGTGATAGGTGGTGAGCCCATCGCCACCATGCGCTGTTGGGTGCACAGTGCAGTTTAATTCGTTACTCGCCTTTTACGAGATCCATTGGATGAGATGGAGTGGTAGTATTATTTTAACGAGCCGCCACCACACGGCTAAAATAGTATGTACTAATTCAGACCCTTGCGGGATTGTGCACAACAACTTACTAAAGTTTCATCGCATAGGTATAGGAACGGATAGGGGATAAGAAAAAGTATTCAATATACATCTACACAAATAAATAAAATTAAAATGTCTGTTTGTAACAAAATGTCAGCTTTTAACTGATTGCTGATGAAAGTATATACGGTACTTATAAGAACATCGTCGTTTCAGCCTATCAATAGTCCACTGCTGAACATAGGCCTCCCCCATAGATTGCCACAAAAGTTTGTAGCTCTCGTTTTGGGGGGATTTTGCCATAGTTGCCACGCTTGGCAGACGGGTTGGCAACCGCAGTTTATTTATTCAGATGTTCCAGCAAGATGCTGCTGCCCATCTCCTGGTTTTCATTTTCCCTCTGTCGACTTTTACGACACCCACGGGATGTGATGGGGTGGTAGATTCTTTTAAGCCGCTACCACACGGTATAAGAACATAACAATCTATATTTTTTTGTCTGTCTGTCTGTCTATTTGTTCCGGTTATTTTCCAAAACAGCTGGACCGATTTTGTCAAGACTTTCACTGAGAGTTAACTGATAACAACGGGTGACATATTTAATTTTAGAAAAATAATTCGGGTTCCGCCCGTGATTCAAATAAGGTAGTTAAAGTTAAGGTAGTTATATACTGGTGGTAGGATTCCTATGCAGGAGTCCGTCTAGGTAGGTACCACCCCAGGCCAGTTATTCTGCCGTGAAGCAGTAGTGTGCAAACATTACTGTGTTTCGGTTTGAAGGGTACTGAGAGCTATCGTAATCACTGGGCATATGAGACTTAAGAACCTATGTCTCAGGGTGACAGGGCACAGTGTAGTGTCACACAGAAATTTTCTGGGTGGCACTGCATTTGTTATGGGCAGACGATGAACTTACCATCAGGTGAACGTTTTGCTCGTTTCATCACTTTATGCAATAAAAAAAAGACAACAACAAACAAATGAAAGACGTTATCCAGGCCTCTGAGCTTCCACTGAGATAGCTTAGAGGTCAATCGCTTTGTAATTGTAAGTTTTAAAACAAGGAAAAATATAAAACTGACGACCTCTTGGCCTAGCGATCAGACTAACTGACTTCTACGCCGTAGGTTCCGGGTACGGATGTCAGCCGAAGCCACTATTTGTTCAGTAGTAAAACGCACTCATGATACAGAAGAGAGAAGTCTAGCTTGGAAATGAATATAGCATCCTTTTTTCATTTAGTTATTGTAAACTGAAGTATTAAAAAAAAAACAAGTCAAAGTAAATTGATGCTGCTATAAATAAAATAAAAATAACAAAAACATGACAAGTACGCTCATTTATACGATTAACACGCCATTACCACGACATTAATTCCTCATTAAATTAATTATTCAACAAAAACTATTTTTCATGCGATAAAAGCTTACACAAAATCTTTAATGGACGGACCCGCGTTCGACTGGCAACATTAAGTGTGCCGTGTTGAACAGCGATGATTTGGGGTAGATATGGGTGCACTGGACAGTCTGTGTAACAAGTTCTTAAGAAAAGCGACTACAGAAAGAAGGATACAGGTTTTGGGCTGGGTTGGGGTTTCTAGTTGTCGGTGTCTGGTTGTCGTGCATATGCAATTTGTGTCTGTAAAACTTACGATACAAAAGAATTCCTAGTGTAATAAACAATAGCGCCATTAAAAATATTTGTTACAAATTTAATTAAAAAGCACTGAATTTTCTTATTGCAAGCCTACTATATTAACGATGAAATATAAAATCTTACACAAATACTTTAAAAGAGGGAAATTCGACTGGGAACATTAAATGCAATATTATTGCCAATAAGTGCAATATTATTTTAGGATTACGTACGATACTTATCTGGGTACTGACCATAAGTCGAATGCACGCTGAAATATGAGCAAAGCTTCTTGCTACCTAACTACAAAAAAACGTGGCGTTGTGTACAACCTAGCTAAAGACCTAAGCTGAGAAGAACATAATGAAATTTGAAAGACACGGCGGAGACCTCCACTACAGAGGGATAATATAGATGAAAAAATATGAAATATATAACAGAGAAGTCAACTTGGAATATTATTTTTACGCGAATATTGTACACATTTATAATAATTTTTACCAAAATTATTATATTTTATTTTATCTATTTACAACCCGATGTTTTTTGGTGAAATCTACGCAGTGCTTTAAACGTTTGAAAAGTCTGGTTACAAATAATTAAATTTAAACATGATATGATTCGTGAAAAAGGTTAATTTGTAAAACTTACCAAAAGTTAATTTATAACCAGAAATGGGATTCGAACTGGGACTCACTCAGGCAACTTGTCCACTAGGCAAGGTAGGCTTTTTATTTATGAAATAAAGCAGACAGTTTAAAAGTATTTAATACTGAATTCACTTTCTTACTAGAAATTTCATATATGATTACTTTCTTAAGCGACACACATGGCAAATGTTTTCTCGCTAACGCTTCTTCCTTGCGTCTCTTAAAGTGATACAGTTCTTTCAACTTTCCCCTTAAAATGTTTTAATACTCGTTTTTCGTAAAATGTTTACCTCCTTTGTGAGAATCGTGTAGATATCAAATAGGTGATAATCTGCTGGATTAATCAAATACTTAGATTAAATGATTATAAGATTACGATTATTATAAATCAACGTAGATTCCTTTATCCATACTGATCGCCTACAAAATGGTCCTTCGAGCCAGATGGCCCTGAATAAGGTAGATGACTAGATAACTACCCGCGGGAAATGTCCACTCTCAAAGACGTCTTAAAATATTATCTTAGACGAGAGTGATGAAATCACCGACATTAATAAAGCTTACGAGGCCATGTCTAACGTACACTGTCATATAACATTCGGGGTTACATCGCCTACATCAGATAAACATTTTCAAGCCTAGGTTTCGAACCTTTTTAAGGGGGTGCTCTTGGATCGCATTGTGCAGAGTGAACCGGAGCAACAGCCGGTATCTCGACGTCTAAAGTCGAGTTATCGCCGACTATTGAGTAGGGAATACTGTTGTCGAGATGATGGATATCTCCTACACAATTGTAACGCATGGCACGTAGATTGGCGATCTCTGTTATAAGCATTGTGTACCTCAGAAGTTGCTGCCCGCTATCGGACTGTGTATTTTCTATAGGAGAGATAGCTTTAAATTTCATAGTACGCGAGCGACCTAGATTCGATTCCCGGTGCTGGCACCACTAAAATTGTTGATTGCAATTTTAAGTGCCGATTTACGACGTGCTCAGCGGTGAAGGAAAACATCGTGAGAAATAAAACTCATTTCGTAGACATGTGAAGTCCGTCAACCCGCATTCGAGGAGCGTGGCGAATTTTTCCTAGCTCCAAAAACCCTCTCGGAAATGAGAGGAGGTCTGTGCTCAGCAGTGGGATTTACTTTTTATGTACACACAATAACAGAGGCACGTACTCATTAACATTTACCCACGCCCGACGTAACGCTAATGCAATATGATGCAATGTCAGAGACACGGGGGCAATCACAACACAATTGGACCTTACAACCATTTTGTATTTCAGTAGAAATATCGGATCCGGCTGGAATTCGAAGTCAGCCTCGCGACTAAGAAGTCAAGTACTCTGAACACAGGCTTGTTCGGGGCAATATTATAATCGTAGAAGCAGTATAAATTTACTAAGTTCAATCGTTACCAAAGGTCCATCCAGTGACCATGGCTGTTTTTGGACATGGAACATTGACCACTTACCTGAAGGTCGAATATATTGGTTCATTGGCTGTCGACTAATTCGGCATATTAGCATTCTTGCTACACGCACACATTACTGGGGGTAGCATTCCTATACAAGAACTTGTCTAGGTAGGTACCACCGCAGCGCCAGTCTGCCGTGACAGAGTAGTGTGCAAACATTGCTGGGTTTGGTTAGCTAGTATGTGCTAATATATGATGTAATTACTGGACTGAAACAATAAATGATGTGTCAGGGTGATGAGCGCTGTGCGGTGCGCAGAAATGGTCTGGTGACTCAGCATTTGCAATGGGAAAACGTAGCACTTACCTTTAACTGAACAATTTGCCCTTTTCGTCACTTACGTCGATAAAGAGAAATAAGCACGACTCAACCGTTACATCAGTTCACTTTATTTATTTTTTTACTTACGTAAAACTACGAAATGGGAGAAATCGTAGTGTGAGGCATAGTTTTGTCAAAAATATTAGAAAAATAAACAAAATTGAATTGTCTATTTGTAATAACAAAATAACAGCTTTTTACTAAATGCTTATGGAAGTTTATACGGTACTTATAAGAAAAAAAAAAACAATTTTATAATTTAGTCTGTTTGTTTGTTTGTTGCGGCTAATCTCCGAAACGGCTGGACCAATTTTGACGGGATTTTCACTGACAGACAGCTGTTATTATAGCGGGTAACTTAGACCACTTTATTTTAAAAAATAATTAGGGTTCCGCGCGAAAGTATTAAAATCCTGAAATCCGATTCAAATAGGGGAGTACATATGTACTCGTATATCATCGATCGTGGTCGTCGTTTTTATGCGGGTGAAACCGCGAGGCACATCTAGTAACAAATAAAACGTTAGAAAATTATGAGTAAAACCAGTAATTTTACTTCCATTTGCATGTCATTGTGACGTAAAAGCTTATGTTACACGTTTTTTATTGTATTTTTTTTAAAGCCGATGCGCCACTGAAGGCTTTCTCCTGCGTTTTGCAGACGACATATTTCACATGCACAGCGCAACTAAACCCGAAAACCAACAATTTGTTTTGTACAAGTGTTGGCTCCGGCTGGGATTCGAACCCAGGACAAGGTGTAGAAGTCAGGTACGCCAACCACTAGGCCAGACCGTCGCCAAATATATTTAACATAATCCCCTACATTCTATAGTTTTTTTTTTCCTTTTAAGACGCAGTGGTTTCACGAAATAAACAGTTGAATAAAAAAGGAAAACAGAACAAAACATTCTACGGCTGGAAGTAATTCCTTTAATGCAAACAAAAACCTCACACGGGTGGGGTAGCCGCTTTACATATCTATGCTTGGTGCCGTAAAAAGTAGTTAGTAATGAGATATATCCAGTGCAGGGTCTAATTCCACAGCGGCGGGGTGTCCCGCAAGCGCGGCGCGGCAATAAATAATGGGAACAAATTAAAAAGTCGCAGCGGATGTTATTGCAGGCTTAGGAGGACCATGCGATTAAAATTTCCAAGATTTGTTCCATATAAATTTTTATAAATTATGAAATCATAATCATCGTTATCATTTCGGTCTATTAGTAGTCCACTGCTGAATATAGGCCTTTAAGTTTGTATCCCGACAAAATTCGCAAGCAAATATTATTCCTTATAACGTGCTATTTCAGGTTCCCAACTGTTCATCAGACTCCGACATCTTGGCAATATTTACACAGCCGTCGCCTTTACTGCAGCCATGTAAATTATGTTTTTGTTTTGATATTTGTCGAGACTGCGTTGAAATAGAAACATCTCATTAAGAATCCACTAAGAAATCACTTATATTTAAAGTGGTCAGAGTACCTGATTTCAACGCCGCGGGTCCTGGGTTCTATTCCCAGCCGGAGCCAACATTTGTGCTAAAACACAAATTGTTGGTTTTCGGGTCTGGTTGTGTTGTGATTGTCCCCGTGTTTCGGACACTGCATCCTAGCCTACCTCCGATCTTATCGCATCAGCGTTACATCGGGCTCGGGTAGATTGGGACGAGTGAGTGCCTCTGTGTTTGCGCGTACACTTGTCGCACTATAATATCTCCTGAGCAGTTGATGGCTGTCGACAGTATTCGGAAGTTACTGACGCCGTGGTCGAAATCGGCTAGGAGAATTATCACTATCATTATCTCTTACTGTTAATATCCTACTTCCAAATACTTATAGTGCAAAAAGTGCAATTACAAACACAAAGGCACTGACTCGTCTTGACCTACTCATCACTAGTCACTAGTCCACTGCAGAACACAGGCCTCCCCCATAGATTGCCACTAAAGTTTGTAGCTCTCATTTTGGGAGAATTTTGCCATAGTTGCCACGCTTGGCAGAGGGGTTGGCAACCGCAGTTTATTTATTCAGCTGTCCCAGGAAGATGCTGCTGCCCATCTCTTTTTTGTTTTCCCTTTGTCGAATTTTACGACACCCAGGGTGGTATATTCTGTTAATCCACACGGCCAATGTCTGAATAGGTTTTAGTGTGAAATAGAATTTGTGCGGTAAAGCTTTACAAAATAATTCTTTTTATCTCATTCTGTGCCTATCACAAAAGAAGAGGGACAATTAACAATAAACTTTAATTTTATAATCCGCAGGATACAGGCATTTTTTACAATTATTAATTAATCAAAACGAAACTCAAATTTGTTTTTGAATTTTTTCATCGCGCCCAATAAAGTTCTTCTTCATAAAAACCTGTACTTTTGTAGTTCTGACTAGATTAATATGAAAATGGTCACACTACATTCACCGCATGTATGCCAGGGGTCTGTGAATATTAGATGAACGGAGTTGCACCATTGTTAAACTCTCCGATTCCACAGTGAAATACCTTCCCGAATAATATCGAATTTGAGACATTAGAAAGAAAAGAAAGAAAGAAAGAAAGAATTATTTGTTGCATGCACGCACAGGTGACAGATAAAAAAATATAAAAGACCGAAACAGTTATAAAAAACATCTTAAAATATTTTTTTATTGCATTAAAATGATGAAACGTGCAAAACGTTCACCTGATGGTAAGTGCAACGTCCGCCCACAACAAATGCTGTGTCACTCAGAATATTTCTGTGTGACACCACACGGCGCCCGTCACCCTGAGACATCAGTTCTTAAGTTTACGCTAGCTCACAGTGCTCTTCAAATCGAAACACTAATGCTTGCACACTACTGCTTCACGGCAGAATAACTGGCCCTGTAGTGGAACCTCCCTAGACGGATTCCTGCACAGGAATCCTACCACCATTAAGACGGTAGGCAGGGACTACATCTTTCCACTTGCTACGATCCTGACACACATCTTTCGCTTCTTCTACTTTAATTACTGTTTTCGTACAAGCTTGTCGGTAAGTACTTTTACAATCTTTGGGGGATTATGGTTGATATGGATTTGGATTATGTACAGCAGTGGACTGGTGATGAGCTGAAGTGAGTGAAGTGTGAAAATTTAAAAATTCTCTGACGACGATCTCCACTCTTTGCGAATGTGCGACCACAGACTATTATGTATTAGACATTGGAAGTATGAATGTGTACAAAAGGTAGTAAAGTTTCAGCCTATAAATGTCCCACTACTGAGCGCAGGCCTCCTCTCATTTCTGAGAGGGATTTTTGGAGCTAGGAAGAATCCGCCACGCTGCTCCAATGCGGGTTGGCGGACTTCACATGTCTTCGAAATATTTTTTATTCCTCAGACATGCAGGTTTCCTCACGATGTTTTCCTTCACCGCCGAGCACGTGGTAAATCAGCACTTAAAATTGCAATTAACAATTTTAGTGGTGCCGGCACCGGGGATCGAACCCAGGTCACTCGCGTACTATGAAATTTAAAGCGAGCGCCTACTCCTGAGCTACTATTATGTTATTGAAATTGTCAGTATGAACGTAAATAATAACAGTTTTATTTTATTCAATTTAATGTATTGTTAGTGGAGCCGCGGTAGCTCAGGGGCTCGCTTTAAATTTCATAGTACGCGAATGACCTGGGTTCGATTCCCGGTGCCGGCACCACTAAAATTGTTAATTACAATTTTAAGTGTCGAAACCTGCATGACTAAGGAATAATAAATATTTCAAAGACATGAGAGTCCGCAACCCGGATTGGAGCAGCATGGCGGGCCCTGACGGCTTCAACTCAATTCAACTTCAACAAAATGAGCGGAGGCCTGTGCTTAGCACTGGAACATTTATAGGCTGTTGCTTACTTTTTTTATGTATTTGTATAAATAAATTTATACATAAATTTTAGGTTCCCTGCTTCTTTTCCATACAAACTTTCTCACTCCTTAGTGCGTGCAGTATGCTTAAAAGGGGGTACAAAGTTTCCTTTTCACGTATTAATATGTAGATACCATACTCACACTAGGATTAATTTAGTTTTATGAGTGTAAGTAAATACATAAATTTCACATGCACAGCACAACCAGACTCGAAAACCAACTTGGGTTTTCGCCCAAATGTCGTCAACTCTTCGCAACTCACGTATATTCCAACAAAGCAATGTATGACGTCACGTCAGCAAGGGTACAGCTTGTACATACATACATACATAAGATCACGACTGTATCCCATAAGGGGTAGTCAGAGACTGGGCACTTACTGCAAAAACAGATGACTGCCACAATCCACGTTTCACCAAAACAATATAATGCACTTGGTGTGATAGGTGGTGAGCCCATCGCCACCATGCGCTGCTGGGTGCATAGTGCAGTTTAATTCCTTACTCGCCTTTTACGAGATCCATTGGATGAGATGGAGTGGTAGAATTCTTTTAACGAGCCGCCACCACACGGCACAGCTTGTACAGCTTGTATCTGACTAATACATATTTTCGGTGATGTAATTGCTGTTAGCCTTCTCGGATTTTACAGCCTCATCGGATACTATATATCTGACTAAATATATATACCACAAATCCTTGCAAAGAAACACCGATTCCTACCATAAATTCGCGAGGCTATTGAAATTAAAAAACATCCTAATTTCAATACAGAAGATGATTGGGTATTACCACCGGCTTGAGATGCTGTAATTAATAAAACTTAATCAAAAACCAAGCATACCACTGCAAGACTTCAAGACACTGTAAGCTCATTTTGCGTCGATCGCACCAAAAATAATAATTAAAAGCTGAAGGAAAACCCCGGATTAACTATGACATCGGAAAATCTGTCACCTCAGTCCTCCGTGACCATGGGTGCTGTAAAGCACTTGAAACGTCGGGCTACAAATTATCCAGTTATTCTGCCGTGACGCAGTAGTGTGCAATCATTACTGTGTTTCGTTTTGAAGGGCACTGTGCGCTGGCGTAATCACTGGGCATTTGAGACATAAGAACTGATGTCTCAGGGTGACGGGTGCAGTGTGATGTCACATATATATTCTTGGTGACACTGCATTTGTTGTGGGCGGACATTGCACTTACCATCAGGTGAACGTTTTGCTCGTTTCGTCACTTTATACAATAAAAAAACAATCCTACTGCTATATGTCGCAATGCAAAAACATAAATCTGTACCAACGGCTCCTACGTTCGTCCCTCGCCAACTCCGACTTATATGAGTAGTATACCGGCGAACACCCCCCTTGCACGGTCTTAAGGAATTCAAATTACTGATTTTATGTACGACGAAATATGTTTAATGTCTGTCTATTGCGAGGGGGAGAAAGTGCATTTATTTTAACAACTTCCTCATTATTATTAAATTCCGTTCATATTTTACGAGATTATGGGATCGTGGGATGGGGTAAAAAATCTTCGATAAATCTTTATGTTACGTGAAGAGAAGACTACGAAACCCGTTTTTGAGGTGAAAATTAGCGGTCATCACTGAAAATCAGCGTTGCGCGTGTTAGCGCAACAATATACTGAGTGATGACCCTTTTGGCATGACCCGCGACGTACATACGAGTACATTAGCCAAACGTACGCTTAGATATAAGGCTAGTGGTATGGATCAACTTTTTATGGTTACTTTTATATTTTCTTTTGTAAATGCTTGTTTTGTACGTCAGCGGTGTTTTCCGAATAAACTTTTCCTTCTTTCTTTCTTTCTTTCTTTGTTACGCGGAAGAAGGAGTGTGATTTGTGAAAACATGGACATTGACGATGCGACACCAGCTCACACAGTGCCCTTCAAACCGAAACACAGTAATTTTTGCACACTACTGCTTCACGACAGAATAACTGGCCCCGGGTCGGTATTTACCTAGACGGATTCCTGCATAGGAATTCAACAGTAACCATGTATCGAGGGTGCGTTTCGCTAATATTAATTTCACACACACAACTCGAAAGCGAAAGCATGTACTGGGGTACTTACGAAGACTGCCGTAGACTGATGATGATTGATCACGCGCTTATACAACTGGTAATTTTGAAAAAATAAAATCGACTTCTACAATAACACGTGACATTCTTTAAATTAGTCTCTTAATTCTTGGTCGAATTGTGTCATATCAGTAACTTTTTTTATGGTTGAAAGCGACGTGACAATAAAATCGTTCACTTGACGGTGAGTGCAACGACTGCCCATAACAAATGCTGTCTCACCCATAAGATTTCCGGGTGGCACCACACTGCGCTCGTCACCCTGAGACATCAGTTCTCAAGTCTCATATTCAGACCGAAACATCGGAATGTTGGCACACTAATGATTGTTGGCACGAAATGCTACCACAACAAAAAATTGTTCCAAAATAACAACGGAGCCTAAAATGATATTAAATACAAAACAAACAAAAGTAATACCTGAATGAAATTACAAAGACCATTGAGGAAAAAATATTAGAACTCGAGCTTAATAATATTTTACAGAAAGAAAATAAGCGTTCTTACAAGACGCATAAATATACAAAATTTGGTAATTTCTAGTATAAATTGGTTTCCTTCAATAAGTTGATTCCCCTGACAATGCGAATTATTTTCATGCCTATCTTGTTTTTTCAATTTTGTCGTAATTTATTTTCGAGGACGTCATTTTAAGAGAAAGCCGCATCTGAATTCGCGTAGACTCTCTTGTTGGACTACAGTGTCTTAGTTACAAGAAAAAAATCATGGGCTCTGAGTAATTAAAAGTTTTTTTAAAGAGACGGTGCAAATCGTTCCCCTGATGGCAAGTGTAACGTCTGCTCGTAATAAATTCTGTGTCAGCCAGAACACTTCTGAGTGGCACCACACTACGCCCGCCAACTTGAGACATCAGTTCTTAAGTCTCATATGCCCAGTGATTACACTAGCTCTGTGTCCTTCAGACCAAAACTCAGTAACGTTTGGACACTACTGCTTCACGGCAGAATAACTGGCCCTGGGTACCTACTTATCTACCTAGACGGATTCCTGCTTAGGAATAATATAACCAGTTTTGTCTGTTTGTCATTATATCGGACAAGATACGTATTATACTTTTAATTAAAAATATTTCATTATTTCTTAAAATACGAGTACTAAATTAGCTGTCGCCACAGATTTTTTACCTTAAAAAAAAGAGGCTACTACTTTCTCAAAGGTCGGTAACTCACCCGGAATTCCTCTGGTTTTGCGGATGTTCATGAGCACTGGTGATCATATACTTAGACATTCATACATACATACATAAGATCACGACTGTATCCCATAAGGGGTAGTCAGAGACTGGGCACTCACTGCAAAAACAGATGACTGCCGCAATCCACGTTTCACCAAAACAATATAATGCACTTGGTGTGATAGGTGGTGAGCCCATCGCCACCATGCGCTGTTGGGTGCACAGTGCAGGTTAATTCCTTACTCGCCTTTTACGAGATCCATTGGATGAGATGGAGTGGTAGTATTCTTTTAACGAGCCGCCACCACACGCACACTTAAAACAAAATTATAATAATTTCTGACTTGGTTATTTATCACGCCTCTTTCCCAATGGGACACACACGTACATACAGAGGCCATATGCGTAGCCCACTTTTCGCCTCCACGGGAAACGAGACGTGACGGGTGGCGAACCATGTCGTCGCCATCTTGGTACGAGTTAAAATTCTTGCTCCCTATTGCGGTTCCACTAGTGGCTAGTGAAGATGTTGTCCACTCAAATAGAACCCACACATGCACTGGTGGTAGGATTCGGTCTAGGTAGGTACCACCCCAGGGCCAGTTATTCTGCCGTGAAGCAGTAGTGTGCAAGCATTACTGAGTTTCAGTTTGAAGGGCACTGTGAGCTAGCGTAATCACTGGGCATTTGAGACTTAAGAACTGATGTCTCAGGGTGACGGGCGCAGTGTGGTATCACACAGTAAAATTCTTAGTGACACAGCATTTGTTGTGGGCGGACGTTGCACTTTCCATCCGGTGAACGTTTTGCTCGTTTCGTCACTTTATACAATAAAAAAAAAACTCCGTGTGCTCGGGTAAGGCTAGCCTTGTTCTGGTGTCGCCCGGTTCGGACGAGATCGGCACCATAATGGTGATGATGTCCCAAGAGAAAATGGATGGATCCCATAGTATGGTCGGATCTCGGGAGGACGTCTCATCCAACTAATCTTTAGCTCTCATATATATGCAGCGATCATCGATGAAACCTCCAAAGCGTGATTCAGGACGTATTAGTAATTTCTTGCGAATCTCATCTAGTAACATAAATATCTTTAAAAATTTTATCATCATCATCATTTCAGCCTATCATTAATCCAGTGCTGAACATAGGCCTCCCCCATAGATTGCCACAAAAGTTTGTAGCTCTCCATTTTAGGAGATTTTGGCACAATTGCCATGCTTGGCGGGTGGGTTGATGCGGTTGGATGGTGTCCAGAAAGATGCTGCTGCCCATCTTCTTGTTTTAATTTTCCCTATGCGACTTTTAAAACTCCCACGGGATAAGATGGGGTGGTGGATTCTACATTTCTTACAAACTTAACTGCTGGGAAAGCCCACACAAAAGTGAAAATATGTGATGACATAAATAGTTGAAAGCGAGAAGGAAAATCGAATATTACTTAACTGTGCATCGTCATTATTTCCCCAATTTGAAGAAAATTAGAATTGATAAGGTTTGAGCTAGTGTAATCACTGGGCATATGAGAATTAAGAACTGATGTCTCAGAGTGACGGGCGCAGTGTGGTGTCACACAAAAATGTTCTGGGTAGCACAGAATTTGTTATGGGCAGACGTTGCACTTACCAGCAGGTGAACGTTTCGCTCGTTCCGTCATTTCAGAGAAAAAAAAAGGATCTTAAGAACTGATGTCTCAGGTTGATGAGCGCAGTGTGGTGTCACATAGAAATGTTCTGGGTGACACTGCATTCGTTATGGGCAGACGTTGCACTTACCGTCGGGTGAATGTTTTGCGCGGTTTGTCACTTTATGTGATAAAAAAAGATAAACCTTGTATTAGTCTTGTCATTTCTGATCATAGACTTCTAAAACTTAATAAGAATAATCTTCTTCTTTATTTTTAAAAAAATACGATGCCCCACAGTAGGCATTCTCCTGTGTCGTGGGTGCGTTTTACAGACATAAATTCTACATGCACAAACACCCAGACCCGGAACAACTATATGGCCTACATATAAATGTTTGTCCCGTGCGGGAATCGGACCCGCGACCCGCGGCGCAGAAGCCAAGCATAGCCACTTCTAACCGAGCCGACAAAAATGAATTTTATAAAAATTAAATTGAAAATTATTCATTCTGTTTTACAAAGTTAATTGTACAAATTTCTATTTTCAGGTTTCATATCCTGGATGTGGCTAATCGTGAATTTTAATAAAGTTCTAAATAAATTATTCTCCATCTAATGAATAGTTGAATATTTACGTTTTTTTTATTTACACTAAAATTAAACGAAATAAATGCTATGCAGTATTATAATAATTTTCAGCCGGATTGGACATTCCCAAATCGTTAAGAATACCGTAGGCTAATTAAAACTGCTGCAGTATGAAGATTCAGCTGCACATTTCGTTCATTCGGTTGGGATGAATTGCTATTAGTTAGTTTTTAGTCATGAAACACATTTTAAATAAGTCTTATAAATCAGATTACCGATCAAAAATACTTATTAGATTACACTTCAGTAATTACTGTGGTAGTAGGGCAGACCGGGGTCGGTTGAGGGCTGAGGTAGGTAGACTAGATGCTCCTAACTTCTTGCAGGTTTGAGAGAGAGAATCAACGTTGCACTCAAAGAAAGCCTGTTTCTTGACCGATCATTCGCACAGAACGCGAGACGCGAGGAAATGTCTCACTGTCTGTTAGAGCGCGATATCAATAATTCGGACACCTAAGTAGTTTTTCATCAACACATCTTTTTTGTTCTTACATTGTAATTTATAGTCAAGTTCTTACAAACTTAATTTGAAATGGAAAGTAAATTATTATAAAAGGTATACAACTACGTATTATGACTATCATGCAAAGCATTTTAATTTAGTGAATTTTTGAAAGCAAAAGCTCCAGTCGGGGTTGGTAGGCCAATTGCGTATTGGTTGACTGACGATAACCCATATGTTCCAATTTTTTCGAAAATATTTATGGCTTACGAAAGTAATCGAAGTTCGAGAAAAAATACATCATTAAATTATAAATAAAACTTATGATTATTTCACTGGATAAAGTGACGAGACGAGCAAAACGTTCACCTGATGGTAAGTGCAACGCCGGCCCATTACAGATGCCGTGTCACCAAGAATATTTCTGTGAAATTTTTATTACACATTAAATTTTGTCATCCCGTAATCAAGCCAACAGAAAAAATGATATCCAAAAACGTGGTCAACCATCCCCGGTCTGCCCTACGCCAAATAATAATAATAATCATCATCATTGCAGCCTATTACTAGACCACTGCTGAATTTAAGCTTCCCCATAGATTGTCACAAAAGTTTGTAGCTCTTATTTTGGGGGGATTATGTCCTAGTTGACATGCTTGGCAGGCGAGTTGGCAACCGCAGTTTATTTATTCAGATCTTCCAAAGAACATACTCTATATTCCTGTGTAGCACGATACTACGCCCGTCGCCCTAAGACATCAGTTCTTGAGTCACATAAGTCCTGTGATTACGCTAGCCCTCAGTGCCCTTCAGAACGAAATATAGTAATGCTTGTACACTACTACTCTACAGTAGAATAACTGGCCCTGGGTCGGTACCTACCTATAAGACGTAAGGCGTCAGGAATGTTTTAAGGTAAAAAATGAGAGGAAGTGTTTTCAGAACTGCGTAGTTGACTAATGTATATTATGATGGTAATGGTATTAAGAAGAGCCGCGGTAGCTAAGGGGCCGCTCGCCTTTAGAACACAAGTGATCTGATTTCGAACCTCGGTGCCGGTAACTCTAAAATTATCAGCTGTTTTACCATGTGCTCAGCGATGATAGAAAACTTTGTGATCAAACCTGCATATGTAAGGAATAAACATATTACCGCGTGGCTCAGTGGTCAGAGTACCTGACTTCTGAGCGGCGGGTCCTGGGTTCGAATCCCAGCCGGAGCCAACATTTGTGCTAAAACATAAATTGTTGGTTTTCGGGTCTGGTTGTGTTGTGATTGTCCCCGTGTTTCTGACACTGCATCCTAGCCTACCTCCGATCTTATCGCATCAGCGTTACATCGGGCGCGGGTAGGTTGGGACGAGTGAGTGCCTCTGCGTTTGCGCGTACACTTGTGGCACTATAATATCTCCTGAGCAGTTGATGGCTCCCGACAGTAGTCGGCAGTTGTCGCCGTGGTCGAAATCGGCTAGGAGAACATCATCAAACATATTTAGAGGGTAAGTGAAGTTCGTCAACACGCCTTGGAGTGGCGTGTCGAACTATTCCCGACTCCAAAACCCTCTCAGAAATGAGAGGATACCTGTACTCAGCACAGAGATATTTATAGGCAGTTACTTTTCGCCGCCGATAGGTGTCCGGCAGACTAGAATAGCACCTACCTCTTTCCTATCGAAGCGTCATAAGGGGCGACTAAGTTATTGTACGGACAGCCTTTATTCAAAAAGAATAAGACCATAATATGCAATTCTGTCACTATACTGCCCGTGGGAAAGCAATGGGGAGTAAGATTTTTTCGACAAGTACCAAAATGGCGGCGACGTGATTCGCCGCCCGTGGCGTCTCGTTTCCCGCGGGGGTGAAAAGTGGGTTACGTGTGTCCTCTGCCTAAGCCTTATTTGGAAAAAGGCGTGAATGTGTGTATGTTACTTTTCTTTCCTTTTTTAAGGGCATCTAGAAAAGATGTACGAAAGGAGGTTGCTAAGACACGTAAACGAGGAAGAAGTTCAGCGAAGATACCGCAATAAAATTGGGAATGCTTTTACAAACAGCCAAGAGTACCCTAAACCATCGATAATGTATAATAAATGAAAGCAGATGAAGCAATGGCGTCTTTCTCTCTCTCTCTCTCTCTCTCTCTCTCCCTATCTTTCTCACTTTCTGGTTTCTCTTCTGGGAAAGAAGCGTAATTAAATGTATGTGTATTGTATATTGGTAAACATTTATTTTTTAGTTATTTTTTTTCAACATTAGCGTCACTAGACGGTTCATTAGATATTGATAAACGATAAACACTCAATGAATTGAACAGCTGTTTTATTCCAACATTTTCCAGCCGCCCGTTTCCCCCGCGATATCATCGCACTATCCGCACCGCCGCCATGTTAAGTTCATGCAAATTTAAACGCCTGCGTTTTATTGCCCCGGGCCTCGCTTTAATGCCTGAGGAATGGCAGATGGCTATTTGATTACATCCCTTGTTGAGGAAAACATATCGGCCTCGAGATGTTATTTTCAATGAAAAAAACTAAGTACACAGAACAACGAGCTACAATACAACAATCAATTTTAAATGATCGGTTAATAAATCTATGTTTAACTAAGCCACAAGTGTGTTTCCAGTTAGATTTTATGTTTGCTTTAATAACTAATCATTATATTTAATAGAATCAGGCGTTACTTTCCGGAAATCTATTGTAATATAGGAAATGCAATTAATTTGCTAAGATCCGCATGCAAGATATCAAATGGTGTATATTACCTTATCGAGTTTCGGCTCGTTTTGGGGCGAAACACGTGTCGTGGTCTCGACTTCAGTGGTGTATATTACCTAGTGGTAGTATTGTAGTGATGGAGGGTATCTGGTGGCGGTTCCTGGTGGCGGAGAGCAAACTAGCTTGTGCACGTTACTGAAGGAGGGCCGGCGGTGCTCTAAAAAAAACCATTTCATATTTTGCAGCGGATCTTAGCAAATTAACTCCCTTTCCTTAACCAAATTATCATCTTTTTTAAAATTTAGAGTAAATTATAGTAGTAAAATTTCGTAATTGTATTTGCCTCTTGAGAAAGGCATCTCTGATCCACGGACTTTGGCAGTATAGGAAAGTTATGGTTCTTACTTGTCATCCTCTTGCATTAGGAAGCTTTCTTCTCGACTATGCGTGAATCCGTCTAGGTAGGTAGCATCGTAGTGCCAGTTATTTTCCGTCTAGCAGTAGTGTGCAAACATTATTGTGTTTTAGTTTGAAGGCACTGAGAGCTCGTATGGGCATGTGAGACTGGAAAACTGATGTTCTAGGTAATACAGCATGTGTTATAAGTTTACGTTGCACTTACCACCAGAGTAAAAATTTGTCCTCCTCGTAATTTTATTAAAAAAAAAATGATGTTTTCCCTTATATTTAATAGTAACAATTATATTATGTTTTTCTTTGTACATTAATGTGTACTGTAGTTTTCTATCAGACTTTATGACATTAAGGTGAGATTAAATGTAATAAAGTAAAAAAAATAGATGAACCTTAGAACAACAACAATAGTTACATAAACTAAGAAAGTGACGAGACGAGCAAATATTTTACCTGCTGGCCGTAACAGTTATTGTATCGCCAGAACATTGAATTGTTAAACTTATGTGTGTCACTACACTGCACTCGTTACCCAGAAACATCAGTTTTGATGTCAGCAGTACCCCTCAGTCTTCAGACCGAGGTAGTGCTTGATCAAAGAACAACATAGACGAAATCCTTCATTTGTGGTATGTATTCCTATACAGGACCGTATATATAAATCCTACCACTAGTGAATGTGATGTTTTCGATGAAATGGCAATATTTCTTCGAAAATATATCACATTCTTAATGACTCCATCCGTGTGGTGTTGTGGGTGTCGTAGAAGTCGACACAGGGAAAATTAAAACCAGAAGACGGGCAGCATGAATCTTTCTGAATGGAACATCTGAATAAATAAACAGCGGTTGCCAAGCTTGGCGACTACGACAAATTCTTCCAAAATGAGATTTAAAAACTTACGTGTTTTGTAGCAATTAGCAATGTATGTATAAGCCTATGTTCAGCAGTGGACTAGTGTGATAGGCTGAAATGATGATGATGATCAATGAATGAAATAAATCACAAAGAGCTTATTCCCATAGAGTAAAAATAAAACGGTCTTATTTTTTTATTCACAAAGAAAGACCAGAAACAAACGACTGCATAAACGTTACATTAACAGCACACGTGGTGGTGGTAGGATTCCTATGCAGGAATCCGTCTAGGAAGGTATCACCCCAGGGCCAGTTATTCTGCCGTGAAGCGGTAGTGTGCTGACATTACTATGTTTCGGTCTGAAGGGCACTGAGAGCTAGCGTAATCACTGGGCATATGAGACTTAAGAACTTATTTCTCAGGGTAACGGGCGCAGTGTGGTGCTACACAGAAATATTCTGAGTAAAACAACATCTGTCACGGGCAAACGTTGCACTTACCACCAGGTGAACGTTTTGCTCCTCTCGACAGATTATCAAAAAAAAAAAACAGATACTGACAATCCAAGAGACATTTTTAGCATTTTTTTAAACAATTTGCTGCAGCTTAAACAAACGTTCAAACTGCGAATTATGCAGAGGCATTTCTGAAGCCGCGGAGCCAGTTTTATCCGGACCCAGTCGGCTTCACCCGGTAGCGAGCCGTCTAAGTTATGGCGCAATATTCTTTCTCTTAAGTCGCCTGAGCGAGCGGTCGCTGTTCATCAGGATTTGTTGTGTGAACACTTGTTATAAATAAATTTGTCGCAGGCTCCATATTTAATATTAAAACGTTGGCGATGGTAAGCTCAAAGAGATTTGTTTTTAAAAATATCAAGTGTGTTTGAGCAAAAAGTAAAAAAAAAGTAAAGTTTCAGCCTATAAATGTCCCACTACTGAGCACAGGCCTCCTCTCATTTCTGAGAGGGTTATGGAGCTAGGAAGAATCCGCCACGCTGCTCCAATGCGGGTCGGCGGACTTCACATGTCTCTGAAATATTTTTAATTTCTCAGACATGCAGGTTTCCTCACGATGTTTTCCTTCACCGCCGAGCACGTGGTAAGTCAGCACTTAAAATTGCAATTAACAATTTTAGTGGTGCCGGCACCGGGAATCGAACCCAGGTCACTCGAGTACTATGTAATTAAAAGCGAGCGCCTAGCCCCTGAGCTACCACGGCTCTAGCCGTGTTTGAGCAAAATATTGAATAATTATTTAATTAAAAAATCCACTTGCACGAGACACTGATGCGAATAATATTTTCATGATTTTCTTATGCATCCCATCATCAAAGGTTCACCAAGTTATAAACGAAACCACCCCTACCTCCTTTCTAATATAAAAAGAATTATTATAATCGATTCATAAACAGTGAAGTTATGCCCAAACATACATAAAATACCGTGTTTTGGCGGCCTAAAAGAATCTGCCACCCCATCTCATCCCGTAGGTGTCGCATAAGTCGACAGAGAGAAAATGGAAACCAGGAGATGGGCAGCAGCATCTTCCTGGAACAATAAATAAACTGCGGTTACCAACCCGCCTGCCAAGCGTGGCAACTATGGCATAATCCCCCTAAAATAAAAGCTACAAAATAATTTTGAGGGAGGCCTATGTTCAGCAGTGGACTAGTGACAGGCTAAAACGGTGATGATGATGATACTTTGCTACATAGTTGAGTTAATATCTCTGTTGAGATTCGTAAATGCCATTACAGGCTTGTGTTTTTCCATTTATTATATGTACCATTTTTTCATTAATATATAGAAAATATTTAGATAGAATTATTTTTATTTAATCTTCTCCTTTTCGAATAACTTA
This sequence comes from Luehdorfia chinensis, assembly GCA_019845155.1. Lineage (NCBI taxonomy): Eukaryota > Metazoa > Arthropoda > Insecta > Lepidoptera > Papilionidae > Luehdorfia > Luehdorfia chinensis. The sequence continues at coordinate 135,291 of JAHVAK010000580.1, forward strand.
TACTAAATAGGTCGTAAAGAGGTTAAGCTAGAATTGTAACAAAGCCAAGATAACTAAAATAAATTTAGCAGAGCTAAACTCATCTCCTCGCTTACAGAATAACTCGGCCCTTTGTTATGCGAGAGCATGAGTAACGACATAATTACAGTACGTGGCCTGTTCTAGTAAACATGTCTTAAACACATCCGCAATTTAGTACTGGCAGCTGCGATGCAACTTATTTATTCTCTGTATCTATACAAATAAATAAAATCGAAGTTTCTGTTTGTAATAAGAAAATAAAAACAGCTATTTACTCAATGCTTATGAAAGCATTTACGGTACTTAGAAGAAAAAAAAACAAATGTTAAAAAATTTGTCTGTTTGTTCTGGATGATCTCCGAAACGGGTGGACCGATTTTGACGGGATTTCTTTGGCAGATAGCTGATGTTATAGCGGGTAACTTACGCTACTTAATTGAGAAATATAATTAGGGTTCCGCGCTAAAAACAAAAACCCAAAAACCGATTCAAACAGGGAACTATTAATGTATATCATCAATCGGGGCTGCCTTTTTCCGTGGGTGAAACTGCGAGGCACAGTTAGCAATGTATATACGTACACATGAACAAATACTTTTAAGCATTTTCTAAATCTTTATGTATGGTACTTTTTTACTGGTGGTAGGATTCCTATGCAGGAATCCGTCTAGGTAGGTACCACCCCAGGGTCACTTATTCTGCCGTAAAGCAGTTGTGTGCAAACATTACTGTGCTTCGGTTTGAAGGGCACGGTTAGCTAGCTTAATCACCGGGCATATGAGACTAAAGATCCGATGTCTCAGGGTGAAGAACGCATTGTGGTGTTACACAGAAATTTTCTGGGTGGCACATTTGTTATAAGCAGACATTGCACTTACCATCAGGTAAATCTTGCTCGTTTCGTCACCTTATCAAATAAAGAGTTAAAAAAATGGTATAACTGTAAATGTGGTGCTACATTTAAACACAAGTAAAATAACTGCGTTTGAATTGCGAACCCGTGTAGTTTTTAAAATTACATTCAATGAGTGTGTGGTGGCGGCTCGATAAAAGAATACTACCACTCCATCTCATCCAATTGATCTCGTAAAAGGCGAGTAAGGAATTAAACTGCACTGTGCACCCAACAGCGCATGGTGTCGATGGGCTCACCACCTATCACACCAAGTGCATTATATTGTTTTGGTGAAACGTGGATTGTGGCAGTGATATGTTTTTGCAGTGAGTGCCCAGTCTCTGACTACCCCTTATGGGATACAGTCGTGATCTTATGTATGTATGTATGTATTCAATAAGTATTATGCAATTTTTTTTTTGTGGAAGTGGAGACGAATCGGCAAATATTGAAAATTGGAAAACATTTGGTAATAGCAAAAATAATATATTTATAAAAAGAACTTAAAAATCATCCCGCTAGTCGTTTGCGTCGCGTGCCACATTCCAGACCTCCCGGCTAAAAGTCAAGAGACTCCTCGTCCACAAATCCTCTCGACGCGCTCACAAAGGACGAATGGCTTAAAGTCGAGGATGCAAGCGGCCTGGTCTTATCTCGGCGTCTTGCCGCGACTTTGTGCTACGTGTAATATAAATATGTTGTAACTTTATTACTTGCTTGATCCCCTTGTTCGCCGCAGGGTAAACGGGCTACCTGAATCGACTCGTATCTATAGCAGCTGTGATAGAAGTGAGGAATTTGTGACACGCGGAAACTCGATTCAAAATAAAAACCTCGGGCAAAGCCATAAATAATGACACAGTACTGATAGCATGTCAACTATTTTTAAGAGCACATACAGAGCGGTGTTTTTTTTATTGGTTAAAGTGATGAAACGAGCAAAACGTTCAACTGATGGTAAGTGCAACGTCTGCCCATAACAAATGCTGTGTCACCCAGGAAATTTCTGTGTAACACCACACTGCGCCCATCACCCTGACACATAAGTTCTTAAGTCTCATATGCCCAGTGATTACGCTAGCTCACAGCGCTCTTCCGAAACACATTAATGTTTGCACACTACTGCTTCACGGCAGAATAACTGGCCCTGGGGTGGTACCTACCTAGACGGATTCATGTATAGGATTCCTTCCATCAGTAAAAAAGTACTGTTAATGATAATTTATCCTACATAATATGTTCTGTAGTTAACCACCGCTGTACCACTTATTCTGCCGTGAAGCAGTAGTGTGCAAACATTACTATACTACGGTTTGAATGGCACTGATAACTGGTGTAATTACTGGGCTTAAGAAACTTAAAACCTAATGGCACAGGAAGACAGGTGTTGCCACACAGTGTTGTGAACATATAGTTCTGGGTGGCACATCATTTGTTATGGGCAGTCGTCGCACTTACCATTAGATGAACGATTTGCTCGTTACGATAATTTGTCTATTGAAATTAATTCTCATTTTTTTATAGAAATATTAGGACAACTCGAGAATAATAGAAAACGAAATGCTTCATTTTGAAACTTAGACTCATTACTGCTTCATGGAAGAATAACTGGCCCTAGGATGATACCTACTTTTTTTTACTGTATAAAGTGACGAAACGAGCAAAGGTTCACCTGATGGTAACTGCAACGTTTGCCCACAACAAATGTTGTGTCACCCAGAATATTTCGTGCGACACCACACTGTGCCCGTCACCCTGAGATATCAGTTCTTAAGTCTCAAATGCCCAGTGATTACGCTAGCTCACAGTGCCCTTCAAACCGAAACACAGTGATGTTTACACACTACTGCTTCACGGCAACACTCGAAACGTCGGGTTTATAAATAGTAAAGATTAAACGCCATAAAATCCGTAAAATTAGTTTCATTTAAACGCACCACAGTACCAGAAGCCTTTTATCATAGACGCTGCTCCACCTGCATCAATCTACATATTTTCTTTCCAATATTTTTCAAGACAGTCATTTCGCCACCTGACGGAAACCATGGCTTTTACATGCATCTCCGTTAGTCGTACATACGTAAGATTAAGTCTCTGACTACCCCTTATGGTATACAGTCGTGATCTTATGTATGTATGTCTTATTTGAATTTAAAATGTTTCACCCGCTTTTCGAAGTTATAACAACAACCGTCATCGTATTCGTTGCGGACTGGCACATTCTCTTGCACGTGGAGAAATGAAATATTTAAATAGGGGAGAAAACGAACATTTTCATTAATATCTGAGTGGAGATAGGCGGAGGCACACAATGCACTATTGTGCACGAACAAACCTATTTACGTACGTTCGTCCGTGTAATGTTCTGACTTGTAGTTATGAAGTCTTGGAAGTCTAATTTAAATTATGTTTGAGGTTAATGCGACGGCCGCTTTCTAGTGAATTTGCACTTAATTTCTCGTTTAGTGGTATAAATAAAGTCTATAAATTTTAATTACAGTCGTGGGTGTTACAGTTTAAACCGTTTCATTTTAACTCGTGGGTGTTGTAAGAGGTGATTCAGGTTCTAGTGAGAATCTCCTCGTAAATTTAGTTTAATAATAATGAAAACATTGTTCTTTTTTTACCTTACTATGCTACGTTAAAGGAATCCGCCTAGGCAGGTACCGCCGCAGAGACATTTATTCTGCCGCGAAGCAGTAGTGTGAAAACATTGCTGTGTTTCGGTCTGAAAGGCACTTAGAGCTAGTGAGCTACTTAGCATATAGGACTTAAGAACTGACGTCTCAGGGGGACAGGCGCTATGTGGTGCAAGGCAGAAATGTTCTGCGCGGACGTTGCTCTTACCATAAGGTGAACGTTTTGCACGTCTTGTCCCCATCTCGAATAAAAATAAAAAAGTTTGAATGCGCTAATCTCGGGAGACACTAAACCGAATTAAAAAAATTTGCATTAGATAGCCAGTTTATTTAAGAAGGTTATAAGCTAGAAAACTTCTCGATAAGGCCTTAAGGAGTCGCACGCTGAGATCCGAGTATTACCGAGAAAGGCCGAAATCCGCAGTCATGTGGTCGACTAATTGTACGCGGCACAGCCACTAAATCATAAAACAGACGCGGTGCCTAGAAGTCAGAGAACCTGACTGCTATACCGGGGATCCTTAGTTGCAATCCAAGCCGAAATGAAGATTTGTGTAAAAACACAAATGAATGTAGGAAAGGATTTTAATTTGCTAAGATCCGCGTGTAAAATATAAAAATGGTGTACATTGCCCAGTTTTTGAAGAGCACCACCCGCCCTCCCTCAGCAGCGTGCTCAAGCAAAGTAACACCGCCACCAGACACCCTCCACCACTAGGTAATATAAACCACTGCGGCTGTCTGTCGTAGAGTCTATGACACCTGATAATGCTTCGTTTTGAGGCGAAACATGTGTCATTCTCTCGACTGCAGTAGTGTAGTGGTGGAGGGTATCTGGGGGCGGATATTGGTGGCGGTGTTAGTTTGCTACTGCACGCTACTGAGGAAAGGCGGGCGGAGCTCTTAAAAAATTAGTTAATGTACACCATTTTTATTTTTCATGCGGATCTTAGCACAAGTCTAGGTTGGTACCACCGCAGGGCCAGTTATTCTGCCATGAAGCAGTAGTGTGCACACATTACTGTGTTTCGGTTTTAAGGGCACTGTTAGCTAGCGTAATTACTGGGCATATGAGACTTTAGAACTCTATATATGTCTCAGGGTTATGGGCAGTGTGTGACACCGAATTTTTGCTGGGTGACACAGCATTTGTTATGGGCAGACGTTGCACTTACAATCAGGTGAACGTTTTGCTCGTTTCATCAAAATCCAATAATTTAAAAAATATATTAAAATCCTTTCCTCCATTATAATGGATTTCCGCAAAGTAACGCATGATTATATTAACTATAAAACACAAATTATTAGATTTCGCCGTATGTTTAGCGGTGTGGTAGCGGCTTAAGAGAATCTACCACCCTATCTCATCCCGTGGGTATCGTAAAAGTCGACAGAGGGAAAATGAAAACCAGGGGGTGGCAGCAGCATCTTCGTGGAACATCTGAATAAATAAACTGCGGTTGCCAACCCGCCTGCCAAGCGTTGTAACTATGGCAAAATCCCCCCAAAATAAAAGCTACAATATTTTGTTGCAATCTATGGGGGAAGCCTATGTTCAGCAGTGGGCTAGTGATAGGCCTTAATGATGATGATGATGATGATTATTAGATTTCGTGTCATTCGTTACTATCGGACGCGAGTAGGTCAAGAGGAGTCAGAGCCTTTGTGTTTGTAATTGCACTTATTGCACTATAAGTATTCGGAAGTAGGAACTTAACAGATATAATACAAAGTTTAAGTATTAGTGATTTCTGAGTGGATTCTTCGCGTGATGTTTCTATTTCAACGCAGTCTCGACAAGTATCAAAACAAAAACATAATTTGCATGGCTGCAGTAAAGCGACGGCTGTGTAAATATTGCCAAGATGTCGGGGTCTGAGAAACAGGTGGGAAACTTAAAAAGCACGATACAAAGTATAATATTTGCTTGCGAATTTTTTTGGTTATTTTGTTATTTTATGCTTACTCCAGGGAATTATAATCCTTTTCCATTTAGTTACGTATACATTCATAGTTATAAATAATATGTAAATGCATACATTCACGCCATTTCCCCATACCACACCCGATACAAAGAATAATATTTGCTTGCGAATTTTGTCGAGTTATTTTGTTATTATATGCTTACTACAGGGAATTATAATCTTTTTCCATTTAATTATATATACGTTCATAGTTATAAATAATATGTAAATGCATACATTCACGCCATTTCCCCATACCACACCCGCAGCTCACTTTTCGCCCCTGCGAGAAAGGAGACGTGACGGATGGTGGACGACATCGCCGCCACTTTGATACGAATGAATACATTCTTACTTCCCACAAGCAGTATAGTGACAGTGTTGCATGTTATGGGTTATTCTGATAAAGACTGTCCGTACAATACCTAAGCCCTGAGTCGCCTCCTTCGACGCCTCGGTAGGAATGAGGTAGGTGCTATTCTACTCTGCCGGACCACTTATCGGCTTTAGTATTTAAAATATATTAAACAATTATTTTTTTATAGCGGATAAATTGTCGAGAAGAGCAATACGTTCACCTGTTGGTAAGTGCAACGTCTGCCAATAACAAATGCTGTGTCACCCAGAACACTATTGTGTGGCATCACACTGCGCCCGTCACCGTGAAACATCAGCTCCTAAGTCTCTTATGCCCAGTGATTACGCTAGCTCTTAGTGCCCTTTAGAACGAAACTGTAATGAACATAGGCCTCCCTTAAAGATTGCCACAAAAGTTTGTAGCTCTAATTTTGGGGGGAATTTGCCATAGTTACTACGCTTGCCAGGCGGCTTGGCAACCGCAGTTAATTTATTCAGATGTAATAGGAAGATGCTGCTGTCCATCTCCTGGTGTTCGTTTACCCTCTGTCGAATTTTACGACACCCACGAGATGAGATGGGGCGGTAGATTCTCTTAAGCCGCCACCACACGGCAGTATGCAAAGTCCAATGAAGAAAAAGTAATTACAGGGCGTATTAGACTTAAGAACCGACGTCTCGGATGACGGGTATAGTGTGGTGTGGTCAGGGTGACAGAACATTTCAATGCAAATTTCTAGGAACGCCGCAATTGCAACCCTGAGCCACCAGTATTCGTCAATTTTTAGTTTTTTAGGTCGTCAATTCATAGTTAATTTCGTGTAATTTCGTCGATTCCTCGTGCTAACTGGCCGGTGCGTTAATGATTAATGAATGATTCCAAGCTCTTATTCAAGGAAATAACGACAGTATTATTTTTATGTACTCCTGAGTATGCTCCAACATAAACGCAAATACGTTTCGTGCCAGTAAAATATTATGATGCTCGATTTATCGTTCGATTTTATTACTTTCAGCTCAGTTTATTGTTGGCTTCCAGAGAAATTTCGTATGAGTTCAGGAACCATATATATATAAAATTATATTTTAGTATATGATGCGCCTCGGGTTTATATCGAACGTTAAATTCGAATGTTATAATAATTTGCTGCAAGAAATTCACCTCCATTTTCATTGATCTTTGACACTTAGATCGAATTCACTGTATAGTAACCAGCCTATAAATGTCCCATTGCCGAACAGGCCTATCACTGGCCTTGCGAAGAGACGTTGCGTCTCTTTGCGTTTTTTATCGTATTTAATATGGAGAGTGTTCCGAGGAATTGTTCGGAATCATTCCAGCCGCCGCAGCATCGTACATCGCGGCACAGTACTAAATTCCATCCACATCACCTTGATGGTTAGCATTCCACAGCTGTGCGCTTTTCGAGGAATTTTCTTCCACGCACGACGACTTTGAACTTGCTGCCGCCATCGGTTTTTCCGGGCCGATATGACTTAGGAACCTTCAAGAAAAGAGCCTATTCCTTTCTCAAAGGCCGGCAACGCACCGGCTACTCCCCTGGTGTTGCGGATGTTCATGGGCGGCGGTGACCGCTTAACATCAGGTGAGCCGCTTGCTCGTTTGCCCCCGCTTCTATAAAAAAATAATCTTGAAGAGGGTTTTGGTCCCTGGACGGGTCCGACATGCATCTCCAGTGAATCATCGAAACATTTTTTAGTTCTCCTTCATGCAGATTTCCTCACGATGATTACCTTCACCCCTGAGCACGAGATTAATCGGTAATTAAATTTTCAAGTGAAAACTGTTGTGTTGCCGACACAGGGGGCCTACTACGAAAATCGAAGTACGAGGTTTCGGATCGATACGCAGTAACGACGTCAAACGTAAATCCTTCCACCAAATTAAGTTCAGTTTTTATGTTGAAATTGAAATAGATGACGTGTACAAGATTTTACGTGGTTTGCACAGATAAAAAATGAATATTGATCAATGATCCTTTGTCCAGGAATTTGCACTTCAGCGTAGTATAAAAAAAATTAGTATAATTATTATTATTTCTTTCACTATTCTATTATATACTATTGACAACAAAGTTAAAAGAAATATATTTATTTATTTATTTTTCATTATTTATCGTTATTTTCGAATTTTATCTCTATTACAACTAAACTTTTGTGTTATAAGTCTGATACATTTAAAATATCTTTAGCTTTTTTTTTGCTTTTCTGTTATCCTAAGACATGCATAAATTTAAACTGTCTGACAGCTGCTCGTAGGTTTTATGTTTAGTGGTGCCGACAGAATAACAGCGCTGCGGCGATTTTGCTGTAGCATAATACTGAGTCCTTTTCGTTGCTGCAATACAATATAAATTTTAATGCTTTTTATTGTTAATTGTTTGTTTTTTATGTGTTTGTATTGAGCGTAGCAACGAATATAGTTATTTTCTTTCTTTCTTTCTTTCAAATTAAAGATAAGAGCCTATTCATTTCCCAAATGCCCGCAACGCATGGGCGGCGCTGTGATCAGTTACCATGACGTGAGCCATCTGCCCATTCTTCCATAAAAAAATTCTTCGAATGCAACTTCTACCGTCGACCTTCTATTCAGTCCATAGGCAACAAATAGAATGAATGTTTAATGAAGGGTGATACCATGGTAGGAACGTGGAACGTGCGATCCGTCAGCACTATTTTCGTACTAGACCCCAGGTTACCTTCCTAGTAGGAAACTTTAGGCAAGCATCTGCCTCAGAGCTGCTACTTACGGCTCGTTTTATTTTTATTCTAGTTATTTCTTTGTTTCTTTATATGTAAATGTATATTATTATATATCATAATATTCATCAGTGTATACACTATACTCCGTCGTTAATAATATGTCCGGTAATTGCTCGGTAAACCTGAGGCATCGACAGAATAACAGCGCTGTGGCAACACTGTCAAAGCATTATGCTGAGTCGACAGCGTTTTCGTTGCTAAAGCCCAACGTACGTTTGTAAATGTAATCAGCCGTATCTAATTGTTTATTTATCTTTTGAAAATTTAATGTATTTTGTGTTGTACTCGTAGTATTGAATAAAGTTTTTCTTCCTTTCTTTCTTCTTTATAATTGCAAGCTTGTCACGTTTCTTCATCTTGATATTACTGCATTTATTTGCTTAGACATTTTTACACTATGTACCACCCCACGGCCAGTTATTTTGCCGTGAAACACAACGTTCAAATATTACTATGTCAACAGTTTATTTATTCAGACGTTGCAGGAAGATGCTGCTGCCCATATCCTGGTTTTAATTTTACCTCTGTCGACTTTTACGACACCCACGGGATGAGACGGGGTGGTAGGTTCTCAGAACCCCCTACCACACGGTAAGTTTATGTATCTTAGATACATACATTCCGACTTTCACTCAAAATAACATCTGTTAGCAAAGTCAAAATTGATATATCAAATGAAAAATCCGCTTTTTTAAAAATCGAGTCCGAGTCCCTTAAGTTAATTATTCTACGTAAATATTTGCTAATTATTTGATTGAGCGGCGCCCGGGAGAGCTTTCGCCGCTGTATAAATACGCCAAACAAGGCCCCGGACATCGGAATATCTGATAAAGCTCTGACATTTCTGTACGTCGATTTGTTATTCAATATCGATATGGAAATACAATCGCGTTATTACGTTAGCTGTTTTCGCGTCTGTCAGGCAGTAACGTTCAAAAATTACTGTGTTAAGGGTAAAAAGTAAAAAAGTAAAGTTTCAGCCTATCAATGTCCCACTGCTGACAACAGGCCTCCTCTCATTTCTGTGAGGGTTTTGGAGCTAGGAAGAATCCGCCACGCTGCTCCAATGCGGGTTGGCGGACTGCACATGTCTTCGAAATATTTTTTTATTTCTCAGACATGCAGGCTTACACTGAAAATGCACAGCGATTGGAAGAATCAGTTCAAGACCAAAATTGTGCTTTTCGTTTTGTCTCCACCAGTCCAGCAAATCTTCAGTAAAAGTCAACTGTCATTTAACTGTCGATCAAAAGTTTGAAGTCTTGCTGCTCGAAGATTGTATGCTTGGATATGTTACTTGACACTGGAAAATGGTTTATGACTGTTTCCATTAATAAATAAATAAATAAAATAAAGTATTATTTATTATGGGCATATGAGACTTAAGAACTGATACCTTTTATTTATTATCACCCTGAGGTGATGAGTTGATTGACGGAATGGACCAAAATTGGTTTCAAACTGCTTTGTCGGTTTGCGTTGTCGTTAGTCTCCAAGTTAAAGTCCTTAATGCATCGGGTGCCAGTTTCTCTACGGTCAAGCAATAGTGTCCAAACTATCCATATCCATATTATGTTCGGAAAGACAATTTTAGCTATTATAATTACTGGGAATATGAGGCTTTAAAAATGATACTGTTTGTCATACATTGTTCAACTTTTATAAGGTCGATTTCGGCTAGTGGCTACAGCGAACGCTTCGATAGAAACTATACCATGTACGAATTTTACTTCTTGGCTTCACCCCCGTAAAACAAGCCGACCAGATTTCTGCGCCGATCATACCGCCTTTTTAAGTTGTTTCGTTAGCCCAGCTTGCGGATCGTTCTTGCGAAAGCTGTTTCGTGCGTCTCCATACAAGATCAAGGCAGCATACTTCTCGTGGGAACGCAAGGGGTTTGAAGTTTTTAACTTGCATCGAAAAGGCGGTGATTTGGTTTTCGTTTTTCGCGTGGGCGGAAAGTGGGCTACGTGAATGGCTTTTGCCTACTCTTTGTGTTAAAAAATAACATCCGTCTTTGCTTACTATGAATATATTTTTAGTCCTTTCATATTACCCTCGCTATATAACGATGCGTGATCCTAGCTTTTCAACTGTAAACTCAGTTGCGCTCGAATATGGATTTTTCCAACGTAAAGTTACGATGATAAATTTAAACATCAAAAATTTAAGGACCAAATAATATAACTTTATTTTTAGTTTTAGACGGTTAGATGAAAAATTTACATTTTATGATTATTACTGTAGAACCGATAACCGTTTGGAAATAAGGTTCTCGAGTGGCAACCTTGTATCGGCACGCGCAGTGTTAGGCGACCTCCAACTGGATGAAACGACGATCTGCATAGTATTGTGGGATGTCGATGGATGCAGGTGGGCCGGGGATGCTTCGGTACGGGATTTGTGGCGGGCTGAAATGATGAGAATGATGAATTATTACGCCATGTCTCGTGCTTAATGGTTTTTTTTATAAGAGAAATGTGATGAGACGAGCAAAACGTTCACCTAATGGGTCTGGCAAAGTCTGCCCGAAATAAATGCTGTGTCATCCAGAACATTTCGTATTTTTTTTTATTGTATAAAGTGACGAAACGAGCAAAACGTTCACCTGATGGTAAGCGGAACGTCCGCCCACAACACTCTCTGGTTCCTAGACACTGCATCATAGCTTACCGCCGATGTTATCGCCTGAGCGTAACTTCGTATGCGGGTATGGTAAGACGTGTTAGTGTTTCCGCGAAAACTTATTTCCTGCACAGATGTAAAAGATATTTTTGTTTATTGTGGGGCCAGGTTTCTTAAAACTGGCGCACAAACGACGCCTCTCTTTATCGTCTCCCTTTTAATTACGACTGGCAATTAGCGAAAATATGTTTTCTATTTAATTTTGTTTTTATAAGTAGATTAATTTTAATAGAATTTAGGATTTTTAATGATTTCTTATATTTACGCGAACACTACACATTTAAATGAAACTAATTTTACAGCCATCCGAGTGCTTTACAGCACCCATGGCCCCGTGACCATGGGTGCTGTAAAGCACTCGAAACGTCGGGTTATAAATAATAAAATTAAACGCGATAAAATCCATAAAATTAGTTTCATTTTAGGATGTTTGTTAAACTTGACAAATAATTGTGTGGATGCCGTGTGGTGGCGGCTCGTTAAAAGAATACTACCACTCCGTCTCATCCAATGGATCTCGTAAAAGGCGAGTAAGGAATTAAACTGCACTGTGCACCCAACAGCGCATGGTGGCGATGGGCTCAACAACACCGAGTGCATTATATTGTTTTAGTGAAACGTGGATTGTGGCAGTCATCTGTTTTTGCAGGTAGTGCCCAGTCTCTGTCTACCCCTTATGGGATACAGTCGTGATATTATGTATGTATGTATGACAAATAATTTTCAAGTACTTTATTCTTCGTTATTAAACATATGCTATGTGTTTACGTTGAGTTTCGCGCTACAAATTCAAGTGCAGCGATGTAAATAAAATGCATTAAGCTTCATCTTCCTTCAGAGGAGAGGCGACGTTTGTTTGTTGACATTGCGAGGGGACTTTTACTTTCTTGTCGCATCGCATTTTGACAGCTGCGGCTTTCGGACCGTTCGCTAAATTACGGTGCACTAATACTTTTACTAGATACGATATTATTTTTTTAAAAAAATTACAAAATATAAATCTACGCAACATTAATGAAAAAGTAGCAACCTACATTACTTGCAAATATTATTTAATTTTGAAGAGCAAAGTCCGCTCTTCCACAACAGCACACTAATACTGCCACCGTAAACAATCACCAGATGCCTTCCACACCACTAAAGTCAAAAATACGACACGTCTTAAACGAAAGATTATCATTGTGTTAGAAATTGACTCTATGTAGCCGATAGGTGTCCGACGGAATAGAATAAAACTTGCCTCTTTTCTACTGCGGTGTCATAAGAGGTATTGAACGGACAGCATTTATTCGTGCAGTACAGCAACATAAAAGGCAGTGCTGTCACTGTATTGCTCATAGGAACACAATGCGGAGAAAGAATTTTTTAACTTGTACAAAAATGGCCGCGACGTGGTTCGTCTCTATTCCCGCGAAGGCCGTAATTGGGCTTCGCGTGTGATCTCTGCCTACCCTTTATATGGAAAAAAGGCGTGAATGTATGTATGTATGAATTGACTATAGGAGAGACAGACGTCGATTTGTTTCTAAGAAACTTACTTTTATTTATAAAACAAACATTATTTCATATACTAAAAACGGGGATACTCCATGTTACGACGAATGTAGTGTAATGTCAATAAGGTTCGTTTAAGATGAAATTTGCATCGCATTGCGATCATAAAGATATACAGCGGATATTCTCGTGTATCTAGTCACCCTTCGAAATGGGACGGGTTTAAAAGCCTTGCGTTGGACAACATTGGGTTGGAGGGTCTTTATTAAAGTAGCCGCGAGCTGATGTTTTATTTACAATTTACTAAGTTAATTTTGTTTGTGCCGCTGCATCATACTTTACCCTCATATTGATGTTTCTGGACTTTCATCATCATCATTCCAGCCTACCATAGTCCACTGTTGAACATAGGCTTCCCCCATAGATTGCCACAAAACACGGTCCTGAGCCTCCTACATCCATCGACTTCCTGCAAAACCGTGTAGGTCGTCGCTCCATCTAGTGGGGGGTCGCCCTACACTGCGTTTGCCAGTACTTACTCCGTACTTTACTGAACAGGAAATTCTTGATTTTTTTTGTAACAACTGTCAAGAATTCGTCGAGAAAATCCGTAATATTATGCTTGAATGAAGGAAAGTAAGTTAATTTGCTATGATCCGCAAGCAAAATATAAAATGTTCGATTCCCGGTGCCGGCACCACTAAAATTGTTAATTGCAATTTTAAGTGCTGATTTACCACGTGCTCGGCGGTGAAGGAAAACATCGTGAGGAAACCTGCATGTCTGAGGAATAAAAAATATTTCGAAGATATATGAAGTCTGCCAACCCGCATTGGAACAGCGTGGCGGATTCTTCCTAGCTCCAAAACCCTCTCAGAAATGAGAGGAGGCCTGTGCTCAGTAGTGGGACATTTATAGGCTGAAACTTTACTTTTTTTTTTTTACCGCCCGCCCTCCCACTTAAGTCGAGAACACGATACGTGTTTCGCCCCAAAACGAGGCATTATCAAGTGTCATAGACAGACGCCGAGTCAGGACTCGGTCTATTATCTAGTGGTAATATTGTTGTGGTTGGTGGAGGATATCTGGTGGCGGTGTTAGTTTGCTTGTGCACGCTACTGAGGAAGGGCGGGCGGTGCTCTTCAAAAAACTAGGTAATATACACCATCTTAAATTTTGCATTCGGATCTTAGCAAATTAATTTACTTTCCTTCATTATAATGGATTTTTGCAAAGTAACGCCAGATTCTATTCACTATACTATGCTTTAATGTTCATGATGGCTTTTTTCTCTATTTCGACACTGGATCATCACTGGCAATTTATGATCTTTACATTTTTTTTGCCGTGGTAGCTCAGGGGCTAGGCGCCCGCTTTAAAGTTCATAGTACGCGAGTGACCTGGGTTCGATTCCCGGTGTCGGCACCACTAAAATTGTTAATTGCAATTTTAAGTGCTGATTTACCACATGCTCGGCGGTCAAGGAAAACATCGTGAGGAAACCTGCATGTCTGAGAAATAAAAAATATTTCGAAGACATGTGCAGTCCGCCAACCCGCATTGGAGCAGCGTGGCGGATTCTTCCTTGCTCCGAAACCCTCTCACAAATGAGAGGAGGCCTGTTCTCAGCAGTGGGATATAAGGCTGACACTTTACTTTTACTTTTTACATTTTTTTTATTTATCGCAACAAGGCTTTATGCCAATGTCCGAATAGCATATTAACGTTTTTTTTAAATAATTTTTTCATATTCAATGTTCAAATCAGGCAAGACTTATAAATACATCTACAGTAAAATTATAGCTAAGTTTTAGTGAAGATTTATATTACTGATAAATGAAACGGAAATCACGCTTTGTCTTGAATTTAATTTTTCAATCAATGTACACTGTCAAAATGTATCAAAGCATTACTACAAGTATTGACTTTTCGTCGAAACAAGAAGAGCGTGTAGACATGAATTCATAGAAAAGACTGACGAAACTTCTACGTAGAAGAGTCACCGTTGGACGATAGTTAGGAGAGATGCAAAGAATAGTGATTTGGCCGAATACCGAATATTCGGCCGCCGAATATTCGGTATTTAGTGAAGATTCGGTGAAGATTCCAAGTTAGCTGTGTGTATGTGTAAAGTTAAAATCACGAATGGCGGAGAAGGAAAAAAGTATTAATGTATTCGGCCGAATAGTAAGTAGTATTCGGCCGAATACCGAATACAGAAAAAATGGCCGAATAGGCCGAATACAGAATCGTTGCCGAATATAAGTAGGTAACTTTTCACACAACAAATTTATTTTTTCACAACTCATAAAAGCATTAGGGTGTTAATCGAAATAGTATTTGTGTAAGCTACATTTAACTTTGATATGATAAATCGGAAAATTTTCTAAGTGTTATCAACGTCGAAACACTAGTTACATCTTCGAGTCTTTATTATTAAAATCCATCTTTCCTAGTTTAGTTTTATCTCAGAAGAAAGCCAGCAAAGCTTTCATTGTCATTTTAAAGCAGCGACGAATCAAAAGAAAACAAAGTTGTGATCGGCTGCGGGGCGGCTCTTTACAGTCGGCTGGAAAAACATTGCAAAGATAGCCAACGCGAGGAAACTACGCATTATAATAAGAGGGGGGTTGAAATATAATCCTTCTTTACAACTTTGAATGGGGACGGGAAACTGATCGGAAACGATACGTGACGGGTGGTGAACCATTTCACCGCCATTTCTGGGTGACACAGCACATCTTATGGGCAGACGTTGCACTTACCATCAGGTGAATGTTTTGCTCGTTTCATGACTTTATCCAATAAAAGAAAATGGAAAGGGTTAGGTACTGTTCTACTCGGCAGGTTACCTATGGGATTTGAATTTTATTTACAGTTTAATTCAAACTTAAATGTATGTATTCAAAAAAAATGTCTCACACTAGAGTTTCTCCTGTGTCGTGAGTGCGTTTATCATACTTGTCGGCTCGGTTGGCGCAGCGGCTAAGCCCTTGGCTTCTGCGTCGCGGGTCGCGGGTTCGACTCCCACACGGGACAAATATTTATATGACCAACAGATAGTCGTTCCGCGTCTGGGTGGTCTGTGCATGTGGAATTTATGTCTGTAAAACGTACCCACGACTTAGGAGAAATTCTACTGTAGAGCATCGTTTTTTTTTTAAAAAAAAAAACAACATTTCACATACGAAAAACAGACCCAAAAGCCAATTATTTGTGTGTCTGCAAAAATGTTTACTCCGACTGTAATTCTAAATCAAGATCCACGCCGTAGAATTCAGGTACCACTAGGCCAGACCGTCTAAAAATTTGCCCCTTTTTTTATTTTATTTTATATTGGAACTGCCCTCAAACAGACTTTATTTTTTTAGTTGATAAAGTGACGAGACGAGCAAAACGTTCACTTGATGGTGAATGCAACGTCTGCTCATAACAGATGCTGTGTTACTCAGAATATTTCTTAAGTCTCATATGCCCAGTGATTAAACAAGCTCTCAGTGCCCTTCAAACCGAAACAGAGTAATGTTGGACTACTGCTTCACGGCAGAATAACTGGCCCTGGGGTGGTAACTACCTAGACGGATTCCTGCATAGGAATCCTACCACCAGTTAAAAAGAATTACACGTATATTAAATTAAAATAATTACCTAACCTACTAACCTTAGGTGCTAGGTAAACATATGCCATTTACAGACAGACAGCATGACCCAGTTTAAATTTTATAAAAATATTTTTTTTTTGTATTTAATTTTATTTAATTTAATTTTGTATTATTTTTAACTCGACGTTTCAAGCGCTTTTCAGCACCCATGGTCACAGCAGGACTGAGGTGACAGATAAGACATCTGTCACCTCATAAGTTTGATGTCATAGTTAACCCGAAGTACCTTCAATTTTTAATAATTATTTTTGGTTTGATCTACGCAGATTGACCTGCGAGACTTTAAGACACTAACTGTGTCTTGAAGTCTCGCAGGTTTATGCTTGATTTTTGGTTAAATTTTATGAATTATAGGATCCCATACTGGTGTGTGATGTTTCTATTATAATTAGGGTGTTTTTTTTTAATTTCAATAGCCTCGCGAATCATCCTTGGTAAGAATCGGTGTTCTTTTGCGAGGACTTGTTGTTTATCAAATTTATCAAGATTTTTACTGTTGTATTTGTTTGCCCTATGTAAGAGAGACCACGTTCACAATCCAGTATACTCTTGCATCTTGTAGAGGGATGTTTCACTTGACAGGTGGTAAAAAGTGACCTATCTTCTTCAGCGGTTTGAAGAATGTGTTTATGGAAGCTCGCTTCAAAATATAGCCAATCTTGTCTGTGACTCCTCTGACATAAGGTAGGACAGCAGGTACGCGCTCGACTGTGCCTTGACTTGGTCACTTTTTTTTTTATAGGAGAGGGGGCAAACGAGCAAGTGGCTCACCTGATGGTGAGTGATCACCACCGCCCATTAACAACCGCAACACCAGAGGAATCGCGGGTGATCGCGGGTGCGTTGCCGGCCTTTGAGGAAGGAATAGGCTCTTTTCTTGAAGGTCCCTAAGTCGTATCGGTCCGAAAAAACCGCCGGCGGCAGCCGATTCCATAGAGTGGTAGAAAATTCCGCGAAAAACGCACTGTGGTGGAATGCCAACCATCCAGGTGGTGACGATGGAATTTTGTGTTCTGCCGCAAAGTGCGATGGTGAAAACCAGCGGCTAGAATTATTCCGAACAATTCCTCGGAACACTCCCCGTTGTAAGTCCTGTAAAAAATGCAAAGAGATGCAACATCTCTTCGCAAGGCCAGTGTATCAAGCCGATCGGAAAGAACCTGGTCGTCGACGATTCGAGCCGCTACGACGAAGGCGCGGAACCCGAAGCTTGTTGTCTTGCAAAACTTGCTTGACATGCTGAAGATCGGCGGCCAGGTGTTTACTGTCACAGATCGCTTGTGCTCTCTGGAACAAAGATCTCTATCTATAAGTCTTTGTATAATTTACTTAACCTAGGTATTAATGAATGACGCCCGAGATTGGTTCTGTTGATTCGGTGAGTGAACAGTGGAATGGGTGTTATCGCGATATACGGGAGGGAACCCTAAAGGATATTTGACTCATCTGTTCAGAGTTATCAATTGTTCCGTTTACGAGCTTGTATAAAATAACATGTCATGTAGTTGCGTCTATCTGATAATAAGTTTAATTTCAAAGTACGTACGTAAAGTAAATACGTTTGTTGGTCAAACTGGCTTGTAACTAGTTGGTTTGTGTATGTGAAATTTATTTCTGTAAAACACACTTGTGACACTAGAAAAATAGTTGTGTGGGACGTAGTTTTTCGCAAACCAAAAGGTTTAGTAATGTGCTGTTGTTGTGTCAGTTTGTTTTTTATACTGGCTGTGCCCGCGAATTGGTTCGTGTGGACTTTGATTTGTTAAGATAAGTGAAAGTGAGTCTGAAGTGAAGTGGTGGTAGGATTCTATGCAGGAATCGGTCTAGGTACCGTCTCAGTCCAGAAAAAAATAAATTATTCTGTCGTGAAACAGTAGAGTGCAAACATTTCTGTGTTTCGGTTTGAAGGAAACTGAGAGCTAGTGTAATCACTTGCCACTCGAGAGTAAGAACTAATGTCTCTGATGTACTGGGTGACACAGCATTTGCTATGGGCGTTGCATTTACCATCAGGTGAACTTTATGCTTTCTTTGTTACTTTTTTCAATAAAAAAGACAGATTAAATGTACGATAGTTTTCTGTGGAACATACACAAACACAAAAAATGTTTATAACTTCAGAATCGGTGAAACAACCACGGGAGAACGGTGTTTAAGTTAGTCCTAATTTTATTATGTACACATAAGTAACAGCCTCTAGATGACGCACTAATGATCACGGGTCTCCTCCTATTTTTTTCCCTAGAGTGCGGTTTGGCGGACTTCACATGTCCTCGAATTATTTTCATTCCTCACACATGCACCTTTAATAACGATGTTTCATTCAACGCTGAGCATACGGTACCAGCACTTAAAATTGCTGAACCATTACAAGGTGTCGGCTCCGGGGATCGAACTCAGGTCACTCGCACTATGAAAGTTAAAGCGAGCACCTGGTCCCTAAGCTACCACGGCTCTTTTACCTATGGTAATTTTTTATCTATGTAAAGCTTATGTCAGTTGTTTCAGTAGTCCTCTTTTTTTTTTTTTTCAAAAAGTGACGAAACGAGCGAAACGTTCACCTGATGGTAAGTGCAACGTCCGCCCACAACAAATGCTGTGTCACCCAGAATATTTCTGTGTGACACCGCACTGCGCCCGTCACCCTGATACATCAGTTTTTAAGTCTCATATGCCCAGTGATTACGCTAGCTCCTAGTGCCGTTCAGACCGAAACACAGTAATGTTTGCACACTACTGCTTCACGGCAGAATAACTGGACCTGAGGTGGTACCTACCTAGACGGATTCCTGCATAGGAATCCTACCACCAGAAAAGTCCTCGAGTTAAATCCGTTTGTACAGACGGACAGACAAAACTCTGTACTTCTTATTTATATTAATGTATGGTGTTATTATGTAATTGTGCCGTGTGGTGGCGGCTTAAGAAAATCTACCACCCTATCTCATACCGCAGGTGTTGTAAACGTCGACAGAGGGAAAATTAAAACTAGAAGAAGGGCATCAACATCTTCCTGGAACATCTGAATAAATAAACTGCGGTTGCCGACCCGCCTGACAAGCGTGGCAACTATGGCGAAATCCCCCAAAACTGATAGCTAAAAACTGTTGTAGCAATCTATGGGGGAGGCCTGTGTTCAGCAGAAGACCAAAAGGCCACAATGATGATGATGATGATTATATAACAAATGGTAAAATTGTTGTTAAGCATTGTATAATTGTGTTTGTAACAGTAATGCATTTAATAAATACGTTTCGGGATAACATTAATAATACCCGTGTCCGAACGTAAACGAATATGTTGGGTTCTTGTAAAATATTATGATAGGGGTTCATTTTTATTATGTCCAGTCGAGTTTGTGCAACCACAATATTGCTTTATAGAATATTTAGTAAATAAAAATGTACATACATACATTCACGCCTTTCTCCCATACAAGGGCTAGGCAGAGGTCACACACGTAGGTTAATTTTCGCCCACTCGGGAAACGAGACGTGACGAGTGACGAAAAAAATTTTTTTTTCTCATTGCTTTCCCTCGAGACAGTGACAGTATTGCATATTATGATGTTATTCTGCGCGAATAAAGGCTGCCCGTAGAATACCTTAATTAGTTGCAATACCTTACGACACCTCGGTAGAAAAGAGGTAGGTGCTATTCCGCTCTGTTGGACACCTATTGGCTATAAAAATGTGAGATCTTCCAATGCTCTTTTTTAATATAATTGTAATCTACTCAGTTGCTTCTTCAGCAGTTCTTGTATTTGTATGCTTTTTTAATACAGTTGTGATCTATTCAGAGTTGTATACTTTTTTAATACAATTGTAATCTGCTCAGATTTGTATACTTTTTTAAGGAAAGAAAGAAAGAAACGAAAGAAATAAAGAAAAGGTTTATTTAGCAAAGACCGCTGACGAACAAAACATACATTTACAAAACAACATTGACATAAAAGTAACCAGAAGAAGTAGAACCTTACCACTAATCTTATATCTAAGTTGTAAGTTTGGCCATTTGTATGTACGTCGCGGGTCATGCCAAAAGGGTCATCACTCAGCATATTGTTACGCTAACAAGCGCAACGCTGATTTTCAGTGATGACCGCTAGATAATTCCCTGGGGAATACAGTCCGAAGACCGGTCAAATGATGAATCAAAATATCATTCATTCACCACTCGGTAATGTATGTGTAGTAAGCCAGCGTGCTTGTGGAATATGTTAGCGATCTCAACGTGAATTGCAGTCACATGTTAGTTTCTGGCATATTGATCAGGGGCTAGACGCTCGCTTTTAATTTCATAGTACGCGAGTGACCTGGGTTCGATTCCCGGTGCCGGCACCACTAAAATTGTTAATTGCAATTTTAAGTGCTGACTTACCACGTGCTCGGCGGTGATGGAAAACATCGTGAGGAGACCTGCATGTCTGAGAAATTAAAAATATTTCGAAGACATGTGAAGTCCGCCAACTCGCATTGGAGCAGCGTGGCGGATTCTTCCTAGCTCCAAAACCCTCTCAGAAATGAGAGGAGGCCTGTGCTCAGTAGTGGGACATTTATAGGCTGAAACTTTACTTTTTTTTTTACTCTTAACACTTATAATTGTCTACACGCTCCTGATTTTATATTAAACTATAATTAAAGTTACTTTTGCTATACTTTGCTTTTTTTTACCAAAAAGTGCCGCGAATAATCCAACAAAATTTGCTCCCAACATAATAGACACACGAACTACTGCTTCACGGTAGAATAACTGGCCCTGGGGTGGTACCGACCTAGACGGATTCCTGCATAGTAATCCTACCACCATATATCTTCGAATAAAAAGCTTTGATGTTTGTTGATATAGCAACGTGTTCGCATATCAGCCTAAAACATTATGCTATTTATATCTGACTACAATAATTAACTAAATAACTAACCCGCGATAGAGTCGTCAGTAATTAATACGTTAAATACAAAAAATATTTTTACAGCGCTCAGCGCGGAATGAAATAGCGCCCTGAATGAACGCCCGAAAGTGGGCCCTATATTTATAATTAATTCATTGACGCACGTCCGTATCTGGGTCACAGATATATTTTACCGGTGGTAGGATACCTATGCAGAGATCCGTCTAGGTAACTACCGCCCCAGGGCCAGTTATTCTGCCGTGAAGCAGTAGTGTGCAAACGTTACTGTATTTCGGCTTGAAGGGCACTGAGAGCTACGTTATCACTGGGCGTGTGAGACTTAAGAACTGATGTCTCAGGGAGATGGGCGAATTGTGGTGTCACACAGAGATTTTCTGGGTGACACAGTATTTGTTATGGGCAGACGTTGTACTTACCATCAGTTGAACGTTTTGCTCGTTTAGTCACCTTATCCAATAAAAAAAATCCATATGTGTACCTAACATCAACTTAATCGGTTGGTAAAGACAGACAGACAGAGGGACATACGAGTGATCCTATAAGCGTTCTGTTTTTTATTTGGAGGTACGAAACCCTAAAGAGAGGATTGAATGATTTGGAGAGGAAGAGGAGTAAGTGAACCCAGCAATAGGACAGTTATAGACTGTTACTTTAGAGAGCCGTGGTAGCTTAGGGACCAGGTGCTCGCTTTAAATTGCATAGTACGCGTGTGATCTGAGTTCGATCCCCAGTGTCAACATCTCTAATATTGTTTAGTGATACTTAAGTGTTGATTTACCTCGGGGTCATCGGTGAAGGAAAACATTGGAAGGAAACATGCGTTTATGAGGAATAAATACATTTCGAGGTCATTACTGGTGGTAGGATTCCTATGCAGGTATCCGTCTAGGTAGGTTCCATCCCAGGGACAGTTATTCTGCCGTAAAGCAGTAGTGTGCAAACATACTATGTTTCAGTTTGATGGGCACTGAGAGCTAGTGTAATCACTGGGCATATGAGACTTAAGAATTCATATCTCGTATTGTATTACACAGAATTGTTCTAAGTGACACAGCATTTGTTATGAGCAGACGTTGCACTTACCATCAGGTGAACGTTTTGCTCGTCTCGTCACTTTACCCAATAAAAAAAGTGTGTGAAGGACATCAACTCATCAAGACATTGGAGCAGCGTGACGGACTATTCCCGGCTCCAAAACCCTCACAGAAATGAAAATCGAAGTGGGAATTTCCTATTTTTTTTAAATTTTTTTTATTGTATAAAGTGACGAAACGAGCAAAACGTTCACCTGATGGTAAGTGCAACGTCCGCCCACAACAAATGCTGTCACCCAGAATATTTCTGTGTGACACCACACTGCGCCCGTCACCCAGAGTCATCAGTTCTTTAGTCTCAAATGCCCAGTGATTACGCTAGCTCACAGTGCCCTTGAAACCGAAACACAGTAATGTTGGAACACTACTGCTTCACGGCAGAATAACTGGCCCTGGGGTGTTACCTACCTAGACGGATTCCTGCATAGGAATCCTACCACATTAACTTTTCTTTACTTTATTACATCTGCTAGCCCGCCGGTCACTCTTATATTCTAAGTGTAATCTTTGGCTTCTTAAAGAAACAATTTAAAATGTATAGATTTCCTTCACATTGCAGCTGATATCGGCTATGTCATTTAAAGGGTTGAGCTCGACCGGGAAATGAACTATCTTGCACAGAGTAAATGCATGAACAAACAGCATGACGCGACGACGTATCGTGCGGTGAGTGAAAAGGAATGGAATTCCATTTACTGGCAATGAATTATTCCATCTTGGTTATCAGGGGTGATGAGGTGATGAGAATGGACCCTGGGAATGAGGTGATCGCCGCGAAGCTGTTTCTACATCTTTATAATAGTGCTGTTATTGTACATTATTTTAAAAATGACTGAAAAAAAATCCCGCTGGGTTTCTTACTGGTTCTTCCCAGGACAGAGGCATTTCTTGCGAACCTGTGTAGTTAAGAAAACAAAAAAAAATTACTTTCAATAAGTATTACGTAAATAATCTATATTGAATAAAAATTTAATCTATTCTATTGTAATGGGTGATAATGGTGATGCGCAAACATTACTGTGTTTCGGTCTGAAGTGCCCACTGTTAGCTGATTCCTAAAACTAATATACCCGGTAATTCTTGATTATGTATTTAAGCTTCTATGCACTGAAATTGTACATATGGCGGACTTAATGCCTAAAGGCATTCTCGCCCAGTCAACTATAAGTCTAAGTAGAGGTAAACATATGATAGGCGGTGCAGCAAACGTAAAAAAAGTGAAAATAGATAGATAATAATAAAATATTTATAATTAACCAATACATACATATTTAAATACACATAAATATAAACATATACATAAGCTCTTATAACTACTACATAAGTATATCATTATTATCATAGAAGAACAAAAAACATTTTATTAAAAAAAACCGTAATTACACTGGCAACTACCAGTTCTTTAGTTCAGTTTTTTACAGGTGGTAGGATTCCTATGCAGGAATCCGTCTAGGTGGGTACCACCCCAGGGTCAGTTCTTCTGCCGTGATGCAGTAATGTGCAATTACTGTGTTTCGGTTTGAAGGGCACTGTGAGCTAGCGTAATCACTGGGCATATGAGACTTAAGAACCTATGTCTCAGGGTGATGGTCACAGTGTAGTGTCACACAGAAATTTTCTGGGTGAGACAGCATTTGTTATGGGCAGACGTTGCACTTACCATTGAACGTTTTGCTTGTTTCCTCACTTTATGCAATAAAAAAAAGGTCCGCTATTACCATTAAATTTATAATTTAATATGTCATAATTATCTTTGTTAAGTGCAGCTCTTAATTTCCTTGGGCAGCTCTGTCAAGTATTTCAGTAATACAATTAGATGGAAGTCAGGGTTCTGATTTTTCTCATTGTCTCATTTAATCCATCAGTACCTTCTTCCGATCCAATTGCTCTGATGCTTCATTAAGTACATTCACGAACATAATCTCTTATATTTCTTCATACTTTCTATCCAATGGAAACGATTTTAGGAACGACACATAATCCACATTTTTTTACTCCCTAACTCACTCCGCTGCACTCGATCGCACCCTCTTTTGTTCTAATGAGATATTGCCTCTTTAACGTTGAAGAACGGTTGGTAATTGTGTAGAAAATTTTCTAATTTTTCGCTTATTCCCATTTTAACAAAGACCATGCTTAATATAGCAATGTTCAGAGTGTAAATATAATTTACTCGTTAAAATTTTGCCAGAAATTTTGAATTGTTCCAATGATCAATAGTTGAGTTCGTTAAAACAAGTCTGGAATGCATCTTGCTTAAGATAACCGCCATTTTAGAACAAGTCTGGAATGCATCCTGCTTAAGAGAACCGCCATTTTAGAACAAGTCTGGAATGCATCTTGCTTAAGATAACCGCCATTTTAGAACAAGTCTGGAATGCATCTTGCTTAAGATAACCGCCATTTTAGAACAAGTCTGGAATGCATCCTGCTTAAGAGAACCGCCATTTTAGACATACTTTTATTAGGTTGACTAAAAGTAGTAAGTAGTAAGTAACCTATAAATGTACCACTGTTGAGCACGGGCCTCCTCTCATTTCTAACAGGGTTTTGGAGCTGCAAATAGTACGCCACGCTGCTCCAATGCGGGTTGGCGGACTTCACATATCCTCGAAATATTTCTATTCCTCGGATATGCAGGTTTCCTCACGATGTTTTCCTGCACCGCTTAGCACGTGGTAAATCAGCACTTAAAATTGTAGAACAAATTTAGAGGTGCACCGGGGATCGAACCCAGATTACTCGCGTACTATGAAATTAATGGCGAGCACCAGGTTATGTATGTATGTATGAATAGATGTAATGGAATCTTACAATACAACTTTTGCCCACTTCCAGTGGTTTGAATAACTCGTAATTTTGCATAAGTATTAGGAATTAAGGACAATATAATGATTTGATGATTTCGCGCTGGTACACTTATCAGGATAATCAGCTCATTGCTGTCCAAGTGTGTTTTTTAGTTTTTTAAACTGTAATTTTACTTCCATCATAGTAGTAGTGGTAGGATTCCTACGCAGGGATCCGTCTAGGTAGGTGCAACCCCGGGGCAGTTATTCCACTGTGAAGCAGTCACGCTACTGCTAATTGCAAACATTACTATATTTCGGTCTATATGGCATTGAGAGCTAGTGTAATCACTGCATAGGAGATTCAAGAACTGATGTCTCAAGGTGACGGGCGCAGTGTTGTGCCACGCAGGAATGTTCCGGATGACACAGCATTTGTTACGTGTTGTACGACAGACGTTGCATTTACCATTAGGTAAACATTTATAGTGATATTAATAAAAAAACAGCCAATACCTTTTGTCAGAGTTCCATGCTTCATTACCATACCGCTAATTTTTGTTAATCTCTTATTGTGCCTTAGTGTTAAGAAAAACGACGCCTCAGACTAGAAAACTCACTAGACTTCGCACTCAAAAACACCCTAATGCGTAAAAATTCATTGTAGGCTATAGAAAAAATAGTCTCGTTTGGGATCAAACCCGCGATCCAGAGCGTAGAAGCCAAACGTGTGGCTCGGTTTGCGTTGGAGTGATACGACTGCTAAGCAAGAATCGATCAACGTAAATCTAGTTTAAAAAATAATACAAATTGAAATCTTTATTTGTAATTAGAATTCATAAAAACAATATTTTTTTATGTAGATATCATCATCATCATGGATTTTGTCATAGTTGCCACGCTTGGCAGACGGATTGGCAACCGCAGTTTATATATTCAGATGTTCCAGGAAATGCTGCTGCCCATCTCCTGGTTTTTATTTACTCTCTGTCGACTTTTACGACACCCACGGGATCAGATGCGTAGTATTTTCTAGGTTAGATATTTATTGTCAAATAAATTTTTTTGATACTGATTTGTTTTTCGTTCGTGAGAACTGGCAACCTCCTACCCCCACTAGATGGAGCGACGATCTTCATTTTGCGAGAAGTGGATGGATACAGGCTCGGGATTGTGTTTTGTGGCATTCTATGGGGGAGGCCAATGTTCCACAATGGACTAAGATAGGCTGAAATCATGATGATGATATGTCATTCAAAAATGTGTCAGATTTTGAGTACTTCCAGAATCAATAGTCTAATATTGCAGTGAATCATTGAAGTTTGCGAAGTATATACGTAACCTAATTAGAGACGGAGCGAGCATCCATCTTATGCTCCTAATTAAATTAAGGTACCGGTGAGCTTGTAAACATCGTCTAACCGCCATTGAAATTGTTCGCAGGGTAGGGACAAAATTTGAAGTTCGGTGTACAACAGTCGTATAATTACACTTAATTTGAATATACAACCGTGAGATCGCGCAGATGTCAAGTGGGTCCCAATTCTGGTGTATCATATTAATAATAATAATACTTTTAACCGACCGGTTCGCTAACATTGTTCGGAGGAAAACAATATCTGACGATATATGTATATATTTTAATTATTATTATAAAATATTTTATGCATGTATATGAATATGTATGTATGTATATATATGATTGAATGTATATGTGTATGTATGTGTATATGTATGTATTGATTTTATTATTGCCATGATGTCATTGTCATTTGGTTCAGTTGCGCACCTGCGAACATTAATTTCAAAAAAAAAAACTTTGAGGTGAAACACGTGTCGTGTTCTCGACTTCAGTGGTGTGTCTTGCCTAGTGGTAGTGTTGTAGTGGTGGAGGGTATCTGGTGGCGGTATTGGTATTCTTGTGCACGCTGTTGTGGGAGGGCGGGCGGTGCTCTTCAAAACTAGGTAATACACACCATTTTACATTTTGCATGCGGATCTTAGCAACTTAACTTTCTTTCCTTTACTATAATGGATTTCCGCAAAGTAACGCCAGATTCTATTAACTATATCAAATTGGATAGAATATAAATTTCTCTTCTCCCAGGGTTGACTGGTAACGAATGCCACAAGGCATTAAGTCCGCCCGTTGTAATCCCTTAGAGTAAGGTGTCTTACAATAAAGTATTAAATAAAAAAAATGACGTCGTAATTATTAACTGGTATTTAAAAATATATAATATGATTTGTGAAATGGAATGAAATATATATATTATCTGACGTAAGAAATTGAAATTCCGCTTGTTAAATGTCATTTTTTTTACAAACTAACACCGTTTCACAATGAGGTTCCTCTGTACGGAGAAAACAGGCGAAAGGAACTCCGCAGGTATCCTCTTTTTTAGTCATATTTTCAACATTTTTTGTAAATTAAATTATGTTATTAAAAAAAATGTTCCAATAGTTATACATCATCATCGTCATCATTTCGGCCAATTAATAATCCACTGCTGAACATAGACCTTCATCATAGAATGCCACAAAAGTTTGTAGTTCTCGTTTTGGAGGATTTTGCCATAGTTGCCACGCTTGGCAGACGGATTGGCAACCCCAGGTTTTTTTTTATGAATGTTGTACGACAGTTAATATTTATATATTAACTGTCGTACAACATTCATTACGCGGCCTACTTAATCTTAAAAACTGCTATTTACACGATGCCTAATCCTAAATGACCATTTTAAGAATTTCTGTCTGTCAGTTTGTTTTAAAGTTTGTATCGGATAGGCTTCGAAACGGCTCAACGGATTTCAATGATAACTTTAAACAGACTGATGATGACTCGTTGGTCTTACTTACTCTTATTGAGAATGGAGGTAACATGGGCTGCTGGCTTCATTTGTGATATAATTTCCTACCGAGGTCACGTAAAAGGCGACTACGGTATTATACGGACAGTGGTGGTTACCTCACCTGAGCTGACGACTTCATTTGTAATATAATTTCCTACCGAGGTGTCGTAAAAGGCGACTAAGGTATTATACGGACAGTGGTGGTTACCTCACCTGAGCTGAAGACTTCATTTGTAATATAATTTCCTACCGAGGTGTCGTAAAAGGCGACTAAGGTATTATACGGACAGTGGTGGTTACCTCACCTGAGCTGATGACATCATTTTTAATATTATTTCCTACCGAGGCGTCGTGAAAGGCGACTAAAATCCTCGGATGCGTAGATGTCGATGTAGATGTCTATCGGATGTGTAGATAGGTGGCCGGTAGAATAGCGGTCCTATTTTACCTTACACCTATCTACCTCTACCCTACCGAGGTGTCGTAAGGGGCGACTAAGGTATTTTACGGACAGCCTTTATACGTGCAGAATAACACCATACGAGTAATATGCAATGCTATCACTATATTGCTCGTGGGAACGCAATGAGGTGTAATATTTTTTTTTACTCGTACCGAAAAGTCGGTTACGTGTACGGCCTCTGTCTACCCCTTGTATGGAAAAAAGGCGAGACTATGATGTGATGATGTTCTCCTAGCCGATTTCGACCACGGCGACAACTTCCGTCTACTGTCGGGAGCCATCAACTGCGCAGGAGATATTATAGTGCCACAAGTGTACGCGCAAACACAGAGGCACTCACCTCCCCCTTCCTTACCTACCCGCGCCGGATGTAACGCTGATGCGATAAGATCGGAGGTAGGCTAGGATGCAGTGTCAGAAACACGGTGACAATCACAACACAACCAGTCCCGAAAACCAACAATTTATGTTTTAGCACAAATGTTGGCTCCGGCTGGGATTCGAACCCAGGACCCGTGGCTTAGAAGTCAGGTACTCTGACCACTAGGCCACGCGGCCGTCAAAAAAAAAAAGGCGAGACTATATGTATGCATTAAAACAAAACGTCGTACAACCACTCTACAATTTAACTGTTTATAGAATAGACCCCGTCTTCCATAATCACGAACGCTTATGCCTAATTATAGTAAAAGTAGATTCATAATATATCAGGTAATTATGTGTTTGGGCAACGTCTTATCGAGTCCTTCTCGGCTGAATTATTGAAATGTACTGTAGCCGTGATTCATGTAGACCGTATAATCCTCCAGTAAATAGAAAGCTACTTGTAGCGGTGACCTGTGCTTACCTACATGCTATTTACAACCGATATTTATCAAGTCACGCGATCGAACGCGTGCTCTGTGTCTACGTTTTTTTTTTTTATTTTCATTAAAGTGACGGAACGAGCAAAACGTTCACCTGATGGCAAGCGCAACGTCTGCCCATAACAAATGCTGTGTAACCCAGAACAGTGTGACACCACAATGCACCCGTCACCCTGAGACATCAGTTCTTAAGTCTCATATGCCCAGTGATTACGCTAGCTCTCAGTGCCCTTCAAACCGAAACACAGTAATGTTTGCACACTACTGCTTCACGGCAGAATAACAGGCTCTGGGGTGGTACCTACCTAGACGGATTCCTGCATAGGAATCCTACCACTATTGACAGGCTGAAATTATTTATTTGCAAACTCCCCTGAGTCTGCCATAACGCTCTAATATTCTAAAACCTTTCTAGACCTATCACCAGTGGTTTAAAGTTGTGTTCTACAATTTTAGAGGTGCTGGCACCGGGGATCGAACCCTGGTTACTCGCTTACTATGAAATTAAAGGCGAGCACCACGCCTCTGAGCTACCACGGCTGGACTAGTGATAGACTGAAATGATGATTATGATAATGAAACTATTATTATAAACATACCACGTGTGACATACAAATCTTTATTACACTATCCGTCGCATTTCCCCATCGAACGCAACGAGCTCTAACCGAGTTAGATAGTGCTAGCTTCCATTTAGACCGAGATCTTGCAAGTTATACTAAGTTATGACGTTGATTAGCACAACTTCGCCGATTCGTGGAATCGTGATCAAGAACCGTGGAATCACTGACTTTGTATTCATCATTAATTTGATTTTAAGTCAGTAACTAAGCCAATTTATATGATAGAATCATTTAGACTCCAGTAATTTTCCTAGACAATATTTATGCGACAAATAATTGGAATAAAATATTTTTTTTAACAAATAAACGAGCAAAACGTTCACATAATGGTATATGTAACGTTGGCCCATAGCAATGTCACTCAGAATATTTCTGTGTTGCACCACACTGCGCCCGTCCCCCTGAGACGTCAGTTCTTAAGTATCATATGCCCAGTGATTACGCTAGCTCCTAGTGCCCTTCAAAACAAAAACACACTACTGCTTCACGGCAGAATAACTGGCCCTGGTGTGTTACCTACCTCGACGGATTCCCGCATAGGAATCCCACCACCAGTAAAATGCAGAATATATGGTGGAGCAGTCATAAACAAGGCCGCATATCATAGCGCTGTTAATGTATTATAATGTAATCAAATTTGCGTGTATAATGAAAGGATGCCTGTCTCATATCGCGAGAAGAATGCACTTTGTATGCAAGCACAAATGGCGAACGGAACGCATCTAGCTTTATGGTCCGTAAAACGAGCTCCGAGTGTGGAAACTTTTTGAATTATATTTGCGAGGATAAAAATATTACTATGGCGTCCAATGCGACGTAAATGAATTGCTCTTTGAAGGCAAGCGTGTTCTCACTGTCTAACATTCGGTGAGTCAAATAAGTATTATTTATTATAGGTAATAGGAACAGGCGTCACTTTGCGGAAATCCATTATACATACATACATACAGTCATGCCTCTCTCCCATTGGGGTAGGCAGAGACCACATCTTTCCACTTGCTACGATCCCGAAACACATCTTTAGCTCCTTCTACTTTCATTAGCGTTTTCACACACGCTCGTCGGTTGCGGGTACTTTTAACGTGACCTTTCCTCAAAAGTTCACCGATCTGATTGTGATACGTACGCCTAGGTCGACCGTTACCGGCTTTCCCATTCACACTTGCCTAAACGTCGTTTCGTCAATCTCCTTTCATTCATCCTATCTACGTGTCCAAACCATCTAAACCCATTATAATGAAGAAAAAGAAGTTAATTTGCTAAGATCCGCATGCAAAATATAAAATGGTTTGTATTAACTAAACACCGCCACCACGAACCACCACCAGATGCTTGTGCACGCTACACTTTATACAATGTGAAGCGATGTATAGAAGTGGATACAAATTACAATGTGGAGTGTTGGGATTTATAAACTATTTTTATATGAATTAAATAAGCGTTAAGCTAAGCGAAGACATCTTGCATGCGGGTCTTAGCAAAAGGCCATCTTTTTCTTTAGTATTATTTGTTCTTATTTTTAACATAAAAACTCTTTAAAAATATTTCCATGCAAAGGTGCCGCCAGTCAAAATCAAAGTCAAAATTTCTTTATTCAATTTAGGCTTGTTTAAAGCGCTTATGAACGTCAAAATCTACACCGGTTCAAACAATGACCTTCTCAGAGAAGAACCGGTAAGAAACTCTGGGGTCTTTCTTTTTTTTATGCCACATTACATAATGTCATTAATAAATAACAAAAAAGTGAGTTCTTTCCACACATCTTTGTCCTAATATATATCACTGTCGAGAAGTTGTCTACATTTTTGATTCTTATGATGCTGGATGATTTGCCATAATACGGCAATAAAACGAAGGATTCGATGTCTGAGATCAAAGAGAAAGAGGAATTTACAGTGTTGCTAGTATAAACATTGCAGAAAATGCATAGATTTAATGAGCTTGAATCGGCACAGCGACAACTCGCTTGGCGGAGAGGGAGAGAAAAGGACTAGGTAGGAAATGGAATCGGGGTAGGAAAACGAAAGTTAGGAAAGGAACTATAAGATGTAGGATACTATCTCGGAAAGAGCAGGATAAGACAGCTGTAGCTCGGGAGATCGTGGTCGCTTACCCGGGTACTCTACTGTATTTTCCGGACAAGGTAATTAGGTCAAGTGTTAAGTGTCATATCTAACAGTCCTTTACTATAATGTATTTCCGCAAAGTAACGCCTGATTCTATTAACTAGTCCTTTTCAAACCTAACTGACAACCACATTTACCTATGCCACTTGGAAAAAATAGTTTACTGCGGTTTGTAAATGTTGTCTAAATCGGCCAGAATAATATCATCCTCACCATGATGATGTTCTCCTAGCCGATTTCGACCACAGCGACAACTTCCGAATCCGAATGTCGAGAGCCATCTACTGCGCAGGAGATATTATAGTGCCACAAGTGTACGCGCAAACACAGAGGCACTCACTCGTCCCAACCTACCCGCGCCCGATGTAATGCTTATGCGATCCAGACCCGAAAACCAATAATTTGTGTTTTAGCACAAATGTTGGCTCCGGCTGGGATTCGAACCCAGGACCCGCGGCGTAGAAGTCAGGTACTCTGACCACTAAGCCACGCGGTCGTTATCATAGTTAATAGAACAATTAGAGGCAAATATATACAGATACTGCATATAGCGTCAGACACGTTCAATTACTTGCTTACAACATTTATACTAAATGTGACTGTCACTTAAGTGAATGTATTACGAATCTGCGTCGTTGTTCTAATCTCTATACAGGGTAACTTACGCAATTAATTTATAGCAGTAATACGTTGAATACGAGCAATTATTATTATAAGCCGTAGAAGCTCAGGAGCCAGGCGCACACCACAAATTTTATAGCGAGTATCGTAAATCGATTCCCAGTGCTGGCACCTTTTTTTTTTGATAAAGTGACGAAACGAGCAAAACGTTCACCTGATGGTAAGTGCAACGTCTGCCCATAGCAAATGCTGTGTCACCCAGAACATTTCTGTGTGATGCCACACTGCGCCCGTTACCGTGAGACACGAGTTCTTGAGTCTCATATGCCCAGTGATTACGCTAGCTCTCAGTGCCCTTCGAAACTGAAACACAGTAATGTTTTGCACACTACTGCGTTACGACAGAATAACTGGCCCTGGGGTGGTACCTATCTAGACGGATTCCTGCATAGGATTCTACATAATGATATCTTATATTAACGCGAATATTACGTCGCTTCAGCCCAACTATTACATCGGATTTGATAAACCACAAATCCTTGCATTGGAACACCGATTATTACACCGATGATTCGCGAGGCTATTGGCATTAAAAAAACATCCTTATTTCAATAGTGATTATGGTTGAGTATTACCACCGGCTCGGGATCCTATAATTAATTATCACGGGGGGGGGGGGGGGGGGGGGGTATTTATTAAAAATCTACGGGCCCATTTATCATATACAACGAAATGTACGTAGCATTTGTCGCCGAATAAAACTCTATCCTAGACATTAATAAACGCTAATTTCACTACGCTTCACTTAGTGACAATTATTTTATATACTAAAGGATAAACGGGTAACGTTTATACATTTATAATTGTTTCTGAGAAAGTAGTAATGAAAATAAGAATGCACTCGTTAACTAAATGTGTCGGTCTCATTAAAATTTTATAATTGTGCAGCGAATTATACTACTTTGGCAGATGATGGTGCCAAGGAAAGGCGTAGATGGGGTGGTATGATCTGGGGCGGGGCGGGGGGGAGGACGTCTCCTCCAGCCAGTAAGCAGTATTTAGACATTGTATCGTCATCACCTATCACTAGTCCACTGCTGAACACAGGCCTCCCCCATTAATTGCCACAAAAGTTTTTAGCTCTCATTTTGAGGGGATTTTACCATAGTTGCTACGTTCGGCAGGCGGGTTTATTTATTTAAATGTTCCAGGAAGATGCTGCTGCCCATCTCCTGGTTTTCATTTTCCCTCTATCGACTTTTACGACACTCACGGGATGAGATGGGGTGGTAGATTCTCGTAAGCCACCACTCGGCGGATCTTGTCTTGTCGGCTCGGTTGGCGCAGTGCCTAAGCCCTTGGCTTTTGCGCCGCGGATCGCGTGTTCGATTCCCGCACAGGACAAATATTTGTATGGCCTACATATAGTTGTTCCGGGTCTGGGTGTTTGTGCATGTGGAATTTATGTCTGTAAAACGCACCCAGGAGGAATCCTACTGTGGGGCTTCGTTTTAAAACAAAAAAAAAACTATATACTTAGCGTCTCAGAAACTTCAATAGCGCGATGTTGAACGTATGAGATATTTCTTGAGCTTCTCACATATCGGTATGGATGTTGTTAGATTACCAGTTTTACTTGTTTTACAACAGTTTTACAGTTTTACAGTGGGACTGGCTTTATTAAATAATCAAGAAAATGAGCCAAGAATCCCTTAACACAGGATATCCTTGTTTGGGTTCCAGTCTGTTTATACACACATACATATAATCACGCCTTTTTCCCATATAGGCAAAAGCCCCTCACATAACCCACTTTTCACTTTCGCGGGAAGTGAAATGTGACTGCGCACTACGTACGCACTGGTACGAGTCAAAAAATTCTTAGTCTCCATAGCGTTCCCACGAGCAGTATAGTGACAGCATTGTACATTATGCTGTCATTCTGCACGAATAAAAGCTGTCCGTATAATAACTTAGTCGCCTCTTACGACACCCCAGTAGGAAAGAGTAATGTGCTATTCTACTCTGCCGGACTCTTATTATATCCTGTCTTATTTACTATTTGTGGGTAATTCAAGCGTTTTTTTTTAATAAAACTGGGACGTGGTGGCTCAAAAAGCAAAGCACTCCTTATATTTCATTGTGGGCTGAGTTCGACCCCCCCCCCCCCCACAGGGGGCTTGAACTTAGGCCGTGTGTTATGTTTCGAGGACATGTGAAGTCCGCCAACCGGCAACGAAGCAGCGCGGCGAACTCTCCAACTTCAACGCCCTCTCAAAAAAAAACTTGACGAGAGGCCTGTACTTAGAATGAAAATGGAAAATATGAAAAATATTTTATTTCACAACAGTTAACATAAGATATACAGTGGGTTGGAGCCATCCTATTAAGTATAAAAATATACTTGTGTCAGGAGACCCCGCTCATCCAAAACAAACAAATTATATCATAATATGAACTCAGAAGTGGAACATTTATCAGCTGTTACTTCTTATTAATTAAATTTATAATCTTTAAACATTCCAATGGGATGTTCAAAGCTTCGCTTATGCCTCCTCTCGTTTTGAGGCGAGGTCAGTTCATGATAAATAGATGATCCAAGTTTTTCAGAGCTCCTGAGTAGCATTTCTTATGCATACAAATTTTATACCAATATTTTCTTTCCCCGTTGGGCACTTAAATCGCGATTATTACCGTTGGTAGGACTCCTATGTGGGAATCTGTCTCTGTGGATACCACCGCAGTGTCAGTTATCATTCCGTTAAGTAGTAGTGTGCTGGCATTACTCTAATTCGGTCTGAAGGGCATTGACATCTAGTGTAATTACGGGGCATATGGGAATTATGAACTGAAGTAAAGGGTAATTAGCGCAGTGTGGTGTCACACGGAAACGTTTTGTGACACAGCACTCGTTATTGGCCAACGTTGCACTTACCATCAGGGGAAAGATTTGCTCGTCGTGTCCCATTCTTCCAAAACAAAAAGGTCAATAATTACGGGGCATGTGAGAATTATGAACTGGAGTAACGGGTAACTAGCGCAGTGTGGTGTCGCACGGAAACGTTTTGTGACACAGCACTTGTTATTGGCCAACGTTGCACTTACCATCAGGTGAAAGATTTGCTCGTCCTGTCCAATTCTTCACAAATAAAAAGTTCAAATATTTCAGCGACGCCGGCACTGACGACTGAACTCGAGTTGCTCGCATATTTCGCTCCAACCGCTCTATAAATTTATTTGAAGCAATATGCTAATATTTTTTTTTATATTTGACATTTAAGGGAAATGTCACTGTCATTAAAAACACATTAACCTTTCCACCAGCATTCAATTACTCATGTTTATTACAAAAACATGTTTCTTATAATATTGTACGTAACTGATGTATGAGTGGACTTCAGTTCAAGTTAATATAAACTCTGAAGACGTTATTTTAAATAAAGATCATCTATAAAACTGGTGGTGGGATTCCTATGCAGGAATCCGTCTAGGCAGGTATCACCCGAGAGCCAATTATTCTGCCGTGAAGCAGTAGTGTGCAAACATTACTATGTATCGGTCTGAAGGGCACTGTGAGCTAGTGTAATCACTGAGCATATGAGACTTAAGAACTTATGCCTCAGGGTGACGGGCGCAGTGTGGTGCTACACAGAAATATTCTGAGTAACACAGCATCTTTTATGGGCAAACGTTGCACTTACCATCATAAAAAATTAAGGGACTTAGGAGAATCTACCACCCTATCTCTTCCCGTGGTTGTCGTAAAAGTTCACGGAGGAAAATGAAAATCAGAAGATGGGCAGCAGGCTCTTCCTGGAACATTAGAATAAATAAACTGCGGTTGCCAACCCAGCGGTGACAAAACACCTCCGAAATGAGAGCTACAAACATTAATTTTTTTGTGGTTATCTATGAGGGAGTTCTGTGTTCAACAGTGGGCTTGTGATATGCTGAATTGATGATTATGACCAATAAATATCCTAGGATTATTTAAATAGCTACAGCGATTGTAGCTACATCCATTCAGGTGAATAGACGGATAGAGGAAATGTGTCTTTCTCATTTATCTATATGTCTTCGCTTTGGACCAGTTCGTGGAATATTTTTTATTTCTTTAAAGAAAACGATGCCCCACAGTAGGATTTCTCCTGTGTCGTGGGTATTGTTTGGGTAGTAGCGTGGTATTGTGGGTGGTTTTTACAGACATAAATTCCACATGCACAAACCACCCAGACCCGGAACAACTATCTGTAGGCCATACAAATATTTGTCCCGTGCGGGAATCGAACCCGCGACCCGCGGCGCAGAAGCCAAGGGCTTAGCCACTGCGCCAACCGAGCCGACAGAGGAATAGACAACCGTTGGTGAAACAGTTTCACAACTGGTAAACTAAATGAAAGACGACCCCCCACTATATGAAGCGACGATTTGTTTAAATTTACGGTAAGGGTCGCTATGCGTGGATCGGGACAGTTCTTTGTGAGTACCATATTTATTTTATTGGATAAAGTGGTGAGACGAGCAAAACGTTCATCTGGTGGTAAATGCAACGTCTGCCCAAAACAGATGCTGTGTCACCCAGAATAGTTCTGTGTGGCACCACACTGCGCCTGTCACCCTAAGACATGATTTAGTGACAATGTGACAGTTATTTTATATACCGATCGATTTCTTAAGTCTCATATGCCCAGTGATTACACTAGCTCACAATGCTCAAAGAGGTAGGTGCTATTCTATATACTAGGTGGTAGGATTCTTTTGCAGGAATCCGTCTAGGTTGGTACCACCCCAGGCCAGTTATTACCGCCGTGAAGCAGTAGTGTAAACGCATTACTGTGTTTCGGTCTGAAGGGCACTGTGAGCTAGTGTAACCACTGGGCAAATGGGACTTAAGAACTGATCTCAGGGTGACGGGCGCAGTGTGGTGTCACACAGAAATTTTCGGGATGACACATTTGTTATTGGGCAGACGTTGCTCTTCAAAATAAATAAAAATATCTCTAAGAGACACCTTAGATCCAAGATTATAAATAGGCCATAACACTCTACGACAGAACAGACTCGGTGGCTGAGCATTTGTTATGGGCATACGCTACACTTACCATCAGGTGAACATTTTGCTCGTCTTTCACCACATCTATACAAATAAATAAAATTGAAGTGTTTGTCATAACTGTGTGGTGGCGGCTCGTTAAAAGAATACAACCACTCCATATCATCCAATGGATCTCGTAAAAGGCGAGTAAGGAATTAAACTGCACTCTGAACCCAACAGCGCATGGTGGCGATGGGCTCACCACCTATCACACCAAGTGCATTATATTGTTTTGGTGAAACGTGGATGGTGGCAGTCATCTGTTTTGCAGTGAGTGCCCAGTCTGACTATCCCATATGGGATACAGTCGTGATCTTATGTATGTATGTATGAAGTATATACGGTACTTAAAAAATTAAAAAATAGTTTTTTTCTTATATCTGTCTGTCTGTCTGTTTGTTCCGACTAATCTCCGAAACGGCTGGTCTGATTCTGACCGGACTTTCACTGACAGATGGCTGATATTATAGCGGGTAACTAAGGCTACCTTAGAAAAATAATAAGAGTTCCGCGCAAAAATATGAAAATACGATTCAAATATAGAAATATATATGTATATCATCGATCGGGGTCGGATTTTTTATATAGCTAGTTCCATCATAGAAAGCTGATTTCATTCCAATAATTCCCTGTCCATTGTGTTGTAGTTAATGTTATAAAGGAACTGAATATCGACAACACGATAACAAATCCGCTAGATGGTAATTAGATTACGCGAGGAACGAGGCTAACAAAGTTTGTTACAGTAAATAAAGAATTCCGACTTAACGTAATGCCGGGAAATACTCTTTTATAATATGATTAGTGCAACACCACAATACGGAATTATACTATTGAATAAAATTAACGAAAATATTTTATTTATCTATTTTATTTATATACATATACTTAGATATATGAATAAATACACACACACACACACACACACACACACAAACAACTATATATAATGCGTATATTACTATGTATGAATATGTGTGTCTGTTTATTTTTATGTTTTTGTATGTCTATGTATACTATGTTATTATATATTTTTTTGTTTTTTCATTTGCTTTGTTTTGTTTTTAACTTCAGCTGGTTATTTAAGATATTTTTACTTTTTTTTTATCTTGCACCCTTCACGAATTTCTCCACGCTCACGGGTTGACTGGGAGAGAATGCCAATAGGCATTAAGTCCGTCCATTGTTACCCTTTTAATTAAGGTGTACAATAAAGTTTTAATATAAATAAAATATGTATATAAACAATATACAACTAAACATAAATATACAATGTAATATAAGGATATAATATACGTAATAAAAAAACAAGTTAAGTGTCCGATGAACTCGAATAGTGCAATTTCAGCTTATTTTTTAAAGACCTCTTGTTCGGAGATTAAGAATATTTGTAATAACATTATCTAGTAAATAATATGAGCTCCTTGAAAGGAAACGTTGTACCCCCTACGGTAGGAACTAAGTTTTACTGGTGGTAGGATTCCTATACAGGAATCCATCTAGGTAGGAACCACTCAGGGCTAGTTAATATGCCGTGAAGGACTAGTGTGTTACGGTCTGAAGGGCACTGAGAGCTAGTGACTTAAGAACTGATATCTCGGGGTGACAATGCAGTAGAGGGCAGTGTGGTGTCACACAGACATGTTCTGTGTGCCAAACCAATTGTTATAGGCAGACGTTGCACTTACCATCAGACGAACGTTTTGCTCGTTTATCCAACAAAAAAAGGTAATTTATTCAGTTCCGCAGGCAAACATCAATAATGGTGTGTATTTCACATACGGATTTTAGTAAATAAACTTTATTTCTCGGATTTACTCTAATAAATTTACGCAAAGTAACGCCTGATTCTATGAACTAAAAAATTGTATGTTTCTGTATTGCTAGGAAAAATGAAAAAAAAGAAAACGTGTGTGAAAACGCTAATGAAAGTAGAAGCTAAAGATGTTTGTCAGGATCGTAGCAAGTAGAAAGATGTGGTCTCTGCCTACCCCTATGGGGGAGAGGCGTGACTGTATGTATGTATGTATGTATGTATGTATGTATGTATGTATGTATTAATGTATGTATGTATGTATGTATGTATTAATGTATGTATGTATGTATGTATGTATGTATTTATTCGGGCTCACTGAAAACCAGCGCTGTAGTCTCGACTGCGGCATTAAGCTGAGTGAGACCCGTTTGCTCAATGCGCCACGACACACGTGACAATATTTTTGTACACGAGTTTTGTTAAATGTTCAGTTTTGTGATGATGTTTAATGTTTCTTTCTGTTTGTCTGTAAATACATTGTTTACTTGTATGTCTAGTGCCTAATTTTTTATGTATTTGTGTCTGTGGCGTATTTCCGCAATAAATGTTTTCTTTCTTTCTTCTTTCTTTCTTTCTATTAATGTATGTATGTATGTATGTATGTATGTATGTATGTATGTATGTATGTATGTATGTATTGCTAGGACGGTCAGCGATATCTACTTATTTATCAATATAATGATGTAAGTGTGTTTTGTATGGAAACTTTTGGATATTTTATGCGATAGTTAAAAATTAATGACGAATAGTTCTTAATCAGTCTGCATTTTTATTCTGCAATACAATAATACTCGTTGAATGGACGTTGTTTTGGCAATGAGAAACACTTTCTTCGTGACAATCAAATATTATTTTAACTGGAGTGTTGTCGTGACCATATTATGGTCTTCCTTTAATTTAATATTATCATAAATTTGAAATAAAATTGAGAAACTGTAAATTTACCTGACTTAAATTAAATAAATAATGAATCTGTGCCACAAAACAAATTATAAAATCTTATATTAAAAAAAAAGTAAAGTTTCAGCCTATAAATGTCCCACTGCTGAGCACAGGCCTCCTCTCATTTCTGAGAGGGTTTTTGGAGCTAGGAAGAATCCGCCACGCTGCTCCAATGTGGGTTGGCGGACTTGACATGTCTACGAAATATTTTTTATTTCTCAGACATGCAGGTTTACTCACGATGTTTTCCTTCACCGCCGAGCACGTCGTAAATCAGCACTTAAAATTGCAGTTAACAATTTTAGTGGTGCTCGAACCCACAGGTCACTCGCATACTAAGAAATTTAAAGCGAGCGCCTAGCCCCTGAGCTACCACTTCATAATTCCATTCCTTACCTCATAATAATAACATCTATCGGGATTCTATAGTTAATAAAAATAAATCAAAAAACACTTCAAGACTTCCAACACAACATTTCCGTAGATCGGATCAAAAATTATAATTAAAAACTGAAGGTACCCTGGATTAACTATGACATCGGGACATCTGTCGCCTCAGCCTCCCCGTGACCATGGGGTCTCCGGGAGGCTGAGGTGACCGATGTCCAGATGTACAGATGTACAGCACCCATCCCATTCCATTCACAGGACGTGAACCTCTGGAAAGGTCGGGTTATAAATAGTTTAAAAACTAAACACTAGTTTTATTAAATGTGTAATATCCGCGTAAATATACGAAAACAATAAATATCTGTATTCTTTTAAAATGTAGTTCGTAGAGAGAACAGCGTGAGATTATATAATTCACAATTTACTAGCCTTCATGACAATATTGAACATTTTAAAAACGGAAACCTGTATAAATTACACGGCTTTAACGTGAGCAAAGTGAAATCTTTGCTACCTAGACGAGTTTTTCCGCTAAAGCGTCTACAAAGGAGATTACACAGACGAGAGATATATGAGCGGTTGGGATTTTCAGCTGCTCGTATGCGGAGCAACTTTGTGTTAACTAAGCGATGTAAGAGGACAGCCTTTTACTCTTAGATTTATTTTTAATATGGATATTTGTACTAACATTTTATTCCTGTATTATTAATAGATCACGAATACTAAATCACGGTACCTAAAACGAGGGGTGACTAATTCAATTCGACAATTTCGAATAAAAAAAAGTATACCATATTTTCTAACATCGCAGAGTACCGCTCCAGCTAAGTGCCACTCCCTTAATACGATTACGATTTCTTATACCTATTACCAACCACAATCCCAGACAACACGAGTCATTAGAAAGAAATGTCTCAATGCCTTGAGGGTTGGAATGACATTCAGTTTACGTCTCTCAAAGGTATCCGTGGAGTTTCAGACGCTCAAAAATGTAATTTAAATAAATAGTGTACAAACAATAAAGCCTGCGGCTATGTTGATAAAGACCCCAATATTGTTCGACGCACGTCTTTAAATATTTTGAATTTGATAGGAACTTCTACTGAAGGGTGAATGTGTACGTTCACTTTTTAAACACTTATGAATTATGTTTGTAGTTGGAATGAATTCAATACAAAG
The DNA here is from genome assembly GCA_019845155.1 of Luehdorfia chinensis. Classification (NCBI taxonomy): domain Eukaryota; kingdom Metazoa; phylum Arthropoda; class Insecta; order Lepidoptera; family Papilionidae; genus Luehdorfia; species Luehdorfia chinensis. Next base: position 177,560 of record JAHVAK010000580.1, read on the forward strand.
AGGGTAATGCCTAGTTTGTTAAAGTAACAATTTTGTAACTACTAAATAATGGACGAACAACAAAAGAGGAGAAAGAAGACCACAAAAAGGTAAGAAATATATAAGGTAAACGGGAAAGAAACACACATAAGAAAGACGATAGGTAACCAGCGCGAGAAGGTGAAATGGGCAGGTGAAAAGCGATGGACAAATAAAGGGTAAAAAGTTAAAGAGTACGAACAATTTAAAAAAATAGCGAGATACGAAAAGGCAGGTTGATAGCAAAGGAGACAGAAACAGTTAGGTACACAGCGATAAAAAAGCAAAATGAAAGTTACCAGTTCAGGAGAACAAAAAGGGAAGAGAAGAGACAGATAACGAGCGAACGAGTAGTCAGGTAAACTGTAATAAAAGAAGAATAGAGCAGATAACCAACAAAGAAGATCAAAAAGGTCTAGTATGATGTTCTCCTAGCCGATTTCGACCACGGCGACAACTTCCGAATACCGTCGAGAGCCATCAACTGCGCAGGAGATATTATAGTGTCACAAGTGTACGCGCAAACATAGAGGCACTCACTCGTCCCAACCTAACCGCGCCCGATGTAACACTGATGCGATAAGATCGGAGGTAGACAGGAGAGGTAGGATGCAGTGTCAGAAACACGGGGACAAACACAACACAACCAGACCCGAAAACCAAAAATTTGTGTTTTAGCACAAATGTTGGCTCCGGCTGGGATTCGAACCCAGGACCCGCGGCGTAGAAGTCAGGTACTCTGACCACTAGGCCACACGGTCGTCAAAAGGTCTAGTAAACAGCGATCGAAAAGAAATAGGGCACGAAACCAGCGAAGGTCAAAAAGGTCACGTAAACAGCGTGTGAATAAATGTAGTAGGTAAACAAAAAAGAAGGGAAAACACTGGTATTGAGCGAAAGGAAACAGCCGTAACCAGCAAATAGGTATCGAATAATTGAGCGCTACAGTAGATAATCCTTTAATTATTTTAAAACGAATCGCCGTTGATCGCCGTTCGTCGCCGAAACGAGCAAAACGTTCACCTGATGGTAAGTGCAAAGTCCGCCCACAATAAGTGCTCTGTCACCCAGAATATTTCTGTGTGACACCACACTGCGCCCGTCACCCTGAGACATCAGTTCTTAAGTCTCAAATGCCCAGTGATTACGCTAGCTCTCAGTGCCCTTCAAACCGAAACACAGTAATGCTTGCACACTACTGCTTCACGGCAGAATAACTGGCCCTGGGGTGGTACCTACCTAAACCACCAGGGAAAATGCTAAATTCCTTTACAAAAAAATTAACTAATTTATTGTGTTCACTTCCTTAGCTCATCGTAAAATTATCGAAACCGTCTTATTTTTATTCCTTGAGCGTAATATTACATAAGAACAAAAGAAAAGAAAGAATGCGAACTGCGGAGTGAGTTACAAGTTGAAAAGGCGGGAATTACGCGCCGTTTGTTCGCTGAAGCCGATGAGGGGTGAGAAGAGAAACAAAAGAAATTTGAAAGGAATTTGTCGTTAACTTCGTGATCCAGTGATATTATATGCTATTAAATCAATTACTTCATATTTCTTGTCATCAAACTGTTAATATTTAATATATAACTGTTATATATAACTGCTGCACCTCATCAAATTGCACCACTCCATGAGTTGTGAGATTTTGATGGACTTCCATGGGTTGAATGTGAAAAAATTCCTTAAGGCATTAAGTCCGCCCTTTGTATACTTTTATTGTAAATGAAGCAATAAAGGGTTAATTGATTAAATAATAGTCTACTGGTTATATATCTCCACCAATAAAGGAGGGTTTGCGGTAATCACGTTTGGCAGTCGGATTGATTATCGCGCTACAAGAAGCTTCGCACCTCACCGGTTTGTGTATCCGTCTGTAGTAGTCTGATAATTTTCCAGATGACTTTTTCGCCACCTGTTGGAAGCCGTGGAAGGCATTTCCCTCAGTCGACTCTAGTGACTCCCTCGGGATGAGATGGCAGATTTCTTGACAAACATATGAACAGTCACGCCTTTTTCCCATATAATATACCCGTCTGCCTACTTTTCACCCCGCGGGAAAAAAGGCTGCAAGGGTGGCGGACCACGTCGTCGCTGTTTTGCATTCCTACGAGCGGTATAGTGATAGCATTGCATATTATGGTATTATTCTGCACGAAGAAAGGCTGTCCGTACAATACTTTGTCCTCGCCTCTTACGACACCTTTGTATCTGTTTTGTTTAACTGCACTTTTACCAAATAATAATATGCCGTGGGAGCTCAGGGGCTAGGTGCTCGCTTAAAATTTCATAGTACGCGAGTGACTTGGGTTCGATTCCACTGAAATTGTTAATTGCAATTTTAAGTGCCGACTTACCAAGTGCTTGGCGGTGAAAGAAAATATCGAGAGGAAACCTGCATGTCTAAGTAATAAAAAATATTTCGAAGACATGTACAATCCGCCAACCCGCATTGGAGCAGCGTGGCGGATTCTTCCTAGTTCCAAAACCCTCCCAGAAATGAGAGGAGGCCTGTGCTCAGCAGTGGGACATTTATAGGCTGAAACTTAACTTTTTACTTTACTTATATCTTTTTAAAATAAATGTGTTGAAATTATTAACGAAATCGGTTTGATCACGTCAATATACTTTGTTATGACCATGTTAATTGTAATTATTTCTTATATTTTATTTACACGACTAATGTTCAATGAATTAAACCAAAATATATAAAACGAAAAACTTATAACTATCATCCAACAACGACTATCAAGATAGGTTCAACGGTTGAGCCATAAAAAGGTAACGAACAGACAGAGGTACAGAGATAGGTAAATAGATAGATAAACCATTTATTTGTAAAATTACAATACACACATACAATATTTTGAAAAAATAACATCATCATCATCATCATCATTTCAGCCTATCACTAGTCCACTGCTGAACATAGGCCTCCCCCATAGAATATCACAAAAGTTGTAGCTCTCATTTTGGGGGGATTTTGACATAGTTGCCACGCTTGGCAGGCGGGTTGGCAACCGCAGTTTATTTATTCAGACGTTCCAGGAAATGCTGCTGCCCATCTTCTGATTTACATTCTCCCTCCGTCTACTTTTACGACACCCACGGGATGAGATGGGATGGTAGATAATCTTAAGCCGCTACCACACGGCGGAAAAAAAAACAGGTACTAAAATTTTTAATACCTGTTACACACAGTGTACACTGCAATTATACAAACAGACCGTCATCCTTCATTAATGGTGCTATATACACTTTAAATTAAACTATTTTTCTATAACCATAATCTACAAGCTAACTGTCTTATCCCTACAAATCATCGGGAAACTTTTTAATAAAATCGAGTGAAAACACAAAAGAAAAGTTGTGGGACGTCCCATTCGAACTGCGTGGAGGTTCCAATGCAAAATGAAAAAACTTTTCCCTAAACTCACCTCTTTGAGAAAAAATTGTTTCTTCTTAAAAATATTATCAGATTTTATTGATAAATCGGGATTGACTCAAGAGGAATACAAATTGCTATGGTTTGTTAAGCTATTAAAACAATTATTTCTTATATTGACGCGAATACCATGCATTTAAATAAAATCAATTTTAACGGACATTCACAAATCCTGTCCTGCCACATGGGACACACATGGGAAATGAAAACCAGTTAATGGAACATCTGAATTTTTTCATAGCTAGTGTAATTACTGGACATATGAGAATTGATGTCTTTGAGTGACGAGCGCAGTGTAGTGGCAATAGATCACTTTGTCCAATTGAAGAAAAAACTATTTGCTGTGAACTGTGTGTCTCGCTATCCTATTGATATCTCTCAATACATGTCTCAATGTTTCAAAAACTATGTTAATTTCATCTTGTATCGTCTCAGTTACAGATGTTGAAATTCTCAGCTGTAAAGGGAGCACCGTGTTATATTTTATACTCAGTAACATTTTGTATACAATCAATATAGAGTACAACAAAACGTTTCTCTTGTTTTTGTTTAAACTACGGCCTATTAAAGGGAAATTATCAAGTTTCTTTTTTATGGAAGACAGTGACGAGACAAGCCAGCCGTTCACCTGATGGGAAGTGCAGCGTCAGCTCATAACAAATCCTGTGTCAGCTAGATCACATGGATTCCGTTCTGTGTGCCTCCACACTGCACTCATCGCCCTGAGAAATACATACGTACTCAAGTCTCATATGACCAGGAATTACACAAGCTATAATTTTCCATCAGCTCGAAACTCAGTATTGTCTTTTGACTGTTCGCCAGAAAATCGCTTTTGGTCTAAATATCTAAAAAAAATATTTTATCGTTATTTGAAACTACCTAGTTTTTATCACAGCACTATTTCCAGGGCTGAAACTTGCAGATAATTTACAAATATTTAAAATGGCGCCCAATATTAATAATAATAATAATAAATATTGATACTTAAGGACCTGACGAAGACGAAGTAATATATGTACCATAATGTTTAACACTGTGAAAATAAGAAAAGTACAAATGTATATTAATTCATAAGCAATTTGTGTTTTTCTGGTGGTAGGATTCCTATGCAGGAATCCGTCTAGGTAGGTACCACCCCAGGGCCAGTTATTTTGCCGTGAAGCAGTAGTCTGCAAACATTATGTGTTTCGGTTTGAAGGGCACTGTGAGCTAGCGTAATCACTGGGCATATGAGACTTAAGAACTTATATCTCAGGGTGATGGACACGATGCGGTGTCACAAAGAAATTTTCTGATTAACTCAGCAAATGTTATGGGCAGACGTTGCATTTACCATCAGATGAACGTTTTGCTCGTTTCATCACTTTATCTAATAAAAAACAATGTTTGCATGTATGTATGCCATGTTCTCCTTTACTGTGCAGTCCATGGAAGCTTGAAGTCAACATTTCAGCCTATCATTAGCCAACGGCTGGATATAGGCCTCTACTATATATTGCCACAAACGTTTGTAGCACTCATTCAGGGGGGATTTTGCCATAGTTGCGACGCTTGGTAGGTGGGTTAGCAAAGCAGTTCATTTATTCAGATGTTCCTGCTGGCCATTTGCCTGGTTTTAATTTTCCCTTTGTCGACTTTTACGAATCCCACGGGATGAGATGGGGTGGTAGATTCTCTTAAGCCGCCACCACACTGCATAAATCAAAATATTCCTAGGAAAATAGTCGAACTCAGTATCACAAGCTCTTGGTTTATCGCTTACGCTGTATAAGTTGATGCCGTTCGATTGAAATTGTTCCCAGTCTTTGTCTTTTATGAAATTATACACAAATCGAAAGTTTACGAATTTTTTGCTTCAGAAGGGCAATTTTTCATTAGAGCAAAAGAAATAATAATGGAGTTCTACGGAATGAGTTATAAGTTGAAAAAGAGGGGATTACGCGTCGTTTGCTTTGTGAAGTCGTTATGAGGAAAAAGAAAACAAAAAGAAGATTTAAAAAATGACCCCGAATTCGGTATTTGTTCAAATCATTCCGAAACATATTAAATTTTAACTTCGCGGCCTTATAGAATAATTTGTACGTTTCGTAAAGGAGAGATGAAAGGAAAAACAGTCAAGTGGTGGAAAATGTAAGAGAAAAATATAAATGTCGCGACTAATTGTTAGAGTACCTGACTTCTACGCTGCAAGTCCTGTGTTTTAATCCCAGCCGAAGCCAACATTTGTGCACAAACACAATGTGCCTTTGACATTTCATCCTAGCCTACCTCCGATCTTAACGCATGAGTGTTCCATCGCACGCGGGTAGGTCGGAACGAGGGCGTGCCTCTGTGTTTGTGTGTACACGTGTGGCGGTGAGTATTCAGAACTTGTCGTCATTTCGTCGTCGAAAATTGCCCAGAAGGACATCACCTTCGTCAGACAGATTAACCACCATTGAAATATCAGAGTTACGAGCAGACCCGGAAACTTGTCATTAGGTTTTTAAGTCTGATTCCAGACGAAGCTAACTTAGGAGTGGCCTGTGCGTAGCACCAGTCTGGTAACAGCGTTTTTTTATTCGAAGTAAGTGAAGAGACGAGCAAATCTTCTTTTACCGATAGGATTCCTATGCAGGAATCCGTCTCGTCCGCCCGTCCGTCCGGTAGGTGCCACCCCAGGGCAGTGTAGTGACACACAGAAATGTTCTGAGTGACACAGCATTTGATATGGGCAGACGTTGCATTTACTATGAGGTTTTTTTATTTTATTTATTTTTATTTAATAAAAGTGACGGAACGAGCAAAACGTTCACCTGATGGTAAGTGCAACGTCTGCCCATAACAAATGCTATGTCACCCAGAACAGTGTGACACCACAATGCGCCCGTCACTCTGAGACATCAGTTCTTAAGTCTCATATGCTCAGTGGTTACGCTAGCTCTCAGTGCCCTTGAAACCGAAACACAGTAATGTTTGCACACCACTGCTTCACGGCAGAATAACAGGCACTGGAGTGGTACCTACCTAGACGGATTCCTGCATAGGAATCCTACCACCAGTAAAACTATTTTCTCGTACCGTCACTTTTATCAAATAAAAAAAATAGGTAGATACCTCCGCAATGATTGTTGTCCTGCCGTGAAGCAGTAGTGTGCAAACGTTAGCTAGGTTAATTACTGGGCATTTGAGACTTAAGAACTGATCTCGCAGGTGACTAGCACAGTGTGGGAAACACAGAAATTTTCTGGTTGACACAGCTTTGTTATGGGCCGACGTCGCACTTACCATCAGGTGAAAGATTTGCTCTTCTCGTCACACTCTTAAAAAAACCTGATTAAAGTTCGCCTGGCCAAAATAATCATTTTTTTGAAATCCATTGTTTTTGTGAAAACAAGCTTCGCGCTAGCGACTTCGTTCGTGTTAAATTTGGATTTTTCTAAAAAAAATTAGTTGACAACACACAAACACATTTATTAAAGGTTCGTCTACTAAACCGTAGATGGCGTTCTTTGGAGTATTATCAAAAAGTCTCATAACTTCGAATCCGACACGACAAACATGTTACAACAGGTCTTGGCTAATCGTGGACTTTTTTTATTACCTGCATAAGTTCATGGCCAGACAGAGAAACAAAAAAATTAATTCATTTTATCTACTTTTCAGTCTATTTCAGCCTATCACCAACAGAGGCCTCCCCCATTCACAGCCGCAAAATTTTGGTAGCTTTCATTTTGGGGGAATTTTACCATTGCTGGATTTTGGTTGCTGGTTGGCAACCTCAGTTTATTTATTCATATGTTCCAGGAAGATGCTGCTGCCCATCTTCTGGTTTTATTTTCCCTCTGTCGACTTTTACGTCACCCACGGGATGAGATGGGGTGGTATACTCTTAAGCTGCTATCCCACTGCCAGCAATCGAATATTCTAGATCAATTACGATCGTTAGTTAATTTCGTATCGTCATCATAAACATTGACAAAACAATTTAGATAAGGCCAGAGCTATCACAGACTTCACATACTCTAATCCCTCGACAATCTTCGGACAGCACCAAAAGAGCATTAAGGCACTGTATATGTGTATGAGAAATAAGATGTCATCCACTTAATATTAAACGCAGTGAAAGAAAGGATTCAATAAAACAAGAAAATATTATTGAATATAGAATTATCAACGTACGTTTTGCAGATTATTAATAACATAAACAGTTGCGGAATGGTGATATTATTTAAAATGTTTTCGTAATATATGTATATATGTATATATATATATATATATATATATATATATATATATATATATATTATTTGATAAAGTGTCGAGACGAGTAAAATGTTCACCTGATGGTAAGTGCAACGTTTGCCCATAACAGAATGATGTGTTACTCAGAATATTTCTGTGTAGCACCACACTGCGCCCGTCACCCTGAGACATAAGTTCTTAAGTCTGATATGCCCAGTGATGACACTAGCTCACAGTGCCCTTCAAACCGAAACACAGTAATCTTTGCACACTACTGCTTCACGGCAGAATAACTGGCCCTGGGGTGGTACCTACCTAGACGGATTCCTGCATAGGTATTCTACCACCAGTAAATATAACGTAATGTATTAGTACCAGTAAATATGTCGTAATGTATAAATATCTAATCCAGTTCTGAGTTGCAAGAGTTCAAATCAAATATTCGTTGCTTTATGGTTGAAGTTTGGGAAACGGCTACCACATCGCAAATTAATGTTAATTTCGCAGCAGCAATTTGTCTCTGAATTGAGACGCGTTCAAACTTTTACTGGCTTCTCAGACAGATTGAGGTTATTATCTGTTAAATACGAACGTTTCACAACAATTATCGCTTTATAATTTGTTTTTGTACTAATGGATTAAAACGAAGTCTTTTGTTTTATAAATATGACTGGCTTTGCCACGCGGTTTTACCCGCGTAATAATGCCGACACCGATCATTGATATTTATATCCTTCCTTGTTTGAATTGCATTTTAGGATTTTTTTTCGCAGAACCCTAATTATTTCTGAAATTGAAGTAGCCTAAGTTACCCGCTAAAACATCAGCTATCGGTCAGTGAAGGTCCCGTCGAAATCGGTCCAGCCGTTTCGGAGATTGGCCGGAACGAACCGACAGACAGACAGACAGACAGACAGACAAAAAATTTTAAGTTTGATTTTCTGTTATACCGTATATACTTTCATAGGCATTGGGTAAAAAGCTGTTATTTTGTTAATACAAGCAGACACTCCAATTTCATTTATTTGTATAGGGTGCTCGCCTTTAGTTTCACAGAACGCTAGTAGCCTGGGTTCCATCCCCGGTACCAGCACCTCTAAAATCGTTCTACAATTTTAAGTGCTGACTTACCACGTGCTCAGCGGTGAAGAAAACATCGTTAGGAAACCTGCATATCCGAGGAATAGAAATATTTCGAAGACATGTGAAGTCCGCGAACCCGCATTGGAGCAGCGTGGCGCTCTATTCCCGGCTCCAAAACCCTCTTAGAAATGAGAGGGAGGCCTGTGCTCAGCAGTGGGCATTTATACGCTGTTACTTTACTTTTATAGATGATGCTACGGCACTAAAATTATATGTTTAAGATGCAAAGTAAATTTAATTTTCTCTTGTGTTTCGCGTCTGCATAATCAACTACCTAGTTGGTGCAGTATAAAAACCCGTTCTCCTGACTTTAATGAGCGTAAATTTCACTTAGGACCAGTTAGCGCCAATTCCCTTGTAATTTACACGACTCTGGGTAGAGCATTTGTCTTACTATAACAATTGTATACAATTATGTTGAACATTATAAGTTAAGATAATCTACCACCCAACGTCATCGTCGTAAAAGTCGACAGAGGTAAAATGAAAATCAAGAGATGGGCCAGCAGCATCTTCTTGAAACATCTGGATTTTTTTAAATTGTATAAAGTGATGAAACGTGCAAAACGCTCACCTGTTGTTAAGTGCAACGTCTGCCCTTAACAAATGCAGTGTCACCCAGAACATTTCTGTGTGTCCTCACTGTGCCCACCCTGAGACATCAGTTCTTAAGTCTCATATGTCGAGTGATTACGCTAGCTCACAGTGCCCTTCAAACCGAAACACAGTAATGTTTGCACACTACTGCTTCACGGCAGAATAACAGGCCCTGGGGTGGTACCTACCTAGACGGATTCCTGCATAGGAATCCTACCACCAGTATGAATAAACTGCGTAAAGAAAGTGATGAACTCGCCTCTAGCATATTTGGCAGTCGTCATCATCATTTCAGTCTATCAAGAGTCCACTGCTGAACATAGGTCTCCCTCATCGATTGCCACAAAAGTTTGTAGCTCTCATTTGTTACGTCCGCCTGACGGCGGGTACAATTAAACACAACAAAAATGTTACAATTATTTATTATATAATAAAGAAATGAATATCTCAAATCAAAGAAAATTAAATTAAATAATTAAAATGATCTCTAAGTTTCTAGATATAACTACACCGGGGTGTGGATTCTAAGCACAGGGGAATCTTCTGTCTTTAACAACCTATGCGCGCTGGGAACTTATCTTGGGACTGTCCGATCTGTGCAGCTCGTAGTTCACAATCTGTGCGGTGGACATGCAACCCGTAGTTTACAATCCGTACAGTGAACGCGCAACTTGTAGTTCACTATCCGGCCAACCCGTAGTTCTCAATCCGTACGGTGGGCGAGCAGCCTGTAGTTTGCTATCCGTACGGTGGACCCCCAGTCTCCTGGAACGCGTCGAAATCACACTTGAAGCGCGAAAGATCCGATACCCAGGCACTAGGTGAGACCAGGAGTGGGCGTCGGCATCTTTCGCGAAGCAATTAAAAAAATATCCGGAATGGAATGGCGACATTTAGGTCCAGTTAAAAAATAATTTAATGAAATCAAATAAAGGAAATATATTTACCCAACCCAGAATCAAATCCCAAACTGTTTACATGTCGGACAATCACCATTCCACTACGCTATGAGGTACAAAAGAAGGACAACATTTTACTTATACGCAACTACCGTCATTCTATTAATAATGGGAATGTAATAAATGGCTATCTTTAGCTTGTTATTTTTATCTGGTTAATATTAGCAAAACATTAACATTACAAGGGAATCATAATTTAAACTTATGTCTATAACAGATTATTAATTTAAATTATATCCACAATTGTAATATACAGTATTACATTAAATTGGTCTGATACTATTCAATACTAATATTTTAGTGCAAATATAATAATTGCAGCCGTGACAATGTGAAATTATGTTTTTTACAATCTAACGAACAATGTTTTAAATAATAACTGAAACGCTGAATGATATATTCAACAGATACAAAGTTTAGAGCACTATGATGTGGTATGTGTATTAGCTGTTAATACAACAACAATTACATTATCACATCATATAAATTGGCAGTGGACAGCAAGCATGTTTGTGGATGGAACTGGCTGTGTATCACAATTTAAGCCAAGGTATATTTTTTCCATTATATACATAATGACAATTTAACATCAATGTGCGTTTGCACGGATATTTATTTAGAAGAAACATAACCATATTACTGAAAGTACTCAAACTTTATTGTGCATGAACATATTTAAAACTTATCGGAATTATTAAAAGTTAAGGTTATATTTTACTAAATTCAAGATACTCCCGTCACATTTCGCCACGTTGTTAACCACTAATATGAAATATATATAGCCATAGCAATTTTTTATTCTATTAAGAGGTTGAAGACATCGAATTAACCCAGACACGAAAAAGCAATTAACAGCAACCAAACCTATTGAAATTAATTATATTAAACTTACCAAGGGGGTTGAAAATTGATGCAATCTGCTTTATATTTTCTTCTTGTTTTAGTATAGCATTGATTTTGCTGCTTTTCAAAATGAGAACAAATAATTACGAATATGGATTACGTACAGTTGTAGTGCGAACTCTCTGGCGTCGAAAAGTGTTTCTACCTGCGCGAATTCGTTTTTATATCGGGACGGCCTACCTCCTCCCTGAGGCGCAAATAGGTACTCTCAGATTTCTAGAACCTTCGAATGACACGAGATGGAAATATGGAAAGAACGGTTCAACCGAAAGAAGTCACGCCCTAAACTATTGTTTATATTCTAGAAAATTCTTGTGCTACTGAGATAGCAATAATCGAACCGAGCGAAATGGAATCATTTTCGGGTAGTTAACCCGTTGTTCGCTATTGTATTTCTTCTCGATCTTTCTATGTTGTGGGCGTTTGTTATTAGATGTTCTAGAAAGAATCCGACTTCCGGTACCAAAGAATATCTTATATGGACATTACGATGCTATCACTAGTTAAAGCGCGCGGTTTCCATTCGTTGTAACAACTAGTTATTTTGTTTGTTTGTATGTAATGAATTTATGTTTTTATTTTATATTTTAGAACCTTGTTACAACGTAACACATTGTGGAGGGATTTGGCAGGCGGGTTGGCAACAGCAGTTTATTCATTCAGATGTTCCAGGAAGATGCTGCTGCCCATCTCCAGGTTTAAATTTTCCCTTCTGTCGACTTTTACGACACCCACGGGATGTGATGGAGTGGTAGATTCTCTGGCCGCCACCACACGGAGAGGCTTGTTGCTTTCCTTAAATTTGTTTTTTTAAATATTTATAGCATTTTATTTCTAGGTATCCTGCAGAGTATAGCACCTACCTCCTTCCTCCGAGGCCTCGTGAGAGGTGATTCAGTAGTAGGACGGACAGCCCTGTACTTGGCTTTGGCTAAGCGCCTTCAGCGCTCTGCCACGGGCTTACAGTGACCATCAGTCCAAAAAAAAAGAACATCACCCCATTATCCAATGCTGCCACTATACGGCTCGTGAGAACGCAATGGGGAGTGATTTTTTTTTTACTTTTACCAAAATGTTGGCGACGTGGTTCGCCACAAAGTGGGCTACTTGTGTGGCTTCTGCCCACTCCTTTACATGGGAAAAAGGCGTGACAATATACATATAGTCACGCCTTTTTGTGTTGTTATTTTCATGTTGAACCACATGATGTTTGTGAAAATAAAGAAATTTATGAAAGATAAATTCTATTAAAAATTTCGTTGCCAGGTATGTGAACCGTTGATGTTGTGTCCGTCCGATACTTGGATAAATTATTGAATAAAGTATGGTTGTATAAAAAATAACTAAAAAAATAAAGTTCGTAAGAAGTTTGTGGAAAGGAAATGTGCTCTTCATGTTAAACAACTAAATACGACGGCTCTAAGCAATCCTTAATTAGAAGATATCGCCGTAACCACTACGCTTAGAAGAACAACAGGTTTAGTTTAGGTTGCCAGGATCAGATGCTTCGATGGTAGAATTCCTACGTGAAAACCTATCTAAGTGGACTTCACCGCCCGTTATTACCTTCAAGCTGCAGTGTTAAAGCATTGCTGCTTTTCAGTCTGAAGGATAGTTTCAGTTAGTTTAATAACTCTAAGGGTGACGGTCGCAGTGCTCTGCCACACATAAATGTTGGTGATACAGTATTCTATAATTAATTCTTCATTTTTCAGCATAACGAATACAAATTTCATTTGACTAACATCATTTCTTTACAATCTACCACCTTTTCGTAATGAGGTTACGGAGAGAGAGAGAGAGATGAAGGTAAACGGAGAAGGAACAGATGTAAGGAACTCTGCAGGAATCTTCTTTTGTCTTATTCTTTTATTTTTACTTTAGCCATTCAACATCATATATACGTTTACAAAATAATAGTCTCATAAACCATCGAAGCATGCTCCATGAAAGAATCTCAAACAGATTCAATCATACATATATAAATGCAGAGTTAAGCAGACCAGCCTCCACAAATAGCACTTGCTCACAAGTATGATGCATGTGGCAGCCATCGCCTTCCTCAACCATATTAAAGGGAAGTGGACAGCCTGTCACACGACGCCGCCGCAAGCAGAGACATCACATCGAACATGGCATACTCATTTTACGAAACAAAATTGACGTCACTAATATTATTGTTGTATAATCGATAACCGTTGGGGAAGAAACTGTATGGCGGCATACGCACTGTATGGCGACCCTTCATTAGACCGATGCATGGTTTTGAGGTAAATCGATGGATGAAGGTTGTTCAGGACTGTGTTTCCTGATAATCTATGGGAGAACTATGTTCAGCGGACTAATGATGAGCTGAAATGATGATGTAAAATCATCATTATCGTAATGATGATATCGCAATCTGTAGAATGACATTTTTTTGATCATTTAATCACTGTTTATTCTAGGGACGTTAAACTAAGTCTAAAGTAAATTTAAAGTTGTTACAGCTCTTGTATAAATTATACATTTAATTTAACAAAGCTTAAGAACACCTTAATGGAACGGGCCCCTAATATTTCCCGTCTTCATGGGGTTGCAATATAAACTGCATATTTGCACTCGGGCATCGCCCCGTTTTTGTTTGCATAGTTATTGGATTGCGTTAGTTTGCTTTGAAGTTAAAACATCTGACAGTTGCGTAATTTAAAGCTGTTTGAAAATTTGAATTTGTATTGCCATTTTGATATTAAATTCCGGATATTTTAGAAAGAAATTTCTTCTTGTTTTGTTATCAGACTTGAAGGATATCATCATTATCATCTACTTCTATGACACTTCGTTCGTTTCAGCCTATCACAAGTCCACTGCTGAACATGGGCCTCCCCCATAGATAGCCACAAGTTTGTAGCTCTCATGGAGGGATTTTGCCATAGTTGCCACGCTTGGCAGGCGGGTTGGCAACCGCAGTTTATTATGACACTATTCTTTGTAAATTTATTTGTAATGTATTTTTGAATTGAATAAAAAAAATATTTACAAAAAAGAGGATACCTACGGAGTTTCTTTCGCCTGTTTCTTCTCCGTTAGAGGAATCTTATTAAGTAACAGCGTTAGATTGTAAAAAAAAATGACGTTCGACAAACGAAATTCATATTTCTTACAATGAACAAAGAATTTTCATTTCAAATTAAATGAAATGATATGTACATAGGCCTCCCACATAAATTGCCATAAGTTTGTACATACATACATACATAAGATCACGACTGTATCCCATAAGGGGTAGTCAGAGACTGGGCACTCACTGCAAAAGCAGATGACTGCCACAATCCACGTATCACCAAAACAATATAATGCACTTGGTGTGATAGGTGGTGAGCCCATCGCCACCATGCGCTGTTGGGTGCACCGTGCAGTTTTCTCGTTTTTAAAATAATAATATTATATTATTATATTATATATTCCTTACTCGCCTTTTACGAGATCCATTGGATGAGATGGAGTGGTAGTATTCTTTTAACGAGCCGCCACCACGCGGCACTCTAAGTTTGTAGCTCTCATTTTAGGGGGATTTTCATAGTTGCCGCGCTCAGCGGCTAGCAACCGCAGTTAATTTATTCAGATGTTCCAGGAAGACGCTGCTGCCCATCTCCTGTTTTTTTTCCCCTGTGTCGACTTTTACGACACCCACGAGTTGAGAGAGGATGTTAGATTCTCTGAATCCGCCGCCAACGAAATGGTGTTTACTGAATGATAAAATATGTTATTATAATTAGTAAAGCTTGTTATTTACATTGATTTTTACTAGTAAGCTAGTAGTGTCTATTTGAAAAATTTATTTAGGAACAATAGAGGGACGCAAACTCGCACCATAAACACTGATGATGTTCCCCTAGCCGATTTCGATCACGGCGACAACTTCCGACTCCTGTCGAGAGCCATCAACTGCGCTGGAGATATTATAGTTCCACAAGTGTACGCGTAAACACAGAGGCACTCACTCGTCCCAACCTATACGCGCCCGATGTAACGCTGATTCGATACGATCGGAGGTAGGCTCGGATACAATTTCAGAAACACGGGGACAAACACAACACAACCAGACCCGAAAACCAACGATTTATGTTTTAGCACAAATGTTGGCTCCGGCTGGGATTCGAACCCAGGACCCGCGGCTCAGAAGTCAGGTACTCTGACCACTAGGCCACGCGGTCGTCAACCATAAACACTACATACACTTTAAAGAAAATAATAGCATTGTTTAGTAGAAAACGTTCCCTAAGGAGAAGTTTCTGTTCTCTTAGCAAGAAAACCAAGCACCAAAGAGCTAAGTGCTCCAATGTATAGTAATGTAAACGCTTTTTAGCTAGAAAACAAGCTGTTGCAACGTGTTTTTAGAGATTGTATCCGATATTGCCAAAATTATGGAGTGAAGGAAATCGCAATTTAATTTAATTTTTTTATTTTTAATAATATTCCTTTTTTTGTATTTAAAAAAAATATCTCTTATATATCGTGCGTGCCAATCGTCGTAAAAACTGATGGCTCATGCTGTTGGGCACAGTGTGATGCCACACAGAAATGTTCTGTGTGACATTGTATACGTTTCACTTATCATTCGGTAAGTGTGTGCTCATCATATTATTTTTACCGTGTGGTGGCGGCTTAAGAGACTCTACCACACCATCTCATCCCGTGGGTGTGGAAAAAATCGTCAGAAGTGAAATGAAAAGCAGGAGATGAGCTGCAGCAGCTTCCTTCAACATCTTAATAAATGAACTGCGGGTGCCAATCCACCTGTCAAGCGTGGCAACTATGGCAAAATCCCCCCCAAGAGCTACTAACTTTTGTGGCAATTTTTGGGGAAGGCACATGTTAAGCAGTAGACTATTGACAGGCTGAAACGAATCCTTACAATACTAGGGTGCTAAGTATTTACTTCTTTACGTTTTCTCTTTGAGAATCAAACAAATAGAAAACTCTTTACGTAGTCACTATACTGAAACAAATTGATTACAAAAATGTCTTATGTTATTTTAATGTAAATGTTTTTTTTTGGTTTCAGGTATGTTATGCATCAAAAAGGGTATGAAAATTAAAAGAAAGGCAGCAGCATCCTTCTGGAACATCTGAATAAATAAACTGCGGTTGCCAACCCGCCTGCCAAGCGTGGTCACTGTGGCGAAATCCCAATAAATGTTTTTCACATTTTTTTTAGTACCAAAGATACCAATCACTTCGAACACGCTGGTTTAATTAATAAACAAATTTAATAAAAGATAAAAGAATCAGATGTATTCGCCATTGAGCTGCGGTATATCGACGACACCTGCATGTCGCGCAACTTTTATACGAAATTTATCAGAGCTTTATTTTAACCACAAAACGAAATTAACGAAAACTTTTTAATGAAATCAATATACATGCCCAACTACACATATTACAAAAAAGAGCCAAGAGCCGGGCGGTCTTTCAGAGCATAGTATGCGAGTGTCGCGTTCGATCCCCGGAGCAGCTAACATTTACATTGTAATTTTTAATTATGGGATATTATGCCACTCCGTAGCGCGGGCAACGCAATCAAAGATGCAATCAAAGAGGGTCCCTCTTTGATTGCAGAGGTGGAGATACTGTGTCCACGTCTTCTTCCAGCAGAGATATACAACATTTCTGCGTACTTTTTAGCAAGCATTTCAAAAAGACTACGGAGTTGCCTGGGTCCCATTTTTAAGGGGTGGATGGCCTGCGGGGAGGGAGCAACTAATAATTTCGCCACTCACAGCCGGAAAGCTGGACTTACTCTGCAAGTATATCGGAGAGACACATGGAGACAATCCAGTCGTACTACTAAGACTTATTTTATCAGTAAGATCGCCATTTCAAAATTACTGACCACCTACCAGGGTGTAGTATTACCTATATATATTATTAGACCAGTGGTAGATTTATGGGTAAGGTTTTGGTGCGGAAGTCCTGCACGGATACCTGGAGGGGGGGGGGGGGGCTTCGAACGATGAAATGCAACAAAGGGGTTATATCGCACTCCTGCCGGCCAAAACTCCACGGTACTCTTCTCATCGACATTCGTTGAGACTACCAGGAACGCTTTCGTACACTACCGCAGTCCCAACGGCGATGGCCTTTTGTGGGCCTCTTGTAATTCTGGGGTGGAGCTGAAGCTTACCTATTCTTCATAGAGACGACTTCTCGAGGCGTTAAATTTGGTAATAATTTTTGGTATCAAACGGACGGTGAATCATGTGTTGTTAGGTGTGTGTCTTACGTGATCTCTTATATGAGGAGGCAGAGCTCGATAGGCTTTTCTCCGGCGCCCGACTCTCCGACTATGAAACGTTAAATTTTATTTTTTAAAAATTTATTTTTAAATTTTCGTAGAAGGCAGCGCTTCACGACCTTTTGCTTATTAACATCGCTTGCTCGTTAACCATCTCCTACCATAACTTTTTAGGCACAGTTTGAGTACCCAGAAGTATTTATCATGCCACTATATGCTACTAATAGCCTTATCAGTATTATATGAAAAAGTGTCTTTACCTCTACGCAACTAGAGTGTAAAAAGCATTTGTTGCGACATCTATGTCGCATAAGAATGTCAACATAAGAAGCTGAAGAAATATTTCATACATTCCGTAATCGCGCTATGAAAGTTTTCTGAGATGCGAACTATATATATAACATCTAAATATTACTAGTTGGAGAAGACGACCTCCCCAGGTCAGACCATTCGATCTGGTGGGTACCTACCCTTTTCATTGGCAATATCATCAGTCATAATGGTAACTCCGGTATGATCATCCGCAGCCAGCTTCTCCGAACCACAGCACCAACTTCATCGGCAGTCATTGCAGTCTTAGCACCAGACTACTGTCGGCACAACGCGTGCTTTCTAGTCTGTCGGCCACCGAGAAGCATCAACGGCGGCCCCTCTGCTCAGGCTTACTACTGCGGCATCAACACTGTCTCTGTATGTCTCGAGGCACTGAAGACTCTGGACACTGGTTCACCGCAACGCCAGACTGCGCCTCATCGCCTGACGTCACAAGTTCCCCACGCTTTACATTATATAATCGCGCTATGAAAGTTTTCTGAGATGCGAACTATATACACAACATCTAAATATTACAAGTTGGAGGAGACGTCCTCCCCAGATCACACCATTCGATCTAGCTATCCTTTTCATATCCTTATATCCTTAAAACTTTATGAAATTAAACTTTACATACATACATACATAAGATCACGACTGTATCCCATAAGGGATAGTCAGAGACTGGGCACTTACTGCAAAAACAGATGACTGCCACAATCCACGTTTCACCAAAACAATATAATGCACTTGGTGTGATAGGTGGTGAGCCCATCGCCACCATGCGCTGTTGGGTGCACAGTGCAGTTTAATTCCTTACTCGCCTTTTATGGGATCCATTGGATGAGATGGAGTGGTAGTATTCTTTTAACGAGCCGCCACCACACTTTACACAAATAAGAAAACAAATAATGAGATCTAGATTCAAAATAACCATAATTAGAAAACAGTTTACATAATTAGAATACGTAAATATGTTTAAGTAATATATTATCTGTGATCTTGTGTTACCTGGTTTTAGGACCTGTTTTCCAATTCCCAGCACATACGGCCAACTAAACAAGCGAGTCTGAACAAACAGACGCGGACCGCGCTCTCCGATACTAATGCACAGCTGCATAGCAAAACACATCGCTTGTAAACAGGGGAAACTTTACTGGAATAGGATTTGTGTAATCCTCGACCGGAGGTTCAGCAAATACAGCTTCAAGTGTACAAGTATCGGTTACAGAATGTATAAATGTTACTTTTGACTTGGGGATCAGCATTCTTTGTCCGTTTTGTTCTTAAGAGTTGGCTTATATTTCTATCAGTAATAAATTTAGTTTGTTTATTATGTGGTGTAACATTTTATAGAAATGTATAATTTCAACTTCGTTCATCTTAAAAGTCTGTGGATCCGTTTGTTCGCCTGTCGCATCCAAATGCACACAAATGCATTATATTAAATTAATCCATATCTTTTTTCACATATATTATTGTTGTACTCGTATTATTTATTATATATTTATTCTTTTAAATATTTGTTTCGATATATATATCAATAATTTTATATTGATATCCAAAGAGAGATATACTGGAAGTATTCTCTCTGCTGTATTTTATAAACGCGGATATTTTATACATTTTAATATTTTACACACACTTTTAAATGACGACAAAATGTTAAAAAAACACAAGCCCCTGTGAATCGAACGCGCACTTGGCCGTCTTTAATATCATCATGATCATCATTTCCGCCTATATATGATCCGCTGCTGAACATAGGTCTCGCCCATAGATTGCTACAAATTTTTAGCTCCCATTTTGGGGGATTTTGCCATAGTTGCCACGCTCGGCAGGCGGGTTGGAAACCGCAGTTCATTTATTCAGATGTTCCAGGAGATGCTGCTGCCCATCTCCTGGTTCTTATTTTTCCTCCGTCGACTTTTACGACACCCGCGGGATGAGATGGGGTGGTAGATTCTCTTAAGCCGCCACCACACCGACACTTACATATTTATAATAAAATGTAATAATAGCGAAAAGTGGGCTATGGATGTGCTCTCTGCATGCAAAATTGTTGATATGTATATAACTAAGTTTAGTTTACCAAAAAAAATCATAAACTGTTTTTTATTGAACAATGTGTAATATTGACGTTATTTTAATTATAGACTGTTCAGATAAGATTTTTAAACATTTAAATGAAATACATCATGATAAAAAAACTTAAGGTTATACTATAATTGTGTTAGCTGCTATAAGCTCAATAATTCTATAATTCACAATTTAAGCGACAGCATTGGACTAACTTGAATTAATCAAAGTCATAACTCAAGCTAAGCTGCTTGATCTTGGTGTAAGTGGAAGCCAACATTGTCTGGTAGGTCCCATATTTCGTGCTAAACCAATAAGATAACTGTTATCTCTAAATGCAAACATTTCCTTTGTAAATATTATTTTAAATTCAATGAATTAAAATTCGAATTACATTTTTTGATATACGATTACAATATTATAACAATAATTTTTGAATCTATACTAATATCATGCAAAAGTTACTTTCTTTTTTTTTCACAACCAGAACACAGAAGCACAGACAGTACAACGTCTGCCCATAACAAATGCTGTAACACTCAGAACATTTCTGTGTGGCACCACATTGCGCCCGTCACCCTGAGACATCAGTTCTAAGGTCTCATATGCCCAGTGATTACGCTAGCTCACAGTGCCCTTCAAACCGAAACAGCAATGTTTGCACACTACTGCTTCACGGCAGAATAACTGGCCCTGGGGTGGTACCATCCTAGACGGATTCCTGTATAGGAATCCTACCACCAATGAGTTAGTAATCTGAAATTGCGGTTAAAACTAATAACGACCATTTAAATTTTATAGAAATCAATCAACTAACAAAAACAGCGCGGAAATGCTGCAACACGAAGCTTCCGAAGTTTATAGACAGTTTCTAAGCAGACAGTGTCTAAATAGCTAAGTCGACTTGGACTTCGTACTATCGTGAAGACTTTTATTCTTCAAATCCGTTGTGTACAAAGCGATCCAAACGACTGTAGTGAATCAGGTGCGTTGCGAAATTACTTTGCAAGTGTCATACTCGTAAAAGAGAAGTTTCTCGCTTTTACAACGTTCCTGCTACAAACAGATTTTCTAAGTTCAGCCAATTTATGCTTCATACCTACACCAATATCGTCTAGCAAGTATTCACACATTCCTACAGTCACGCCTCTTTCTCGAATAAAGGGTAGTCAGGGGCCACACACGTAGTCCTTTTCTTTTTTTGATAAAGTGACGAAACGGGCAAAACGTTCACCTAATGGTAAGTGCAACGTCTGCCCGTAACAAATGCTGTATCACCCAGAACATTTCTGTGTGACATCACACTGCGCCTATCACCCAGAGACATAAGTTCTGAAGTATCATATGCCCAGTGATTACGCCAGCTCACAGTGCCTTCAAACTTAAACACAATATTGTTTGCACTACTGTTTAACGGCAGAATAGCTGGTCCTGGGGTGGTAGTGGTGCTAGACGGACAAAGGAAGCTTACTACCAGTCGGCCTCGCTGAAACGAGATTTAACGGGTGGCGAATGCCGTAATGAGACGAGAGAAAGAGACAAAAAATTCTTACACCCTATTGCATTCCTACGATCTGTATAGCGGCAGCATTACATATTATGCTGCTTTTCTGCACGAGTAAAGGCCGTCCGTAAAATACCTTAGTCTTACGACGCCTCGGTAGGAAAGAGGTAGGTGCTACTCTGCGCAATACCTATCGGATATACTGGTGGTAGGATTCCTATGCAGGAATCCATCTAGGTAGGTACCACCCCAGGGCCAGTTATTCTGCCGTGAAGCAGTAGTGTGCAAGCATTGCTGTGCTTCGGTTTGAAGGGAACTGTGAGCTAGCGTAATCACTGGGCATATGAGACTTAAGAACTGATGTCTCAGGGTGAAGGGCGCAGTGTTGTGTCACACAGTAATTTTCTGGGTGACACAGCATTTGTTATGGGCAGACGTTGCACTTACCGTCAGGTGAACGTTTTGCTTGTTCCGTCACTTTTATGAAATAAAAAAAAAAAAATTAAATGGCAGGAACGTGAAACGCATTCGCGACGCTTGCTCGGCTCCGAGATATGTGATATACGCGTAAATGCTCCGTCGGTGCAGTCCTGCCGATCTTCAAAGCCTTTATTTAGCATGTTATACTGATGGCAGAATTCCTATCCAGGAATCTGTCTAGGTACCACCGCAGGGCCATTTATTCTACCGTGTGCGAACATTACTATGTTTCTATTTGTCGAGTACTTCCCTGAGATTTACTGACAACTAGTGTAATTACTGGATATACAAAACTAAAGAACGAACAGACGTTGCACTTACCATCAGGTGAACGTTTTGCTCGTAACTTTATCCAATAAAAAATAGCTTTCGATTCAAACCTAATTTTGTCACCCAGAACACCTCCGTGTGACACCACACTGTATCCATTACCTTGAGACATCAGTTCTTAAGTATCATATGCACAGCGATTACGCTAGCTCTCAGCCTTCTAACCGAAACACAGTAATGTTTGCACACCACTGCTTCACGGCATAACTTTAATTAATTTATTTATTAAGAAACTCAACAGCTTATTCCACAGTAGATATTCACAAACTCTTCAGCTAATGACAGAGTTCCACGACGAGACATGTTCCTGGGTATTTATTTCACATAAAGCTTATTTACTAAGTGTAGGTACTATACTCTCAATGTCACAACAATATGTGTTGACGTTCTCTATCACTTACAAAAATAAAAATAAAAAGTTTCAGCCTATAAATGACTCACTGCTGAGCACAGCCCTCCTCTCATTTCTGAGAGGGTTTTGGAGCTACGAAGAATCCGCCACGCTGCTCCAATGCGGGTTGGCGGACTGCACGTGTCTTCGAAATATTTTTTTATTCCTCAGACATGCAGGTTTCCTCACGATGTTTTCCTTCACCGCCGAGCACGTGGTAAATCAGCACTTAAAATTACACTTAACAATTTTAGTGGTGCCGGCACCGGGAATCGAACCCAGGTCACTCGCGTACTATGAAATTTAAAGCGAGCGCCTAGCCCCTGAGCTACCACGGCTCTTGTTCTCTCTAGTCACTTACAAAGCTTTGATATAATACAATGAGATCATAAAAGTAAACAAGATCCAAAACTAAAAAAAATCTGATCTGTGAGTGAAAAATTAATTTTATTATGTTCATAGGGATAGGTTAATATAAGGTGAACATATACATGGTAGATATTCATGGATATGTATATTATAAAGTTTTAATTTCCCCTATAAGGTTATCTTTATTTATTTGCACGTCAAAATGGATGAATGAGAATGACTGTTGATGATGTTTTATGACTTACGTACCAACAAATACACACATATACTGTTAGATCTTTTCTCTTTTCCTCCTCAAATTCTTAAAACAATTTCAACATTTCACATATTTTAAACACAATTTGTTGTCAATGTTAACTGCTATTACGGATAATAGAGATGCGAATCAGATGGTCCAGTGAAACTCTTAATGGTAAAGTTGAAACTATATTTGGACAGAGTATCGTTCTAGTACACGTTTTCAGCAGTACTCACTTCATTTAGTTACGAAGGACTTAAAGTCACAGTAGTGATTACAACAACTTATACTATTAAATGACTTAAATATAACTGTGCGCCGCGGTTTTACCCGCTAAAATAAGCCGTGATTTCGTAGTACGGCATGGTGCACTGGTTACCTGATCATTAACAGATTAACAGTCTGGCCCTTCACGGTAATGTTCGATTAAGTATTATAAAATAATTATATTCATATCTCCTGAACCATGCAAGAAATCTTAATCAAACATATACGATAATTTAAGTTAAAAATCCTGTTGAAGTCTCTAAAATTTTCATTGAAATCCCTTGAGCCGTTTCGGAGCCTATTCCAGACAAAATATCAGACAGACAGGTAAAAATTCTTTAAAAGGTAATTTATGATTAGGCATCGCATAAATAGCAGGTTCACGTAAATATCATTTTGAAACATTGATTTTGAAATCACAGACAGACACTTCAATTTTATTATTTTTTTATAGTACAGTATAATGTTTAATTTACTCATTATTCTTATTTACTTAAATTATTATTATCCTCTTATTTATATTCCTCATAGCCTTTAATTAGTGTTGCCAGTAGTATGTAGCACTTTGTTAATACGAGACTTACGTAGTGAAATTAAAATTCTCAGATGTGCATACATTTTAGATTTTAGCGCGACAATGTACGTACGAGTATGAGATATTTCTTGAGACTCTTTTGTGACAACCTAGATGATGCTACATCACTCCCCCACTGAAACTGAAAGTCGTAGTAGGCATGGGGATCTCGAGACGCCAGGCGATGGTGTGCAGTTTTTTGACGTTTGAAGCTATGTACAGGGTCTTCAACAGATACAGTATTAATACCCGCAGGAGTCATCCTGAGGAGAAAAGTCGCCGTGAATGGTCCCAAATGGCTGCGATACCAGGAAGCAAGCAATGTGCCGACAGTAGTCTGGTGCTGTGACTGCATGGCTGTCGTTAACTTTGTTGTTGTGTTTGAAAAAAAACTGGCTGCGTTGTTCATATCACGTCGGGATAACCATTGTGGCCGATTGTGGAGAATATTATCGACAAGTTAAAAGGGTAGCTACCCGCCATCCAGTGGTCTAAGTTGGTGAGGGACGTCTCCTCCTTCAGATAGTTCGCATCTCAGAAACTTTTATAGTGCCATGATGGACGATTGAGATATTTCTTGAGCCTCTCATGCGACGACATAGATGTCGCTACGGCTCTTTTCTGTTAACTGACATTTTTGTACTCTATCTAGCTATAACTAATCACTGAGCATAATAGACTTAAGAACTGATGTCTCAGGGTGACATGCGCAGTGTGGTGTCACACAGAAATGTTCTAGGTGACACAGCATTTGTTGTGGGCAGACGTTGCACTTACCACCAGGTGAACGGTTTTCTCGTGTCGTCACTTTAACAAGCAAAAAAAAAACTTTTTTGCAGCAACGAACTTTGATAAATTTGGTTTTAATACCCATGAGATTGTGAGAACCAGCTATACAGAGCTTAAAAAAAAACATCATCATTATCATCATCATTTCAGCCTATGACTAGTCCACTGCTGAACATAGGCCTTCCCTATAGACATCCACAAAAAATTTGTAGCTCTTATTCAGGGGAATTTTGCAAAGTTTGAACAGTAACAAAAAACTGTAACTAATAAACCGTACCGTTGTAACTTTCATACGTTTTGAATAAAAATCGGCAGCCCGTCACCCGCAGACAGAATGAATTGCGCCCACGTCCGCTGCCTGCAGGAATGTGATGACGTGTACTCACTACTACTACTGAACTCAGTCCCGGCTAATGTACATATTTTTTTTTGGTTTTTTTTCTTAAAAAACGACTCCCCACAGTAACATTGCTCCTGTGTCGTGGGTGCATTTTACATACATAAATTCCACATGCACAAACACCCAGACCCGGAACGTCTATCTGTAGGTCATACAAATACTTGTCCCGAGCAGGAATCGAACCCCACGACCCGCGGCGCGGATGTCAAACGCTTAACCACTGCGCCAACCGAGCCGACAAATATATAGTGCATATGTTTCAATATTTCTTTGTCACTGGCTAGAAACTTTTTTTACTTTAACAATGGTTTAAACGTGACGTGACGATTTGAGTCACAGTCGAAGCTATAATTTTTTCCAAATCGCAGATTGTTTGTTTTCGGGTCTGCTTGTGTTGTGCGTGTGAAATGTATGTGCGTATAATTATTTAATAAAAAATCCGAATTCCACGCAGTAGCTCAAAACAGATTTTTTCATTTTTTCATCAAAACTTGACCAATTATATGGAACTATCCTTATGATTTCCTCTTCCCGTAAAAAAAATCATTAAAATAGGTGCATTAACAAAGAAGTTATGCCTGAACGCACATCCATACTAATATTAAAAGTCACAGGTCTCCTCACATTTCCGAAAGGAAGGAAAAATACTTTACTTTTATAAAAGTAAAAAAAGTAAAGTTCTATCCTATAAATGTCCCACTACTGAGCACAGGCATCCACTCATTTCTGAGAGGGTTTTGGAGCTAGGAAGAATCCGCCACGCTGCTCCAATGCGGGTTGGCGGACTGCACATGTTTTCG
This sequence comes from Luehdorfia chinensis, assembly GCA_019845155.1. NCBI lineage: Eukaryota > Metazoa > Arthropoda > Insecta > Lepidoptera > Papilionidae > Luehdorfia > Luehdorfia chinensis. The sequence goes on from JAHVAK010000580.1 coordinate 203,662, forward strand.
AAATATTTTTAATTCCTCAGACATGCAGGTTTCCTCACGATGTTTTCCTTCACCACCGAGCACGTGGTAAGTCAGCACTTAAAATTGCAATTAACAATTTTAGTGGTGCCAGCACCGGGAATCGAACCCAGGTCACTCGCTACTACACTCGCTACGGCATTATGAAATTTAAAGCGAAATTTAAAGCTCAAAACAGAGTAATTTTTTCATTTTTTTGATCAAAACTTGACCAATTTTATGGAACCATTCCACACCACAAATCATTAAAATCGGTTCATTAACAAACAAGTTATGCCTGAACGCACATCCATACTAATACTATAAATGCGAAAGTAACTCTCTCTGTCCGTCTGTCTGTTTGTTACCTTTTCACGGTTCAAACGAATCTATCTTGACGAAATTCGGCAAAGAGCTAGCTTGAATCCTGGAGACGGACATAGGGTACTTTTTATCCCGGAAAATCAAATCGTTCTCAAGTAATATTTAAAAAACCTATATCGAGGATCGATTATCTGGCAAGTTTTTACACTTACATCTTATTATTTTAAAGATTGGCAATTATCTTCGTGGCGTTACGTGACGTGGCTTCAGTATTAGATTTATCTATACTTACATTTTAATAAAGGAGAGAAATATATTATAAATAGTCTAACTAAACTCGATAAAATCCGTAAAATTAGTTTCATTTCAAAAGTCACAGGTCTCCTCTCATTTCTGAAAGGGAGGAAAATTACTTTAATTTTATAAAAGTAAAAAAAGTAAAGTTTCAGCCTATAATGTCCCACTGCTGAGCACAGGCCTCTCATTTCTGAAAGGGGTTTTGGAGCTAGGAAGAATCCGCCACGCTGCTCCAATGCGGGTTGGCGGACTGCACATGTCTTCGAAATTTTTTATTTCTCAAACGTGCAGTTTCCTTCACGATGTTTTCCTTCACCGCCACTTAAAATTTCAATTCACAATTTTAGTTGTGACGGCACCGGGAATCGAACCCAGGTCACACTAGCTGCTACCGCGGCCGTATAAATACAGTATAAATACGAATATAATTACTACTATCAAAAGTTCAGAGATATTTTACCAAATATTTGGATATAAAAAAGGCTAAAACTTAGCAAGTAGTTGAAGTAAACATGAATAAGTATTGTTTCTTAACTTTCAGAAGTTAAAATAAATTACGAAAATGATCATAAAGTTATACTCCGCGTGGCGCAGAGCCAAGAATGCTAGCTGCATATCGTCGCTGAATGGTTAAAACATTAGAGTGAGAAAACAACAATCCCTTGTGTTAATTGCGATACTGTTATGTATTGTAAATATTTTATACCAGATATTTTTTTCATTATTATTATTGGATAAAGTGATGAAATGAGCAAAAAGTTCACCTGATGGTAAGTGCAACGTCTGCCCATAACAAATTATGTGTAACCCAGAAAATGTCTGTGTGACACCACACTGTGTCCATCACCCTGATACATAAGTTCTTAAGTCTCATATGCCCAGTGATTACGCTAGCTCACAGTGCCCTTCAAACCGAAACACAGTAATGTTTGCACACTGCTGCTTCACGGCAGAATAACTGGCCCTGGGGTGGTATCTACCTAGACGGATTTGTGCATAGCAATCCTACCACCAGTAAATATGATGATGAAATGATGTTCTCCTAGCCGATTTCGACCACGGCGACAACTTCCGACTGCAAGAACCATCAACTGCGCAGGAGATATTATAGTGCCAAAAGTGTACGCTGTTGGCGCGTACACTTGTGGACTCAGAGGCACTCACTCGTCCCGACCTACCCGCGCTCGATGTAACGCTGATGCGATAAGATCGGAGGTAGGCTATATAAAATACTAGAATTATACTTTATAAAATATTACATACATACATACATAAGATCATGACTGTATCCCATAAGGGGTAGTCAGAGACTGGGCACTCACTGCAAAAACAGATGACTGCCACAATCCACGTTTCACCATAACACTATAATGCACTTGGTGTGATAGGTGGTGAGCCCATCGCCATCATGCGCTGTTGGGTGCACAGTGCAGTTTGATTCCTTACTCGCCTTTTACGAGATCCATTGGATGAGATGGGGTGGTAGTATTCTATTAACGAGCCGCCACCACACGGCAAAACATTAAGTAAACGATAGGTACACATAAAGTATATAAAATATTAAGTAAACGATAGGTACACATAAAGTATATAAAATATTAAGTAAATGATAGGTACACATAAAGTATATAAAATATTAAGTAAACGATAGGTACACATAAAGTATATAAAATATTAAGTAAACGATAGGTACACATAAAGGTTTTAACGTTACGCGTTTATTGGGTATTCCTTTATCCTTCAGTTATTTTACTTTAAATGGTAAAGTAACTGCCTATTGCCGTCACACTGCTAAGCACAGCTCTCTTATATCTGAGAGGATATTGAGCCGAAAGGAGTCGACCACGGTGCTCCTATGCGGGTTGGCGGTCTTCACAGACTATTTCTCAGACATGCCGATGTTTCCATTTACCGCCAAGCACGTGGTAAATCATACGTACATACAGTCACGCCTTTTTCACATACAGGGGATAGGCAGATACCACATCCGTAGCCTACTTCTCGCCCGCGGCAATAGTGACATGACGGGTGGCGACCCACGTTGCCGCCATTTTGACATTAGTCAAAAAATTCTTACTCTCCATTGCGTTCTCACGAACAGTATAGTGACAGCATTGCATATTCTGGTATTATTCTGCACAAATGCAGGATGTCAGTACAATCCTTACAACCTTAGTCGCCTTTTACCATACCTCGGTAGGAAAGACCCTATCGTGTCATTTCTGAGAGGGTTTAAAGGCCGGAGTCCCCTCGCTTCTCTAGTGCGGGTTGGCGGATTTCACATGTCGTCGAAAAATTTCCTTGCGACTTTTTCTTTCATCGCTGACCTTTATTTATGGGTAACCCGCGCCTTAGGCTCCCGAGATAGATTCCGGTATGGACCTGTTACATCTATGTAATGTATATAATAATCATGACCCATGTCTACTACGACTATAAATGCCGAATAAGTAATTTCACTCCTAGGTTGATGTTTCGAGTCCCACGATAGTCAGTCCGAGTCCAATCTCCTTCCGCGACGCCCCTGCACCATTTTTCGGGAATAAGTTTCACAAGTGTAATAAGTTTAATAAGTTCAACTTGTATTTCTACTAGTGTACAACAAATAAATCTTTTTTTAAAAACCAAATTCCAAGAACCCATATAACAGACCGTTACCCAGTGCGCGTTGTAATTTACTCAATGGTGCCTGAGTAGACCCTGGCTTAGTCAGTGACTTCAATCGATGGTAGCCCAGGTCACGCACTATGAAATTTATAGCGATCGCTACCCTCTAAGCCACAACGACTGGCTTCCAAAAACCTTGGAAGCCAATTTGACCTGAACGCCGGCGTGCTTGCCGGCGTGAAATACTAGAGCGGGACAGTATTTCACGCCGGCCCATCGCCTGCAACTTTGCAATGTGCAAGTTCGGCCTCACATGGAATACTGTTCTCATCTATGGGCTCATTCCATTTGATCGAATCCAACATAAAGCGGCTCGAACAACCGAACATTTGGAGTGTTCCGAGAAGTTGTTCAGATTAATTCCTGCTGCTATTCGGCACCACCTGGATGACTGGCATTCCACCACTGTAGGCTTTGCCAGAAATTTTCTGCCACGCACAACCACTTTGTTAAATCTGCTGCCGCTAGCAGCCGGACCGATACGACTGAGGGACCTTAAAAAAGAGCCTACTCCTTTCTCGAAGGCCGGCAACGCACCAGAAATTCCTCTGGTATTGCGTGGGATATGTTCATGGGCGCCGGTGCTCACCTACGATCAGGTGAGCCAGAAAATTTCTGTGTGACACTACTAAGAATATTTAAGTAAGACGCTATTCAAATATTTAAAGGCGATTCTTATAAAATGTTAAAGCACTTATCACTGTCGCCTTTAAATCGCGTTCTTTATGACCCCATATGACTCAAGTTAAATTACATATATTATTATGATTTTGTCTGATATCAGTACGCTTTCCCCACTTTCATCATTTTAAAATATCTTCCACGTTTCATACAGATGCTAACAAAGGTGTCGTGGTGAAAACGCCCAAGACATTTCAATATAATGAATTTAACGTGTTCTTCAACAGAGACTGTGCGGCTCAGTCGTCTGCTTGCTGAAATGTGTTCTCGATTCGTATGCAAGCAGAAAGTAAATTCGTGAGTCCCTTAATGAATACTTTCAGATGTTTTTTCCATTCTAAAAGGAATATCAGATAATTGACTTTTACTGCCACACCTGACGTCTACTGTCGCGGGTTCCGGGTTCGGGTGTGTAAAAACACAAATTGTTCATTTTCAGGATGTGTTGCGATAGACCTCCTCCAACATTATCGCATGAGAGGGACATCGGTTGCGGGTAAGTAAGGACGAGTGCCTCTGTGTGCAGGTACACTTGTGGCACTGTAATATTACCTGCACAGTTGATAGGTTCCGACAGTATTTAGACTCTGTCGCCGTGGTATTTTATTAATATATAGAAATAATCATCATGTCCCTTATCAATTTGACTCGCGGCCTTTCATAAATAAAGTGGGCTTAATCTAGTGAAGTTCGTTGACCCGTGTCCAAAGACAATCTGTGAAGAAGGTATTCATATAATTATCATCATCATCATCATTTCAGCCTATCACTAGTCCACTGCTGAACATAGGCCTCCCACATAGATTACTACAAAAGTGTGTAGCTCTCATTTTGAGGGGAATTTTGCCATAGTTGCCACGCTTGGCAGGCGGGTTGGCAACCGCAGTTTATTTATTCAGATGTTCGAGGAAGATGGTGCTACCCATCTTCTGGTTTTAATTTTCCCACTGTCGCCTTTTACGACACCCACGGGATGAGATGGAGTGGTAGATTCTCTTAAGCCGCTACCACACGGCATATAATTATACCATGACCTTAATATGTAGCGACGTTTATGGAATGAAGCATCTGGGAACGTTAGATAGAACCGACTAAGTTAAATCCATTAAAAATTTTAGAGAGACTAAAGGTCCAGCAGTAGGCTGTCTATGGGCTTATGATAATTATGAAGGACTGGGACAAAGGAAATGAAAATCCAAAATGATAACTTATACGCAAATTACGTATTTTTTTTATTTGATACGGTGACGAAACGAGCAAAACGTTCATTTGATGGTAAGTGCAACGTCTACCCACAACAAATGCAGTGTCACCCAGAACATTTCTGTGTGACACCACACTGCGCCCTTCACCCTGAGACATACGTTCTTAAGTCTCATATGCCCAGTGATTACGCTAGCTCTCGGTGCCCATAGAACCGAAACACAGTAATATTTGCACACTACTGCTTCACGGTAGACTAACTGGCACTGGGGTGGTACCTACCTAGACGGATTTCTGCATAAGAATCCTACCACCAGTAACGCATATTGACGTGGAGTTGCAGAAACCGACCCGACGCAATCAACAATCTAAATCTTAAATATAAAAAAAAATTGCGCTACTTTCTAACAATACCATTTTCTGAAACTAAGTTTACGGATTTTATCGCGTTTAATTTATTACTATTTATAACCCGACGTTTCGAGTGCTTTACAGCACCCATGGTCACGGGAGGACTGAGGTGACAGATGTCCTGATGTCATAGTTAACCTGGGGTACCTTCAGCTTTTAATTATTATTTTTGGGTCCGATCTACGCAGAAAGAGCTAACTGTGTCTTGAAGTCTTGCAGTAGTATGCTTGGTTTTTGATTTAATTTTATTTATTATTGGATCCCAAGCTGGTGGTAATACCCAACCATCTTCTCTATTGAAATTAGGATGTTTTTTGATTTCAATAGCCTCGCGAATCATCCTTGGTAGGAATCGGTGTTCTTTTGCAAGGATCTGTGGTTTATCAAATCTGATGTAATGGTTGGGATGATCCAGAACATGGTCACAGACTGCAGACTTCCTAGAACGACGATGCTTCACGTCAGCTATGTGTTCTTTTACGCGGGTTTTAATCGATCTTTTTGTTTGGCCTATGTAAGAGAGACCACATTCACAATCTAGCTTGTATACTCCTGCGTCCTGTAGAGGGATGTTACACTTGACAGATGGTAAAAACTGACTTATCTTCTTCGGCGGTTTGAAGAATGTTTTTATGGAAGCCCGCTTCAAGATATAGCCAATCTTGTCCGTGACTCCTCTGACATAAGGTAGAACAGCAGGCACACGCTCGACTGTGGCCGGTTTCACTCGGTCACTGCGACGTAGGCGCGGAACCCGAAGCTTGTTGTCGTGCAAAACTTGCTTGACATGTTGAAGCTCGGCGGCCAGGTGTTTCCTGTCACAGATTCCTCGTGCTCTCTGAAACAAGGATTTACCCACGGTAGCTGGTAACTAGCTTCTCCAGGTCGGTAACTGGCTTCTCCAGTAAATCCAAGATTCTACAAGCGGTATGTAGATGATACTTTCACAATTTTACCATCAGATAAAGTAACTGCATTTCTAGACCACCTTAACTCCCTAAACTCTAAAATTCAATTTACAATGGAGTTAGAGGCAAATAACTCTTTAGCTTTTCTAGATGTTTTAGTAATTCGAAATCCTAATAACACCTTGTGTCACACTGTGTATAGAAAAAAGACCCATACTAACAGATATTTAAACGGTGAATCTCACCATCATCCATCACAGTTAGCTACCGTGGGTAAATCCTTGTTTCAGAGAGCACGAGGAATCTGTGACAGGAAACACCTGGCCGCCGAGCTTCAACATGTCAAGCAAGTTTTGCACGACAACAAGCTTCGGGTTCCGCGCCTACGTCGCAGTGACCGAGTGAAACCGGCCACAGTCGAGCGTGTGCCTGCTGTTCTACCTTATGTCAGAGGAGTCACGGACAAGATTGGCTATATCTTGAAGCGGGCTTCCATAAAAACATTCTTCAAACCGCCGAAGAAGGTAAGTCAGTTTTTACCATCTGTCAAGTGTAACATCCCTCTACAGGACGCAGGAGTATACAAGCTAGATTGTGAATGTGGTCTCTCTTACATAGGCCAAACAAAAAGATCGATTAAAACCCGCGTAAAAGAACACATAGCTGACGTGAAGCATCGTCGTTCTAGGAAGTCTGCAGTCTGTGACCATGTTCTGGATCATCCCAACCATTACATCAGATTTGATAAACCACAGATCCTTGCAAAAGAACACCGATTCCTACCAAGGATGATTCGCGAGGCTATTGAAATCAAAAAACATCCTAATTTCAATAGAGAAGATGGTTGGGTATTACCACCAGCTTGGGATCCAATAATAAATAAAATTAAATCAAAAACCAAGCATACTACTGCAAGACTTCAAGACACAGTTAGCTCTTTCTGCGTAGATCGGACCCAAAAATAATAATTAAAAGCTGAAGGTACCCCAGGTTAACTATGACCTCAGGACATCTGTCACCTCAGTCCTCCCGTGACCAAGGGTGCTGTAAAGCACTCGAAACGTCGGGTTATAAATAGTAATAAATTAAACGCGATAAAATCCGTAAACTTAGTTTCATTTAAATGTGTAGTGTTCGCGTAAATATAAGAAATCATTATGAATACCATTTTCTATTCAAAATTACATTATCGTAAAAATTCAAGCAATCAAAATGACATACTTCAGAATTAATTGAACAAAAAACCAGATTACCTAAATAAACTTTTTCACAACTGTCTCCAAACCTCGCCAGGTGAATTTTATAATTCTTCGTTACTTTTAACACCACGAAGCTTAATCTTATTTATTATACCACTACCATGTGGGACCTTTGGGAGAACAAAATTGATTCTAATTATTTAAGTATTCAGTCAATACCATTCTGTTCAAAGTAGTCAGATTACCATATACTAGTGATCCGCCCCCGCTTCGCACGGGTAGATAGATATAAGAAAGATAAATTATTACTTTATTTGGACAAATAGAACAACCAAAATTCCTTACACAAACATTTTTGGTAGCGACCGTACGTTATTTTACCAAAATAATGTTTTATTTAATATATAACATATAAGCCATTAAAATATAGCCAATATTTGATATCGTGGTAGCAAAAAAAAACCGACCGCTCTCGACCGCTGCGCAAACGGGGGCCGCGCACCTCGATGATGCCCAAGTCGCATGAAGCCGGGGCCGCGGCGCGGCGTTCGAGAGACACCGCGGCTTCTGTATTTTTTTTATAGACCGTTTCAAAGTTTTGAATAAAAAAATATTAAATTAAAATTACAAACCATTATTCAATTGTTAGTAGTTTACAAAAAATAATATGAGTAGGTAAGTAATTAATAGATCTTAGTCTATTCGCGAGTAGCGCGGGCGAGCGTAGGGCTGTTGACTCACACCGCGGCATTTTTCTTACATTTAGCATTTTTGTACCTATCGAAACTTCTAAACGGTAGGTCCGATTCGAATAATTTAAAGAGGACTTTACATGTACATAATCAACCTTGACTATGAAACTATTTTATAGGTTAAGGTTTAATATCATGATACGAATGTCATCATCTTTCGATTCTACCCGTGTTTTGATTGACTAATTTGAACAATAAGCGGTTAGTGTGACTTTAACATTTAGACATAGCCTCGCGGACTTTTTTGTGAGTAATGATGAGTACTATGAAAATGTAGTACATTATTTTCTTTATCATCAATAGTTTTTGCAGCGCACGCCAAATAATGACTTCTAACAGTAAATTTTTGATACCTTGAGTTACATCATAGCAATTTTAGTAGGGATCTCGTTTTTTTTAAAATTAAATACAATGTTAGTCGAGGATAATGTAGTTGTATATAGGTGAAAGAATTTTTAAAATCGGTTCAGTAGTTTTTGAGTTTATTCATTACAACCAAACATACAAAAAATCATAATATGATTTTTCAAAAGTAATATTTTAAAGGGGAAAGATATTATCTTTCCTCTTTATAATATTAGTTTAGATTTAGATGAATAATAAATTATATATGAGTAACCTCATTAATTTACTTTGCCATCTTTTCATTACCATTGTTTGAAAGTTGTAAAATATCAAAAATGTTAAGTTCAAGTTTTTCCATTTCCTTTACTTTTGCCACGATGTCAACGCTTCTTCGTTCTTCTTTTTCATAATATATATTCAATTACCCACCCACATATCGCCCACACAAACACTCCCTTATATAGTTCTGACATCAACACTGAGATGCGAGAGTTGAGTCAACACGACATGAGCTCAGTGTTGGCGCCTCGAAGCCGAGAGAGTTGTGGCCACGAAACCAACGACTGTAAGTGATAGAATATAGAAGTATACTATTAACATTTACTAAGCCATTAAGAATAGCTTAAGTTTGACCCAAGATAGATATATGAAAATGCATTTCCATGGTTATAACAATTTTACAAATTGTTACAAGCCTCAATAAAAACTGCTTATGACCAAATATGAACATGTAATTTTTATACAATATGTTAATGATTGACGTGTTCTATTTAAGTTTCTTCGTTTTCCTAAATTCACAAACCATCTACTACATTAATATTACAATTTCATTAAATAAAAATATTTGTGCTGTGTGGTGGCGGCTTAAGAGAATCTACCACCCCATCTCATCCTGTGGGTGTCGTTAAAGACGACAGAGGGAAAATAAAAACAGGAGATCGGCAGCAGCATCTTCCTGGAAAATCTGAATAAATAAGTTGCGCTTGCCAACCCGCCTGCCAAGCACGGCAACTATGGCAAAATCTCCCTGGAATGAGAGCCACAAATCTTGTGGCAATCTATGGGGGATGCCTACGTTCAGCAGTGGAATAGTGATGGGCTGAAGTGATGATGATGTATATGACTGATAATTTTCACATACTATCCAAAAAACCGCTAATTTCATAACCTGAAATGACTCATGTCGAACGACGGCATAAATTATGAATAAACATTATTGTTATGGGGTGTGATGATGGTAGCTGGTATCTCGCAAACACTTCTATCTCGTGTAAGGAAGGATTTCAATATTTATTTATTTATATAATATATAAAAAAAAAATAAAAAATATGTTTTTGTGCACTATCAAATCAATGGTATTTCGGGTATCTATTTCATTTTACATTGTCTTTATTGACTGTATAGGTGCAGTATGTAGACTTAATGCTGTATGCGTATTTATTTGTGGTATTTATGTGTGTTCTCCTGTGTCCGACACTGCATATGCCACTTTCTTCATTATTATTTCATCAGTTACATCAGATATGGGAAGATGAAGACAATTGAGTGCTTTAGTATTTATGCTTATACTAACGGAATTGTACCTAATATATCCCGCACTCATGTCGCATGGTGGCGATGGGCTTACCACCTATCACACCAAGTGTATTATATTGTTTTGGTGAAACGTGGATTGTGGCAGTCATCTGTTTTTGCAGTGAGTGCCCAGTCTTTGACTACCCCTTATGGGATACAGTCGTGATCTCATGTATGTATTTATTTATTCAACTTTTACACACTATGTATTATAGGCGGACTTAATGCCTGAGGCATCTCTACCAGTCTACCTAAGGGCGATGCAGAGACAGAAAGAGGTAGGTGTTGTAGGAATTTAATACAAGGGGGGAAAAAATTAATATAAATACATAATATATACTAAACACGTCCGCGTCTGTTTTAGATCGTTATTACGTGTCTAAAAGTTATTGAGAAAATTGTTTGCAAATCTTAATTATACTTATGTAAAAATCAACACGAGATCTTCACGAGATCATCAGGAGGGCACGCCCTCCTTTGATGACGTAACCTTTTCAGTGATCATATTCAGCCTGCGGTTCCACTGCTTGATATAGTGTGACAAGAAGTCTAATATAAATACAAATAATAGAATCTAAGTGATATAGTTTAACTGGTGGTAGGATTCCTATGCAGGAATCCGTCTAGGTAGGTACCGCCCCAGGGCCAGTTATTCTGCCGTGAAGCAGTAGTGTGCAAACACTACTGTGTTTCGGTTTGAAGGGCACTGTGAGCTAGCGTAATCACTGGGCATTTGAGACTTAAGAACTGATGTCTCAGGGTGACGGGCGCAGTGCGGTGTCACACAGAAATATTCTGGGAGACACAGCATTTGTTGTGGGCGGACGTTGCACTTACCATCAGGTGAACGTTTTGCTCGTTTCGTCACTGAGTACAATAAAAAAAAAAGTCCCACTTAGCTCGATCTTCTGCTTTGCGCATCCAGTTGCTGCCAGCCGTCTTTGACAGATGATCGCTCCATCTTGCAAAAAGGGCGTCAAACTCTACATTTTCCTAGACGCGGTTTCCCCTGTATGAGTCGCCTACTGCAGCGGTGGTCACCTTGGCAAATAAGACCAGCCCTTTCCACTTTAGTTGGCAAACACGAAAAGCTATGTCGGTGACGCTGGTCCTCCGGCGGATTTCTTCATTACGAATCTTATTCATATCCGTCAGAGAAACCTCAACCATGGCTTTTTCCATTACTCTCCGAGTACTTATGACATAATCGACTTCAAAAATGATTTTCCAGGGCCACGAGAGCAGTGTGGTGCCACACATAAAAGGTCCGGGTGTCACAGCAGTTTTTATGGGCAGACATCGCACTTACCATCGGGTAAGCGATTTCTTTGACTCGTCAATTTCATCCATTTTTTTTATAAATGACGAGACGAGCAAAACGTTCAGCTGATGATAAGTGCAACGTCTGCCCAAAACAAATGCTGTGTCACCCAGAACATTTCTGTGTGACAGCACACTGCGCCCGTCACTCATAGACATCAGTTCTTAAGTCTCATATGCCTAGTGATTACGCTAGCTATCAGTGCCCTTCAAACAGAAACAAAGTAATGTTGCACACTACTGCTTCACGGCAGAATAACAGGCCCTGGGGTGGTACCTACCTAGACGGATTCCTGCATAGGAATTCTACCACCAGTAAGAATCCTGCCACCAGCAGGAATTGTATTACTGAATACGAGTACCTTAAAATAAACAAACGCAAACGGTTATGTTGGGCGCGTTATTCATAAAACTGCCACCTTCTTCGGTCACAAAGGAAGCATAAACTGTTAAACGGGAAATTAAATCGTAAATTTAAGAAAAATACCTATAAATTACTACCTTGGGGTCGTGTTTTGTGTCCGGTACTATTTTATATCGAGATAATGTCGTAATAAAATGGAAATTAGTTAGTTACGATTGAAAAATATTCCAACTCTTCGCGACGCGCTCCAAATTGTGATTTAATTTTAATTTTAAAAACAAATTCCATGCACCAACCACCACTAGCTGTTTCACCACCTGTTTAGAATAACAACTCTTAGCCGATTTTAGACCACGGCGACAATGCTCAAATTCTGTCGAAAGCCAACATCTGCTCAGGAGATATAATAGTACCACAAACACGGAGGCTCACTCGTTCTATCCTACTGGCGCTCGATTTATAGCCCTTGCGATAAGAGAGAGAGAAGGTTGGAGGTATGCAGTGTCAGAGATGCGGTCCTTAAGAATATTAGAATAGCATTATTATTATTGTTATTTTCCTATAGAATCTCTAAGACCGCACTGTTCTTTGCCGCGTTTCTTTACTGATTGTACGTATTTAGTTTCATTATAGAAATAGACATGTATAACGTATATCTCAGGGTGACAGGCGCAGCGCTGTATTACACAGAAATATTCTGAGTAACACAGCACCTGTTATGGGCAGATGTTGCACTTACCAAAAGGTGAACGTCTTGCCCGACTTGTCACTTTATCCAATGAAAAAAAAAACGAAAAATATATAGTAGTCTTGACGATTACTTTCTAAAGTTAAAATTCAATTAGTTGTAATTTAAGTATTAATGTATAAACAAATAATAGATGCATCGCATGCCTGGCATGTTAGAAGCCGCGTTCGTGTTTATTACGCCACAAGGCCCGCAAGGAATGTGGTTTGTAACTGATGTTACGTAGTATTTATGCCTTGCTCCGTTGAATATATTATGATATTACAAGCATCTGTGATTTGCAACATAGGAGAAGAAAAAATGTTTTTACATCTTCCGTCAGATTTGCTTGTCGTCAGTAATCATTAATACTGACGACGAGACAAGCAAATCCTTCACCTGATGGTATGTACAACATATGTTTTTCTGTTTTTTTTTTATTTGATATAGTGGCGAAACGAGCAAAACGTTCACCTGATGGTAAGTGCAACGTCTGCCCATAACAAATGCTGTATCACCCAGAACAATTCTGTGTGATACCACACTGCGCCCGTCACCCTGAGACATGAGTTCGTAAGTCTCATATGTCCAGTGATTACGCTGGCTCTCAGTGCCCTTCAAACCGAAACACACTACTGCTTCACGGCAGAATAACGGGCCCGGGGGTAGTACCTATCTTTTTTTTTTTTTTTTTTATTTTATTCATTACACATTATACATCTTTTAGTTACTACACATTGCTACTTAAACCCTACAGGGGTTTAACTGTGGCGTGCTCTCACAGTCACACGATGCTATTTATAAAGAAAATATTTTTTTAAGACATATTTACATCTCTTTGAGCTGGACTTACTACTAGTTATCTGACACAGGATTTCATTTGGAAGTTTATTACAATTAGCTGGTAGTATATACTCGCATATCCGTGTTCCGTAAGTATTTACGTATTTGGGCACAACATATGTAGGAAGCCCTTGCAAACCACGCAAGTGATCGGGGCGCAGGTTTTTAACAAGTCGGTGGATATTGTGATACTCCTCGCATAATACGCTCATTTGAACCTTGCTGTAAACATCCACAACCTTACAGTATTTAAACAATGCAGAGTAGTCGTCTCTGTGTTGATTTTTTATCTTTTCGTGTACGATATTCTTGAGTAATGATATCTGTAAGTTGTAGATGGTTTCAACATAGGATTTATATGTACGACCATAGCTACTTAGCCCGTAACCTATAATTGAGTCCGCGAGTGATAAGTACATTAGTCGCAGCGTTGCGTAGGAATCCTACCAATATTCCGGCTCACCTGATGGTAAGTGATCACCGCCTATCAACATCTACAACACCGGAGAAATAGCGGATCCATCGCCAGCCTCTGAAAAATGCATAGGCTCTTTTCTTGTCAGTCCCTAAGTCGAATGGGTCTAGAAAAACCCATGGCGGCAGCAGATTAAATAAAGTGGTCGTCCGTGAAAGAAAATTTCGCGAAAAATGCACTGTGTGAAGGAGTGCGAACCATCAAGGTGGCGACGACGCAATTTCATAGATAGTGAAAATCAGGCCTGGAATTAATCCGAACAATTCCTGGGAACACTCCTCGTGGTAGATCCTGTCTGTATCTCTTCGCAAGGCCAGTGGATCAAGCTGATCGAAAGGACCTGGGATCTACTGTGTAACTCTGGATGGTTTCGGGTTCGGTTTCATTTGATCCCATTAACCAATAAATGAGCTTCATACGCCAAGATGTAACTACGAAACCTACCAGAGTTACAAAATATACCTCCTGGTCGTTGACGGTTCGAGACGCTGTTCTTTGAATGCGGTCAGATGGAAGGAGTTGGCACTGGGGTGCCCCAGTCCAGAGATTTTCCTAGATTCCTATCCTCATTTCATAGATTACCACAATATGTGGGGAAAGATCACAATGAGTATTTTCTGTGTGGCACCACACTGCGCTCGTCACTCTTAAAAATACTAGCTGTACCTTGCGGATTCACCCGCATAAAATAAGCCACGTTACTGCGCTGTAAGGGTACAGTATCGGTCTCAGTAATGTTCAGTTCTCAACGTGCGACTCCATAAGACCGTAGCTTAAAAGTTGATACAAAAGTAATTTTTCAAATCGGATTAGAATGTGTTTAGATAGAACATAGGCCTCCCCTACTGATCGCCACAAAAATTTGTGGCTCTGATTATGGAGGGTTTTTGCCATAGTTGCTACGCTTGGCAGGCGGGTCAACCGCAGTTTATTTATTCAGATGTTCCAGGAAGATGCTGCTGCCCATCTCCTGGTTTTGATTTTCCCTCTGTCGACTTTTACGAAACCCACGGGATAAGATGGGGTGGTAGTTTCTCTTTAGCCGCTACCACACAGCATTCAAACATCAAAACTTTATAATACTAGTAAGATAAATCATATGGAGACAATCAGAGTTAACGCGATGAGCGTGTCGCATAGTATCCAATGATAATTATCGTCATATGCACAGCGACAGATGGCACCATCAATTATCGATATTGACATTTGAACGTGAAATGGTACATATTGTTTGAGATCTCTATAACAGACACTGATTACATTGAAGTACTTGCCAAGCATTGTCTTCATTTCTCAATACCTAATTTTCAATGTACTGTGTATTTGTGTTCTGCGCCATCAATGTTCTATATCGGCGCTCATCAAGTTTGTAGCTCTAATTTTGGAAGGATCTTGGTTGTTACGCTTGGCAGGCGGGTTGGCAACCGCAGTTTATTTATTCAGATGTTTCAGGAAGATGCTGCTGCCCGTCTCTCCTGTTCTATATAGTTCAGTGTATCTTAATGATTTCTTATATTTTTTTGCGGATGTTACACATTTAATTTAACTTTTACGGATTTTATTGCATTAATTTTAAACTATTTACACAAGACTTCAAGACCTAGTAAGCTCATTCTGCGTAGATCGGACTCAAAATAATAATTCACTTAACATACAGACATCAGGTAGTGAAATATTTAAGTCCTCTCGTGACCAAGGGCGCTATAAAGCCCTGAAAACGGCGAGTAACAAATAGTTTAAAAAAAAACACAATAAAATCCCCAAAGTTTAGTTTCATTAAACATTTCTTGTGTACACCGAAACTGGCTCTGGTCAGTATTTGTACTTGTATAATTTATTTTACTTGTTCGCATGATCTGAATAATCAAGGACATAGAAGTTCTTGTGAAAATATACAGAATGTAACAGTTTACATTCGTTGCAACCTATAAATGTCCCAGTGATAAGCTCACGACTGCATCCAATTTTTTAAGGTTGGTTTTGAGTTGGGAAAAGATTTCAAATTTTGTCGCAATATTTCTTATTAGTCATGCAGATTTCCTCATGATGTTTTTTCTTTTAACGCCGAGCACATCCATACAAATAAACAAAATTGAAGTGTCTGTTTGTAATAACACAATAACAGCTTTTTACTCTATGCTGATTTATTTATTTATTTATTTATTTATTTTACTTTAATTAACACGGTTGGAACCAATTACATTAATTAAAGACAACCTATTCATTCTTCTCGCTCACAGAACTTCATACATTCTGACAATATTATTGGCCATTCATCCGCAAACAGGTCACACTCCGGTCTTGTGTCCAGGAGAGCGTTGAGTGCGGTGAGGACGCGAGGAACGGGTGAGTTAGCACGCGCGACGGTGCGCGCCCGCGGCACGGCAAACAGTTTGTGTTTGCGACTACGAGCGTAATTATTTGGCACGAATAATTGACATAGCGCGGCACTCAGATCTGGAGCGTCAATCCTCCCACGAATTATTTTACACGCCATTATGATTTGCTGATATGCTCGTCGAGTTTCCAATGAATTGTAACTGAGGGAGCCAAGGAGAAATTTGGTGGGATATAAATATGGATAATATCCATGAATGCGCTTGTAAGTATATATGATGTAAGTATATACGGTACTGATAAGAAAAAGACAAGTTTTAAATTTTTTGTCGGTCTGTCTGTCGATTTGTTCCGGCTAATCTCCGGAACGGCTGGACCGATTTTGACGAAACTTTTACTTACAGATAGCTGATATTATAGCGGGTAATTTAGGCTACTTAATTTTAGAAAAATAATTGAGTCTCGCGCAAATAATTAAAGCCTCAAAATCAATTTCAAATACGGAAGTAGGGCAGACCGGGGATGGTTGATCACGTTTTTGGTCATCATTTTTTTAAAAAAAAACTATTGCTTTGGTATTAATAAAAAATATTGTTAACTGTGCCAAATTTCATAGTCAATTATAAAAAAAAGGTTCTATGTGGATATTATTTAATAAAATCCGGATTTTTTCAGTTTTAGGAAACCTCTCCGAGATGGTCAACCTGCCCCAATGCCGGGGTAGGTAGACTACTCAACTGTTGCAGGGTGGCTTGAATTACGGGATGACAAAATTTAATTTGTAATAAAAATTTGAAAGAAAGAAAGAAAGAAAGAAAAAACTTTAATAATACATTACTATTAATACTACAACACAACATACATTACAATTCAAAAAAATAAGTAAACAATAAAATACGACGTATTACATTTACAGACGCTGGGTTGTAGCGCTGGGTTCACAGAAATATACTTGGTGACACGGCATCTGCAATGGGCCGACGTTGCACTTACCATCAGGTGAACGTTTTGCTCGTCTCGTCACTTTATCCAATAAAAAAAACCATAAGTTTTACAGAATTCTACCCAGATGGGTTTATTTATAATTTAATGATTAATTTTTATCTCAACTTTGATTTCTTTCGTAAACCATAAATATTTTCGAAAAAATGGGACTATATGGATCATAGTCAGTCTACCAATACGCAATTGGCCTACCAACCCCGACCGGAGCTTTTACTTTCAATTCACTAAACTAAAATGCTTTGCATAACAGTCATAATAAGTGTTTGTATACCTTTAAAAATAATTTACTTTCCATTTCAAATTAAGTTTGTGTGAACTTGACTATAAATTACAATGTAGGAACAAAATAGATGTGTTGATGAAAAACTACTTTGGTATCCCAATTATTGATATTGCGCTCTAAGTGACAGTGAGACATTTCCTCGTGTCTCGCGTTCTGTGCGAATGATCGGTCAGGCAGCAGACTTTCTTTGAGTGCAACGTTGCTTCTCTCACTCAAACCTGCAAGAAGTTAGGAGCATCTAGTCTACCTATCCCAGTCCCCAACCAACCCCGGTCTGCCCTGTACGATATTGATTACTATACTACTGAAAATTTATTACTTATAGTCACATAACACAGTTCACCTACTCTAACATACACACAGACGCACACAAACACGCATACAATCAAACACACGCACATACATTCATACACATCCACACACATCAATACACACGCACTAATGTAACCTATAGTTGGGAAGAACCTAAAGCCTGTAGCATAGTTTATTCTACCAGAGGCATTATATTTAATATTTAACATGGAGCCATGTACAGATTAAAATATTTCATTATTATAATGATTTCTTATATTTACGCGAACACTACACATTTAAATGAAATAATAAAATAAAACGCGATAAAATCCGTAAAATTAGTTTCATTTAAATATTTCATTATTATTTTCGGATATGTTTTTTTTTCAGCACTTTCGCATTTTTATGACGAGAGTGCATTTTCTCCTCCACCTGCATGAATTTCCTAACTATTCGGCATGTGTTTAAAATTGCAGCTTTCTGTAGGTTTACATAAAGGGATTCAAAGAAGATGGTTGGGGGATAACGCCGGTTGTGGAGAGAACTATAGGGATAACATAAACTTTTTCTTGTTTCCAGATTCTTGTGACTTCTTCTTTAAGTTCAGTGTATCTGCTTATATTATATTGTTTTTTGTAGGTTATCGGTGTAAGGAACTGCAATATCGATAAGGTAAAAGTAAAAAGTAAAGTAAAGTTTCAGCCTATAAATGTCCTACTGCTGAGCACAGGCCTCCTCTCATTTCTGAGAGGGTTTTGGAGCTAGGAAGAATCCGCCACGCTGCTCCAATGCGGGTTGCCGGACTTCACATGTCCTCGAAATATTTCTATTCGTCGGACATGCAGGTTTCCTCACGATGTTTTCCTTCACCGCTAAGCACGTGGTAAATCAGCACTTAAAATTGTAGAAAAATATTAGAGGTGCTGGCACCGGGATCGAGCCCAGGTTACTCGCTTACTATGAAATTAAAGGCGAGCGACCAGTTAAGTGATTTTATTTCTTTTATTCTGTTGGGTTAAATCTGGTCTATTGTAGTGGATGGTCCTATCTGTAAGTATAGCGCGATCGTAGTAAAGTTTGTGCGTGTCATTTTCAAGGTGTTTGTGGTGAGTAATTGTAGTAAGGAGTGTTAGTGTTTGGTATGAGATTGTGATTGAGTGCTAACTTTTGATGAATGATGTTTGCTACTTGGTTGTGTCTGTGAGTGTAGTCTGTCTGTGTGAGTGTTGAGCATGCTCCAGTTATGTGTTGTATGGTTTCGGATTGAATATGGCACCAGCGGCATTTATCGTTTGTGATGGTAGGGTCTTTGATGATACATTTCCTGTAGTTTTAGTATTGATTGATCTTATATGGCTATTATGAATCCCTCGGTTTTTGTGCTTTTGGGTGCGATGAAAGCAAAATTTTAGGGTCGAATACGAGTGCAACGTTTCCTTCAAATTTCTGTTATTCTTACGTACCTTCTACTGGTAGTAGGATTCCTATCTCGGAAACCGTCTAAGTACTACCCACCGCAAGGTAAGTTATACTGGCGTGAAGCAGCGTGCAAACATTACTGTTTCGATCTGAAGGATACCGAGAGCTAGTGTAATTACTGGGCATATGAAACTTAAAAAAAACGATGTCTTAGAGTGATGGGTGCAGTGTGGTGCCACACAGAATGGTTTATCGTAGTGTCTATGACGATTGATAATACCTCGTTTTGGGACGAAACACGTGTCGTGTTCTCGACATCAGCGGTGTTTATAACCTAGTGGTAGTATTGTAGTGGTGGAGGTATCCAGTGACGGTTCCTGGTGGCGGTGTTCGTTTTCTTGTGCACGCTACTGAGGGAGAGCGAGATGTGCTTTTCAAAAAGTAGGTAACATACACTATTTTATATTTTACATGCATTCGTTTCCTTCATTGTACTGGATTTCCGCAAAGTAACGCCTGATTCTATTAACTATATTAGATTATTCTTGTTAAGGCAGCATTTATTGTTATCGGCCGACGTTGCACTGAACGTCTTACTTGTCTCGTCAGTTTCATAAATCTCTATTTAGAATTTAAAGTATAATATCATTTCTGTTCTTAAAACTCTACTTATGAAACATTCACCTCAGACACCTTTCCTGAAGAACTTTTCATAAAGCACGGTATTTTTAATGTAAGAATATTTGATGATTATACGCAAACCATTTTTAATAATCTGAACAGATGCCAAACAAATCGATATATAAAAATGGATATTGTGAAGAAAAGTAAGTTACTTTGCTAAGATCCGCATGCAAAATATAAAAATGGTGTATATTACCTAGTTTTTTGAAGTGCACCACCCGCCCTCCCTCAGTAGCGTGCACAAGCAAACTAACACCGCCACCAGGAACCGCCACCAGGTACCCTCCACCAACCACTACAATACCACCACTAGATAATATACACCACCGAAGCCGAGAACACGACACGTGTTTCGCCCCAAAACGAGGCATTATCAAGCGTAATAGACTCTACGACAGACGGCCGCCGAGTGAGCGGCGCGGTCAAAGAGCTGCCTATTTATACTACAGGTGACGCAAACGGCCCCCACTTACGACATTGCGATTACAATATCGCGATAGCGACCGCTTGCTCACACAATCCACCACCCGAATTACATAAGCAGCCGTTTGCGACCGAATTGATAGCAAACGACCACTTCGAGTATATTTAAACTTTAAGTACTGGATTTAAAGATATTTAAAAGTGGTGAATTCGAGACGTTTGTTTGTTCATTCAGCAGTGCAATGTTATTATTTTTATTTTTTATTATTTCTAATTGTTCCAGCACACACAGCCGAAGCCCCTTGTCGCAAATATGTAGGACTTTAAATGTGTGGTCGCTAGTTAGGTTATGCCCAGTTTCCAAAAGATGTTTTGCGAAGTGTGATCTGTCGGGATTGCAATTTCTGTACGCGGCCAAATGCTCCTTGTATCGGGTCCCGAAATTGCGACCAGTCTGACCAGTCTGACCCATCTAGTGGTGGTATTGTAGTGGTTGGTGGAGGGTACCTGGTGGCGGTTCCTGGTGGCGGTGTTAGTTTGCTTGTGCACGCTACTGAGGGAGGGCGGGTGGTGCACTTCAAAAAACTAGGTAATATACACCATTTTTATATTTTGCATGCGGATCTTAGCAAAGTAACTTACTTTTCTTCATTATAATGGATTTCCGCAAAGTAACGCCTGATTCTATTAACTATATTAAATGGATATTGGTATATCTGTTTGAGATTAGTGAGAGTAGTAGTAGAGAATAGACTTCGACACCGTTTGTCCTATCACCATAATAGTTGGCACATATATATATTTTCATAGAGAAGGTATTTACGCTATCTACTCTGTTGCAGCTACCGTTCAACTTTTGTACGTAGATATTTGCCGTGTTGTGGCAGCCTAAGAAAAACTATCACCCCGTGGTACTTAACTAACAGTAGATGGGCTGCGGCATCTTCCTGGAACATCTCAATAAAGAAACTGCGGTCACCAACCCACCTGACAAGCATGGCAGTTATGGCCAAATCCCTCCAAAATAATAGCTACAAACTTTTGTGGCTATCTATGGGGGAGACCTATGTTCAGCAGTGGACTTGTGATAGGCTGAAATGTCGACGATGATGGGGAGATATTCGAGCATGGGAAATATTTTCGCGCTGTCCACTTTGTTGTAACTCGAAATGTTTATAGACATGCAGGTTTCCACACGATTTGTTGGATTTGTCTCCGCCCCGAATAGCAGAATAACTATAAAAACTTCCGAAAAACATCACAAAAAAAATTGTGAAGAAAATTCATTTTCTCATAGATTTTCCGCATACGTCGTCATTTGACAGAATCAAAACACGGACAAAAGTAAACAGAGAATTATACATAGATAATTGATTTATGTCAGTAGATGGCGTTGTGTGCATTAACGTTAAGGAATTTTAGTTTTCCTTATTTCTGTCTTCTTTCATTATCCCCTGACAGATTCAACTTGCACGGTCCTTTCATTGCATACCATTGAGCTAGCTGACGGGTGCCGAGATTTATTACAGCATTTTTTTGGAGTTTTCACCAATTTTCATTCAGTTTTCGAGCGTTATTGCATTTGTAAGTCAAATCTTCGAAGATGTTCACTTTGGTAGGTTATCAAATTTGTGATTGATAATTGGTTCATTATGTAATTTTGAATTGTGTGACCAACTTTCCAGTGTTTTTTTACAACGCCGCGAGCCAGAGGATCTAATTTTTCATATCGAAGCCGTAATGCAATTAGATCCACTGCAGATGAAAATTACAATACTCCACGTTGCAATGCGTCTTGAATGTTATGAAAAGAAGTGGCAAATACGGAACAATCTAAGTGTTGTCGATCTCAAAATCGTTTCCTTTCACTTACGCTGTGATACTTCTACTGTTAACACCGTGCTTGGTCGACGGCAAGTGCTCTAAGCGTTATCCACAGAATTTGACGCAAAGACTGATTGATGTTCTCCTAGCCGATTTCGACCACAGCGACAATTGCCGACTACTGTCGAGAGCCATCAACTGCGCAGGAGATATTATAGTGCCACAGGTGTACGCGCAAACACAGAGGCACTCACTCGTCCCAACCTACCCGCGCCCGATGTAACGCTGATGCGATTAGATCGGAGGTAGGCTAGGATGCAGTGTCAGAAACACGGGGACAATCACAACACATCCAGACCCGATAACCAACCATTTTTGTTTTAGCACAAATGTTGGCTCCGGCTCAGATTCGAACCCAGGACCCGCGGCCTAGAAGTCAGGTATCGTTAATCAATGTATCGTCATCGATATAACGGTAGAGAATCGTCAACCGCTAGCATCGTTAATATGATTCTTAAATTTAAGTGGAAAACCAACAAAGAAAATTACCAAATCCGACCCGGTGGCGCTGTGATCGTTTGGCTGTAAGTTTCATAACTTAACTTCAATGTAATTCCGATATCAAACCCATCGCATTATATACTGAAACGGGCATGACGAAGGCCAGCTAATAATTAATAAAAGGGAAAAATAACAGTTAAATTCGATTCATACTTTCTGCGTCAAATTGGATTTACTTTGATGGTGCCTGGTTAAAGCTCATTACTTGGATATTTTACTCATGTTTTCACTTATCCGTTTGTTTTTAATTCTCTACCTTAGTCTGTCGCTGTGTGTACAATAAAGATTATACTGATTGATTGATTGATGCCATCCCCAAGCCCAGCTTTATTATTTATTAGTACTATCTTATTTGATTATTATTTATAAAGATGAAGCGACTAAGATAGATTAAAGGATGCTTAGATGATTTCGACACGTAGAGAGGAAGGATAAAAGAAGATTGACGAAACAGATTTATGGACAAGCTGGTAAGAGTCGACGTAGGCGAAAGTATAGTAGCAATAGTTTTAAGGAAAGACTACGTCAAAAATACCAGCAACCGTGGAGCGTGCACAAAAACGCACATGAACTTTAAAGAAGCGAAAGATGTTCGTCAGGATCTTAACATGTAAAAAGATGTGGTATCTGCTGCCAATGGGAAAGAGGCGTGACTGTATGTATTTATAATTAAATGAACAACACGAAAAACATGCGTCTTAAACAATTAAATGGCACTTACGATATATATTAATGTATTAATCATGCATACAAATAAAGGCAGGTCATTTTAAAAAGAGATTATGATATATTACTACACTATTATATAATTACTATACTTAACGTCGGAGGCACTTGATGTCTTTCAGATAACAAAGCAATTTCATTTAATGTGTTTTTAGTTCCAATATTTGTGGATAAAATATTCATATTACAGACAAAACGGCCTACTTATCATTATTACTTGCCCACTTTGTTCGGCGTAAATTATTATTTAATTCATTTTAAATTATTATTTTTCTTAATTGTACATCTTCAGTGACAAAATGCAACTCCATGCTAAATTTCATAAAAATCCCTGCACCCCAATAGTGGAAATTCGCTCTCGAAGGCACTGATAGCCAGTGTAATTACTGGGAATATGACACTTAAGAACTGATGTGAAGGCAGACCGTGCACTTACCATCTGGTGAACGATTTGCTCGTCTCGTAACTTTCACCCATAAATACACGTGTGCAGTACACAAGATTTGGACGAATTCGAAACTATGTAGGAATCCTAGAAATCCTATGCAGGAATCCGTCTAGGTAGGTACCACCCGAGGGCCAGTTATTCTGCCGTGAAGCAGTAGTGTGCAAACATTACTGTGTTTCGGTTTGAAGGGCACTGAGAGCTAGCGTGATCACTGGCCATATGAGACTCAAGAACTGATGTCTCAGCGTGATAGGCGCAGTGTGGTGTCACACAATTCAATGTTCTGGGTGACACAGCATTTGTTATGGGCAGACGTTGCACTTACTATCAGGTAAACGTTCTGCTCGTTCCGTCACTTTCATCAAATAAAAAAAAACACTGTATACATCATTCCCTCGCAGGCTAAATCTTATAGATGTATATGTTGGTCTCTTTTTAGTGTCGCTTTTTCGTTAATCGAATTTTATAGCAGAACCATTCTTAGGAAGTTTTCACTTCCATATTCGAAAATGCATAAAATATTTATACATCAGTGATATGAAAATGTTTAAGAACATTTACCAACTTAAGTTTAAAAATTCAACTCGGACGCCTCGAAGTTCCACAAAACATTTTCTCTGTAATGCGGTCTATTCTCGCATCGACAGTATCTGAGGATTTTCCGCATAAATTTTTCATTATCATACATACAGCCACGCCTTTTTCAGAGACACTTAGCCGTGTGGTGGCAGTTCGGAGAATCTTGATTGATAGATGAAATTTGGTACTGGTGGTAGGATTCCTATGCAGGATTCCGTCTAGGTAGGTACCACCCTAGAGCCAGTTTTTCTGCCGTGAAGCAGTACTGTGCAAACATTACTGTGTTTCGGTTTGAAGGGCACTGTGAGCTAGCGTAATCACTGGGCATATGAGACTTAAGAACTGATGTCTCAGGGTGACGGGCGCAGTGTGGTGTCACACCGTAATTTTTGTGGGTGACACAGCATTTGTTATGGGCAGACGTTACACTTACCATCAGGTGAACGTTTTGCTCGTTCCGTCACTATAGTGAAATAAAAAAAAAAATCTACCACCCCAACTCGTCCCGTGGGGTTCGTAAAAGTCGATCGAGGGAAAATTAACACCAGGAGATGGGCAGCAACGTCTTCCTGGAACGTCTGAATAAATAAACTGTGGTTGCCAACCCGCCTGCCAAGCGTGGCAACTATGACAAAACCCCCAAAATGTGAGTTATAAACTTACGTATTTTGTGACAACCTAGGAGGAGGCCTGTGTTCAACAGTGGACTAGTGATAGACTGAAATGATGATGATGGACAGGCCACTCACGTAGCCCACTTTCCCCCATCGCGAGAAGCGAGACATATATAATTTCGGTGATGTAATTGCTGTTAGCCTTTTTTGGCTTTTACAGCTTCATCGGATACTGTGCTCACGGGTCAGGGGCCCGCGTGCCAGGTTTGGTTTGACCCAAACATAAATACATAAATAAACTCCTACAAAAACCTCGAAAATTGGACTGTCGCGTTCGCTGCGTGCTTGCGCGACTTTGAATATCTCCAAAATAGTTTTAAGTCGTCTAATGACCGTCCGAGGGAGGACCTTCCCGACACTATTCTACTCTGCCGGACACTTATCGGCACTATCAATACCTTATGCAATTGCGCGATACATGACACATCGCGGCTTTCTTGTACGAACTTCATTGATTTGCTTTGGGAATATTTTTTTAAGTAACAGCCTACAAATGTCCTACTGCTGAGCACAGTCCTCTCATTTTCGAGAGGGTTTTGGAAATGGCTTCTCCAATGTGGATTGACGGACTTCTCATAAAAAAAGTAAAACCATTAAAAAAAAGAAGTATAAATGTCCCACTGCTGAGCATAGGCCTTCTCTCCTTTCTGAGAGTTATGGAGCGGGGAATAGTCCGCCATGCTGCTCCAATGCGGGTTGGCGGACTTTACATGTCCTCGAAGTATTTTTATTCCTCGGATATGCAGGTTTTCTCACGATTTCTTCCTTTACCGCTGAGCACGTAATAAATCAGCACTTAAAATTTTAGAACAATTTTAGAGGCGCTAGCACCGGGGATCGAATCCAGGCTACTCGCGTATTATGAAATGAAAGGCGAACACCCGGCCCTTGAGCTACCATGGCTATGGACTTCACATGTCCTCGAAATATTTAAATGTCACAGACATGCAGGTTTCCTCAAGATATTTTCCTTCACCACTGAACAAGTGGTAAATCAGCACACAATTCGAAGAACAATTTTAGAGGTGCCGACACTGGGAATCGAACTCAGGATACTCGCGTACTACGAAATTTAAGGGGAGCGCTTGACCACTGCGCTACCACGGGTCTAGGGAATATTTTACTGTAATGTATTTCGTTTTGTTTCGTTAATGGAGTGTATGCTTTTGAAATTATTTTACTACAATGTCTCAATGATGTGGAAGTTGCGTGCGTTTCACTAATGATTTATGACCATGTACCCGTAGCTTATAACGGTCTAATCTGAAGTACTGTCAAGTGAAACGTTTTGGTTTTGTTTTGTATCTAAAACATGTTTTTAATTGGTCGCATTTAGACTTTCAGATACATTCAAAAGTGTTGATTTTATTTGAAAGAAAGAACGAGGGAAAAAATCTTGCTTCTCACAAACTCAGGCTTATTATACATTCACAAAGTTGAACAATAGAAAAGGTGAAAGAGAATACAAAACAAAAATAAAAAACAAAACACATCATCATCATTTCTGCCTATCACTAGTCCACTGCTGAACATAAGCCGGGGAGGCTTAGGCTATAGTTGCCACGCTTGGAAGGCGGGATAGCAACCGCAGTTGACTAATTTAGATGTTCCAGGAAGATGCTGCTGCCCATCTTCTGGTTTTATTTTTCCCTCTGTCGATTTTATTTTATTGCCTACGCCACAGGATGTCGCATCAAAATGGTCTCAGTACAGCATAGTTAAAAATTCTTTACATTTTATTTGTTTTTTCTTCATTTATTTCAACAGCTGTAAAACTTGTACTGGTTTTTGTTATTTGATAAAATGACGAAACGTGCAAAACATTCACCAAATAGTATGTGCAACGTCTGCTCATAACAGATGCTGTGTCGTCCGGAACATTTCTGTGTGATACCACACTACGTTCGTCACCCTGAGACATCACTTCTTAAGTCTCATGTGACCAGTGATTCCGCTAGCTCTCATTGT
This sequence comes from Luehdorfia chinensis, assembly GCA_019845155.1. NCBI lineage: Eukaryota > Metazoa > Arthropoda > Insecta > Lepidoptera > Papilionidae > Luehdorfia > Luehdorfia chinensis. The sequence continues at coordinate 230,976 of JAHVAK010000580.1, forward strand.
CCTTCCAATCGAAACACAGTAATATTTGCACACTACCGCTTCACGGCAGAATAACTGGCCCTGGGATCACCCCAGGACCTACCCTACCTACCTACCTGGACGAACTCATGTAAACGAATACTGCCACCAGTGTATATATATCCAGATATCGGCCTCTCCAAAGTTGGGAAGGTTTGTAGTTACCCGCCACGTTTTGCCGGCGGATTGGCGATAACAGTACTAGATACACTTAGTTCTCAGAACTCAGACACTATTGCTCTTCACCAGTCAGTATAATTACTATTTTGTTACTATTTTATCTTTTTTGTTGTTTTGGAGCTAGGAAAAGTCCGCCGCGCTCCAACTCCAACGCAGGTTGGCGAACTTCACATAATCACAAATATTTCTATACCTTAGATATGCCGATTTCCTGATGATGTTTTCCTTCACCGCTGAGCAAGTGATAAAACCGCACTTGAAATTACAGAAACAGTTTTAGTGGTGCATCGGGGATCGAACTCAGGTCACTCGCGTACTATAAAATTTTAGGCGACATATTGTCACAAATAGCGCTCCTGACCCTGCATCCATCGATTAGCAAAACCTTGCAGGTCGTCGTTCTATCTCAACCCATTCATTATTCATTCCATAATATAACATAAATACGAAATTAGATAAGGTAATTCGATAGCAATACGATTTGTTTTTGTACCCTGATTCAATTCGAGAGGATAAATTTGTATTCGTGTTGAGACAAGCGTTGCGGCTTCGCGCAGACCACAACTGATTACGGACGAACACGACAAATTACATTAAGATGCCGTTACGAGCGGTTTACCTGGGCGGCTTCTTGCACGACTTAACAGATTGCTTTGCGGGTGTAATTACATTGTTAGCAGACCAGCTTTTATAAACAATAAATAACCAAACCGTAGTCATAAAGTAGAAGTAACGCTTACTTAAGCGTTATAAACCAGTTACAAAAGCTTTATTTAATAGACTATGGATAATATGGTATGGGTATGGTATGATATGGACTACCGAATGCCGTCGGAAGCTATCTATTGCGCAGAAGTCAATATTAGTAACACTAGTGTAAGTATAAACTCAAAAGTACTCACTCGCTCCAGCCTACCCGAGCCCGATGTAATGCTCTTGCGATAAGATTGGAGGTAGGCTAGGATGAGGCTACAGCTAAATTAGTATATTTTGCATCCTATGGCGTATTAGCCGTGTGGTAGCGGCTTAAGAGAATCTACCACCCCATCTCATCCCGTGGGTGTCGTCGACAGAGGGAAAATGAAAACCAGGAGATGGGCAGCAGCATCTTGCTGGAACATCTGAAAAATTAAAGTGCGGTTGCCAACCCGTCTGCCAAGCGTGGCAACTATGGCAAAATCCCCCCAAAACGATAGCTACAAACTTTTGTGGTAATCTATGGGGGAGGCCTATGTTCAGCAGTGGACTATTGATAGGCTGAAACGACGACGACGATGGCGTATTAATAAGGGCATCCGCGGCCGGTCTGGAAATAATATTCATTTTGCAAAAATAAGCATTTCGGTCAGTCTATAACTTGGGTCCTTGCGAGTCGCTACGAGAACTTTTCAAGGATACTAATATTTTGACACTTCCGTCTTTGTATATTTATGCAAATATTATGTACGTACGGAAAGACATGAATTTATTTAATAAAAAGTAACTGTGTCCTTAAGAATGCGCCGAGGCGTTTAGGTTGGTCAAAGCTGGAAAATCTTTTCTTATTAGATCCATACAATTTTAGAACAAAATTCCTAAATGGGTGACTCAAAATTCTAACAGAATTCAACAAACTTGTCAAGAAGACTTTATTAGAAAAAGCGTATAACAAAATAGATCATTACATAAAGGACAGGGATGTGTGGAAGTAACTCTTACTGTGCACTTGCAAATCCCCTGGCTATACTACATGTCAATATGTATGGTATTGAAAAAAAGAAAGATCCCCGATTTCCATGCCGGTTTCGCTTTTTGAACCGGTGTAGATTTTGACATTTATCAGAGCTTCATACAAACCTGAACTGAATAAATATATTTTGACTTTGCCTTCGACGCAGTGTCCACATACCACATAAGACTTGACCCGAAAATCAATAATTTGTGCTTTAGCAATTTGAATTCAGCTGGGATTCGAATCCAGGACCCTCGGTGCAAAAGTCAAGTTCTCTGACCACCAAGCCACGATGTCGTTAAAATGAAGACATGGTGACGAAAACGTCAAATTTTTCAGAAGAAGACGTTATCCATCATAAATATTAAAATGCCTGTAATTTTTTTACTGGTTTCTATGCAAGAATGTATGTACGACCGCAGTGTCAGTTATTCTGGCGATAAGCAGTAATGTGCAAATTTAACTGTGTTTCGGTATGAATGGTACTGAGAGCTAGCGTAATCATTGGACATATGAGACTTAAGAACTGATGTCTCAGGATGACGGGTGTAGTGTGATGCAGTTAAATTTGTGAAGATATATTGACAGTGGGCTGGTGGCAGGATTCCTATGCAGGAATCTGTCTGGGTAGGTATCACCCCAAGGCCAGTTATTCTGCCGTGAGGCAGTAGTGTGCAAACATTCCTGTGTTTTGGTTTGAAGGGCATTAAGAGCTAGTGTAATCACTGGGCATTTGAGACTTAAGATCTGATGTCTCCGGGTGACGGGCGCAGATTGGAGTCACACAGAATTGTTCTGGGTGATACAGCATTTGTTATGGACAGACGTTGAACTTACCATCAGGTGAAAGTTTTGCTCGTCTCGTCACTTTATCAAATAAAATAAAATCTCATAAAGAAAATAGACATTGAAATTGGAAATTGACAACCGGCTGGCCTATTGGTTAGCGTACCTGGCTTCTACGCCGCGGGTCCTGGTTTCTGGAAGCCAACATTTGTGCATAACACAAATTGTTGTAGGGCATCGTTTTTTTTTTAATAAAGAAAGAAAAAGAAGTAAACAAGGAAATGTCTGGTCTATAATTGAAATGATATCGAATCATGATATGAGGAAAGACTATAGATAGTAAGCCAGAAACCACCAATTCTTTGTTTCATAATAACATGCACTGAAAATGGTCGTACTTGAATTTAAAAATCTACTCGATTGCACTCACAGGCATACATTGTTTTCAAAATAAAACCTTTGAAGCTGGATGTTACTCTTGAAATACTATTTAAATGTCTATCGAAGCAAGGCATTGTTCAGGGAATTTTTCAAAAAGAGCATTGTAAACAGATAAAACAAAAAATATAAAGCGCATTACGATCTCCTTTCTCTCGGGGACGTGACTCGGGGCGCTGCGACGTCACGTATGCGCGTCGTTTCCCTCAGCTGCGAATTCATAATGTTAACGGACTGTTTCTTTAAAAAGTGTTTTAGTTTATAACTGTTGTGTTTAATTTAGTGACATGCTTATTGAGAATTTTAGTCTGTCTATACAAATACATAAAATTCAAGTGTCTGCTTGTAATAACAAATTATCTGCTTTTTAATGTTTATGAAAGTATATACGTTAATTAGGAGAAAAAAGGCAATTTTAAAAATTTTTGTCTGTCTGTTTGTTCCGGCTAATCTTCGAAACGGCTGGACCGATTTTGATGAAACTTTCACTGACAGATAGCTGATATCATAGCGGATAACTTAGGCTACTTTTATTTCAAATATATATTAAGGGTACCTCGCAAAAAATACTCGGTTGAAACCGTCGGTTACAGCTACTATTATTCTAAATAACATTAATACCTCAAACTAAGTTTAATGATTGCGTAATATGGGTTTGTAAGCCCATAACACTCTACATCTGAATTAAACTCTCACTGTTACGGTTTGGCTTACCGCCAGTATTTGACTAGGAGATCGTCCAGAACAAGTTCAACTCTTAAATAGACAAATACTGACATCAGATTTACAAGAAGTGGCAACTATGTCTTGACTCTTCATCTAGGACTAATGTACTATTCCATGACCTCCAGTAAACACAATAAAGTGGATTGTATTTTTCTTTGAAAAAATGATAAAAAATAAAATAAAATATACAAATTAGAGAGAGAGAGAGTGAAAGGGAGAGAGAGAGAGAGTTGAATTTAAGTAGGCTGCGCATTTTGGTGTGACGAAAATAGTAAAAATCTACATATTAAATCAAATTTAGACTTGAAAAAATAATTCGTTCCTGACGGGGGTCCCCCCACCGCACAATTTTGTTTTAAACAAAAGAGGAGACAAACAAGCAAGCGGCTTATCTGATAGTATATGAAAATCGCCGCCCATGAACATCTACAATACCAGGAATAGCGGATGCGTGGCTAACCTTTAAGATATAGATATAAGAATAGGGTCTTCATTGAAGGTACCTACGACATATCGGTTCGAAAAACCATTGGCGGCAGCAGATTCCACAAAGGGGTTGTGCGATGCAAAAACGAACCTTGAAAAACGCACAGTTGTGGTGATAGAAGTTTTGTCGCAAGGTTCGGTGGTTTAATTCGACGGTTGGAATGAATTCCAATAACTCCTAGGAATACTTCCCGTGGTCGTCGTTTCAGCTTATCACAAGTCCATTGCTGAACGTAAGCCTCTCCCATTGATAGCCACGACAGTTTGTAGCTCTGAATTATTATTAGATTAGATTTTGCCATAGTTGCCACTCTTGGCGGGCGGATTGGCAATCGCAGTTTATTCATTCAGATGATCCAGGGAGATGCTGCTGCCCATCTTCTGGTTTTAATTTTCCCTCTGTCGACTTTTACGACACCCACGGAATGAGATGGGGTGATGGATTCTCTTAGGCTGCCACAAGTAGTAAACAATTAAAAAGTACATGCAAAATATATTCCGCTAACAGTTTTCGTACAAACCATACACCAGCTTCCGGTTTTCATATAAATGAGGACGTGGTCACGGTAACGGTTAAGAGACGATTACATGGGTCGCGTGACGTTTACGCGGGTCCGGATTAATTATTAATTTTGCCCCAAATTGGATTAACTGACTTTGTTAATTTTAATTCAGTTTGGTTTGAGTTTTGGGGAATTATTTTATACATACACATGTAAAGTCTCGGTCGGGACTTTTTTTTTATAGAATAGGGGGCAAATGAGCAAGTAGGTCATCTGATGGTAAGTGATCACCGCCGCTCATGAACATCCGCAATACCAGAGGCATCACGGGTGCGTTGCCGCCTTTTGAGAAATGAATACGATCTTTTCTTGAAGGTCCCTAAATCGCATCAGGACTGTAGTAGATGGATTCTTTCTTTAAAAAAAAGCCTGTCCTGGCTTCGTTTTATAGACACAAATTTCACATGCTCATCACAACCATACCCGACAACCAACAATTTGTGATTTTGCAAAAATGGCTCCGGCTGGTTTCGAACCCAGAACCTGCGGCTTAGAAGTCAGGCACTCTGACCATTAGGTTACGCGGTCGTCAATCGATCGCTTCTGCGCAATCACAAGTCGATTCACCCGCGGGACAAATAGCGAATCATTATAGTTTAACCCTCTCGGAAATGAGAGGAGGCCGGGCCTGTCTTTAGCAGTGAGACATTTGTAGGCCGTTACTTTACTTTACTTTATTATAGTTTAAAAAACATGTTTTATAAATAATGAACCATGATTAAAAAATATTCTTTTCTTGTAAGCCATGGTACATATAGTGGTAGGGCGAAACTGAATAAGCGACTCACCCTTACCATACGGGGTTATAATTAAGTTGACTGCATTAAAGGGTTGATGGGAGTAATTCTTGTAACGAGAGTATTGGGGAGAATAGGAAGCACGCTGCCATGGGTTTGTTGCTGGAGCTGATCCTCTTCACTTCAACTTCACTTCACACAGGTCCTTGGAAGCTTCCTCTTACACTCACTAACGTTTCAACACAAACACATTAAATTTTCCTGGTGGTAGGATTCCTATACAGGGATCCGTTTGGGAAGGTACCATCACAGACCAGTTATCCTGCCGTGAAGCAGTAGTGTGCAAACATTACGGTGCTTCGATTTGAAGGGCACTGAGAGCTAGCGTAATCACTGGACATATGAGACTTAAGAACTGATGTACGTGTGGTGCCACTCAGAGATGTTCTGGGTGACACAGAATTTGTTATGGGCTGACTTTGCAATTACCATCAGGTGAACGTTTCGCCATGTGGTGGCGGCTTAAGGGAATCTGTTACTCGATATCATCCCGTAAGTGTCGTAAAAGTTGACAGAGGGAAATAAAAACAAAGAGAAGTCCTTTGTCAACAAGTCCTTTGTTGGACAAAGTATTCTCCAAAATTTAAAGGACTTGCCGTAATCGTCAGGCTCGGCAGGCAGATAGGAAATTGCAATACTATAGATATCGCATCTTAGACACTGCGGCCGCTCGCCGGGCTGGAAAATTAAGACCTAACATATTACAGTAATTCCGTCATCTATCCGAGGATGCGAGATTTTACTGGCCTTTCCCCTATTCGACTTTTACGACGCCCATGGAATTAAATGGGACGCTGATTCATTGCTTGTAATAATATTCAAAGTAAGGAAATTTTTAATATATAGATATAGCCTTAATTTAGATTGACCTATAAACCTTTTTTTTTTAAATGAAAAAATCGTTTCTGAACTTGTATAAACAAATAAGTGCCGAAAGTAGGAGTTCCCGAAAAAGAGTAAATATTTATTCGACGGTCCTGTTCGGAATGAGCTCATTAATTTTGATTGAGACCCAAAATATAAATTATTTTACTGAAACATAATTTATGAATTAGCAAAACCCATTGCTAAATAAAAAAAGCCGAAACCGATTTTTTTTTTATTGGATCAAGTGATGAAACGAGCAAAACGTTCACCTGATGGAAAGTGCAACGTCTGCCCATAACAAATGCTGTCTCACCCAGAAAATTTCTGTGTGCCATCACACTGTGCCCATCACCCTGAGACATAAGGTCTTAAGTCTCATATGCTCAGTGATTACGATAGCTCATAGTGCCCTTCAAACCGAAAAACAGTAATGTTTGCACACTACTGCTTCACGGCAGAATAACTGGCCCTGGGGTGGTACCTACCTAGACGGATTCCTGCATAGGAATCCTACCATTCATTGTTATATCCTACCATTGTTATAATATTGTAATCATATATCAAAAAAATGTAATTCTAATTTTAATTCATTGAATATAAAAAAATATTTACAAAGAAAATGTTTCCATTTAGAGATAACAGTTATCTTATTGGTTTAGCACGAAATATGGGACCTACCAGACAATGTTAGCTTCCACTTACACCAAGATCAAGCAGCTTAGTTTGAGTTATGACTTTGATTAATTCAAGTTAGTCCAATGCTGTCGCTTGAATTGTGAATTATAGAACTATTGAGCTTATAGCAGCTAACACAATTATAATATGACCTTAAGTTTTAGTATCATGATATATTACATTTAAATGTTTAAAAATCTTATCTGAACAGTCTATAATTATAATAACGTCAATATTAAATATTGTTCAATAAGAAACAGTTTATGATTTTTTTTTTTTGGAAAACTTAACTTACCTATATACCTATATAAGAATATTTCTGCATAGGAATGCTACCACGAGTAATTTTTTTTTAAATTTAGTCGATATGAAATAAGAAAAAAAAAACAAAACCCGCAGCGGTTTTTAAACGCTTCGAATTTCGACCTTCAGTGTAAAATTCGTCGATTTTTGTTCAAACATGTCAATAATTCTGGCGCTGCAGGCACAGATTCAATATTAGCTCAACCTAACGAGTTGTATTGTGCGGCACTCGAGAATTGTCCCAATTTTTCACACAATAGGGTGCATTTTTATTTATCGTAAGCACTAATTATATCATTCAAATATTTGCCAATTACGACGAGCTAGATTTGTTCAATGGACGTCTCGGTTAATGCCGTTAGGGGAAAACTGAAAGCACAGTTAGCATACAATACCAACGAAAAGGTTTCGCTTCCCCGTAGAATACTCGATTTTGATGACTCTTTCCAACTACAAAAGTTTCTATGATATTATTCCTTTCGCTTTCTTCAAAAAAAAGTAGATTTAAATGAAACTAATTTTACGGATTTTATGGCGTTAAATTTTACAATTTATAACCCGGCGTTTCGAGTGCTTTACAGCACTCATGGTCACGGGAGAACTGAGGTGACAGATGTCCTGATGTCATAGTCAAATTAAACGGGGTTTCATTTAAATGTGTAGTGTTCGCATAAATATGAGAAATCATTAGAAAAAAAGTAGCCGTTAACGGCGTCCGGAAACCAGAAGATGGGCAGCATCCTGTTGGAACGTCTGAATAAACAAACTGCGGCTTCCAACCCGCCTGCCAAGCGTTGCAACTATAACATAATCCGTCCAAAACGAGAGTTACAAACTTTCGTCGTTATCTATGGGCGATGCGTATGTTCAGCAGTGGACTGTAGATAGGCTGAGATGATGAAGATATATATTTTCGGTGATGTAATTGCTGTTAGCCTTCTCGGTATGATGAAGATGATGAGCTTGCTTGCTGATATATATTTTCGATATTTTCGAGGACGTGTGAACCAAGCATTTGAACGGCTCAACGGTATCTTACCGACTTCATAACACTCAGAAAAATGTGGAGGCATGCGCTTAGTAGTGAGATATCTATTATTTTACTAATGCTGAAAACTCATTAAAAGCATTGCAATTGTGTTGCCTATAATAGCTCCTGTGCAAATGATGGATTCCGACAGCTTTCGTAAGTTGTCGCCGTAGTCTTTGCTGTGGTCTTTGCCGTGATCTTTACCGTGGTATTTGCCGTGGTCCTTGCCGTGGTATTATTACGACACTTGTGACATGGACACTAAATAAAAGGAAGTTTTATTTTACTAATGGCGGTACCTCGACAAATAAAAAAAGTAGATCAAAAAAAATAGAAAGAGTGTTGGGCGCCAGTGCGACATGTGAGTTGTTCGTTCAAAGAAGGACTTCCCTTGTCAACGAAATGAAAAAGTTTAATAAAATAAGGTAGTTCGTGGGTGCAATGGCCCGCCTAATTTCTGCCGACGTAGTCCGCTACAATTTTTTTTTAATTCAAATTTTATATTGTAATGTGTGTATGGATCCGCCGTGTGGCAGCGGCCTAAGAGAATCTACCAACCCATTCCAAACCCATCCCGTGAGTGTCGTAAAAGTCGACAGAGGCAAATTAAAACCAGGAGACGGGCAGCATCGTCTTCCTGGAACATCTGTATAAATAAACTACGGTTGCCAAGCGTGGCTACTATGGTAAAATCCCTCCAATTTTTTTTTAATTAATAAAAGTGACGGAACGAGCAAAGCGTTCACCTGATGGTAAGTGCAACGTCTGCCCATAACTAATACTATGTCACCCAGAACAGTGTGACACCACAATGCGCCCGTCACCCTGAGACATCAGTTCTTAAGTCTCATATGCCCAGTGATTACGCTAGCTCACAGTGCCCTTCAAACCGAAACACAGTAATGTTTGCACACTACTGCTTCACGGCAGAATAAGTGGAACTGGGGTGGTACCTACCTAGACGGATTCCTGCATAGGAATCCTACCACCAGTGAAAAATGTATAGGGTAATATATGTTCAATATAATAAATCAATATATGCCTATGTTCAGTAGTGGACTTGTGATAGGCGGAATCCACGACGATCGACGTGTGTATGTATGTTAGGTTACAATTTCAATTAGAAGTATGAATTTTAACAAAAACGTTATTTTAATTGCAAGAAAGTAAAGTAAAGTTCCAGCCTATAAATGTCCCACTGCTGAGCACAGGCCGGGGAGTATTTTTTTTCTCTTTTTTTTACTGGTGGTAGGATTCCTATGCAGGAATCCGTCTAGGTAGGTACCACCCCAGGGCCAGTTATTCTGCCGTGAAGCAGGAGTGTGCAAACATTACTGTGTTTCGGTTTGAAGGGCACTGTGAGCTAGGGTAATCACTGGGCATATGAGACTTAAGAACTTATGTCTCAGGGCACAGTGTGGTGTCACACAGAAATTTTCTTTAAATTGTTATTAACAATTTTAGTGGTGCCGGCACCGGGAATCGAACCCAGGTCACTCGCGTCCAATGAAATTTAAAATTCAGCACCTAGCCCCTGAGCTACCACGGCTTAATTGTAACATTTATGTATTATTTAAGTCAATTTTAAATTAAATTTAATGAAAATTATGCATACTGATTGCCTAATTACAAAGACATGTAACTAAATCGTTACACACTGAATTAAATGAGGTTGAATGTTCTCTTACACGTTACCAAACGACGCAATAAAGAAATCGCATAATATCCTTTAAAATTTCAAAGAAACTTCAGAGATCTTTGCAAGCAGTTTACGAACTTCCGTCGCCGCTCTCGTTGTAAAGGGAATATTTTGTTTTGTACTTGTAACAAGTTCGTCGGGACCGCCGCGAACCGTTTCCACGCTCGTGACAGACGCGGCGCGCGTGACGTCACAATTCGAAGCTCGCTGACGACAGCTGTGATTTACAACTGGATAAAGAAAATGAGTCGTGTATCTCACTTTGAATAGCTCTATCTCTTTCTAAATTTCAACCAAAAAGTTTAGATCTCCTTCGCATTTGAGACTTAAGAACTGATGTCTCAAGGTGACGAGCGCAGTGTGGTGTCACACAGAAATATTCTGGGTGACACAGCATTTGTTGTGGGCGGACGTTGCACTTACCATCAGGTGAATGTTTTGCTCGTTTCATCACTTTGTACAATTAAAAAAATAAAACACTTCTGGTTGAATTTTGACCACGGCGACTACTTTTTAATATGTTCAACATTTGAATTGACGGGCTGAAATGATTATGACGATGATGATGATACTTAGACAAACAAGTTATTAGTGAAGAAAAGTAAGTTACTTTGCTAAGATCCGCATGCAAATTATAAAAATGGTGTATATTACCTAGTTTTATCATAGTCACATCATAAGATCACATCATAGACATCTATTACGCTTGATAATGCCTCGTTTTGGGGCGAAACACGTGTCGTGTTCTCGACTTCAGTGGTGTATATTATCTAGTGGTAGTATTGTAGTGGTTGGTGGAGGGTACCTGGTGGCGGTTCCTGGTGGCGGTGTTGGTTTGCTTGTGCACGCTACTGAGGGAGGGCGGGTGGTGCACTTCAAAAAACCTAGGTAATATACACCATTTTTATAATTTGCATGCGGATCTTAGCAAAGTAACTTACTTTTCTTCATTATAATGGATTTCCGCAAAGTAACCCCTGATTCTATTAACTAAACAAGTTATTATTAAACAAACTAGTAACTATACTGACCGGTGAAGAGCAACAACGTCGAACATCTAAAGATTAAGTGGATCCATCACTGTCATTGCCAATCCGCCGTCCAAACGTGGCGGTAACTACAAATCTTCCCAACTTTGGAGAGGCCGATATGTGGAGATACACACTGGTGGTAGGATTTGTATGATGATGTTCTCCTAGCCGATTTCGACTACGGCGACAACTTCCGACTACTGTCGGGAGCCATCAACTGCGCAGGAGATATTATAGTGCCACAAGTGTACGCGCAAACACAGAGGCACTCACTCGTCCTAATCTACCCGCGCCCGATGTAACGCTGATGCAATAAGATCGGAGGTAGTCTGGGATGCAGTGTCAGAAACACGGGGACAATCACAACACAACCAGACCCGAAAACCAACAATTTCTTGTACAATTTATGTAGGATTTGTATACACGAGTTCGTCTAGGTAGGTATCACCCCAGGGCCAGTTATTCTGATCAGCAGGACAGCATCTGTTATGGACAGACGTTGCACTTACCAACGAAAATTCACTTTATCCTAGATAATTAAAAAAATTAACAATTTTTTGCTTTTAATATATTTCATTCACGAAAGAGTTTTATCGTTCTCCATCGGTACCATGTTGCGGTGCGGCCAGCAGATACGAAGCGGACGTAGCGCGCTACAACAGGTGCTACGCGAGTTTCATAATGTCCGCGAGCATGGAAATTTTGCTGTATAAATTGTACGTGTTTGGAATAATAAACAATAAATAAATGGCGTGGTAGCGGCTGCAGAGAATCAACCACCCCATCTCATCCCGTGGGTGTCGTAAAATTCGACAGTGGGAAAGGAAAACCAGAAGAGGGGCAGCAGCATCTTTCTGGAACATCTGAATAAATGAACTGCGGTTGCCAACCCGCTTGCCAAAGCACCTATGACAATGGCGTCTCAATTATTTTGTTCGTATAAAATGTAACCTTTGTCACCCGAACCACAACAACGAATGTAACCCTTCTTTTTGGGTTCGCCGTAGTACGGTAAAAACTATAATGGGGCAGCTCCCAGCTTAACTTATGTTATGTATGTTTTGACCTTTCAAAATTTCAAAAAAACAACAATTGAAAATAATGTAAATGTTTAAGAATATTTCTTACTAGCTGCGCTCCGAGGTTTTAACGGCGCAAAAAATTTTTTAAGGTTTTTGCTCGAATACCTAATTGTTTTTCTAAATTTAAAGTAGCCTTAGTTACCCGCGATAACATTAGCTATCTTTCAGTGTAATTGCCGTCAAAATCGGTCCAACCGTTTCGGAGATTATCCGAAGAAACAGACAGATGTGTTTTTCTTATTGGTACCGCATATACTTTCATAAGCATTGAGTAAAAACATAGTTTCTTATTACAATCAGACACTTTAATTTTATTTATTTGTATAGATGGGGAGAAAAAACAGAGCAAAGATCCACGTTTTTATGATATTTTTTTTGATGATAGCTACATTTCTTGCCCCCCCATAACGTTCCCACGAAGAAACAATAGTGTCATGGACATCTGACATGCTGTATGATTTAAAATCACATAAAATAAATACCATATGTAATACTAAAGCAGAACATTAATTAATCCCATATAATGCCAATTCACACCAGCCTCCATAAGTAGCAACTACTTACAAGAATGGCACATGTGGCAGTCATGGCCCTCTTCGTGTATATCAAGGAGAAGCGGACGCCACGCGACTCCGCCGCAAGCAGAGACCTATAAGCGACATACTCGAGTTTACCAAACATGAAGATGATACAGAAATATAGTCGCACAAATTTTTAAAAATTTAAATTATCGATGAAGCTTTATAATTTTGTTCAAAATATATGTCTTTTTATATTTATTTTCTTTCTATTATATTATGTTTTAGTCTTCATATGACATTGTTATGCAATGTATATAAACTTATTAGAAAATATATACTTAATAATATAAATAAAATTGAATTGACGGCTCGGTTGGTGCAGTAGCTAAGCCCATGGCTTCTGCGCCGCGGGTCGCGGGTTCGATTCCGCACGGGACAAATATTTGTATGGCCTACATATAGTGGTTCCGGGTCTGGGTGTTCGTGCATGTGGAATTTATGTCTGTAAAACGCACCCCCGACACAGGAGAAATCCTACTGTGGAGCAACATTAAAAAAAAAACAGCTTTTTACTCAATACTTATGAAAGTATATACGATATGGTGATATACTGAGTATGCGGGACTTAAGAATCAGTCTTAAGGTGACGAGCGCAGTGTGATGTTACACAGAAATGTTCTGAGTTACTAGCATTTGCTATGACCAGTTCGCACTTACCATCAGGTGAACGTTTTACTCGCCTCGTCATTTTCTTCCATAAAAAAAGTCTATTGAAGCTGCGCTACCGCACTTTTAGTACTTTTACTTCATAGAACGCGAGTGACCTGGGTTCGATTCCCGGCGCCGGCACCACTAAAACCACGTGCTCGGCGGTGAAGGAAAACATCGTGAGGAAACCTGCATGTCTGAGAAATAAAAATGTTTCGAAGACATGTGCAGTCCGCTAACCCGCATTGGGGCAGCGTGGCGGATTCTTCCTAGCTCCAAAAACCTCTCAGAAATGACAGGAGGCCTGTGCTCAGCAGTGGACATCCTGAGACATTCTTAGGCTGAAACTTTACTTTTTACTTTTACCGTACGATTGAATAAATTTTTCGACTTTCAAAAACGACTTGACCCTCGATTCCGAAGTAATGATGATCGTATAACGACCTCGTGTAAATGCCTCCTCAGGTAAAAAGGAAATAGGTGCTTCCGGATGTTGGTTTTTATGAATATTGCAGTCTATTACGAGATGGTGTTTCGATGGCCGTTCCGATTTACGACGGGGTAATTTTCAGTGGAGTGCCTTTTGAAAAATTTTGTTACTTCCGCAGAATGTAAAAGTAAAAAGTAAAGTTTCAGCCTATAAATGTCCCACTGATGAGCACAGGCCTCCTCTCATTTCTGAGTGGGTTTCTGGAGCTGGGAATAGTCCGCCACGCTGCTCCAATGCGAGTTGGCGGACTTCACATATCCTCGAAATATTTCTTTTCCTTCGAGATGCAGGTTTCCTCACGATGTTTTCCTTCACCGCTAAGCACGTGGTAAATCAGCACTTAAAATTGTAGAACAAATTTAGAGGTGCTGGCACCGGGGATCGAACCCAGGTTACTCGCGTACTATGAAATTAAAGGCGAGCACCAGGCCCCTGAGCTAATTCCAATTCGTAGTAATGTGTATTAAATTCGAATTTGTCATCTTATTAAGATCAGTTTTAATTCACATTGTAACTATTCAACTTTCACGTTGATTAAATAAATCTCGTGACCAGAAAATTTACTTAATATTTTTCAAGATTCTTTATAAGCTTATATCATTCTAGGCCGTTTGAATGATATATTTTTTATAAATTGTGATCGTCATAGGTAGGATAGTAGAGGTACCTTTTATCTTTTTTTTATTGTATAAAGTGACGAAACGAGCAAAACGTTCACCCGATGGTAAGTGCATCGTCCGCCCACAATAAATGCTGTGTCACCCAGAATACCTCTGTCTGCCACCACGCTGCGCCCGTCACCCTAAGACATCAGTTCTTAAGTCTCAAATGCCCAGTGATTACGCAAACCGAAACACAGTAATGTTTGCACACTACTGCTTCACTGCAGAATAACTGGCCCTGGGGACTGGTCCCTACCTAGACGGATTCCTGCATAGGAATCCTGCCACCAGTAATCTACGTTGTGTTTATTTACGTAACTCGTTCTTTTAGGTGTATCATGAAAAGATGTTTATTCACTGTGATGTTCTCCTAGCCGATTTCGACCACGGCGACAACTGCCGACTACTGTCGAGAGCCATCAACTGCGCAGGAGATATTATAGTGCCACAAGTGTACGCGCAAACACAGAGGCAAACTCACTCGTCCCAACCTATCCGCGCCCGATGTAACGCTGATGCGATAAGATCGGAGTCAGAAACACGGGGACAATCTCAACACAACCAGACCCGAAAACCAACAATTTATGTTTTAGCACAAATGTTGGCTCCGGCTGGGATTCGAACCCAGGACCCGAGGCTTAGAAGTCAGGTACTCTGACCACTAGGCCACGCGGTCGTCACTAGAGAAGCTGCAAGTCCAGGACAGCGTACGAATACTAATTAATTACTAATCCCTAAACTCTTGTAAGGGGCTCACAATGTTTATCTATCAAAATATCTAATAGAAGGAGATTTATATACAGCACTTGTATAAGATTTACATTAAATTATTAATAACCCGCAAAAAGCTATCGCTCCCCCAACATTTTTATTTATAAAATGTGGGAAAGGCTCAACATGTTATAGGCTGTGATTGAACATAAGATCACGACTGTATCCCATAAGGGGTAGTCAGAGACTGGGCATTCACTGCAAAAACAGATGACTGTCACAATCCACGTTTTACCAAAACAATATAATGCACTTAGCGTGATAGGTGGAGAGGCCATCGCCACCATGCGCTGTTGGGTGCACAGTGCAGTTTAATTCCTTACTCGCCTTTTACGAGATCCATTGGATTAGATGGAGTGGTAGTATTCTTTTATGGAGCCGCCACCACACGGCTATGTGTGGCTGCGATTGAACGATTGTTCTTTATAGTTAATAGAATCAGGTGTAACTTTGCAGAAATCAATTATAATGAAGGTAAGGATGTATATTTGCCAAGGTACGAATGCAAAATACAAAATGGTGTGTATTACTTCGTCTTTTTTATTGTAGAAAGTTACTAAACTGGCAAAACGTTCACCTGATTGTAAGTGCAAAGTCCGCCCACAACAAATGCTGTGTCACCCAGAATACTTCTGTGACACCACAATGCGCCCGCCACCCTGAGACATCAGTTCTTAAGTCTCAAATGCCCAGTGATTACGCTAGCTCACAGTGCCCTTCAGACCGAAACACAGTAATGCTTGCCCACTACTGCTTCACGGCAGAATAACTGGCCCTGGGGTGGTACCTACCGAGACGGATTTCTGCATAGGAATCCTACCACGCAGGGCACTTGCCCGACCTCCCGCAGTAGCGTGCACGAGCAAACTAACACCGCCACCGGGAGCTGCCACTAGATATCGTGCACCACTACAACACTACCACTATGCAATATACACCATTTAATAATTTGCATGCGGATCTTAGAAAATTGACTTCCTTTCCTTCATAATGGTTCTCTACGCTACGGGCTGTCGATTCCAGCACAGAACAATTTCTACTGACAGTTGTTCCGTGCCTGCGTGTTTGTGCATATGAAATGTTTCTCTGGCTGTCTGTAAAAGTCATAGTGCAAGGCAACATTTTTAGTAGTTATAAAAAATAAAAAAATATTAAGATAATAAATAAAACATTGTTGGGAATTTCTTTTTACGCAGCATAAAACTGAACATCAGCACAACATCGAGTTCCAGTTTAAAATGCATTCCGCATGCAGTGGCCCAGTTTAAAAAAAAACTATCTCCGCTGTGTAATTTTATTCACTCTCTCAGTGAACTACAGGAACCGCACTAGTGCATGCGAACTTTTAAAACTTTTTTACGCAACTCATTCTCGTTCATCGCACCACTCAGTGATGAAAAAATAAAGTTGGCCATTCATCGCCCTCTTCATATAATCGAGCGTTTGCATAGCTCCATAACTAAGCTTCAATGATTCCCATAGACTGAATGGTTTTTAGCCGTGTGGTAGCGGCTTAAGAGAATCTACCACCCCATCTCATCCCGTGGGTGTCGTAAAAGTCGACAGAGGGAAAACGAAAACCAGGAAATGGGCAGCAGCATTTTTCTGAAACATCTGAATAAATAAACTGCGGTTGCCAACCCGCCTGTCAAGCGTGGCAACTATGGCAAATATCCCCCCAAAATGGGAGCTACAAACTTTTGTGGCGATCTATGGGGGAGGCCTATGTTCAGCAGTGGACTTATGATAGGCTGAAACGACGAACGACGAATGGTTTTTATAGATATTAATGACGCCATTCTTCCGTATAAAGCGTAGGCAGAGACCACACGCGTAGCCCACTTTTCGTCCCCACGGAAAAGCCCAGGTGACGCCATTTTGGTACAAAACAAGAAATTCTTACCGCCATTGCGTTCCCACGAGCAGTATAGTGACAGCATTACATATTATGGTACTATTTTGCACAATTAAAGACTGTCCGTACAACACCTTAGTCGCCTCTTACGACACATCGGTAGGGAAGAGGTAGGTGCAAGAGATATTGCTTGGATTGCTCTTTAGGCGGTATGAATGCGTAAAGTAGAAGCTTAAACTTTAGAATTGGCAAGTTCTAGGTTAGCAATAATTCTTTTGAGATTTAGCTCTGAAGAATTATACGAACTTATTAAAGGAATTTTGTAAAATGTGTGTGTGGCCACAGAAAATCGAACAATTAACGAGCGTTTTTTTTTATTTTTTATTTAATGAAAGTGACGGAACGAGCAAAACGTTCACCTGATGGTAAGTGCAACGTCTGCCCATAACAAATTCTGTGTCACCCAGAACAGTGTGACGCCACAATGCGCCCGTCACCCTGAGACATCAGTTCTTAAGTCTCATATGCCCAGTGATTACGCTAGCTCTCAGTGCCCTTCAAACCGAAACACAGTAATGTTTGCACGCTACTGCTTCACGTTAGAATAACTGGCCCTGGGGTGGTACCTACCTAGACGGACTGTAACAGCAAAAAAATAAACTGCGGTTGCCAAGACTCATGCCAAGCGTGGCAACTATGCCAAAATCGCCTCAATCTACGGGGAGACAGTTGACTTTTGACGGCCTGTAGTGGTGGTTTTAAATTAATTAGGTTTGGCAGGCTATTTATTACAAAATGTTTATTAATATTCCGTCCAGTGTTACTTAATTAATTTCTTGACCATTGCCAGATCACATTTTTAATATAATCTTGCGCGCCTAATAACGAATTCCCCTAAGTTATAAATTAGGAACTACTACGATAGGAAGGAAGGTCCCTATGGGAAAATGAAATTAATTTTATTAAATACGTGTAATCTTATTTTACGTGACCCTTGGGATGGGTTCTAACAAATTTTAGATGTAGATAACTGCATGGGCTTCGAAATTTACATATCGCAGCGTACCGTGAAGAATTGGCGACTGCGTCGACTCTTGGAAAGAAAAATATAAAGCGTGTAAAAACGTGGCCGTCACGGGACGCCCGGCAAATATAAAACGTCAAAATAGATGGTTATTGAAATAATTAAAGAAAAACTATAAATAAATACGGAGTAAAGTTTCAGCCTATAAATGTCCCACTGCTGAGCACAGGCCACCTCTCATTTCTGAGAGGATTTAGGAGCTAGGAAGAATCCGCCACGCTGCTCCAATGCGGGTTGGAGGACTGCACATGTCTTCTTTTTTTTTTTCGTTTAAAGGTTTCCCGATGTATTCCTTCACCGTCGAGCACGTGGTCAGCACTTAAAACTACAATTAACAATTTTAAGTACTATAAAATTTAATTCGAGCGCCTAGCCCCCGAGTACGATTAATAGATAAATAAAAACTTAAAATACCGTGAGTACTCTAGATTTTTCGGAATTTAAATTTCCGTCCGTCTTAAAGGTGCAAGATATCTCTGTGCCAAATTTAGTCAAGATAAGTTCAACGGTTGAGCCGGTAAAGATAACAAACAGACATGGGAACAGAGAGTTACTTTCGCATTTGTAATAGTATGGATTATATTTTTTATATTATGCAGATATATGAGATATTGTATTTATTGATACTTTTACTTGATAAAATTACTTGGTAAATAATATACACACATAAAAATACTGACATAAACAAACGCAAAACAGAAAATATAATAAACTAGCTGAATCCTGCGACTACCGCGCGTTTTTAAAAAAAAACTGTGGGAACTCTTTGATTTTTCGGAATAAAAAGAAGTCCATATCCGTCTCCAGGATGCAAGTTATCTCTGTGCCAAATTTCATCAAGATCAGTTTAGCGGTTGAACTGTGAAAAGGTAACAAACTAACAGTGGGACAGAGACAGACAGAGTAACTTTCGCATTTATAATATTAGCATGGATGACAACTGATTCGTGTTCCTAAAAATGGCCTTGGCTGCAATTGGTATTTGATGCCGCGTCCTGGTTGATTTTCGAGCACGTCGATAACTTTCGATTACAGTAGGAAGGGGTTACCGCAGGAGATGTTGTAGTGCCGCCGTGTGGTAGCGGCTTAAGAGAATCTACCACCCCATCCCATCCCGCGGGTGTCGTAAAAGTCGACAGAGGGAAAATAAACAATCAGGAGATGGACAGCAGCATCTTCCTGGACAATCTGAATAAATAAACTGCAATTGTAAAATCCTCTCAAAATGAGAGCTACAAACTTTTGTGGCAATCTATGGGGTAGGCCTATGTTCAGCAGGGGACTAGTGATAGGCTGAAATGAAAATGATGATGATGATGATTAAAGCTCTACAAATGTACGCGCAAACACAAAGGCACTCACTGATCCCAACCTACATGAGATGAGATCGGAGGATAGAATGCAGAGTCAACGACATTGAGTACAACTCAAAAATGTATGATTTGTGTTTTTGTACCATTGTTGGCTCTGCCTCCAATTCGAACCCAAGGCCCGCGGCGCAGAATCCAGGTTCTGTGACCGCTGGACCACGCGGTCGTTACTCAAACTGTCCACAAAGCCCCTAATAGCACATTTACAAACTTCCGCTAATAACAAACTTTTTCTCAGATCATTCCGTGCGAACGCAATCTGGGTTAATTGTATTGCTTAGTCCAAATTCCTAAATCCGGGTTAGCGGACGGACCGATACGACTTATTAAAAGTTTTGACGAAATCACTACTCTTATTACTCCTAACGTTTATTTCCAATACAATAACACACAACTTTACTCATAATTGTTACATGACTTGATCATAAAAATCTTTTGTTTCTGATGTGAAACATCTATTGACGAAACTTGTGGGTAAATCTGACACGTGTGGCGTGACGGAGATTTACAGTTCAAATTATAACGTTAAATTCATGAAATATAGCCATTATAATTTTGAGGAAATAAAAGAGCTATAAATATTACGTATTTTTTAATTTACACCAGATTTTTAAATTACATTTCTGCACCAAAAAAGTAACTGGTTGTAAATCGAGCGTTGTACATGATTAACGAAGCGGCTAACTTGTTCATTACGAGATCAATAGATGTCACGGCTTTTAATTCATTAATAACCGAAGACTGAACGCACCATTTTTTCTCATTGGTTAAAATAATGAATTTGTTCAAAAAAATTCAAATTTTTACATTTGGCAACACGATTAGCGTCGCGAGACGCGAAATAATTTTATTTTACTCCATATTTATTTATTAATTTCCTTTAATTAGAAAACCATAGGTGGTAGGATTCCTACGCAGGAATCCGTCTAGATAGGTACCACCCCGGGCTGATATTCTGCCGTGAAACAGTAGTGTGCAAACATTACTATGTTTCGGTTTGAAGGGCACTAAGAGCTAGCGTAATGACTGGGCATCTGAGACTTGAATATCGACAGAGGGAAAATGAAAACCAGGATGATGATGGGCAGCAGCATCTTCCTTAAATATCTGAATAAATAAACTGCGGTTGCCAACCCGCCTGCGAAGCGTGGCAACTATGGCAAAATTTGTGGCAATATGGGGGAGCCTATGTTCAGAAGTGATGTTCTCCTAGCCGATTTCGCCCACGGCGACAACTTCCGAATACTGTCGGGAGCCATCAACTGCAGATACAGAACAGAGGCACTCACTCGTCCCAACCTACCCGCGCCCGATGTAACGCTGATGCGATAAGATCGGAGGTAGACTAGGATGCAGTGCCAGAAACACGAGGACAAACACAACACAACCAGATCCGAAAACCAACAATTTCTGTTTTAGCACAAATGTTGGCGCCGGCTGGGATTCGAACCCAGGACCCGCGACGTAGGAGTCAGGTACTCTGACGACTAAGCCACCCGGTCGTCGTGAAAATGATAATGATGATGATGATTTTCATATTCATTTCTGAGAATCTAAACTTTTGAACTGTAACATCAGTGAAGATTCAGTGTTCATCATATCTTAACAGATGTTTATAATTTAAATAAAATACAATTTATGTTCCACAAAATTGAAATGGCATCTAGAAAAACCACTATCGTATATGGCGATGATAAGGACAAGTATTCATTACAAGTGAGTTTACACGAGAGTTTAAACAAATCAATTGATGCATACACATACTGCTGCAATATGTAATGGATGTTTATCCCCCTATCGCCCCTACAGGGCACATGTCCACTCTTACTTTTTTGACGTTGGATAGGGGAGAGAGGAGGCAGCATAGTTTTGTTTGTAAGGTACGATTTTTAGTGCTAATTGATTCGGATGGGAACCGTCCGGCCTTTATACGAACTGATATTGATGGAGTTGGAATTTAATAGAATCTGGAGTATTATAATGGACTATTCTGTGAACGCATTTCATTGAAAATTCAATCAATGAAATGTAATACACTGAAGTAAACCTTTTCTATGGTACTCTAGCTGTAACCCTCGACCACGTGAAAATCCGACCCGATCGATGATGTACATATACGACGTTATTCATAATTGGTATAACATCCCGGCACCTACCCATGCTACTTTGATCTAATAAACACAACAGTGAAGCTTTAATGACAAAATTGAATACTAAAAATGTCCATACAAAACTTTATAATTATTTGTTATACAGACACCACCCCGAACCAGACAAATTCAAAATACGATTTCTTCTCTATTTAATTTATGGTACCCAAGTAAGATCGAAAAACATCGGCGTCATACTAATAGATTTACTTCGCAACAGATTTCCTTAAGGTTCATGTTATCCTGGTACTTGCTGCTACATTTAAATAAAACCACTACGGATTACGTATCATATATGATTTACGGATTTTATCGCGTTTAATTTTGAACTACTTATAACCCGACCTTTCGAGCGCTTTACAGCACCCATGCACCGTTCGTCACGGAAGGACTGATGGGACAGATGTCCAGATGTATAAACCCGGAGTATCATCAGCTTTTAATTTTTTTACTTTTTATTTATAATTATTAAAAGCTGAAGTTTACAGCGTTGCTTACTGTGTTCGATGCTGGGATTCGGACTCAGGACATGCCGCGTAAAAGTCGTCGCGTAAATTTTTCACTATGAATATGAATATATCAAGTTGAATAATTTTCTTCTGTTTGTTATTGCCACGTTTTTATTAAGTCGCTTTCGTATGTCTGTTCGCGACAAATTCGGTAATTGATTTTAAACTAACTTCCCCAGAAGCTAGACAACTTGAAACTTTAAACATAGCTTAGATTATGATTCATTACTTTCTTGTCTCCAAAATTTGTACACAAATTTTGCGATTGATTATACAATAACTTTTTACTTTTACTTTCGTTTCAAAAATGTGGCATTTAAAAGTTTTTATACGATACTTGTTTTTACTGATGGCAGTATTCCTATGCAGAAATCAATCTCGGTAGGGAGCACCCCAGGGCCAGTTATTCTGCCGTGAAGCAGTAGTGTGAAGAAAACATTACTGTGTTTTGATCTGAAGGGCACTGTGAGCTAGCGTCATCACTGGGCTTATGAGACTTAAGAAATGTCTCATGAGCACGGTGTGGTGACACAGAAATTTTCTGGATGACACAGCATTTGTTATGAGCAGACTTTTCACTTACCATCAGGTTAACGTTTTGCTCGTTTCATCAGTATATCTAATTAAAAAAAAAACGGTCAACTCGTGTAAGTTGCATTCCACAAAAAGATCTAAACAAGTCGGCACGGGTACCATTGTTCCGAAACCGGGGGCTTGATTAAAATGAAACAATTAATTGTGAAGGTAACGCGCGTTGTGATAACATTTACATATTTCTACAATTAGAGGGGACGTCTGACGCGGTCGGTAGTTAGGCTCCGCCGCTGGAGCGGGGCTAATTGCATCGCTCGTTTTAGCATTTAAATGTCACTTTTTGTCGATAGAATAGAGTAACGCTTTATCCTCTCACTAGCTGATGCCCGCGACTTCGCGAAGATATAGGTTTTGTAAATATCCCGTGGAATTATTTGATTTTTCCGGACAAAGTATCCTATGTCCGGGCTAGAAATTTGGTCCCACAATTCAAAATTACATAATGAAGCAATAAATCTGTGACTGATATCACAAATTGAATAACCTCACAAAGTGAACACCTTCGAAGGCAACTCACCGTTTGACTTACAAATGCAATAACGGTCGAAAACTGAATAAAAGTTAGTGAGAACCCAAAAATCAGCTGAATCAGCTCTCAGAGGATAATAAAAGAAAACAGAAAGAGAGAAAGAATAAGTATTTATTGGCACACAAATGTCATAAAAAAAACCTTAACTAAAATTTCTTATAGATAATGCACATAACGCCATCTACCGGCATTACCACCGAGTTTATGACTGACACCTCATAAATTCATTATTTATGTATTATTCACTATGTTCATATTAGTCCGAGTTTTGTTTCTGTCATGTATCACAGATTAAGTAAATCTAGATAGATCTTATATTTTAGGAAGCTCCACACTAGAGAATCCGACTGAGCCCAATAGCTTTGGAGAAATCTAATCGTCTCCGGTGGCTTGGTCATGTTGAACGGATGGAAGACGATCGAAGTGTAAAGAGAAGTATCCGATGAAGCTGTAAAAGCCGAGAAGGCTAACAGCAATTACATCACCGAAAATGTTTAGTGTAAAGGGAGCATAATATATGGGTCGACCGATTGGCCGACTTGCGATCGGTCGTCCTAAATATCGCTAGAGCGGCCGAGTGAAAGCTGACCTTCGCGAAATTAAGACACAACAGGCGAGAGATCGCGCAAGACAAGGACAAGTGGCATGCTTTTGTGTCGGAGTCCAAACACTCATTATCGCTACACCTAAGGAGTAAGTTCTTTTTAAAGCAGTCAGGGGCGAGACGAGCAAAACGTTCACCTGATGATAAGTGCAACGTCCGCCCATAACAAATGCTGTATCACCCAGAAAATTTCTGTGTGGCGCCACACTGCGCCCTTCCTGGGGGGAAGGGCGCAGAAGCCAAGGGCTTAGCCACTGCGCCAACCGAGCCGACGATTTGTAAGTCTGTTTACGAATACTGTATGACCAATAAACATTCCGTTCACCACCTAAATAACCCTTGCAGGTCCGTAAAGTGACGGTAATATTTTAATTAGATTCCTTGACACCGCCAAAATACTGTTAAAATTCGTGTCTAATTGAAAAAGGTACGGGTAATGTGTCGTAGCCACGTGTCCGATCCGTATGAAAATTTCATTACTAACTGGTGCCGGTTGACTCCGCTCCGACGTCCAGTTTGGAAGCGATCCCGTTAATGTCGCTGCATTCGATTTCGACATTTCGATCGAATCCTGTTTGAGATGATATCCTTTGTTCGATAAGTTTGTGAAAGGTAATTGGAAATGCACACGTGTGCACGTTTATTTCATTTCGAGTTTGAATAGGACGAACTTCACACGAACTTTACGACACTCCGTTACAGTTTAAAGTTGTCTATTATTTTAAACTTGAATGCATGTGCGATGCATAATTTAATTACGACGACGAATACGAATTTTTCATATATTAAATTAAAGAAAACTGTTTCAACCGCGTGGTTCTGCTGTCATTATAGACACTTACGAAAGTATTCTAAAATGTTTTTGATTTTGATTTGATTCTTATATCATTTCAGATTATCTCAGTTCACTGTTGAACATAGGCCTCCCCCATAGATTGCCACAAAAGACGGTCCTGAGCCACCTCCATCCATAGACTTTCCTCAAAACCGTGCTGGTCGTCGCTCCATCTAGTTCGGGGCGCCCTACACTGCGTTTGCCGGTACGAGGTTGCCACTCTAGAACCTTTCTTCCCAAACGGTTATCGGTTCTACGAGCTATATGGCCGGTCCATTGCCACTTCAGCTTGCTAATCTTTAGAATATGTCGGTTACTTTAATTCTGCTGCGGATAGCATCGTTGAGGCGGATAGCTTATGAATATATAATTAATGGTATTAAAGAGTCGACAGTGGTGGTGGCGGCCCGTTAAAACAATACTATCACTCCATCTCATCCAATGGATCTCGTAAAAGACGGGTAAGGAATTAAACTGCACTGTGCACGCAACAGCGCATGGTGGCGATGGGCACCACCTATCACACCAAGTGCATTATATTGTTTTAGTGAAACGTGGATTGTGGCAGTCATCTGTTTTTGCAGTGAGTGCCCAGTCTCTGACTACCCCTTATTGAATACAGTCGTGATCTTATGTATGTTTGTAAGAGTCGACATAAACGGGAATGCGGATGGCAACAGAGACTACCCGAACAAATTTACGTGTGGATAAATTAGTCGGGGCCCCGCGCGATTTGCATCCAATCTGCACATTATGCAGCGATGCCGGGCTAAATCGAGATGGGGACGGGACGTGAACGTCACGAGACCGTTACAATTGTGTTTGTTACTGGCTAAATAGCGTCGCGTACCGCCCGCTGCACAAATACATTGCCGCTGTAGCCATTTTGTATCTTATTTTCAACTGTCAACTGTTCCCAGTTACTTTTTAGGGATGGATGTGAAAAATATTTTTCTCCTCACAAAAATTACAAAAAAAAAAAACATAGGGTATTTCCGGTAAGTAATGTGAGGAGCTGGTGTCTATGGTAGGCCGTAGACCTGTAGTACAGATCACCAGGTCCTCACCCCTCGAGACCAGTGCAGCTATTTACCATTGCTATATATATATATATATATATATATTTATAGGAGAGGGGGCAAACGAGCAAGTGGCTCACCTGATGGTAAGTGATCACCACCGCCCATGAACAACCGCAACACCAGAGAAATCGCGGGTGCGTTGCCGGCCTTTGAGGAAGAAATAGGCTCTTTTCTTGAAGGTCCCTAAGTCGTATCGGTCCGGAAAAACCGCCGGCGGCAGCCGATTCCATAAAGTGGTAGTGCGTGGCAGAAAATTCCGCGAAAAACGCACTGTGGTGGAATGCCAACCATCCAGGTAGTGACGATGGAATTTTGTGTTCTGCCGCAAAGTGCGATGGTGAAAACCAGCGGCTGGAATTATTCCGAACAATTCCTTATCCATTGCTTATATCTTTAAAGTAACTCCGCAGTCGAGAAAGTGATTTTTTTAAAGATAGAATTGATTAGAGGAGCAAATCGTTCACCTGATGGTGAGTGCGACATCTGTCCATAACAAATGCTGTGTCACCCAGAACACTTCAAACGTATAGCACCTCACTACGCTCGTCACTCTGAGACAACAGTTCTTAAGTCCTATATGCCCAGTTATATATACAGGTATATTCTCATATACTCTAGCTTTCAGTGCCCATCAATGTTTGCAACAGAACCATGTAATGCCAGAGGAACTGGCATTACAGTGGTACCTTCCTAGACGGATTCCCGCATGGTTTTACTGGTGGTAGGATTCCTATGCAGGAATCCATCTAGGTAAGTACCACCCCAGGGCCAGTTATTCTGCCGTGAAGCAGTAGTGTGCAAGCATTACTGTGTTTCGGTTTGAAGGGCACTGTGAGCTAGCGTAATCGCTGGGCATATGAGACTTAGGAACTGATGTCTCAGGGTGACGGGCGCAGTGTGGTGTACAAATTACACAGTAATTTTCTGGGTGACACAGCATTTGTTATGGACAGACGTTGCACTTACCATCAGGTGAACGTTTTGCTCGTTCCGTCACTTTTATGAAATAAAAAAAAAAAAATGGGTTTCCTACCACCGGTAAAGTGAATGCGTGCGCGATCCCATTTGTATCAAGTCACCAAAGTAACATTATAAACAATTGCAATCTGTATTTTACCCGCTTACATAACACATCTATAACGGAGGACGACGATATCCCTTCTCTTTCTCATTTTTTCTAACCTGATATAATTATTATTTGTAAATATAATTAAAGTTCAATTTGATTTAATTTAATCGGTTACTGAGCCGTAGTTTAGGAGCCGGGCGCTCGACTAAGTTTTCATAGTAAGCGAGTGACCTTAGTTCGATTCCCGGTGCTATCTATAAAATTGTTCTGCTTATTTAACTGCTGATTGGCCAAGTGTTCAGCGGTGAAAGAAAACTGCATGTCTGAGAAATAAAAAATATTTGGAGGACAACCAACCCGTAGCGGAACAGCATGGCGGATTCTTCCTGGCTCTGATCTGAAAGAAATGAGAGGAGCCCTGTTATCAGCAGTGGTATATTTATAGGCTGTTAGCTTAACGTACTAATCCGTTAGTTTATCATGAAAAAATAATAATTGAAAAATAATAATTACTTGTGGTAGGATTCCTATGCGGGAATCCGTCTAGGTAGGTACCACCCCAAGGCCAGTTATTCTGCCGTGAAGCAGTAGTGTGCAAACATTACTGTGTTTCGGTTTGAAGGGCACTGTGAGCCAGCGTAATCACTGGGCATATGAAACTTAAGGACTGACGTTTCAAGGTGACAGGCGCAGTGTGGTGCCACTCAGAAGTGTTCTGGATGATACAGAATTTGTTATGGGCAGAAGTCGCACTTACGTACTTACCCGTAGGTGTCGGAAAAGTCGACAGAGAGAAAATAAAAACCAGAGGATGGGCAGCAGAATCTTCCTGGAACATCTGGAATAAATAAACTGCGGTTGCCAACCGTCCAGCCAAGCTTCGGCAACTATGGAACCTTTGGTGGCAATCTATGGGGAGGCCTATGTTCAGCAGTGGACTAGTGATAGGTTGAAATGATGATCATGATGATGATGATAAACGTTTTGTCCATCACTTCATTTTATTCAATATAAAAATCTTAAACTATTAACGAAAGAAATATAAACTACATAAGTTTCATAAATAGCTTTGAGATATAAATCTAATCAGCCTTTGCGAACATCGCTAATACAACAAAGGGGATTCCGTAGTCGGGTAGTTCCCGAATCTTGCCAAGCACCGACCAAGTTTTGGGTCTAGGTGACAACTTGTCAGAGTAACTTTTGCTATCATTAATCCTCTCCATTTTACACTTTGATTTTACGATGCTCTTCTGTTTTGATTGTTTTAACACAAACAAAGTCTTATGCTTGATAAACTAACGTGTTCTTTTTTTATATCACCTTTATATTAATTGATGTTATTTCCATTTTCCACTTCATACTACTTTTTTTTTTTCTTTTAAAAAACGAAGCCCCACAGTAGGATTTTCTCCTGTATCGTGGGTGCGTTTTACAAACATACATTTCACACGCACAACACAACCAGACCCGAAAAACAACAATTTGTGTTTTTGCACAAAATGTTACCTCCGGCTGGGAATCGAACCCAGGACCGGTGGCGCAGAAGTCAGGTACGCGAACCACTACGCCACGCGGTCGACATATTATGCATTTCGTTAATATATATAAAACTAGCTGTACCCGGGGTTCCACCCGCGTAAAAAAGGCGACCCCGATCGATGTTATACATATGTACTTCCCTATTTGAATCGGATTCTGTGGTTTTTGTTTTTTCTGCACGGAACCCTAATTATTTTTCTGAAATTAAAGTAGCCTAAGTTACCCGCTATAGCATCAGCTGTCTGATCTGATGAGATTAGCCGGATCAAACAGACAGACATACAGACAAACAGACAAAAATTTTAATTTTTTTTATTACAAACAGACACTTCAGTTTTCACAGAAAAAAAAACAAATGTTTTTATACGATATTGTTTTACGCATGTTATATGCTTCCAGAGGTTATCATTGCATTGTAACCATGCCGGTTGAAGTGACACATTGTCAAATAGTTATATAGTTATTTGCGAAAACTACCAGTCAGCTGGGTGCGGGCAGGGGAGTTCTGTCAGCTGAAACCTGGAAGATACTGTGCTTTGCTCAAATAATCTGGCACAGCTTATTACTGCGTCAGCGGTCTTTCTACCGTTGCTCACGCAGCTATTGTTGATTTCGTAATTTTTTTTTATTTTATAAATTGACGGAACGAGCGAAACGTTCACCTGATGCTAAGTGCAACGTCTGCACATAACTAAAGGTTGACCTAGACCATTTCTGTGTGACACCACACTGTGCCCCTCACCCTGAGTCATCAGTTCTTAAGTCGTCATATGTCCAGTGATTACGCTAGCTCTCAGTGCCCTTTAAACCGAAATACGAGAAGAATAATGTTTGCACACTACTGCTTCACGGCAGAATAACTGGCCCCGTGGTGGTACCTACCTAGACGGATTCGTGCATAGAAATCCTACCACCTATAAAACGTACTTTTAATTATTTAAACAATCATCTAGTTAAATTTCATCCGGCGTACTATTATTTTATTGTACGTGTTTTTTACAAGTTTATAATGTTCCGCTGACGGAGAGTCCCCCGCCCCCCAGCAGCTAACGATCGGTTCACTTATCTTCTATAAAATAAATAAAATTGAAGTGTCTGTTTGTAATAACAAAATAACAGCTAGTCAGGTTTGAGCGTAATGCCAAGGTGTTTTTAAAAACTATATTTAAAACTAATATAAAATAAAGATTGGTCTTGACAGAGTTAGATTTCGTTTAATAATGAATGATCTTATTCTAAATGTTACAAGAGTGCTCTCACAAAAATGATTACTTTTACTTTACATAATGCTTAGTAAGTACTTAGTTCTATGTGCTGTCTAGTAAAAGTGACTAGGCAGCGTATCTGAGGATATAACTAGCTTTTTACTCAATGCTTAGGAAAGTATAAACGATACTTAAGAAAAACAACAATTATTCAAATTTTTGTCTATCTATCTGTCTGTCTGTCTGTTTGTTTCAGCTAATCTCCAAATCAGCTGGACCGATTTTGACGGGACTTTCACTGACATATAGCTGATATTAACGCGGGCCTAGTGGTCAGAGTACCTGACTTCTAACCGCGGGTCCTGGGTTCGAATCCCAGCCGGAGCCAACATTTGTGCTAAAACATAAATTGTTGGTTATCGGGTCTGGTTGTGTTGTGTTTGTCCCCGTATTTCTGACACTGCATCCTAGCCTATCTTCCGATCTTATCGCATCAGCGTTACATCGGGCGCGGGTAGGTTGGGACGAAGAACTGATATCTCAGGGCGACGAACGCAGAATGTTGCCGCACAGAAATATTCTGATTGAGAGCATATGTAATTGTAAAACTGAACATTTTGCTTGTCTCATCACTTTCCTAGATAACAATAAATAAACCTAAAAATATATAAGTAAATAAACTTCTATTCGGTTTAATCGGGTAATACATTATCTTCGACCGCAGCGCGAGCCGAACATATCAAAACAAACACGGGCACGTGTCAACACCATAAATAATATTAGGGGCCGCCATCGCTTTCCGTTTAAAAGGAATAAAGTGCATAAAGCAGCACCCACTCATAGCCGTCCCATTGTCAGAAATGGAGGAGTTTTCAATTTGTACGTACTAACCAAACGCTGGATTTACGGGTCGTACCATTACTATGACGGTAAGGGGGTGCCTAGACAACGGACGCATAAATTAAAGCTCCAATAGGGTGTCTGAAACGGGAAGGGTAGAGCACAGATTAAAAATATTTTTTTATGAACAAAGTTGTTTCTTTAAAGCAGTTTTTTTTCACTGCTGAACATAGGCTTCCTCCGTAGATTGCCACAAAAGTTTGTAGCTCTCGTTAGGGAGGGGGGGGGGGGGGGGGGGGGGTTGCCACCCTTGCCACGCGTGGCAGGCGGGTTGGCGACCGCATTTTATTTATTCAAATGTTCCCAGAAGGTGCTGGTACCCATTTTCTGTTTTTAATTTTCCCTGTGACTTTTGCGACACTCACGGGATGGGATGCGGTGGTAGATTCTCTTAAGCCGCCACCACATGACACGCCGGTTTTTATTTAATATTTTATTTCACGGTAACAAATGCACCGCAAACTGGAGCACTGGAGTGACTTAAGACCAAGGTCTCAAGGTGACGTGCGCAGTGCAGTGTCACACAGAAAAGTTGTAGGTGTTGCAAGTTGCACTTACCATCAGGTGAAGTCAGGTGGTCTATTCACTTTCTTCCAAAAAAAAAACAGAACTGTTACTTAATACTAAACTTTAATAATTCCAGTGTTTCTTTCCGGTTTTTCTCTGAGAAGGTCTTGTTTTTCGAACCGGTGTAGATTTTGACGTCTATAAAAGCTTTAGAGTCCTAAATTGAATAAAGAAATTTTGGCATTGACTTTGACATGACATTTAACAAGATAGGGAGAGACGGACTGACGGACAGAATCTTCATCGTCCCCTCTCTTAGGGATTCTAGACTATGGAGCCTAAATTATAGAGAAAACGTATGTAAAACAAGTTTGAAATCTTGAAACAGCGTTATGATACGAGTTGATTTTGTATTAATTATAAAATAGCAAAAAATCTATTTGGAGTCAAAGTCTAAGGGAAAAGCAGGTTGTATTTATGTTACTAATAAAAAATTGAGTAGTGCGCTTAGGAAAAATATATTAAAAATGTTTATTTTATAACATGTCTCCATCTCCAGAACTGTCAAAATGAACGTCATTTATTAATGCGATCTTAATACAAAAATACACATTCAAATATTTGAATTTTCACCTCGTCCTGACAATAATGACAACAACAAAAAAAAACAGCCAAATCAGTCGAGTAGCTCTCGTGTGATGATCTTTTAAACATACGGCAATAGATTTTTAATTATATAGATCATAGAAAATAAATTTAAAAACTAAAACCCGACTGCATAAAAATCGCGCTCCGAAAAGTACGAAACAAGAAAGAGTGACCTGGGTTCGATTCCCGGTGCCGGCGCCACTGAAATTGTTAATTGCAATTTTAAATACTGATTTACCAAGTGCTCGGCGGTGAAGGGAAACATCGTGACGAAACGTGTATGTCTGAGAAATAAAAAATATTTCGTAGACATGTGAAATCCGCCAACCCGCATCGGAGCAGAGTGGCGGATTGTTTCTAGCTCCAAAAACCATTTCGGAATGAGATGAGATGAAATGGCCTGTGCTCAGCACTTGGACATTTGGAGACTTACTTTTAAGAAGCCAAGTTACATAATACTCATTTCAATTTAATACATAGACATAGTGATCTTCACAGGATAGATGTGGTCGTATGCCACCTTATCCTAAGGGTACTTCATACAACAATATATTTTATAGTATTACAATACATTAACAGTAGTAAGCAATTGCAGAAAAAGCAATAACATCTTCCTTTTTGTCTCGCCGTAGTCGGTTAAAAGGTAACGTCTCTGTTCTACGATAATCTATGACACTGCCTCGGAAGAGGTACTCACTTCAGTCGTATTCATGCAATTGGATGCGAGCGGGAAGGGTTAAAAATCATGAATTATTGCATTAACGCACGATCCGCTCTTATAACGATTTATATCATTAAGCCCATTTAAACCTAAATCATAACTAAGAGATGAAATGTTGGCTTGCTTTAATTGCCTTTCTATTCAAAGCATTGTGTCGATGTTTTATTTAGTAATTACGGAGTAAGGTAATAGCGTAGTATGTCCCACTGTTGAATTAGGGCTCTATTTTTTATAGTGTTTAGGGCTGAAAAGAGTTGCTTAGATCATAGAAATATTTTTTGGCTTGACCTAGCTAGAGCCGTGGTAGCTCAGGGGCTGGGCGCTCGCTTAAAATTTCACTACTAAAATTGTTAATTGAAATTTTAAGTCCGCGAGCTACCACGGCTCTAGCTAGGTCAAGCCAAAAAATATTTCTATGATCTAAGCAACTCTTTTTAGCAAATATTTTTTTTATTTCTCAGACATGCATGTTTTCCTTCACCGCCGAGCACGTGGTAAGCCTGCACGTCTGAGGAATAAAAAATATTTTCGAGGACACGTGCAGTCCGCCGACCCGCATTGGAGCAGCGTGGCGGATTCTTCCCAGCTCCAAAACCCTCTCAGAAATGAGAGGAGGCCTGTGCTCAGCAGTAGGACATATATAGGCTGAAACTTTACTTTTACTTTTGACCTGTGTGAAAATAATGGAATCTTTAAAATTCAACTTTCATCAACTTCCTGGCGTCCGAATAATTTGTACACATGTTATAAATCCTAATCGTAAAATATCATATATAAATTTACAAATAATAGTCTCATAGACAATCGACTCTTTAGACCGAAACAGTAATGAATAAAAGTAAGTTACTTTGCTAAGATCCGCATGCAAAATATAAAAATGGTGTATATTACCTAGTTTTTTGAAGTGCACCACCCGCCCTCCCTCAGTAGCGTGCACAAGCAAACTAACACCGCCACCAGGAACCGCCACCAGGTACCCTCCACCAACCACTACAATACCACCACTAGATAATATACACCACTGAAGTAATAGACTCTACGACAGACGGCCGCCTGTCGTAGAGTCTATTACGCTTGATAATGCCTCGTTTTGGGGCGAAACACGTGTCGTGTTCTCGACTTCAGTGGTGTATATTATCTAGTGGTGGTATTGTAGTGGTTGGTGGAGGGTACCTGGTGGCGGTTCCTGGTGGCGGTGTTAGTTTGCTTGTGCACGCTACTGAGGGAGGGCGGGTGGTGCACTTCAAAAAACTAGGTAATATACACCATTTTTATATTTTGCATGCGGATCTTAGCAAAGTAACTTACTTTTATTCATTATAATGGATTTCCGCAAAGTAACGCCTGATTCTATTAACGAAACAGTAATGTTCGCACATTACTTCTTCACGGCAGAGTAACTGTCCCTAGACGGATGGGGAAGAGACTAAACCTAGACGGATTTTTGCATAGGGATCCTACAACAACCAGTAAATTCTTTTCAATGATTTTGTTTGTCCGTGTGGTAGCGGAGTAAGAGAATCTACCGCCCCATATCATCCCGTCGGTGTCGTAAAAGTCGACAGATGGTCCGTCTAGGTAGGTAACACCCCAGGGTCAGTTATTCTGCCGTGAAGCAAGTAGTGTGCAAACATTACTGTGTTTCGGTTTGAAGGGCACTGTAAGCTAGCGTAATCAGAAAGCATAAATATGAGACTTAAGAACTGATGTGATGGGCACAGTGTGGTGTCACACAGATTTTTTTTGTGTGAGACAGCATTTGTTATGGGCAGACGTTGCACTTACCATCAGGTGAACGTATTGCTCGTTTCATCACTTTATACAATAAAAATAATTAAAACCAGAAGATGGGCAGCAGCACCTTTCTGGAATATTTGTATAAATAAACTGCGGTTGCCATCCCGCCTGTCATGCGTGGCAACTATGGCATAATCTCCCCAAAGCGAGAGCTACTTACTTTTGTGGCAATCTATGGGGGAGGCCTATGTTCAGCAGTGGACTAGTGATAGGCTGAAATGATGATGATGATTCTTCATTACTTTTTCCTTAACCGCTGAGCATGTGGTAAATTAGGACTTTAATTATTGTTCATTATTGCATGTGGTTGTGTTGTGATTTTTCCAGTCTCTGACAGTGCATCCTAGCTTGTGTCTTACGTTACATTGGGCGCAGATAGGCACTGAGAGCTAGCGTAATCACGGGGCACGTGAGACTTAAGAACTTATCGGTTTCACACAGACATGTTCTAGACACAGCATTTGTGATGGGCAGACGTTGCACTTACCACGTTGCACGTTTCGCTTGTTTCGTCACTTTTTGCTATTAAAAAAAAATGATTGAAAGTAAAGTGCTTTCAGCGAAACGTCCGTTATTTTGTTACAATTTCTTACAACCGAGTCTTTCATTGGGTTTAATTCGAATGCCTTCGAAGCGTTTCCGCTGAGCCGCACGGCAGGTGGGCTAAAACGAGACCAGACTAGCTAAGACGGAGCGCAGCGGATCTGGAACGAGTATTGTGTACACCGTTTATGGTTTAATATATTAAACGGGGAATATATATATATATACTCGTATACTCCGATCAAGAGCCGTGGTAGCCCCTGAGGGCTTGGCGCTCGGTTTAAATTTCATAGTACGGGAAATCGAACCCAGGTGCCGGCACCACTAAAATTGTTAATTGCAATTTTATGTGCTGATTTACCATCGGCGGTGAAGGAAAACACCGTGAGGAAACCTGTGTAGTCTGCCAACCCGCATTGAAGCAGCGTGGCTGATTCTTCCTAGCTCGAAAACCCTCTCAGAAATGAGAGGAGGCCTGTGCTCAGCAGTGGGACATTTATAGGCTGAAACTTTACTTTTTTTACTTTATTTTGCTTTGATAAATCCGATGATAATAAAGTACAGCTAATTTCCTTTCACATACATGAATGAAATGGTAGTTAAGTTAACTTATAAGGGGATTTTTTTTTTGTTTTGTGTAATTGCAAATAGCCTTGTGGCTTTCACTGCGTCATCGGAAGCGACTCGCGAGCAGAAGGCCCTCGAATAAGAACAGTAACCTCGCTGCTGACGAGAGAACAGGTAGGGTAGTGATCTATCGGCTCCTCTGAAGGCGGTAATTATAGTTAATAACAAACGTTTCTTACTTTATAATGTGGAAGACACTAGCCCAAGCTGGGTTAGTTTCGGATCTTGTATTTTGTGTCCATTTGAAATTTATGTTTGTTAAACACACCCACTAAACAAGAGAAATCTGAATAGAGGATCGTTTAAAAAACCTTACAGACACGCGTGCTAGCGGCTTAAGATAATGTACCAGCCCATTTCATCCCGAGGGTGTCGTAAAAGTCGTCTGATGGAAAATGAAAACCGAGAGATGGGCAGCAGCATTTTTCTGGTAAATTTGAGTAAACAAACTGCGGTTGCAAACCCGCCTACCAAGTGTGGAAACAACGACAAAATCCCCCCAAAGAGATAGCTACAAACTTTTGCAGCAATCTATGGAGGAGGCCTATGTTCAGTAGTGAACTAGTAAAAGGCTGAAATTATGATGATGATGATGATGAGACACGCCAAATTCCTATAACTAAAACTTCTAACGCGCACGCATCCATCTTTTTATTTAGTTTGTTACGTTGCAAAAATTTAAAAAAATCCATTACTTGTGTTTTTTAGTAAAGCTAAACACCGAATGTAGAAAAGAAACTTAAGTAAGAAAGAAACTTGGTAAGATCCGCATGCAAAATTTAAAGTACTCGTAGTTGTGTATTACCTAGTTTTTTAAGAGAACCGTCCGCCCTCCCTCAAGACTAATGCCGCCACCATATACGGAGGGTATATACCACTAAAACACTAACACTAGGCAATAAATACTACTGAAGTCGAGTACAGGACACGTGTTTCACTTCAAATCGAGGCATTATCAAGTGATAGTGTCTCTACGATCAACACTCCTCCCTTAAATTTAGCATTCGGATCTCAGAAAATTAACTTTATTTCCTTCATCATAATCCGCAAAGTAACGCCTATTTATATGGTGGTAAGATTCCTATGAAGAAATCCGTCTAGGTAGTCACCATCCCAGGGCCAGTTATTCTGCCGTGAAGCAGTAGTGTGCGAACATTACTGTGTTTCGGTTTGAAGGGCACTGTGAGCTAGCGTAATCACTGGGTATATGAGACTTTAGAACCGTTGTCTCACGGTGACGGGCGCGTTGTGGTGTCACACAGAAATTGTGACGTTGACGACCGCGTGGCCTAGTGGTCAGAGTACCCGACTTCTTCGCCGCGAGTCCTGGGTTCGAATCCCAGCCGGAGCCAACATTTGTGCTAAAACACAAGTTGTTGGTTTTCGGGTCTGGTTGTGTTGTGTTTGTCCCCGTGTTTCTGACACTGCATCCTAGCCTACCTCCGATCTAATCGCATCAGCGTTACACCGGGCGCGGGTAGGTTGGGACGTGTGAGTGGCTCTGTGTTTGCGCGTACACTTGTGGTACTATAATACCTTCTGCGCAGTTGATGGCTCTCGACATTCGGATTCGGAAGTTGTCGCCGTGGTCGAAATCGGCAAGGAGAACATCATCATCACACAGAAATTATCTGGGTGACACAGTATTCGTTATGGGCAGACGTCGCACTTCCCATCAAGTGAACGTTTTGCTCTTTTCGTCAGCTTATCTAAAAAAAAAAATATTAAATTTGTTTACTGTAGAATTTGAACGAGAAAAAAATCTAAATGGACATAACTTAAATAGGCGGTGTAAAGGCCGCCCAGTAACATTGGCCTCTCGCAAGCTAAGTGCATTGCAATGTCATTAGCCCCGGGAAAAGTTCTAAAGACGCTGGAATTAGGTGCCGCGACGCTCTCAAAGAGATTCATAAGTTTCCCTCTTAAAACTCAACCCGTATTCCTTTTGTGAGGTGCTCGCTTACTGAGGCTTGCCAGATATGTCTTTTCTTATTATTTTTCTTAGTGTTCCGCAAATACGGAAATCTTATCGCCAACACTGAACGCTTACTTTTTGTTCTAGAAATAATCTTAACGTTCATTCATAAATATTTCAATTGTACGTTTTTTTTTTATTTCACAATAGTGACGGAACGAGCAAAACGTTCACCTGATGGTAAGTGCAACGTCTGCCCACAACCAATGGTGTTTCACCCAGAAAATTACTGTGTGACACCACACTGCGCCCGTCACCCTGAGACATCAGTTCTTAAGTCATATGCCCAGTGATTACGCTAGCTCACAGTGCCCGTCAAACCGAAACACAGTAATGTTTGCACACTACTGCTGCACGGCAGAATAACTGGCTCTGGGGTGGTACCTACCTAGATGGATTCCTGCATAGGAATCCTACCACCGTAAGTCGTGGTAGCTCAGGGGCTAGGCGATCGCTTTAAATTTCATAGAACGCGAGTGACCTGGGTTCGATTCCCGGTGCCGGCACCGCTAAAATTGTTAATTGCAATTTTAAGTGCTGATCTACCACGTGCTCTGCGGTGAAGGAAAACAAACACGTGAGGAAACCTGCATGTCTGAGGAATAAAAAATATTTTCGAAGACATGTGAAGTCCGCCAACCCGCATTGGAGCAGCGTGGCGGATTCTTCCTAGTTCCAAAACCCTCTCGGAAATGAGAGGAGGCCTGTGCTCAGTAGTGGGACATTTATAGGCTGAAACTTTACTTTTACTTTACGTAAGCTATGGTAAGCCAGTTATTCTACTGTGAACCATTAGTGTACAAACAAAACGCTGTTTAGTTATGAAGGGCACTGAGAGCTAGTGTAATCACTGGGCATATGAGACTTAAGAACTGATGTCTTAAGGGGGACGGACGCAGTGTGATGCTACACAGAAATGATGTGGGTGACACAGCATTTGTTCTGAGCAGACGTTGCATTTACCAACAGGTGAATGTTTTGCTCATCTTGTCACTTCACACTATAAAAAACAAAGAAGCGTATAAAGTATTTAAGCGACTATCATTCGAAATTTACTACTTTCCTGGTGGTGGGATCCATATGCAGGAATCTGTCTAGGTAGCTCCACTGCAGTACCAGTTTTATACCGTCAAGCAGCCATCGAAACAGCAATGTTGGAAACAATGCTGTTTCGATTTAAAGGGATAGCCGATAGGGGTCCGGCAGCGTAGAATAGCACCTTTCCTTTCCTACCGAGATGTCGTAAGAAGCAACTGAGGTTCTGTACGGACAGCCTTTATTCGTGCAGAATAACACCATAATATACCAAATACCAACCAAGTACCAAAATGGCGGCGACGTGGTTCGTCACTCGTCACGTCTCGTCTCCCGCGAGGGCGAAAAGTGGGCTGCGAGAGTGGCCTCTGCCCACCCGTTAGATGGTAAAATGCGTTACGATAAAGTGTCGAGACGAGCAAAACGCTCACCTGATGGTAAGTGCAACGTTTGCCCATAACAGATGCTGTGTTACTCAGAATATTTCTTTGCAGCACCACACCGCGCTCGTCACCCTGAGACATAAGTTCTTAAGTCTCGTATGCCCAGTGATAACGCTAGCTCACAGTGCCCTTCAGACCGAAACACAGTAATGCTGGCACACTACTGCTTCACGGCAGAATAACTGGCCTTGGGCTGGTACCTACCTAAACGGATTCCTGCATAGGAATCCTACCACCAGCAGAGATCCATATGGGGAATCGTCTAGGTAGCTCCACTGCAGTACCAGTTTTATAGTGTTAAGCTGCGTGAAAACATTGCTGTTTCGATTTAAAGGGATAGGATAGGTGCCGATGTGTCGTAAGAGGCGACTAAGGTACGGACAGCCTTTATTCCATTCTGCCAGACAAGGCACCTATCGGCTAAAATATTCAAATTAATGCAATAGTTTCGACATAAACAAGGATTATTATCCTTGACTACCAAGGATTACATAAATCTAAAGAATTTAAATATTAAATCTACGATAGATCATCGAAGTGTATTCGATACATAATTTAGCGTTACAGGTGACGAGCCTTGAGTGCGAATCCTTGTCGGTTCGTTGCTCGCATGTAGCTACCTAATGCCGCTTGGCTACGTCCCAAAAGGGTGTGCAATTGGATACCGCTCTGACTGTACAGTCTGTATTAATTTAAAAAAAATATTAGTATGAACTAAGTTTTGCCTAAAAATGGTAAGTGACTGGATAAAGACTGGCTAGTAACTGATCAACAAAAATTTATGATAAAAATTATAAAATGAAAGATTTTGAAGAAGAATGTGACATCGTCATCTTTATCATCATCAGTTCAGCCTATCACTGGTTGTATAATGCATTCGTAGTATTTTAATAATTGTGTATATTTAATATTGTAGTAAAATATTAGTTCAGTTGTAATTATAGTACTAGCCGCTCGCCTCTAGATAGCGCTACTAGGCAGTTAAATAACGCTTCAGTTACGTTTTACAAGCAACAGTAGCAGCAAATGTAACATGTTCGTTTATGAGTTTGTTTCTCTTACCACTAGATTGCGCTAGTAAATTTAAATTGTAAATTTATATCCCGCTAACAAGGTGTTCGGCTAAAGGTACTAAGTAGATTTATTATTTTATTTTCAAATATACACATTTACATCCACCATACATTTGGAGTTTCATTACTAATGAACCCATCTTGTGTCGTGTAGTTTTTTGATAGTGTGGAGCTGTACATGGTCATTCGAGTCGAATAAATTGTCTCAGACTGTGGCAGTATCCATCGGACACTGACGTGGCGATAGATTGTCGTTAATAGTGTGCGCGCGGTGGTGGCTTTGCCCCCCCCCCCCCCCTTCTACTGTTGGAGCGAAGTAAGGAGAATAGCGAACTGAACAATTCAGTTTTGAAGAGTTGAAGCAAGTAGATTGGAGGCGTCACACCGAAGAAGGCTATAGACGTCACGGACGGAGCGGGAGGAGGAGATACGTGTTCGATTGGGTGCTACGCGGAGTACTGAAGCAAGAAAACTGACGTCACTGTTGCAGTGACGTATACCTGGAGTAGTGAGTCGTGAAGTGTTAAACCGTGAGTACTTTTAGTTTACGAGTTGTGTCATTACGCGAAGAAGATAATTTGAACTTTATTACTTTAGCAATTTTAACTTAGTAAAATTAATTCTTGCTTTGGACTTAGAAAAAATTGTAATGTTTGTAGATTAGACTTAGAATAATTATAAGAAATTGGTTCAGACGGGGAACCTATGTCCGATTTTGTTCCGACCGGACTAAGTTTAAAACACTTACGTTTAAAATTGTCACACATTTGATGAAATTTATGATTAAATCAGCCTAAGTCTTTTGAAATATTTTATTGGTATTATAACTTTTGTTTAACTTATTAAAATGACATCAGAAAGTTCTATTAGTGGTAGCTCAAAGGCAAAACTTGATATTTATGTAAGGCTGCAGGATGAATACAAAGAAATAATATGCAAAGGTAAAGTTAATTTTCGGAAATCGCCTAAAGAAAGAATTACTGTTCCTTATTGTGAAACTAGATTAGAAAGTTTAGAGAAAATATGGTCATCCTTTTCGGCTTTGCATAATCAAATTATATCTGAAATAGACAAAATAGATATGATAAAATCAAGTTATTATAAAAACAGTGTTTTTGAAGCTACTGAAGAATTGTACTATGATTATAAAACTGAGTTAAAAGAGTCCATCGAAAGTATTAGGTTAAAGAGTAGAGAGAAAAATAATGTGTTAGAAAATAAAAACAATGAAAATAACAAAATGAACAGTGTAAGGTTACCCAAAATTTCTATTCCTGTTTTTAGTGGCTATTATTCCGAATGGCCTGGCTTCCGAGATCTTTTCATGTCGCTCATACATAACAATGAGCAGTTAGATGACGTGCAAAAATTGCACTACCTGAAGGGGCACCTCAGTAAAGAGGCTGAGCAATTGCTACGTCACGTAGCGATCACTTCTGGCAATTATAGCGTTTGTTGGGAATTATTAGAGAGTCGCTATAATAATAAAAAGTATTTATGCAATCAGGTATTAGATAAATTTATGGGACAAAAACCTTTAACAGTTGAATCGGCGACTGCAATTAAAGGGCTTTTAGACAACATGAACGAGTGCTTACATGCGTTAGTTAATATAGGTGTCAGTATTGCTACGTGGGATATAATTGTAATATACATTATGAGTCATAAGTTAGATCCTATTACTAGAAGGGAATGGGAAGCTAAAGCCACGGAATCTAATGAACTATCAACTTTGGATGAATTTAAAGAGTTTTTAAATCACAAATTCAGGTCACTGGAATTTTTGGATAACCCCAAGGCGAAAAGTGTTACAAGTAATAAAACTGTTTCACATGTTGTCAATGAGAAGGACAATAGTTTTAGTAATGTTACATATAATAAAACTAATTGTCAGTTCTGTAGGGGTAATCATAGGCTTTCAAAATGTAAGATGTTTCAAAATGAAACTTATGAGGCACGGCATAACTTCGTCCAAACAAAGGGATTATGCTTCAATTGTTTAGGGACGAACCATTCAGTTTACGCGTGCCGGCAGAGTATAAGATGTAGTGTGTGCAAAAGGAAGCATAATGTGTTGTTACATCCAGGTAGCAACACGTCAACTGAAACTGCGGGATCAGTTGCGAAGAATGTAATTGTTACCAAGACGACAGTCGCTCCCGAAAATCAAGAAACTATTGAGACAGTCACATGTTTTTCGTCTGTTCGTAGTCAAGTATTGTTGGCCACTGCCTTGGTCAACATACAGGCGAAAACGGGTGTTGGAGTCTCATTGAGATGTTTACTGGATCAAGGATCGCAAGCCTCATTTATTACAGAGTCAGCAGTGCAGAGGCTTGGACTTAAAAAGATTCCAGTTAAAATCTCAGTGTCAGGAGTCGGTGGTGAAGACGGGTCGATTTTAAATTCAAATTCGGTAGTTATCATTAAACTCAGATCAATTCATGAGCCCACATTTGTATTGGAAGTAAGAGTTCATGTATTAAGTAAGTTGACAACTCTGCTTCCTTCTAAGAAAGTAGTTGTTCAAATGTGGCCTAAGCTAAGAGAAATAAAATTAGCAGATCCTCGTTTTGAAGTACCTAACAAGGTAGATTTATTACTGGGTGCGGAAGTTTACGGTCAGATCCTGATGGAAGGTGTTATAAGAGGCCCTGTAGGAACCCCAGTCGCCCAGAATACGAAGCTAGGCTGGATCTTATCTGGCTTAATAAGTACTGAATCTTCAGAGGATGTTGATATTCAGGCAGACAGCACAGTCGTTGTTCACAACGCATTAGTGCAAGAAGATAGCATGTTGAAGAAGTTCTGGGAAATGGAGGCCGAACCTTCCACTACGCAGAGCAAACGGATACTTACTGAAAAGGAGCAGATATGCGAAGAGATGTTTCAGAAGACCACAGCACGTGATGAAGATGGACGATATATAGTTAGATTGCCGTTTCGTACTGATGATCCAGCCTGTAAATATGGCAACCTACAAAATATTGCTAGAAAATGTTTGTACCGTTTGGAGCAACGTCTAGTAAAAAATCCAGAATTGATGAAACAGTATTCTGAAGTAATGAGCGAATATCTGGACCTTAAGCATATGGAGGTTGTACCAAGCGACGAGCAAGAGAAACAAGGTACTGTTTATTTACCTCATCATGCTGTGGTACGTAATGATAAAACTACTACCAAAGTAAGGGTCGTGTACAATGCATCACAGAAAGGCTCTAACGGAGTTTCGCTTAATGACGATCTTTTGGTTGGTCCAAAGTTGCAGCCTGATCTACGTCATATTGTAATGCGGTGGCGTAGGTACCCTATTTGCTTATCTGCCGACATTGTCAAGATGTACAGGCAGGTGAAAATAGCTACTGAAGACACAGATTTTCAGAGAATTCTTTGGCGTGACAATGCTGGGCAGTTACAACATTACAGAATTCTCCGTGTCA
This sequence comes from Luehdorfia chinensis, assembly GCA_019845155.1. NCBI lineage: Eukaryota > Metazoa > Arthropoda > Insecta > Lepidoptera > Papilionidae > Luehdorfia > Luehdorfia chinensis. The sequence goes on from JAHVAK010000580.1 coordinate 274,657, forward strand.
CATTTGGCACAGCATCTGCACCTTATTTGGCGGTGAAGGCACTTCAGCAATTGGCACATGACGAAGGCAAGAGTTATGCCTTTGCATCTGAAAGAGTCATTCGTGACTTCTATATGGATGACTTGCTCACAGGCGGTGAAACCGTTGATGAGGCCCTGAAAATACATCAAGAAATGAATGCATTGCTAAAAATGGGAGGATTCGAACTACAAAAATGGGTTAGTAACAACAAAGAGGTATTACATATGATCGGAAAAGATATAGAAAGTGGAGTCGAAATAGGAACATATGAAGATTTAGAGACGTCAAGGAAAGTTTTAGGATTAAATTGGAAAAATATAACTGATGATTTCGAATATTCTGTTCAACTTCCAGAGATAGGAGTACCTATAACTAAACGAAGGGTTATATCTGATATCTCGCGCTTATTCGATCCACTTGGCTGGATAGCCCCAGTTATAATAACTGCAAAGATCTTCATACAGAAGTTGTGGCTTTCTGGTATTGAGTGGGATCAGGAATTACCGCCTCATTTGTTGAGCGAGTGGACCACTTTCAGGAGTGAACTACCGAAACTTACAGGGTACAGCGTTACCAGATGGATTCAGCAACATAAAGACACAAGCATCGACCTGCAAGGGTTTTGTGATGCCTCGAATGATGCATATGGGGCTGTTGTTTATGCACGCCTTATAGATAAGTATGGTGAAGTATATGTCCATCTGATTGCTGCAAAAACGAAGGTATCTCCAATAAAGCAAGTATCAATACCTCGGTTGGAGCTATGTGGAGCCTTGTTACTTGCTAAATTGCTGACTGAAGTTGCGGAGATTATGGAAGTTCCTAAGGATCACGTTCATGCTTGGACAGATTCCTCAATTGTTCTCGCATGGCTAAGTAGTCATCCGTGTAGATGGAAAACTTTCATAGCGAATCGTGTATCTGAAATTATTACATTATTCGGTCGAAAACATTGGTCGCATGTCCGATCAGAAGACAATCCTGCAGATCTTGCTTCCAGAGGTGTAAAGCCGACGGAATTTATTAAAAGTTCTCTCTGGAAACATGGACCAATGTGGCTACGTCAAGAGAGTTTAAATTACAGTCCATTAGAAGATAATGTTGATACTTATGACACTAAGCTTGAAGCAAATCCTAAAAGGTTATGTTGTACAACGAAACTATTGGAGGAAGAAGATGCCATGTTCACCAAGTACTCATCTTTAGAAAGACAAGTTCGAGTGTTTGCTTGGTGTCGAAGATTTTATAAAGTTACACACTTTAAGCCAAAACCTGATCTGCCGCCGTGGATTACTTGGGATGAGTTACAGGATGCATTAAAACTGTCCATTGTTAATTGCCAAAACCACTTTTTTCAAAGTGAAATAGACTGTCTTAAAAAGGGCAGAACAATTTCCAATAACAGCAAACTGCTGTCTTTCACCCCTTTTATGGACAGTAAAGGGATTCTTAGAGTTGGAGGGCGTTTGCAAAATGCCGAAATATGTGAATCACGGAAACATCCCATCCTTATTCCGCATTCATCCCATCTAGCAAAACTCATTGTTGCTGACGCACATTTTAAGACCCTACATGGCGGGTCCCAACTTATGATAAATTACATTCGGGCGAAATATTGGGTTATTGATATCAAGGGGCTAGTAAAATCTTGTGTTCACAAATGCGTGGTATGTATAAGGCATTCGGCGCGTGCAAGGAATCCAGTTATGGGGCAGTTGCCAGCAGCTAGAGTAACTCCTAGTCGACCTTTCAGTCACAGTGGCGTGGATTACACAGGCCCTATTTCGGTCAGAACGACCAAGGGAAGAGGTTATCGTGCGACCAAAGGTTATTTGTGCCTGTTTATTTGTATGGCCACAAGAGCAATACACCTTGAAGCTGTGAGTGATATGACGTCGGATGGATTTTTAGCAGCTTTCAAGCGCTTTGTTGCAAGGCGTGGCCATTGCTCAAATCTCTGGAGTGACAATGGCACCAATTTCGTTGGCGCTGAACGTGAACTTAAGTCTCTGCTCCTTGATGAAAAGTCAAGCGTTGCTGCAGACATAGGCGAATGGCTTGCTGCGAATGGTACTATTTTCCATCGTATTCCACCCTACAGTCCAAATTTTGGAGGACTCTGGGAGGCTGGAATTAAGTCAACCAAACAGCATCTCAAACGTGTGATTGGTACATCCACGTTGACTTTTGAAGAGCTCTCGACAGTTCTGTGCCAAATTGAGGCTTGCCTCAATTCCAGACCGATTACTCAAGTTAGTGCCAGCGATTCTAATGACCCATATCCGTTGACGCCTGGACACTTTTTGGTTGGAGAACCTCTTTTACTTGTACCGGACTCAAATTACGAAAAGTCAAATATAACTTACCTAAAAAGATGGCAGCTGACACAGAGAATGGTGCAACAGTTTTGGCGAAGATGGTCCCAAGAATACTTGACACGATTCTTGCAACATTACCGGTGGAATAAGCTAGTTCCGGAGCCAAAGGTAGGCGATTTAGTTTTGGTTATCGAAGACGATCTTCCACCGGCAAGGTGGTTGTTTGGTAAAATTGTAGAGAAGCACCCCGGTTTGGACAAAGTTACTCGTGTAGTTAGTATACAATGTAAGGGAACTACTATAAAAAGGCCGGTGTCTAAAATATGTATCTTGCCAACTCAAAATGTTAATTAAGTAAAATAAGTCTTATTCTTTATTTTTATGTTGATTTTTGTACTATACTTTAAAAAATATTACACTTTGCTTTTCATTTTGTTTCGAATAATTGTTGTTAAATAATACTTTACTAACAAATTAGTAAATTCTTTCTTTTGTTTTACTTTGCGCCATTTATTCAGTCAGTCCAAGCTTAGTTATGAACAATCCGTTCATGGCGGGCGGAATGTATAATGCATTCGTAGTATTTTAATAATTGTGTATATTTAATATTGTAGTAAAATATTAGTTCAGTTGTAATTATAGTACTAGCCGCTCGCCTCTAGATAGCGCTACTAGGCAGTTAAATAACGCTTCAGTTACGTTTTACAAGCAACAGTAGCAGCAAATGTAACATGTTCGTTTATGAGTTTGTTTCTCTTACCACTAGATTGCGCTAGTAAATTTAAATTGTAAATTTATATCCCGCTAACAAGGTGTTCGGTTAAAGGTACTAAGTAGATTTATTATTTTATTTTCAAATATACACATTTACATCCACCATACATTTGGAGTTTCATTACTAATGAACCCATCTTGTGTCGTGTAGTTTTTTGATAGTGTGGAGCTGTACACTGGTCCACTGCTGAACATTGGCCTCCCCCATAGATTACCACACACGTATGTAGCTCTCATTTTGGGGGGATTTTACCATAGTTGCCACGCTTGGCAACCGCAGTTTATTTATTCAGATGTTCCAGGAAGATGCTGCTGCCCATCTCCTGGTTTTTATTTTCCCTCTGTCGACTTTTACGACACCCACGGGATGAGATGGGGTGGTAGATTCTCTTAGCCGCTACCACACTATTGTAGGATAAAATTCGCTAAAGAATGGAATGCTTTATTTTTTATCATATATAGTCATTTCTAAGCGTGGAATTTGTAGCAAATACTTACTGTGGGTGTCTAGATGAGTGGCTTAATTAATAAGTAGACAATAATATGTTAAATAATTTTATTTGAAATAGGTACTTTACTGCAGCACCTTAATATCATCATCATCACTTCAGCCTAACTATTCCACTGCTGAACATAGGCCTTCCCCGATAGATTGCCACAAAAGATACTGCTGCACATCTCCTGGTTTCTATTTTTCCACTGACGACTTTTACGACACCCTCGGGATGAGATGGGGTGGTAGATTCTCTTAAGTCCCTACCACACCTTAATATACCGACATTCAATCTGGCACCGCTGAAGTGATTGTAGCACCGTCAAAATTTCAACTGAATCAGAGGCTTTTTCATAGTCCATATGCTCCATACATAGCGGAAGATTGTAGCCTTTGGTCTTCTTTTAACTACGTCAAAATTTCAACTGAATCAAAGGCTTTTTCATAGTCCATATACTCCATACATAGCGGAAGATTGTTCGTCCCTTCGGTCTTCTGTTCAATCTGGCAAAGGATATGTATGTGGTCTATGGTATTAAAGCCTTTTCGAAATCCGGCTAGTTCGGGAGGCTGAGAGCCGTCAAGTCTGATTGCGTGACGACTCAAAATTACTCTCGAAAACAGGTCATAGAGGTGACTCAGAAGCGATATCGGTCTATAGTTCTTCGGTGATCGTGATCGCCTCATACGTCCATAAATTTCACATGCGTAATACAACTCAACCCGAAAACCAACGATTTGCTATTTAAACCACTTTGAATGTTGGACCGTACTCCGACCACTAGGCCACGCGGTCGTCTATAAATCCTCTTACGTCAGTGAAAATACGAGTAATATATAAAATACTTATAACAAAGTTCCACAAAAAATTACCTACATCAGTAACGTACGATGGTCAATTTGATGATTTTGATATATCAAGCCATGGTCGGTTATCACTACAATTAGCAGGATATACATCATTGTGACAAAATAATTATGTATGAAGTAATTCGTGCAAAACAATACCATAATATGCAATGCTGTCACCATACTATCCGTGGTAACGCAAGAATTTTTCGACTGGTACCAAAATGGCGCGACGTGGTTCGCCATCACGTCTCGTTTTACGCGGGGTAAAAGTCGGCTACGGGTGTGGTCCCTACCCCTTATGCGTATCGAAGGTTTTTATGAAAGTAGCTTTCTTTCCTTTTTCTATCGATTTTAGCGTGTGAAAAAAAACCTCATAATATTTTTCACATAATTCTCCAATATCACACGATTATGAGATTTTCCATGCGGATTTCAACCAAATAACTTTGTTGCCCTTATTTCTGGGAGATGTAATAAATTGGTGTCATGTAACTCGTTACGAAGTGTCACGTACGATGGCAGACATTATTTATAAATTGCTTGTCATTGCGGGAAAGCCCGGAGAATATAATTTTTTCAACAAACATTTTCTGGATAAACATTCAGTACCAAAACGTATTTCATAAATCTGAACTATACCAACATGAGATTTAGTTAATAGAATCAGGCGTTACTTTGCGGAAATCCATTATAATGAAGAAAAGTAAGTTACTTTGCTAAGATCCGCATGCAAAATATAAAAATGATGTATACTACCAAAAAACTAGGTACGTACTTTTAAGACTCGGCGGCCGTCTGTCGTAGAGTCTATTACGCTTGATAATGCCTCGTTTTGGGGCGAAACACGTGTCGTGTTCTCGGCTTCGGTGGTGTATATTATCTAGTGGTGGTGTTGTAGTGGTTGGTGGAGGGTACCTGGTGGCGGTTCCTGGTGGCGGTGTTGGTTTGCTTGTGCACGCTACTGAGGGAGGGCGGGTGGTGCACTTCAAAAAACTAGGTAGTATACACCATTTTTATATTTTGCATGCGGATCTTAGCAAAGTAACTTACTTTTCTTCAACATGAGATTGATGAGATTGATGATGAGAGATATTTGTCTGGCTATGAAACGGATTATGATAATTATGAAATTTTTGGTTGTTCGCCGAGGTTCGTCTTGACGGGAATGTTTTTCATGTTCCACATGTTTTATTGGATAAAATGATGAAACGAGCGAAACCTTCACCTGATGGTAAATTCAACGTCTGCCCGAAACAAACGCTGTGTCACCCAGAACATTTCTGTGTGACACCACATTGCGCCCAATTCCCTGAGACATCAGTTCTAAAGTCTCATATGCTCAGTGATTACGCCAGCTCACAGTGACCTTCAAACCGAAACACAGTAATGTTTGCAGACTGCTTCACGGAAGAATAACTGGCCCAGGGGTGGTACCCACCTAGACGGATTCCTGCATAGGAATCCTACCAGTAAAAACGTACATAATGGTGCAGGTAATTTCTTTCAGCGTATCTTCACTTTGGTTCATAATTTTAAAAATATTCCTGTACTCGTACCACTGTTTAATACATGTTGTGGGCAAAAAAATTTAGTGATATTCCAATTTCCATAACCAAGCCATTAAATTCTTCTCCTACTGCCGCTGAGACATTACTCAAACAAAATGTAACTTCTTGTACAAAAGATTTTAAATTCGATATGGTAGATGGAAATGACATTCTTAATACTTTTAAAAGTATTGATTGTAAGAGAACCGCGGATCTATGGGGTATGTCCGTGGAAGTTAGTGCGTCTATTATATATATATATTATATATATTATATAGATATAATTGCACCTCAATTAGCCATAATTTTTAATTCCGGTATTGCATTTGGTGTGTTTCCTGATTTGATGAAACATAGTAAAATCATACCTTTATTTAAATCTGGTAGTACATCGGACCCTGCTAACTTTAGACCTATTTCTGTACTACCAACATTAAGTAAAATTTTTGAAAAAATTATACTTAATCAAATGTTAAAACATTTCAATTTAAATAAATTGTTTCACAAAAACCAATTTGGCTTTACGAGGGGTCGTTCTACAACCGATGCAGGTGTTGAACTTATTAAGAATATATTCGAAGCCTGGGAGAGTTCGCGGGATGCCTTGGGTGTTTTCTGTGATCTTTCTAAGGCCTTCGATTGCGTTGATCATGAAACACTTATCAGGAAACTACATCACTACGGTGTAAGAAATTCTGCACTTCAACTTCTAATTTCATATTTGAGTAATAGAACGCAGACAGTAGTTATCAATAGCAGGAGTTCTTCCGGATCAGCAGTATCTATGGGTGTCCCGCAGGGTTCGATTCTCGGCCCATTTCTATTTCTTATTTACATTAATGACTTACCTTACCTAGTAGGGGACAACCATGATATAGTGTTATTTGCTGATGATACATCTTTGATTTTTAAGATAAAACGTCAACTTTTATTATATGACGAGGTGAATAATGCTATTTCAAAATTAGTACATTGGTTTAATGTTAATAATTTGCTTTTAAACGGCAATAAAACAAAATGTATTAAATTCACAACACCAAATGTTAAACAATTAGATGTAAATGTGCTTGTGAGTGGGGAAGAGTTGAGCCTTGTGGATACTGCTGTCTTTCTTGGAATAACTCTTGACGCAAAACTTCAATGGAGCCCCCATATATCTAAACTAGCAAGTAGACTTAGCTCTGCAGCTTATGCTGTAAAAAAAATTAGGAATTTGACTAACGTTGAAACTGCTAGATTGGTTTATTTTAGTTATTTTCATAGCATAATGTCTTATGGTATTTTGCTATGGGGAAATGCAACTGATGTTGAAGTGATTTTTGTTTTGCAAAAGAGGGCCGTAAGAGCTATTTATAATCTTGGCTCTAAAGTGTCTCTTAGGGATAAATTTAAAGAAATTAATATCTTAACCTTGGCCTCTCAATATATATTTGAAAACGTTTTGTATGTACACAAGAACATAAACCAGTTCACTAAAAAAAGTGATGTTCATAATGTGAATACCAGGAACAAGCACAAATTAATTATGCCAGTTACCCGACTTCACAGAGTCAGTAACTCTTTTATGGGGCAATGTATACGTTTTTACAACAAAATCCCAGAAAGTGCTAAAAGTCTTTCAATCAAAAAGTTTAAATTTTATATTAAACAAAGACTTCATAAAAAGGGTTATTATAATATTAAAGAATACATAGATGATGATAACCCCTGGGAATGAGGTGATCGCCGCCAAGCCATTTCTACATCTTTATAATACAGCTATTGTAATACAGTTATTGTACATTATTTTAAAAATGACTAAAAAAAAAAAAAAGCCCGCTGGGTTTCTTACTGGTTCTTCCCAGGACAGAGGCATTTTTGCGAACCAGTGTAGCTTAAAAAAAAAATGACTTTCAATAAGTACTATGTAAATAGTCTATATTGAATAAAAATTTATTCTATTCTATTCTATTCTATTCTATTATATTTTTTTTCAATTTTAATTATTTTTCATATATATATATATATATACTATGCATATATAATATACATATATATATATTTACTATGATGATATTAGATATGATTTATCAGTACTGTTGGAAGCCATGAGATTTCCCTAACTCGCCCTTTAAACAACCCACGGAACAAAATAAGATTGTATAATCTCTCATACCATAACATGGCGATAAAATTTCAAGTTATAGTAGGATTATACTTAATAAGTATAAGACGAAAGCTGAATTTAATTTAGGAGAATGCAACCATTGTTATTAAATTGACGCTGAACTTGTAACAGGAACCCGTAACACCACTGTAATTATAGGATGCATTTACGAATCTATGAAACCGATAGTGAAATATACTCTGTCTACCAACAATCGCCGTGAGTGTCAGTTACCATCTCTAATGTTACTTTCACGCTGCAATTATAAAGATCAATGCTACATTCTAGTTTAAATGCAACAGTTGTACTTATTTAAAACAAACCTACAACACAGGAATAAACTTTTTACTGGTAGTAGGGTTCCTATGAGGTAATCCGTGTAAGTACCATTCAAGTCCTGTTAATCTGCCGTGAAGCATTGCTATGTTTCGGTCTGAAGACACTAGGATTTAATGTAATTGCTAGGCATATTAAATCAAAAAATATGAAATCAAAATTCTTTATCATTCGACGTAGGAAATATAAATTTCGTTTGTTAAACGTCATTTCTTTATAATCTAACGCCGTTTTAGTAATGACGTTTTAGTAATGACGTTTCTCTGACGGAGAAGAAACAGGCGAAAGAAACTTCGTAGATATCCTATTTTTAGTAAATCCATTTTTATCTCAGTCAAAAATACATTATAATTAAATTTACAAAGAATAGTCTCAAGGAAAACCAAAGCACGCACTACGTTCGAATCTTAGACAAGATTAATTCGATCGATATATAAATAAATTGTAAGATCGAGCAGACCAGCCTCCACCAACAGCACCTGTTCACAAGTATGACGCATGTGGCAGCCATCGCCCTCCTCGACCATTTTAAGGGGAAATTTCAGCCATTTCAATGCGACATATAAGAACTGATGTCTCCGGTGACGGACGCAGTGTGGTGCCACAGATAAATGTTCTGGGCGACACAGTTATGGTCAGACGTTTCACTTACCATCAGGTGAACGTATCGCTCGTCTCGTCGCTTCATTCAATAAAAAAAAACGCGAATTACGTATTCTAAATCAAAACGAAGTGCGAACTTCGACTCAACATGCAAATACAACGGCGTGCACAATGAAAAGCAAAATGATAGAGCCAACTGCAGCTACTAGACTATTAAAAGCAGCATTTTAAGCTACCGAAGTTCAAACCGGCACTGCTCGTCGACCGTCATGCAACCGGCAAATTAAATAACTTGCATCGCACTACGATAACTTTTCCCTTCCGACACGTGTAAAATTAATTGCATGAAATATTGTAAAGGACTCGGTTAACTGTGTAGAATTTATAACTTATTTTTTAATTAGCTCTATAAAGGAAATTTTAAAATAAAGTATATATACGAGTATATATTTTTTTATTTGATAAAAGTGACGGATTGTGCAGAACGTTCACCTGATGGCAAGTGCAACGTCTGCTTATAACAAATGCTGTGTCACCCAGAACATTTCTGTGTGACACCACACTGCGCCCGTCACCCTGAGACATCAGTTCTTAGGTCTCATATGCCCAGTGATTACACTAGCTCTCAGTGCCCTTCAAACCGAAACACTGTAATGTTTCACATTACTGCTTCACGGTAGAATAACTGGCCCTGGGGTGGTACCTACCCAGACGGATTCCTGAATAGGAATCCTACCACCAGAATAAATATAAAGAGCACAGATTTTTTTATGTACCTACTTTTGTAAAAGTAATCATCATCGTTATCATTTCAGTCTGTCACTAGTCTGCTGAACATAGACATCCCCCCATAGCTTACTTTTGTAAAAGTAATCATCATCGTTATCATTCCAGTCTGTCACTAGTCTGCTGAACATAGACATCCCCCCATAGCTTACTTTTGTAAAATTAATCATCATCGTTATCATTCCAGTCTGTCACTAGTCTGCTGAACATAGACATCCCCCATAGCTTACTTTTGTAAAAGTAATCATCATCGTTATCATTCCAGTCTGTCACTAGTCTGCTGAACATAGACATCCCCCATAGCTTACTTTTGTAAAAGTAATCATCATCGTTATCATTTCAGTCTGTCACTAGTCTGCTGAACATAGACATCCCCCCATAGCTTACTTTTGTAAAAGTAATCATCATCGTTATCATTCCAGTCTGTCACTAGTTTGCTGAACATAGACATCCCCCCATAGCTTACTTTTGTAAAAGTAATCATCATCGTTATCATTCCAGTCTTTTTTTTTATGTTAGAGGAGGCAAACGAGCAAGCGGCTCACCTGATGGTAAGTGATCACCGCCGCCCATGAACATCTACAATACCCGAGGAATAGCAGATGCGTTGCCGGCCTTTGAGGAAGGAATAGGCTCTTTTCTTGAAGGTCCCTAAGTCTGTCACTAGTCTACTGAACATAGACTTCCCCCCATAGCTAACAAAAGTTTGTTACTCTCATTTTCGGGGATATTTTGCCGTGGTATCTACGCTTGGCAGACGGTTTGCCAACCGCAGTTTATTTATTCAGATGTTCCAGACTGATGCTGCTGCCCATCTTCTGGTTTTAATTTTACCTCTGTCGACTTTTACGACACCCACGGGATAAGATGAGGTAGATTCTCTTAAGCCGCCAACCACACGGTTGCAAAAACAGCCTAAATGCCCCATTGCTTTGGTAATTTTGGTACTAGTATTTAGAATCAATTTATATGATAAATAAACGTTATCATATAAACCTAAATTAAGCAAATCTTTAGCTTATTCTGACATTTTTCGTTCAGAATGATTTACATTTCGTGTCTTTTTCGTATCTGAGAATGACGGGACGAGTAAAATTTGCACCTGATGGTAACTGCAACGTCTGCCCATAACAAATGCTACGTCACCCAGAACACAAGTCCCCCTGAGACATCAATGTCATTGTAAGTAAGTCTTATATGCCCAGTAATTACTCTACCTCTCAGTATAAAGCTATATCTTATATTTAAAAGATTTAAAAGACCATTAAGTCTTTGGCTGAAAATCAGCGCTGTGTGTGTCAATTCCCAAACTGCACAAGCTGGGCTAGCCCTTTTTCGTCACAAGAAAATTCTGCACTGCTTACATTCTTTTTTTTTGGTTTACTGCTTGTTGCATTTTTGTTGCTTGCGTGATCATGGGTGCTGTGAAGTACTCGAAATATCGGGTTATAAATAGTTTAAAAATTAAACGCGATAATATCCGTAAAAGTAGTTTTATTTTCATTTTATATTTCGTTTGTTAATTAATGTGAAATGAGTGCCAAGCTGTTGAATTCCATCAATCCAATACAGTAATCGCAAACTTTGTATTAGTACCATTAAGGCGCATGTAGACGATTCGCTCAAAACATTCACTCTAATGGAACTTTGGTGTTCGTTTTATTCCATTCTAACTATTTTAAGGGAAGACTTGGTTTCTACGTGCGGTAGCAGTTTTAATCTTTATTCATAGGTGCGCGGTAGCTACGGGGCCGGGTAATATTGATTTCACATCACGCGAGTAACCAGGGTTCGATCCCCGGTGCCAGCACCTCTAAAATTTTTCTTCACTTTTAAGTGCTGATTTACCACGTGCTCAGCGGTGAAGGAAATCATCGTGAGGAAACCTGCATAGCGGAGGAATAGGAATATTTTGAGGGCATGTGAAGTTCGTCGATCCGCATTGGAGCGGCGTGGCGGACAATTCCCGGCTCCAAAACCCTCTCAGAAATGAGAGGAGGCCTGTGCTCAGCAGTGGGATATATATACTAGTAATACTGGTGGTAGGATTCCTATGCAGGAATCCGTCTAGGTAGGTACCACCCCAGGGCCAGTTATTCTGCGTAGAAGCAGTAGTGTGCAAACATTACTGTGTTTCTGTTTGTAGGGCGCTGTGAGCTAGAGTAATAACTGGGCATATGAGACGTAAGAACTGATGTCTCAGGGTGACGGGCGCAGTGTGGTGTCACACAGAAATGTGACAGGGTGACATAGCATTTGTTATGGGCAGACGTTGCACTTTACATCAGGTGAACGTTTTGCTCTATATGTAATATAGGCTGTTACTTTACTTTTTTGTTACCGTTTGCGATACCGGTGTTCAACACATACAAATTTGTTTAAAAGCATCGTTGTTCCTACACTAAAATGTTTCTTCTCACACACACACGGAACTACTGTCTGTTGACCACACAAATACTTTCTATGTTTGGAATCGAGCTCGTGTTCGTAGCGCTTAAACAATTTACTTGGCCACAGCGCCAATCGAGCCGCTAAAACATAACAATCAAATACCAAGTCTGCAAAACTAACTAACTCTGTCTGCATGACTTTACTGGTGGTAGGATTACTATGCAGGAATCCGTCTAGGTAGGTACCACCCCAGGGCCAGTTATTCTGCCGTGAAGCAGTAGTGTGCAAGCATTACTGTGTTTCGGTTTGAAGGGCACTGTGAGCTAGCGTAATCACTGGGCATATGAGACTTAAGAACTGATGTCTCAGGGTGACGGGCGCAGAGTGGTGTCACACAGAAATATTCTGGGTGACACAGCATTTGTTGTGGGCGGACGTTGCACTTACCATTAGGTAAAAGTTTTGCTCGTTTCGTCACTTTATACAAATAAAAAAAAAATAACTAAAGTAAGAAGTTAAAGTAAATAAGGAGAAGCCTATAAATAAAGCCTATAAGTAAAAGTAAAAAAGCCTATAAATGTCCCACTGTGTAGCACAAGCTCACTTCTGAGAGGGTTTTGGCGCCGGGAAGAGTCCGCCACGCTGCTCCACTGCGGGTTGATGGACTTCGCGTCTTCGATATCTAAATTTCTCAGACATGCAGGTTTCCTCACGACGTTTTCCTTCACCGTCGAGCACGTGGTAAATCAGCAGCACGAGTGGTGCCGGCACATTTAAAGCAAGCGCCTAGCCCCTGAGCTACCACGGCTCAGTGATTAAAACTAAACTCAACATTTTAATAGCTTTTCTGTATTTCATTTATCACAAATAAGTACTTTTGTATAGCTATAAGTTTCCCAAAGAAATAAACATAAATACATACATAAGATCACGACTTTATCCCATAAGGGGTGGTCAGAGACTGGGCACTCACTGCAAAAACAGATGACTGCCGCAATCCACGTTTCACCAAAACAATATAATGCACTTGGTGTGATAGGTGGTGAGCCCATCGCCACCATGCGCTGTTAGGTGCACAGTGCAGTTTAATTCATTACTCGCCTTTTACGAGATCCATTGGATGAGATGGAGTGGTAGTATTCTTTTAACGAGCCGCCACCACACGGCTCCAAAAAAATAAATAAAATACAATAAATATAATAAAGTAATAAGAGACCACTAAGGTATTGCACATACACCCCTTCTTCATGCAGAATAACACCTTAATATGCCATGCTGACACTATACTGATCGTAGGAACCCAATGGGGAGTCAGAATTTTTTGGTTCGTACCAAATTGGCGGCGACGTGGTTCGCCACCCGTCACCTCTTGTTTCCCGCGAGGGCGAAAAGTGGGCTTCGTGAGTGGCCTCTGCCTACACCTTGTTTGCGCAAAAAGGCGGGATTGTATGTTAATTTCATGTAATAGATAAACAGAGTAGTCGACACAAAAGTACAACAATTTAACTTGTACAATCCCACACACTTTCCGTTTTAAATTAACAAGAATCCGTTTCCGTGTTCGAAATGTGGCACCGACAATTTGCAAATGAGAACAAGTTATAAACACGATATGAAATGAAACGGGGAAGGGGATTTTTACTGTACGTACTGAGATGGTGAACGGCGATAGGGAATAACAAAAAGCAGTTAACGCAATCATTAGTTTTTGTGTTTCCTACGTCCGGGTTGAGCCGCGATCACGACAAAAGATATAAAGCACGGGGCACAACGAGTGCAAAATATACCTTTCATTATAACAGTGCATTATTTAGATATTCGTATTCCGAATGAAGGCATACATACATTTTTTTTATTAGATAAAGTGACGAAACGAGCAAAACGCTCACCTGATGGTAAGTGCAACGTCTACCCATAACAAATGCTGTGTGATGCCACATCGCGCCCGTCACCGAGACATCCGTTCGTGAGTCTCATATGCCCAGTGATTACGCTAGCTCTCAGTGCCCTTCAAACCGAAACACAGTGATGTTTGTACACAACTGCTTCGGCTTGGGATGGTACCAACCTAGACGGATTCCTGCACAGAAATCCTACCACCAGTATTACATATCACGCCTTTTTCCCCATATAAAGATTATGTTTCCATAAAGCCGATAGACGTCCGGCAGAGTAGAGTTGCAGCTACCGAGGTGTCGTAAATGGCGACAAAGGTATGCTACGGACAGTCTTTATTCGTGCAGAATAACACCATAATATGCAATGCTGTCATTAGACTGTTCGTGGGAGCGCAATGGGGAGTAAGAATATTTTATACACGTACTAAAATTTTGGTGACGTTGTTCGCCGTTACGCCTCGTTTCCCGCGAGATCGAAAAGTTTGCTACGTGAGCGGCCCCTGCCTACGCCTTATACGGGAAAGAAGTCTAACTGTATGTAATAGGCGAATATAAAACAGCATAAATTAAAATCTCATTGTATATTCATCCTTATGACAAACACGCGAGCGTTTCCTGAAGGCTTGAGCGGTTTCCGTTTCCTGGTGTAAAAAGCAAGCCGTGAAAGATATAGGCCGTACTCGGACGTATATATTCTGAAAACGGTACTCAGAGATTCTTCTGCGGAAGTGAATTTTTGTGTTTAATCTGTTTTTAAGCTTTAAATGCCTTTAGAGGAATTGTACATTTGTTTTTGAATAATTCACTAGTAAAAGAACCAGGCGATACTTTGCGGAAATGTATTATAATACAGGAAAGAAAGTTAATCTGGTGGCGGTATAAGTTTGTAACCGACAGATGTCTGGCAGAGTAGAATAGCATGCTTCTTTCCTACCAAGGTATCGTAAGAGGCGACAAAAGTATTGTACGGACAGCCTTTGTTCGGGCAGAAAAATACCATATTACTCGTATGTCATTGCATATTATGGTACGTTATGCACCATACTAACATTCCATCGCTATACTGCACGTGGGAAAGCAATGTGGAGTTAGATTTTTTTTGACTCGTACCGTAATGGCGGCGACGTGGTTTGCCACCCGCCACGTCCCGTTTCCCGCGAGGGCGAAAACTGGGCTACGTGAGTGGCTTCAAAGAAAAATCAATCAGTCTAAACTCCCGTTTATCAATACTATAATATTGTTAATGCGAACGGAACTCTCTAAGTTTCTCTGTCTGTTTCTTTGTTACCTTTTCACGGTTCAACCGCTGAACCGATATTGACGAAATAAAACATAGGATCCCGGTATATCAAATAGTTCCCACGAGATACTAAAAAAACCTATCCACGCGGACGAAGTCGCGGGCATCAGCTAGTCTATCTATTTATTCTATTTATATGTGTAACTTTGAGATGGATAATTTTGACCATCAATCAGACATCATGAGATTCGCGACACGTAGTCGACCTTTTCAGCGGATTCCTTCTCCCATTTCTGTGTTTTGGAGCTGTGAAGGTTCGTCGTTCGTCGGATACCTAAAGCGTCACTCGTCATTCTTCGTCAATTCATGTGTACGTACAGCAGATGATAGAAATAGTTTATCTGCACAAGTTAATCATCAGTGTTCCCATATGAACACAATTAAGGTATCTTCAAGAAATCATTTGACTAAGCTAGTGTGGCTTAACACTTAAGACTATATGTTCACCAAAATTTTAGTGGTGTAGGTAAACCGGGGCAGTAGCCGTTGAATTACTAACGGGTGCTAGTTAATTTATAAACACATACATTCGTACGGTCACGCCTGATTCCCATGTAAAGGGGTAGGCAGAAACCACACACATATACTACTCCGCCCCCGTGGCCACGAGACGTGACGGGTGGCTAGCTACGTTGCCGTCATTTTGCTTTGCTTTCCCACTATCTGCCATATCACTCACACAAATTAAACATTGATTATTATAGGTGTCCGGCAGACTAGAATACCACCTACCGAGGTGTCGTAAGAGGCGACTTAGGTTTTTTTTTTATTTGATAAAGTTACGAGACGAGCAAAACATATGCATAACAGATGCTGTGTTACTCAGAATATTTCTGTGTAGCACCACACTGCGCCCGTCACCTTGAGACATTAGCTCTTAAGTCTCATATTCCCAGTGATTACGCTAGCTCACAGTGCCCTTCAAACCGAAACACAGTAATGTTTGCACACTACTACTTCACGGCAGAATAACTGGCCCTGGGGTGGTACCTACCTAGACGGATTCCTGCTTATGAATCCTACCACCAGTAAAGTCGGACAGTCTTCATTCGTGCAGAATTACACCATATCCAATCCAATCCAATGCTATCACTATACTGGTCGTGGGAACGCAACAGAGTCAGACTTTATTTTTTGACTCGTACCAAAATGTCGGCGACGTGGTTCGCCATCCGTCACGTCACGTTTTCCGCGGGGGCGAAAAATGGGCTGCATGTGTAGTCTCTGCCTACCCCTTATATGGGAAAAAGGCGTGATGAGAAACCGTGATGATGATGTTCTCTAATCCGATTTCGACCACTGCGAAAACTTCCTAATACCGTCGGGAGCCATCAACTGCGCGGGAGATATTATAGTGCCACAAATGTATGCGCAAACACAGAGGCACTCACTCGTCCCAACCTACCCGCGCCCGATGTAACGCTGATGCGATAAGATCGGACGTAGGTGATGCAGTTTCAGAAACCCGGAGACAATCACAACACAACCAGACCCGAAAAAAAACAATTTGTTTTGACTCCGGCTGGGATTCGAACCAAGGACCCGCGGCGTAAAAGTCAGGTACTCTGACCACTAGGCCACGCGGTCGTCAAAACGTAAATAAAATATAAAACGTATTAAATTTTTTATCAGTAGAATATAAATACTATAGATATTACCAATGATTCTCAAAGTATTCTTTAAAATATGAAATGTCGCTTCCAGTGTTCTCTATAACTTATATTCCCACAAAGAGAAATAGCTACACGACAATTTATTTCGCATTAGTGACTTGTGTATGCCATTGCTTTACATCGATAAGGCAGATCGCAAGCTTTCCATTTAACGTTTAAGCTGATCATAAATATTATATATAATTTAAATGAAACTAATTTTTACGGATTTTATCGCGTTTAATATTTTACTATTTATAACCCGATGTTTCGGGCGCTTTACAGCTCCCATGGTCACGGGGGAACTGAGGTGACAGTTGTCCCGATGTCATAGTTAACCCGGAGTACCTTCAGCTTTTAATTATTATTTTTATTTTTAGTCCGATCTACGCAGAAAGAGCTTACTGTGTCTTGCAGCCTTGCAGTGGTATGCTTTGTTTTTGATTTAATTTTATTAATAATAGGATCCCAAGCCGGTGGTAATACCCAACCATCTTCCCTATTGAAATTAGGATGTTTTTTAATTTCAATAGCCTCGCGAATCATCCTTGGTAGGAATCGGTGTTCTTTTGCAAGGATTTGTGGTCTATCAAATCTGATGTAATGGTTGGGATGATCCAGAACATGGTCACAGACTGCAGACTTCCTAGAACGACGATGCTTCACGTCAGCTATGTGTTCTTTTACGCGGGTTTTTATCGATCTTCTTGTTTGGCCTATGTAAGAGAGACCACATTCACAATCCAGCTTGTATACTCCTGCGTCTTGTAGAGGGATGTTACACTTGACAGATGGTAAAAACTGACTTATCTTCTTCAGCGGCTTGAAGTATGTTTTTATGGAAGCCCGCTTCAAGATATAGCCAATCTTGTCCGTGACTCCTCTGACATAAGGTAGAATAGCAGGTACACGCTCTACTGTGGCCGGTTTCACTCGGTCACTGCGACGTAGGCGCGGAACCCGAAGCTTGTTGTCGTGCAAAACTTGCTTGACATGCTGAAGCTCGGCGGCCAGGTGTTTCCTGTCACAGATTCCTCGTGCTCTCTGAAACAAGGATTTACCCACGGTAGCTAACTGTGATGGATGGTGGTGAGATTCACCGTTTAAATATCTGTTAGTATGGGTCTTTTTCCTATACACAGTGTGACTCAAGGTGTTATTAGGATTCCGAATTACTAAAACATCTAGAAAAGCTAAAGAGTTATTTGCCTCTAACTCCATTGTAAATTGAATTTTAGAGTTTAGGGAGTTAAGGTGGTCTAGAAATGCAGTTACTTTATCTGATGGTAAAATTGTGAAAGTATCATCTACATACCGCTTGTAGAATCTTGGTATTACTGGAGAAGTACGGAGGGCTCTCTCCTCAAAGTCTTCCATGAAGATGTCGGCGACAATGGGAGATACTGGGGTCGCCGACATCTTAAATCCTTGTTTCAGAGAGCACGAGGAATCTGTGACAGGAAACACCTGGCCGCCGAGCTTCAGCATGTCAAGCAAGTTTTGCACGACAACAAGCTTCGGGTTCCGCGCCTACGTCGCAGTGACCGAGTGAAACCGGCCACAGTCGAGCGTGTACCTGCTATTCTACCTTATGTCAGAGGAGTCACGGACAAGATTGGCTATATCTTGAAACGAGCTTCCATAAAAACATACTTCAAGCCGCTGAAGAAGATAAGTCAGTTTTTACCATCTGTCAAGTGTAACATCCCTCTACAAGACGCAGGAGTATACAAGCTGGATTGTGAATGTGATCTCTCTTACATAGGCCAAACAAGAAGATCGATAAAAACCCGCGTAAAAGAACACATAGCTGACGTGAAGCATCGTCGTTCTAGGAAGTCTGCAGTCTGTGACCATGTTCTGGATCATCCCAACCATTACATCAGATTTGATAGACCACAAATCCTTGCAAAAGAACACCGATTCCTACCAAGGATGATTCGCGAGGCTATTGAAATTAAAAAACATCCTAATTTCAATAGGGAAGATGGTTGGGTACTACCACCGGCTTGGGATCCTATTATTAATAAAATTAAATCAAAAACCAAGCATACCACTGCAAGGCTGCAAGACACAGTAAGCTCTTTCTGCGTAGATCGGACTAAAAATAAAAATAATAATTAAAAGCTGAAGGTACTCCGGGTTAACTATGACATCGGGACAACTGTCACCTCAGTCCCCCCGTGACCGGGAGCTGTAAAGCGCCCGAAACGTCGGGTTATAAATAGTAAAATATTAAACGCGATAAAATCCGTAAAAATTAGTTTCATTTAAATGAGTAGTGTTCGCGTAAATATAAGAAATCATTATATTATATATAATTTCGGTGATGTAATTGCTGTTAGCGTTTTTTGGCTTTTACAGCTTCATCGGATACTGTGCTCACGTGCCAGGGGCCCGCGTGCCTGGTTTGGTTTGACCCAAACATAAATTCATAAATAAACTCCTACAATAACCTCCAAATTCGGACTGTCACGTTGGCTGCGTGCTTGCGCGATTTAGAATATCTCAATATGATTTTAAGTCGTCTACGACGACTTGTGTGTCGGTAACTCTGGGCGGTGAGTAAATATTATTGATTCTTTACTAAGCCGATTTAGATAAGAGCTACATTGAGTTATATTTGGCGAATGATATTGCCAATGGAAAAGGGTAGCTACCCGCCAGATCGGGTGGTCTGATCTGGGGAGGACGTCTCCTCCAACTAGTAATATTTAGATGTTGTATATATAGTTCGCATCTCAGAAAACTTTCACAGCGCGATTTTGGACGTATGCGAATATTTCTTGAGCTTCTCATGTGGCGACATAGATGTCGCTACATATATTATTTTCCCTTGAAAATTCACACCAATACGTATTTTTTTCAAGAATAATCTTTTTTTTTTGTTTTTGTAGACATAAGTCATTCGTCTAGAGCACCTATGGATTCCCAAAGCGGTCGACTACTACACTATCGATAAAATAGGCTATAAAGCCGATTTTATTTTTACTAGTCTAAATAACCACTAAATGTCAACCGCCGAGTGACTCACTCGGCGGTTGACTGTCGTAGAGTCAATATCGCTTGATAATGCCTCGTTTTGAGGTGAAACACGTGTCGTGTTCTCGACTTCAGTGGTGTGTGTTGCCTAGTGGTAGTGTTGTAGTGGTGGAGGGTATCTGGCGGCGGCTCCCGGTGCCTTACTGGTTGGCTATATTGATTTTCTTGTGCACGCTGTTGATGGAGGGCGGGCGGTGCTCTTCAAAACTAGGTAATACACACCATTTTACATTTTGCATGCGGATCTTAGCAAATTAACTTTCTCTCCTTTACTGTAATTTAAGGTATCAATAATTTACTGATAAAAGTCATTATTTGGCGTGCGCTGCAAAAACTATTAATGATAAAGAAAATAATGTATTTTGTAGTATTATTATGAATTTTCATAGTACTTATCATACTCACAAAAAAATCCCCGAGGCGTCTTACTATTATAGTTAACGCGCTACTCGCGAATAGACTAAGATTTATTAATTACTTACCTACTCATATAATTTATAGAGGTAGTTTTATTTTGCTACTACGACATCAAATATTGGCTATCTTTCATGGCTTATGTTCCCATAAATAAAACATTATTTTGGTAAAATAACGTTATCTTATCTGACTAGCCGCCGATGAGAATAGTCGCTACAAATTTTTTTCCATTCCATTTGTCCAAATAAAGTACTAATTTATCTTTCTAATATCTATTAACCCAAGCGAAGACGGCGCGGATCGCTAGTTTTTGATAAAGAGGCAAGACGAGCAAAACGTTCACCAGATGTTAAGTGCAACGTCTGGTCTCAACAAATGCTGTGGCACTGCACTGCGCCCATCACCATTAGTCACAAGTTCATAACTCCAATATCCTTGTGATTACGCTAGCTCTCAGTGCCCTTCAGACCGAAACACGGTAATGTATGCACACTACTGCGTCACGGCAGAATAACTGGCTCTGGCGTGGTACCTATCTAGACAGATTCCTGCTTAAGAATCCTACCACCAGCAAAATGTGAAAAATACACATAACACATATATACCCATCATTTCAAATATATATCGGTGTTTTTAATGACAACGGAAAATAACATTGGACGTCGATGCTCTCTGAATAACTGGCCCTGAGGAGGTACTACTATTTGTATATTAAACACATTATATCAAATTCAACAGTGATTTGAATCAAGCACTTCTGACGCTGTTAACAGATAATCTGATAGTGATATTTAGCAATATTTATCTAACTGATACTTCAAAGCTTCGTAAACCTTTTCACGAATGGAACACAATCGCAGTTATGCAAATCGTAATTGTTCTATTTAATTAAAATTCAAAATGCCGAAACTTGACTGGAATCGCTTAAAATAATTAAAAAGATAATAATAAGAGGCTAGGCGCTCGCTTTAAATTTCATAGTACGCGAGTGACCAGGGTTCGATTCCTGGTGCCGGCACCACTAAAATTGTTAATTGCAAATTAAAGTGCTGATTTACCACGTGCTCGGCGGTGAAGGAAAACATCGTGAGGAAACCTGCATGTCTGAGAAATAAAAAATATTTCGAAGACATGTGAAGTCCGCCAACCCGCATTGGAGCAGCGTGGCGGATTCTTCCTAGCTCCAAAAAACCCTCTCAGAAATGAGAGGAGGCCTGTGCTCAGCAGTGGGACATTTATAGGCTGAAACTTTACTAAACTTTATCTACTTCTTACGATGAATAATTTCAAAGTGTTAAGGGCAGGTTCGTCTATAAAAATGACGTGCGCCCTTTAACATAATGCCATTAGCATAGTGTACGAACGCGACGTCAGCGCCACAGAGTAGGAAAGTTAGGTAGAATAAACCCACCGTGACATGAATATTTACTTCTTGCTTGTTACAATCTCGTTACAATGTTACTTAGTAGTAGTAGGATTCCTGTGCAGGAATCCGTCCGGGGTAGGTACCTCCACAGGGCAAGTATGCAAACATTACTGTTTCGCGTTGAAGGGCTGTAGATACAGCCATCACACAGCCAACACGGGCACGGTCGCACGGGCTGAGTCACAGCTTCATGCAGCACATTTAAAAAGAACAAGGAATTAGAAGAAAATCTTTGCTTTCAAGAATAATCATCCTAAGAAAGGAATTAATTTTAAAGCTTCTCATTGTAAGAAAAAAAAATTATTGGATAATCGGCGTAACGAGCAATACGTTCACCTGATGTAAAGTGCAACGTCTGCCCATAACCAATGCTGTGTCACCCAGAACAATTCTGTGTGATACCACAGTATGCCCAGTGATTACACTAGCTCTCAGTGCCCTTTAAACGGAATCACAGTTATGTTTGCACACTACTGCTTCACGGCAGAATAAATGGCTCTGGCGTGGTACCTACCTAGACGGATTCCTGCTTAAGAATCCTACCACCAGTAAAATGTGAAAAATACACATGACACATATATACCTATCATTTCAAATATATATCGGTGTTTTTAATGACAACGGAGAATAACATTGGACGTCGATGCTCGTTTGTTATATTTTTCAGACAAATTTATTTCGTGCCCATCTCATAAATGGTCACCTAAATAGAAATCGAACTACGATCACATGCTATTCGAGAGTCAAATTCAAGCGATCCATCAATTAGACGTGACGGTGGAGCTAAGTGGCATTTTATTCACCGCTCAGGGCCGGATTCGGGCGCATAAAATGTGGCAGGTGTAATAAATGTACTGGCTGAATGATCGAACGGGATGAATCCTGTGGGAGGTATTTCGGAGGGGACGAGTTTAATACGATGTAAATTAAATGTATTAATGCTTTAATGTGTTAAATGAAGCTGGGGTAAATGACAATTCAGTGATGTATTTCCGTACGAGATATGTATTCGTACGCATCATTGTTCATTGATTTGTTTCGTTTGAATAATATATTTTTTTTTATTTGCCTAACGTTCACCTGATGGTAAGTGCAAAGTCTCATCATCATCATCATTTCAGCCTACCACCAGTCCACTGTTGAACATAGGCCTCCCCCATAGATTGCTGCAAAAGTTTGTAGCTCTCATTTTTTTTTGGGGATTTTGCCATAGGTTGGTAGCCGCAATTTATTTATTCAGATGTTCCAGGAAGATGCTGCTGCCCATCTTCTGGTTTCAATTTTCCCTCTGTCGACTTTTACGACACCCACGGGATGAGATGGGGTGGTAGCTCTTAAGCAGCTAACACACGCTACCCATAACAAATGCTGTGTCACCAGAACATTTCTGTGTGACACCCTGAGACATGAGTCCTTAACTCTCATAAGTCTTTAAACCGAAACTCAGTATTGTTTGCACACTACTGCTTCACGGCAGAGTAACTGGCCCTGCGGTGGTACCTAGACGGATTCCTGCATAGCAATCCTACCACCAGTATGCATTTAATTAATTAATTTAATGTAACTGATCTATTGATTTGTTTACAGGTACGTTGAGAAGCAATTCCAAAGTAACTAAGTGAGATAGTGAGTAAGATATTATTATTATCTTTCAATCGTCATATCGCTAACCGTGTGGTGGCGGCCTAAGAGAATCTACCACCCCACGTCATCCCATGGGTGTCGTAAAAGTCGACAGAGGGAATATAAAAATTAGGAGATGGGCAGCAGCATCTTCCTGGAACATCTGATTAAATAAGCTGCGGTTGCCAACCCGCCTGCCAGGTGTGGCAACTATGGCAAAATCCCTACAAATGAGAGCTACAAACTTTTGTGGCTATCTATGGAGGAGGCCTACGTCCAGCTATGGACTTGTGAAAGGCTGAAACGACGAACCGACGTATCTATGTAAGTTTTTGTTGCCACAAAGTCATCACGATTTTACAGTTAGTAGTTCAGCTTATTGTATATATATTTTCGGTGATGTAATTGCTGTTAGCCTTCTCGGCTTTTACAGCTTCATCGGATACTGTGCTCGCAGGCCAGGGGCCCGCGTGCCAGGGGCCCGCGTGCCAGGTTTGGTTTGACCCAAACATAAATAAATAAATAAAAACTCCTACAAAAACCTCGAAGTTCGGACTGTGTCGCGTTCGCTGCGTGCTTTCGCGATTTCGAAAATCTTAAATATTTTAAGTCGTCTAATGACCGTCCGAGGGAGGCTGCGCGCGTCCATTCGGACTGTCGACTTGTGTCAGCTTATTGTTATGTTTGCGTGGAGCCAGAACAATATGTTTCAGAATGTTTCTTAATTATTGGCTCGGCTGGCGCAGTGGCTAAGCGATTTGCTTTTGCGCCGTGTGGTCGCCGGTACGATTCTCGCTATGATAAGTTCTCGTTATGTTTAGTCTACATATCATCGTTTCTGATCTGGGTGTTTGTGACATATTCATGTCTGTAAAACGCAACCGCGATACCGAAGAAAACAAAGCGTGAGGCATATTAATTTATAATTAAATTCTAAAATTATATAAATACTTACGGTCACGCTTTTCTCCAATATAAGGGGTAGACAGAGACCGTAGCACACTTTTCGCCACGGTACGTGACGGGTGGCGAATCACAGCGCCGCCATTTTGGTACGAGTCAAGTAATGCTTACTCCCTATTGCATTCCCACGAGCAGTATAGTGACAGCATTGAATATTCTGGTATTATTCTGCACGAATTAAGGCTGTCCGTACAATACCTTAGTCGCCTCTTACACCTCGGTAGGGAAGAGGTAGGTGCTATTCTACTCTGCCGGACCTCGACCAACATTTATGAGAAAATCTAAAACGAATTGAATTGAAGAACGTAAATAGCAAAATGTAATGTAATGTGTGAATTCAACGGTAAGTTTTGTTAAGTTTTTTTTTATAACTTTTTTTTTGTATAACTTCTTATCAGGTTTTCATTTACACTTAACTGTTTTATTGTTATGAGTGTAACAACTATTTGTAGTAAGTGATGTCTTCGTCTGTAATTGGTATGCTTTATTACATATATACATACATACAGTCACGCCTCTTTCCCATAGAGGTAGGGAGAGACCACATCTTTCCACTTGCTACGAGCCTGACACACATCTTTAGCTTCTTCTACTTTCATTAGCGTTTTCACACACGCTCGCCGGTTGCGGGTACTTTTAACGTGACCTTTCCTCAAAAGTTCACCGATCTGATTGTGATACGTACGCCTAGGTCGGACCGGCTTTTCCATTCACACTTGCCTCATAAATCTGTTTCGTCAATCTCCTTTCATTCATCCTCTCTACGTGTACAACCCATCTAAGCAAGCCTTTCTCTATCTTTTTCACTACATCTTCAACCACACCGCAACGTTCCCTTATCACGCTGTTTCTCACTTTGTCAATCAGAGTTACTCCAGCTATACTTCTCAAACTTTATTATGTAACTTAATTTATAGGATAGGATGTGTGTACTGTTGACGTTCCAAATTATATAAATATAAATAAATAAATAAACAAATAAGTTTGTTCAGGAGTTGTACAGGACTGTATTAGATTAATAATGCCAATGTACTGTAAGCTTTTATTGCTAAATGAAATGGGTCATAAATCCCAGCCTCATGCAATTCTTGTGTTTTTATTCAGACCTGTGAAGCTGGCGTTGCTTGAAGAAAGCAATAACCGTGAAGCCTAATGAATAGACTATTTAACTTCTAAGCAGCGGTCACGGGTTTGAGCTCCAGCCGGGATTAATATTTGTGCAGAGACACAAATTATATTGTTCCCGGTTTTCTTGTCTGGTTGTGTTGTGTATGAGAAATTATTCATCATCAACATCATTTCAGCCAATCACTAGTCCACTGCTGAACATAAGCCTACCCCATAGATTGCCACAAGTTTGTAGCTTTCATTTTGGAGGGATTTTGCCATAGTTGCCACGCTTGACAGGCGGGTTCGCAACCGCAGTTTATTTATTCAGATGTTCCAGGAAGTTGCTGCTGCCCATCTACTCTCATATATCTTCTCTCAATATGCCCGCGCTTAGCAGGCAAATTATTATGTATAGTATTAATAAGATAGCGTGCTGTCTGGCCACTGACAGTGCCAACATTTAAAAAAAAGAGAAATTGTTTGTTTTTGGGTATGGTTGAGTTGTGATTGTCCAAGTATTACCGACCCCATCACAGCTTACCTGAAATCGTATCGCGTGAGCGTCGCATCGGGCGCGGATACGTTGGTACGAGTGTGTGCATCTGTGTTTGCGTACACTTGTCGCACTATAATATCTCCTGCGCAGTTGATAGCTTCCGACAGTACTCGGATGCTATCGTCTTGGTCGGAGATCGGACAGGAGGACATTATCATCATATATACATACTCGTACATACAGTCGCGCCTTTCCTCCATATCGTCGTTTCAGCCTATCACTAGTCCACTCCTGAACATAGGCCTCCCCCATAGATTGCCACAAAAGTTGGCAGCTCTCGTTTTGAGATGATTTTGCCATAGTTGCCACGCTTGGCAGACGGGTTGGCAACCGCAGTTTATTTATTCAGATGTTCCAGCAAGATGCTGCTGCCCATCTCCTGGATTTCATTTTCCCTCTGTCGACTTTTACGACACGCAAGGGATGATATTGGGTGGAAGATTCTCTTAAGCCGCTACCACACGGGTTTCCTCCATATAAGGTGTAGACAAAGGCCGCGCTCGTAGCCCACATTTCGCCTCCGTGTGAAACGAGACGTGACGGGTGGCGAACCGTGTCGTCATTTTGATCAGTGTCAAAAATTCTAACTTCCCATTGCGTTCCCACGATCAGTATAGTGGCAGCATTCACACTCGAAAAGAAAGAGGTAGGTGCTATTTTACTCTACCCGACACCAATCGGCTATGAAATGAAATGATTATGATATGAAAAAAAACCAAAGTCGCATAAAAACAGTTCGTAATAAAACATGGCAGCAACTTTACAAAGTAGCTATGAATTTTCACATTGACGAGAAACGTTCGTTGGCAATATATTCGATGGCAATCGGATATTGGAATATTTTAAAATCGTTTCCAATCGCGCACGTCCGTACCGAAGAGCCCTCTCGCTGGTGAGTGTCTCGAGGATCCTCCGACGAAGTTACTCTCTTGAATTATAAAGACGTTCTGCCGGCGCTCCACTAGGAATGTTTCTTTCCTTCAATTATAATGAAAATAAATGAACTTTACATTCTTGCATATATTTTTATTTTCATTCGGAAAATAATTTCTATATTAATAATATAAATACCAACCAGAGCCGCGACTTCGTTCACGCGGAATTTTTTGATTTGTTTAGACAAAAAACTAAATGAACTAAAAACATTATTATTACAGAACTTTTTACATTAATTTTACAAGCAAATCTTTCAATACTGAAAGGTTTTGCTTCTCTACTATAGATGGCGTTCTATGTGTTTTGGCAGGAATCTAGGTGGTGTACATTACTGTGTTTAGGTGTGAAGGGCACTGAGAAGCTAGTTTAATATCTAGGCATATGAAACTTAAGAACTGATTTCTCAGGGTGACGAGCGCAGTGTGGTGCCGTGGATGGTATGTTTTGGGGGACACAGCATTCTGAAGTCTGAAGGGCACTGAGAACTAGCGTAATCACTTTATATGAGACATAAAAAATGATGTCTTAGGGGGACGGGCACACTGTGGTGTCATACAGTAATTGGAACCTAACAGACATACGAGTGAGTATTCGGAAAATGAGTAAATGTCACGGCTTCTGACAGGTGTCTACTGGTGGTAGGATTGCTATGCAGGAATCCGTCTAGGTAGGTACGGCGGGGCCAATTATTCTGCCGTTAAACAGTAGTGTGCAGACATTATTGTGTTTCGGTCTGAAGGGTACTGAGGGCTAGTGTTAACATTGGATATTTTTTTTTTATTGGATAAGGTGACGAAACGAGCAAAACGTTCACCTGATGGTAAGTGCAACGTCTGCCCATAACAATGCTGTGTCACACGGAAAATTTCTGTGTGACACCACAATGCGCCCGTCAACCTGAGACATCAGTTCTTAAGTCTCATATGCCTAGTGATTACGCTAGCTCTCAGTGCCCTTCAAACCGAAACACAGTAATGTTTCCACACTACTGCTTCACGGCACAATAACTGGCCCTGGGGTGGTACCTACCTAGACGGATTCCTGCATAAGAATCCTACCACCAGTAATATGAGACTTAAGAACCGATTCTCAGGTTGACGGGCGCATTGTGGTGCCACACGGAATTGTTCTAGGTGGCATAGCATTTATTGCAAGCGGACGTTGCACTTACCATCATCACGTCACTTTATCCAATAAAAAAGAGAATCTATACCGAATCGTTGACTATAAAAGAACTTTCTCCACGCGGACGAAGTCGCAGGTACAGTTAGTTGTCGAATAAAACAAACAGCGTCTCAACGGTAAAAAAGTTTCAGGTCTGTGCTCAGCAGTGGGACATTTATAATGGTCCCACTGCTGAGCACAGGCCTCCGGCTCTCATCTCTGAGAGAGTTTTTGAAGCTAGGAAGAATCCGCCACGCTGCTCCAATGCGGGTTGGCGGACTGCACATGTCTTCGAAATATTTTTTATTTCTCAGACATGCAGGTTTCCTCACGATGTTTTCCTTCACCGCCGAGCACGTGGTAATTCAGCACTTAAAATTGGAATTAACAATTTTAGTGATGCCGGCACCGGGAATCGAACCCCGGCCACTCGCTTACTATGAAGTTTAAAGCGAGCGCCTAGCCCCTGAGCTACCACGGCTCAACGGTACAAGTTAGCTTATTTACGCCGAAGCGACGTCAGTTAGCAATGTAACTACATTCGAGAACGCATTATTGCGACCGCCACACCGCGCTCCGCTTGTTTGTTTATGTATTATTGTCTAACTCAGAGTGTTACGATTTCTGGGCTCTTGCCTCGTTCATGAGAAAATAGCAAACGGAAGTTCAGCAGCGAAACTAAAACTTTAATTTTGTTAAAAAGTCTATTTTTAATTGTCTTAGAGACTGTTATTAATTGACAGAGAGACTACAGGACTACAGGAAACTTTATGGTAGGTGAAAAGTCCGCCCATAACAAATGCTGTGTCAACCAGAACATTTCGGTGTGACACCACACTGCGCCCGTCACCCTGAGACATCAGTTCTTAAGTCTCATTTGCCCCGCGATCACGCTAGCTCTCAGTGCCCTACAAACCGAAACAGTAATGTTTGCGCACTAGTGCTTCAAGACAGAATAACTGGCCCTGGGGTGGTACCTACCTAGACGAATTCTTGCGTAGGAATCTCACTATCAGTAGACGGAAAGAAAAGAGCCTATTCCTTCCTCAAAGGCCGGCAACGCACCCGCGATTCCCCTGGTATTGCGGTTGTACATGGGCGGTGGTGATCACTTACCATCGGTTGAGCCACTTGCTCGTTTGCCCCCTCTCCTATAAAATTAAAAAAAGGGACACCTGCATTTTTGTTTATTGCATAAAGTGATGAAACGAGCAAAACGTTCACCTTATGGTAAGTGCAACGTCTGCCCATAACAAATGCTGTGCCACCCAGAACATTTCTGTGTGACACTACACTGTGCCCATCACCCTGAGACATAGGTTCTTAAGTCTCATATGCCCAGCGATTAAGCTAGCTCTCAGTGCCCTTCAAACCGAAACAGTAACGTTTGCGCACTAGTGCTTCAAGGCAGAATAACTGGCCCTGGGGTGGTACCTACCTAGACGAATTCTTGCGTAGGAATCTTACTATCAGTAGACGGATACCTGCATAAGAACATGAACAATTATCGAACTAAAATCAAGCAACACCTTCCCGGTTGCTAACGATAACAGTTCTTATTTGACTTTGTTTGTTACTTCAGCCGCTTCGGTGTAAAAAAGTAAAGTAAAGTTTCAGCCTATTGATGAGCACAGGCCTCTTCTCATTTCTGAGAGGGTTTTTTTGGAGCTACAAAGAATCCGCTACGCTGCTCCAATGCGGGTTGGCGGACTGCACGTGTCTTCGGAATATTTTTTTATTTTTTTTCTCCGACATGCAGGTTTCCTCACGATGTTTTCCTTGACCGCCGAGCACGTGGTAAATCAGCACTTAAAATTGCAATTAACAATTTTAGTGGTGCAAGCACCGGGAATCGAACCCAGGTCACTTGCGTGCTATGAAAATTAAAGCGAGCGCCTAGCCTCTGAGTTACCACGGCTCACGTTTTAGTATTATGAAAGGTTATTTAAAAAAATCTGTGATAAAAAGACGCTAATAGAGCCCACTGTGTTTTCATAACTTTTTTTGTGAAAAATACAACGAAAAGTTGGCTCTAGTGCTTGCCAAGTTACCTACCAAGGTGATTTAGTGTAACACGAACGTGCCCAACGTTCTAAACTGTGAATTCCGAATTTGAATTAGAATTCAATGCTGCAATCGATTCCGCATAATGAAAAATCAAGTAGTGGTTTTTCAAAGTTATTATCATTTCTAATGAAAGAAAGAAAATAAAACAAATTTATTTGTTGCTGTAATATTAAATGGATGAATAGAAGGATAATCTGAACATTTTGATAATATAGAACTTCATAAAAAAGGCATTCGAGTCAGCACTATGCTGCTAAGGCATAAACGCAGCGCTGTTAAATACAACTAAAAACTGAGCAATGCTTACTAAAAATTAGCGAAAAACTAGTGACTTTTTTAAAACTAATTTTTAATACTAATAATGATAATACTGTAATCAAAATTCATATATTATTGGCGGCTCGTTAAAAGAATACTACCACTCCATCTCATCCAATGGATCTCGTTAAAGGCGAGGAAGGAATTAAACTGCACTGTGCACCCAACAGCGCATGGTGGCGATGGGCTCACACCGAGTGCATTATATTGTTTTGGTGAAACGTGGATTGTGGCAGTCATCTGTTTTTGCAGTGAGTGCCCAGTCTCTGACTACCCCTTATGGGATACAGTCGTGATCTTATGTATGTATGTATGTATGTATGTATATTTTTTTAATACTATTTAACTCCTATGTTTTTTCAGTCTCCGTTTAAAGCTTGAAAAAAAAAACTATAAAAATTCAGAATATTTAGAAATTGAAACAATGGTACAATTTAAATGAAACTAATTTTACGGATTTTATCGCGTTTTATTTTATTATTTATAACCCGACGTTTCGAGTGCTTTACAGCACCCATGGTCACGGGCGGACTGAGGTGACAGATGCCCCGATGTCATAGTTAACCCGGAGTACCTTCAGCTTTTAATTATTATTCCTTGTCCGATCTACGCAGAAAGAGCTTACTGTGTCTTGAAGTCTTATGACTTCCGATGCCTTCCTAGAGCATAGACTTCCTAGAGCGACGATGCTTCACGTCAGCTATATAATATCTAGGAAGTCTGCAGTCTGTGACCATGTTCTGGATCATCCCAACCATTACATCAGATTTGATAAACCACAAATCCTCGCAAAAGAAGACCGATTCCTACCAAGGATGATTCGCGAGGCTATTGAAATTAAAAAACATCCTAATTTTAATAGAGAAGATGGTTGGGTATTACCACCAGCTTGGGATCCTATAATTAATAAAATTAAATCAAAAACCAAGCATACCACTGCAAGACTTCAAGACACAGTAAGCTCTTTCTGCGTAGATCGGACAAGGAATAATAATTAAAAGCTGAAGGTACTCCGGGTTAACTATGACATCGGGACATCTGTCACCTCAGTCCGCCTGTGACCATGGGTGCTGTAAAGCACTCGAAACGTCGGGTTATAAATAATAAAATAAAACGCGATAAAATCCGTAAAATTAGTTTCATTTAAATGTGTAGTGTTCGCGTAAATATAAGAAATCATTACAATGGTACAAGATAAAGATTCTGAAAGAAAGAAGATCTGAATTCGATCTCAAATGCCGGCACTAATAAAATTATTCTCCAATTTAATGTGCTTTGTTCACCACACGCTCACCTGTAAAGGAGAACACTGTGAGTGTGTGTGAGTGAGTGCTGTGGAATAAAAATATTTGAAGAACCCAGTAATTTCGACGTGAAATTCAGTCACTGTAATGACCGGGCCAAGTGAACAACTAGGCTATCAGAGTGATTGTGGTGAAAAAAAATATATAATCCGTTCTGTTACCATCCGCGAAATTGTTGGTGTTAATATAAGCCAAACACATTGTTACATTTTATGTAAATCTAGCTGTGTCCCGCGGTTTCAGCCGCGTAAAAAGCCGACAACGGTCGATGATATAATTCCCTATTTGAATCGGACTTTGGGGTTTTAATTCCTTTGCGCGAAACCCTATTTTTTATTCTAAAATTAAAGTAGCCCAAGTTACCCGCTATAATTTCAGCTATCTGTCAGTCAAAGTTTCGTCAAAATCGGTCCTGCCGTTTCGGAGATTAGCCGGAATAAACGGACAGACAGACAAAAATGTTAAAAATTGTTTTTTTCTTTTAAGTACCGTATATACTTTCATAAGAATTGAGTAAAAAGTGAAAGTGTTATTTTGTTATTACAAACAGACACTTCAATTTTATTTATTTGTACAGATTTCTACGTATATTAAAGTCAGTACAATTCATTTCTCAAGACGTTAACGAGCAATCGAATTCTAACGTATTTAACTATCGTTTTGACTCGCTGCTGTTCGTACCAAGGAGCTCTTTCGCGCTTCTGAGTACCTCGAAATCGTGTTTTCAAAGTTACTCTCTTATATTACGTGCATCGCGAAGAGGTGTAGATGTTAAGAAATTAAAAATAAATACTGTACAATTATTTAAAAGTTACTATTGTTAAAATACTCTTACAATATTTACGAATTATTGAATTATTAAAGTTACAACAATTCTTATTTTAGTCAGTACAAGTTCACTTAAACAATAAATAGTTATCCAAGTGTTATCATTATTAAATTGTTGCTAACATAAATCTCAATAACTGTGAAATGATTATTACAATACACCGTAATTTAAAACTCATATTTTTCTTATCTTTAAAAATGATGAACATGCTTGCGCCTATATATACTATACATAACTATGATGATCACACTTCAGTCCATCACTAGGCCACTGCTGAGTATGGGTATCCCTAATGGATTACCACAACTATTCACTATTTATGGAATGATTATTACTTCCAAAATAGTTACACGGATTATAAAAAGCCGGAATACTCATATACTTTCTGCTTTGTACTGCGTACTGTTCAACCTATCTACTCCTCTGTACTTAAAAAATCGTTTTGTGTATATTTCCCTATCCCATGATAAATTTCTTCGTTCCTCTCCCTCCGGACTCCTGTGCATTACACTTCTTTCTTTAGTAAATCCTTTACTGTCACAGCTGTGCGCTTATGGAATTCCTTACGTTTGCACATACGACGTGTTAAGTCCCTCTTTTCCTTCAAAAACCTGCTTAGAGCTCATTACTTGAATATTTAACTCATGTTTTCACTTATCTGTTTGTTCTTAATCCTTTACCTTACTCTGTCGCTTTTTATATGAGATGCTATCATCTAGTGTTTTTTATAGATTTATATGGTTCAGTGTACACCACCCTCTTTTTCTTCTTTTGGTTTTTCATTTTGCTGTATTAGTTCTCTGCGCTAAGGTTGTCTGGAAGAAATCGCTTTCAGTGATAAGACCGCCTTAACTTATATAAAGTACTTAGTCTTTATTTTTGTATTGGTGTACAGTAAAGAGGAAAATAAATAAATAAATAAAAAAGTGTATTTAAGCTCATTTTAATTAAAATACGTGTATTTCTATATATTACCACGTGAAGAGAAAGCTTTGTTGGCCTTTATAAGCATATTGCTCGCACGGAGGACTGTGAGATTTGGCATAATTAAAGTTTTTTAGAAGGAGCGCAGAAAGCGCACTAAAATTTATATATCGCACTGCTAATACGAAACCGTCGTAACCAAAAATGTATTTTTTTTTTCAGAACAAATGTCCAATGATTTCTATCTATCTGTTTAAAGTTTTACTTGTGGTGGGATTCCTATGCAGGAATCCGTCTAGGTAGGTACCACCCCAGGGCCAGTTATTCTGCCGTGAAGCAGTAGTGTGCAAACATTACTGTGTTTCTGTTTGAAGGGCACTGTGGGCTAGTGTGAGGGCACAGTGTGGTGTAACACAGAAATTTTCAGGGTGACACAGCATTTGTTATGGGCAGACGTTGCACTTACCATCAGGTGAAGTTTTTGCTCGTTTCATCACTTTATCCAATAAAAAAAAAACTAGAAAAAAGGTCCCCTGACCTATTGGTTCCTTCTTTATATTTCTTATAATATTCTTGGTTACGCGATAATACACATTTAACATACGAAAAGGTGGTGTATGGTGGCGGCCTAAGATAATCTACCAACCCATCTATCTCATCGTGGGTGTCGTAAAAGTGGACAGAGGGAAAATGAAAACCTCCAAAATGAGAGCTACAAACTTTCGTGGCTGTCTATGAGGGAGGCTTATGTTCAACATCGGACTGTCTAGGCTGAAACGAGGATAAAATGTAATTATTGGATTATAATTGAGTTTTTTTTTATTAAAACTTTTTTGAACTTTTTTGAAACTAGCAAAACGTTCACCTGATGGTAATCTAAACATTACTGTGTTTCTGTTGTTTGCACGCTACTGCTTCACGGCAGAATAACAGGCCCTGGGCCGGTACCTACCTAGTAGGATTCGTGCATAGGAATTCTACTACCAGTAAAACAATTTTGTATTAGCAGCGATATAGAGTGTTATAAATACTTAATGTATTGAGTACAAAAAGTTAATGAATCACGGTCGAATTTCGACCATTGGGCGACCGGTTTAAAATAAATAACCTATAAACTTGCAGCAATTCAGTGAAGTTCAAATTGCTTATCCAGATTTCGTCTGGACGCTTTCGTTCGCCAATAACTCAAGTGTTAGACCGCGTATCGCGAGCAGATAATAACATTTTATACCAATGCAGACTAATATTAAACATCGGCAAGCAGCGATGTGGAAATATTATTCTCAATAAAAAACGATGTCGTTATTTAATCTATATTAAAGAAAGAAAAATAAAATAAAATACTTAATTAAATACTTAAACACAACGTACATAAAAAATATAGTTTAGTTTAAGTTTTTTTTAGTTTAAAAAAACGTAGCCCCACACTAGGATTTTCTCCTGTATCGTGGGTGCGTTTTACAAACATATATTTCACATGCACAACACAACCAGACCCGAAAAGCAACAATTTGTGTTTTTGCACAAATGTTACCTCCGGCTGGGAATCGAACCCAGGACCGGTGGCGCAGAAGTCAGGTACGCTAACCACTACGCCACGCGGTCGTCTATAGAATATTAAACAACTAAAAGGACTTGCGCAGGATTAATAAATCAAATACAGTCGTCGGGCGGTTTTCAGCGGCGGTCGTAGGTACCTAATGATAAGTGCAACGTCTGTCCTCTAAAAAGTCTATCCAAAAAAAAGCCTGACAGTATGATTTCTCCTGTATCGTGGGTGCGTTTACGCTACGTGCAACGTCTGCCCATAACAAATGCTGTGTCACCCAGAAAATTTCTGTGTGACACCACACTTTCACCCTGAGGCATAAGTTCTAAAGTCTCATATGCCCAGAGATTACGCTAGCTCACAGTGCCCTTCATTCCGAAACACATTAATGTTTGCACAGTACTGCTTCACGGCAGAATAACTGGCCCTGGGGTGGTAACTACCTAGACGGATTCCTACATAGGAATCCTACCACCAGCAAAATGCACAAGTCAACCAGACTCGAAAACCAACAATTTGTGTTTTACTGGGTGGGTCCGGCTAGGATTCGAAATTCCCAGGACCCGTGGCGCAAAAGTCAGGTACGCTAATCATTCGGCCCCTCTACATTGAGTGTGGCACTACACTGCGTTTATCGACTTGGGACATCAGTTCTCAAGTCTCATATACTTACCCTAGTTATCAGTGCCCTTCAAAACGAAACACCCGGCATGAATGCTTGACAGCAGAATAACTGACGTCTTACCACCAATAAAATTGTTATCATAACACCATTTTGAAAAAATATTTTGGTAAAATAACGTCATCTCACCTGATCAGCTGCAGAGTCGAAGATGAGAATAGTCGCTACAAAATTGTTATTGTAAGGAATTGTTGTTGATCTATTTGTCCAAATAAAGTACAAATTTATCTTTCTGCCATCTATCCACCCGGGGCGGATCTATAGTTGTTTATAACTTAAAAGTTTCGCTGATGAGATTAGGTATAACAATATATTTATTGCTACAATTTAGTACGGAAAAGTTTTTTTTAAAATAATACATACATACATACTTAGAGGTAGGTGGTTGTGGTTTCTGCCTTCTTCTACTTTCATTCGCGATTTCACTAAACCTCGTCGATTGTGGCCTTTCCTTAAAACGACTTCGATCTGATCGTGATCTGTTCGCCTACGTCGATAATAAATAATGAATGTAGAAGTTATTTCTAGATTACAAAGTCTGTCTAAAACTCTATTAGAAGAATATAGTATGAAAGTAATAACAATGATATGTAATGAATTCTAGAAAACAATTGTTTTTTGTTATGTATATTGAAATAATAAGCATAGCACGCCTAAGGAAAATCCAAAAATACAGTTTTGCGGGAAGTCGATGGATGCAGAAGATTGCTGGAGTTTCTCGCGCCATTTCTTTTTTTCCAGCGGTAACGCAATTCCGATCGTTGGTAAATTTGGTATATTCCGATAATATCTTTTTTTGTAGCTGACCTAGCCGAGGCCGGCCCTCTTGAGCACCCTCGAGTCAGTTACTCTCGCGCACAGGATGACGGTCCAAGCCGAGGTCCTCTCTAGGGGCCCTTGTGCAGTCATCCATAAATTAAGGTTTCGGCTAAGCGCTGTGCGACCTTTCAATCCGGCGAAGCTGTTCTTAAAGCCTCCGTAGGCTGAAACGATGGTGAAAGGGAGGTTCTATTCTAAGTGGACTGTTTTCTTTTATGGAATAAGGGGCAACCGAGCAAGCGGCTCACCTGATGGTAAGTGATCACCGCCGCCCATGAACATCTACAATACCAGAGGAATAGCAGATGCGTTGCCGGCCTTTGAGAAAGGAATAGGCTCTTTTCTGGAAGGTCCCTAAGTCATATCGGTCCGGAAAAACCGCTGGCGGCAGCAGATTCCATGAAGTACTTGTGCGTGGCAATAAATTGCGCGAAAAACGCACGGTGCTGGAATGCCAACCATCAAGGTGGTGACGATGGAATTTTGCGCTGTGCCGCAATGTAATGTTATTTTTATGTTAGTAACCGTGTATTGGGGAGAATAGGAAGCACTCTACCTTGGGTGTGGTGAGCGCTTTTCACGGGTAAACCGCTGAGCCAACATAGCTTGAATCCTGAAGACGGTCATGGGATACTTTTTTTTCCGGAAAATCAAATAGTTATCACGGGGTATTTAAAAAACCTATATCCACACAGACGAAGTCGCGGGGATCTAGTGATGAATGAAACAGGCCGGGGGGATACGCTCTTTTTATGGCCTTAGAAATGCATATCTCACCAATTTTTGGCTTAATTTAATACTGTGGGAAGGATTCATCATCATGTATATAATTTCAGCCTATGATAGTCCATAGATCACCACAAAACACGGTCCTGAGCCACCTGCATCCATCGACTTCCCGTGAGTAGGAGTACTTTACAAGAACCCGTCTACGTAGGTACCACCCCAGGCCGGTTATTATGCCGTGAAGCGGTAGTGTGCAAACATTACTGTGTTTCGGTCTTAAGGGCACTGAGAGCTAGAGTAATCACTGGGTATGTGAGACTTAAGAAATAAACACATAAATGTTCTAGGTGACACAGCATTTGTTATGGGCAGACGTTGCGCTTACCATCAGGTGAACGTTTTGCTTATCTCTTCACTTTATCCAATAAAAAAATGTTACTTTGAAACTTTTTTATAATTTTAGATTGGTCTTGAAATTTTTTAAGGTACCTCACTCGCTATAGTGCACTGCACTTTATTTTTAATTGTGTGGATAGTGTGTCTCAACAATTTTTTTCGTAATCATGATTTTAGCGTTTCATAATAAACACCTTCGTTTAAAATTGCATACATAGTGCTCCAAGTAAAATAGGTGTGACATAAGAATAGATAGATAGGATGAAATTAGAAGGGTTTCGTTTTTCCTATGAAACCCTAAAAATTACAGATGAAAGGAAAATTCACATCTCTTTTGATTATTTTGTTAACATTGCTCTCCCCAATATTATCAAGAAACCTTGTATTTGTTATACTTCTTATACATATTTAGGTATGTGTATGTATGAATTTATGTATGTATATGCATTTGACTGTATATACGTATATTTAATTAGTTCCTTTTTAATAACCGCCTTCGCTGTTTACTTACAGCCCTAAGGTTTTCTGGCAGAGAATGCTTTTAGCATTAAGTCCTCCTTTTGTTGCTTTACTTACAATAAGGTTAAAAAAATAATAAACAAATAATACAAGCTACAAAGCGACGATAATAATACCAACCTAAAAATATTCGTCACTTTTAACTACTTTTTTTGTATGTATGTAAGTGTGACTCGATTTCAATTCTTTTTAAATCAATGCCTGTCATATATTTTAAGATCGAAGTTGTTGCAGGATTTCTATGCAGGAATGCGTCTAGGTAGGTACCACCGCAGTGCCAGTTACTCTACCGTTAAGCAGTATTGTTGAAACATAAATGTGTTTCGGCTGGGGATTCACTGACAGTTAGTGTAATTACTCAACATATGTGCCTAGAATAGCATATACCTAATTAAACTATGGTACATAGTAAAATAATGAGGTTTGTACGTCTTACGTTAAAGAATAGAAAATCATTTAATTTTATCTGAGACTAAGAACTCACGTCAAGGATGACCAGCGCAGTGTGGTGTTGCACAGAAATTTTTGTAACACAGCATTTGTTATGGGCAGACGGTGCACTGACCATCAGATGAACAATTTTCTCGTATTGTTACTTTCTTCCATAAATAAACCATCACTCATGTCTGTAGGCATAAATTTGACATATCGTATCTTGCAGTCTAAAATTTCTACAATGAAGATTAATAAATTAATGAAGGAAAGAAAGCCCTGGGTTAGGATACCCTCCGCCACTACAATTTGGCGGCGGTGTTGGTTTGCTTGTGCACGCTTCTGAGGCAGGCCGGCGGTGCTCTTCAAAAACTAGATAGGTACACCATTTTATATTTTGCATAGCGTTTTGCACCTCGTTTTAAGGTGAAACACGTATCGTGGCGTCGACTTCAGTGGTGTATATTGCCTAGTGGTAGTGATGTAGTAGTGGAGGGTATCCGGTTGCAGTTCCCGGTAGCGGTGTAGGTTTTCTCATGCACGCTACTGTGGGAGGGCGGGCGGTGCTCTTCAAAACTGGATAATATACACTATTGTATATTTTGCATGCGGATCTCAGCAAATTTAGTTCCTTTTCATTCATTATGATGGATTTCCGCAACATACATACATACATACATAAGATCACGACTGTATTCCATAAGGGTTAGTCAGAGACTGGACACTCACTGCAAAAACAGATGACTGCCACAATCCACGTTTCACCAAAACAATATAATGCACTTGGTGTGATAGGCGGTGAGCCCATCGCCACCATGCGCTGTTGGGTGCACAGTGCAGTTTAATTCCTTACTCGCCTTTTACGAGATCCATTGGATGAGATGGAGTGGTAGTATTCTTTTAACGAGCCGCAAGGTAACACCTTATTCTATTAACTAGATTAATAAATAAACTGAAAAGGGGGCAGAATATTGATACAGTAGATTTTATCATTGAATTGTAAAAAAAAGGTTGCACAGGTAAATCCTTCGACGAGGGCTGGTATAAGTTTAGCTTGCCCTCAAAAAGGATTCCATTTAAATAGCCCCCTTTCAAGTGCACCCTTGAAAACGTTCGCTATTCATATCTTTTTGCATGTACCGAATTAGCATATCGCATCTGCCTCCGTATATAAAATTTGCATTTCTCTTTCATAGAGCGAAGTGAAATATGGAAAACAACAAATGACGTATATTCTCAAAGTTGCGGCAGCAAGCAGAACGTAAATTTAATCGAACCCCGTCTGCCGAAGTTGAATGGAAATTTTAGGAAGTATATAACTTTTCGTTGCAATGTCAATGTAAAATATAATGCAAAGATATTGCCTTGACAAAATCAGACGTTTCTTTGCGACTATCCATAATAATAAAGGAAAGAAAACTAATATGCCAATATCCGAATACAATGCATTCGACAGACAGTTGCTTATTGTCCTAATAATTAAAAAGAGACGACTAAAACGTTCAGCTAATGGTAAGTTCAACATCTGCCCACAGAAGATGTCGTGTCCCTCAGAATATTTCCGTGTGGCACACTGCGCCCGTCACCTTGAGACATCAGTTCTTAAGTATCTACTACGTAATATACACCATTTTAATTTTTTTATAAGATAAAGTGATGAAACCAACACAAAGTTCATCTGATGGTAAATGCAGCGTCTGTCCATAGCAAATGCTGTGTCACCCGGAACATTCCCCTGCAAAACTACATAGTACCTATCACACTCAGATATCTAATATGCCCTGTGATTAAACTAGCTCACAGTGCCCTTCAAACCGAAACACAGTAATGCCCACTGCTTCACGGCAGAATAACTGGCCCTGGGGTGGTAACTACCTAGACGGATTCCTAGATACGAATCCTACCACCAGTGTTGCATGCGGATCTTAACAAATTTACTTTATTTACTTTAAAACTACATTAATTTATTGCATAGAAAATTAATGCGTTTATTCAACTAAGGCATAAAAACTAAAGAATACTTTATTGCAAACTTCCTTGT
Source organism: Luehdorfia chinensis (assembly GCA_019845155.1). Taxonomy (NCBI): domain Eukaryota; kingdom Metazoa; phylum Arthropoda; class Insecta; order Lepidoptera; family Papilionidae; genus Luehdorfia; species Luehdorfia chinensis. The sequence goes on from JAHVAK010000580.1 coordinate 315,617, forward strand.
CGAAATCTATTAAAAGATTTAGTATCGGTAGAAGAAGCGTTTCCCTCAGAGTGCAGGTGGAAGACTCATTATTCAAGGAACCTCTTTGGAGAATCCTTGAATTACTCGAGACTACGGGAAGGCTCTCCGGTAACGACGTGCCCGATTGGAAACGGCAAAAAATACTCTCAACATCTGAACTAAAGTATTGCGAACAAATGTTCCTTATCACTTTGGATGATCTTTCATTGATTTAATATATTGAAGATTTGTTTGATTTTACGCAATCAAGAACTGACTATATAATCGGAATGGAAATATCAATGTTCAATCACTATCGGCACTGGAATATCTTGGCAGGAAGCCAAGGAGAAAATTAAGGATCGGCGTATAGCATAAAACCATTCATAGTCCACGCAGGATTTTTTTTACTGGAAAAAAATTCGAGACCTGTAAAACGTTCACCTGATGGTAAGTGCAACGTTTGCCCAAAACAAATGCTGCGTCACCCAGAACCTTTTCGCGTGTCAGCAAACGAAGCCCGTCATCCTGAGACAACGTTTATTTAGTCTCATGTGGTCAGTGATTACACCAGCTCTCAGTGCCCTTCAAACCGGAACACAGTAACGTTTGCACACTGCTGCTTCACGGCAGAATAACTGGTCCTGGTGTGGTACCTACCTTGACGGATCCCTGTACATGAATCCTACCACTAGTAAAAAAATAAAAAAAATTATTCCCCAGACATGCAGGTTAAGCACTTTAATTTGCCGAACAATCTTAGGGCTTTTTTGCACTGGGGATCGAAGTCAGGTCACTCGCGTATTATAAAATTTAAGACGAGCACACGCCTTATGTGACCTACACGGCTCATCCTCTCTTAACAAAATGCTCAATACATACATCCATATTAGCCCTTCCTGGGGTCAATTAAGAACCGATCCTACTCAGCCGATAGCCGGCAGAGTAGAATAGCACCAACCTCTTTCCTACCGAGGTGTCGTAAGAGATGACTAATGTATTGGTACGGACCGCCTTTATCCGTGGAGAAAAACGCAATGGCGACTAAGATTTTTTTGACTCGTACCAAAATTGCGGCGACGAGGTTCGCCACCGCGTCTTGTTTCCCGGGCGAAAAGTGGGTTACGAGGGTCGCCTCTGCCTACCCTTTATATGGGAAAAAGGCGTGACTGTATGAATGTCTCAAACGATTTCAAAAATTACTTTCTTGGCCAAACCTCAACAAGAACACTTCTCATTCTCTCTCGTCTCTGTTGACGAAGTTCGTAAAACCTTTGTTACCATAAAATCTAAAGCGGTAGGCTGTGAAGATGTAAGTCGTGCCATGATCTCTACAGTGTCCCCACACTTTCTTTCAGTTATAACTCTCATAATCAACTCTTCTCTGTTGTCAGGGGTAGGATCCCTATGCAGGAATCCGTCTAGGTAGGTACCACCCCAAGGCCAGTTATTCTGCCGTGAAGCAGGAGTGTGCAAACATTACTGCATTTCGGTTTGAAGGGCACTGTGAGCTAGCGTAATCACTGGGCATATGAGACTTAAGAACTTATGTCGCAGGGCGATGAGCACGGTGTGGTGTCACACAGAAATTTTCTGGGTGACAAAGAATTTTTTTATAGGCTGACGTTGCACTTACCACTTTTAACGTTTTGCTCGTTTCATCACTTTATCCAATTAAAAAAAAATCGTGACGTAAAGCTTATTTGATATATTCAAGTATGTATACGTTAGAATATGTTTTATTGTAACCGCCTCCGTTGTTTACTCCCTGCCCTAAGGTCGACCGGAAGAAAATGCTTTTAGCATTAAGTCCGCCTTTCATATAATATATGTAAAGTTCAATAAAGTTTCAATAAACAAATGTATCAAGAACCTATAATTTTCATCATTGAAGATAATAATTAATTCATAATGACGATAGAGAAAGAGATGTTTAGATAGTTTGGAAACGTAGAGAGGATGAATGAAAAAAGATTGACTAAATAGATTTAAGAGGCGTGTGAATTGGAAAGCCGATAACGGTCGACCTAGGCGTACGTATCACGACCAGAGCAGAGATCTTTTGAGTATGGGTCACTAGAAGAAGCGAAAGATGTGTGTGTATCAGGATCGTAGTAAGTGGAAAGAGAGGTCTCTGCCTACCCTTATGGGAAAGAGGCGTGACTGTATGTATGTATGAAGATATATACATTCTTTTTATTTATTGTTATCTGCATACACTTCATTTGTGTATAGTATTTAATAACTTTGTTTAGAAGTAAGTTTGGTATAATATGTTCGGTAACTGCTCGGTAAACCTGAGGCATCGACAAAATAACAGCGCTGTGGCAACACTGCTATAGAATTGTACTGAGTCGACAGCCTTTTCGTTGCTACACTACGTTGGTAAATGTACTACGTCGTATCTAATTCTTTATTTATCTTTATTAATATTTCTTACAATTAACGGAAATCGAAATCGACGAGAACAAAATAATCATTTCTTTACATACATACAGACACGCCTTTTTCCTATATAAAGGGTAGGCAGAAGCAACTGAAGTTACCAACTTTTCGCCCTCGCAGGATACAAGACGTAGCGGGAGGCGAACCACCTCGCCGCCATTTTGGTACGAGGCAAAAAATCCTTACTCTCCCCACTGCGTCCCCACGGGAAGTATTGTATACGAGTATTATGGTATTATTCTGCACGAATAAAGGCTCTCCGTACTATACTTTAGTCCCCTCTTACGACACCTCGGTAGGAAAGAGGTAGAGGCTATTTTACTCTGCTCTACTAATCAATAATTTTTTTGAAGCAAAGAAAGTTAATTGTTTCACCTCATAATACCTCGTTTTGAGGTGAAACGCGTATCGTGGCGTCTTCAGTGGTGTATATTGCCTAGTGGTAGTGATGTAGTGGTGGAGTGTATCCGGTTGCAGGTCCCGGTAGCGGTGTTGGTTTTCTCGTGCACGCTACTGTGGGAGGGCGGGCGGTGCTCTTCAAAACTGGATAATATACACTATTTTATATTTTGCATGCGGATCTTAGCAAATTAACTTGCTTTCCTTCTAGTTAATAGAATCAGGCGTTACTTTGCGGAAATCCATTATAATGAAGAAAAGTAAGTTACTTTGCTAAGATCCGCATGCAAAATATAAAAATGGTGTATATTACCTAGTATTCTGAAGTGCACCACCCGCCCTCCCTCAGTAGCGTGCACAAGCAAACTAACACCGCCACCAGGAACCGCCACCAGGTACCCTCCACCAACCACTACAATACCACCACTAGATAATATACACCACTGAAGTCGAGAACACGACACGTGTTTCGCCCCAAAACGAGGCATTATCAAGCGTAATAGACTCTACGACAGACGTACGACAGACGACTTTCCTTCATTATACTGGATTCCCGCAGTGTAACGCCTGATTCTATTAATTATAATAATTTCTTTATTAAAGAACAATAACATGATACTATTAATTCGTAGACCTCTTCCACTTTTTACGGAACTAATTCGACTCGGTTGTTTTGTTTATTACTTTTATTAATATGCTAAGGTTTAACAGCACGTGCGCCGAATAATTTTGCCATCCTTGCCCGCCCTTTTATTTACAACAGTGCCCGTCGTGGGCACAGGGCGCGTAACATACACACCGGACGTGATCCTATAGTACTGCTTAATAATGCAAGGGACGGCACCAACTGCTCGTTCCGTTCATGTATATAAATATAGATGTTAAAGAGATAAAACGTTGAATATAAATAATTAGTATTCTCCCTCTTCGGGTAACAATTCGCGAATGTCATATGTCTGTTTTGGATAAGTCAGTAGTGACGATTTTTTATATTGGTGGAGGTAGCGGCGTAAGATAATATACCACCCGATCTTATCCCGTGGGTGCCGTAAAAGTGGAAAGAGCGATCAATTAAAACCAGGAGATGGGCAGCAGCATCTTCCTGAAACATCTAAACAAATAAACTGCGGTTACCAACCCGCATGCTAAGCGTAGTAACTATGGCAAAATCTCCCATATGAGAGAATCTATGGGGAGGCCTATGTTCAGCAGTGGACTCATGATAGTTTGAAATGATGATGATGATGATGAAACGAGCAAAACGTTCACCTGATGGTAAGCGCCTGCCCATAACAAATGACGTGTCATCCGGAACATTTCTTTGCGATACCATACTGCGCCTGTCACCTGGAATATCAGCTCTTAAGTCTCATATGCCCGGTGATTACACTAGCTCTCAGTGCCCTTCAAACCGAAACACAGTAATGTTTGCATACTACTGTTTCGCGACAGAATAACTGGCCCGGCGGCGGTACCTACTTAGGCGAACTCTTGCATAGGAATCTTAACATCAGTAAATTTATAAAAGCGGTCGACCTAAATCGGTGCAAATTAAATTGGTCAAACATTTTTGTAATTCCGACTTCATCGGTCTCTATATAGCCCAATGCAGTACGTAGGCCTCTTCCAATCACCCAGAATTTTACTGGTGGTAGGATTCCTATGCAGGAACCCGTCGAGGCAGGTACCACCCCAGAGCCAGTTATCGGTTTCGGTCGGTTTTGCCCTAGTTGCTACCCATGGCAGGCGGGTTGGCAACCGCAATTGAATTATAAAGATGTTCATGGGAGATGGCGATGGTGGCGGCTCGTTAAAAGAATACTACCACTCCATCTCATCCAATGGATCTCGTAAAAGGCGAGTATCGAATTAAACAGCACTGTGCGCCCAACAGCGCATGGTGGCGATGGTCTCACCACCTATCACACCAAGTGCATTATATTGTTTTGGTGAAACGTGGATTGTGGCAGTCATCTGTTTTTGCAGTGTGTGCCTAGTCTCTGACTACCCCTTACGGGATACAGTGGTGATCTTATGTATGTATGTTCCAGGAAGATGCTGCTGTCCATCCCCAAAAAAAATGTTATTTAAGCTTCAAAAGTATGATTTCCATTTCGGTTATTTCCAGAAGAACATGCAATATAACACTAAATACATGCAAACTAAGACCGACACACATTTACATATGAATTGCAAAGTTTTCTACGTTTTCGATTGCAGCTCGCTATGTACGAGTAGTTAACGTAACCGTGTTAACCAGACGTAAGATGTAAAAACATTATTTTACAGTCACGCCTTTTCCTCATATTAGGAGTAGGCAGAAGCCACACACGCCCTCTTTTCGCACCCGCTGGGGGGCGACGCGAACACATCGCCGCCATTTTAGTAGGTGTCAAAAAAATCTTACTCCCCAAAGCGTTCCCACGAGCAGTATAGTGACAGCATTGCATATTATGGTGTCGTTCTGCATAAATAACAATACCGTAATCGCCTCATACGACACATTGGTGCGAAGGAGGTAGAACTCTACTCTATCGACCACGTATCGACTAATCAATAATCTCTTTATTATGCAACAACAATATAACTATTAATTCGTACAGACCTCTTCCAATTTTTTTGGAATTAATTTGATTTCAGATTCTTTTATTTTGACAGCTCGGTAGGAAAGAGGTAGGTGCTATTCTGTTCTGCCTGCCACCTATCGGATTTTATACATTACTTTAATTACAGATAACATTAATAAACTACGAACAAACGGGAGACCTCTTGTCACGAGCAAAGGGGAATAGTATGAGGACTGGCAGATTTTATTGCGCCGCCATCATACTATACAAGTGACACATAAATAATGTCTCCATGTGAGACGAAACACTTTTCATGTTCTCGTCTTTGATAGTGTACTAGTGTTAGTTGTAGCAGGAGGTTTTTTTTTATTGTATAAAGTGATGAAACGAGCAAAACGTTCACCTGATGGTAAGTGCAACGTCTGCCCACAACAAATGCTGTTTCACCCAGAAAATTACTGTGTGACACCACACTGCGCCCATCACCCTGAGACATCAGTTCTTAAGTCTCATATGCCCTGTGATTATGCTAGCTCACAGTGCCATTCAAACCGAAACACAGTAATGTTTGCACACTACTGCTGAGGAATTTAGGGGTGGTTGTAGTTCTTTTGTGCCCAAATTTAAGAGAGTTCCGGCGGTGCTTACAAAACAACAGAATATACACCAAAACGAATTTAATCATGCGGATCTACGGTAGAGAGAGAGTAAAGTAACAGCCGAATGTCCCGCTGCTTAGCGTCATCGAACCCAGCTCACGCGCATACTATGACATTTAAAGCAAGCCCAGCCACTGAGTAACCACGGCTAATTGAGCTACCACGCAGTTCCACGCACATGTGGTGCAAATTTGTCTACTTCCAAACTAGGGCAACTATGAAAAATCTCTGATCTCGGAATAGATCTAAGTTCGTTACGGGATTGTTTACATACGAGTACTAACGATGAACAGTAAAATCAGCGCTGCGTATGATCGCAGCTCATGCTGAGTCCTTTTGTTTTGTCATACTGCAGTGCAGGCATACCTTGGATAGTTTTATATTTTGATGTGCGTATGTGTATGTATATAAATAGTTTTTTTTTTTGTATTTTGTTTTTGTTAATTCTTACATTTTACTCATTGTGTCTTAGTTTTTTTTTAAATTGTGTTTTATATTTTGGCTATGCGTGTACTGTATTGTGATATGCAAATAAACTTTTATCTATCTATCTATCTATCTAAAATTGCTCGTAATAAACTCAAAATTGATACTGATTAATATCATTGAATCATCATCACCATTTCAGCCTATATAGTCCACTGCTGAATATAGGCCTCCCCCATAGATTGCCACAGGTTTGTAGCTCTTATTTTAGGGGGGACGCGTTTGCCGACTACCGTTAACAACCGCAGATTTAAGATGTTTCGGGAAGATGCTGCTGGCCATCTCCTGGTTTTTATTTTCCCTCTGTCGACATTTACGACACGCACGGGATGAGATGGGGTGGTAGATTCTCTTAAGCCGCCACCACACTTTTTTTTTATTGGATAGGACGACGAAACGAGCAAAACGTTCACCTGATCTAAAGTGCAACGTCTACCCATAACAAATGCTATGTCACCCAGAACATTTCTGTGTGACACTACACTGCGCCCGTCACCCTGAGACATCAGTTCTTTAGTCTCATATGCCCAGTGATTACGCTAGCTCACAGTACCCTTCAAACCGAAACACAGTAATGTTTGCACACTACTGCTTCACGGCAGAATAATTGGCCCTGGGGTGGTAACTACCTAGACGGATTCCTGCATAGGAATCCTACCACCAGTAAAACTTTCATTAAATACCATCGACAATTGTAACATTTATCATGCAATTGTCTTCAGTGACTCGAAACTGCCTTAAAGCTACCCCAATGCCAGTTGGTGACCAACAACGCACTTCGCACTCCAGCCCCCTATAAACCTCGTTGTACACTAATGAATATTATTATTACGAATTAAACACCAAATGGCGAATTCCCGGCGGTAAAAAGGGGTTGAAGCATCGGTCTCCGCTCGTCGGCAGCCACGAATTATGCAAAGACCCGCTTATGCTAATACCATCTTCTATCTCCGTATAAATGATTCTTTACCTTTTCCATTGTGTCAATTCTCTGTGGAAATTTGTGTTTTAAATTATAAACGAATCTGTCTGTGTTTGGTTGGCGTTTCAATTTCAAGGTTCTTCAATAACTTTTAATTGCCTTCATCACTGTCTCGTTTTTTTTTTATAGAATAGAGGGTAATAGAGCAAGCGGCTCGCCTGATGGTAAGCGAACTCCGCCGCCCGTGAACACCCGCGATACCAGAGGAATTCCTGGTGCGTTGTCGGACCTAGTTGTCTTATTCAAACGAATCCCTGAACTGAATTTATTAATTCACAATACTCCATACTGATATCATAAATGCGAAAGTTAATCTCTCTGTCCCTCTGTCTGTTTGTTACCTTTTCACGGCACAACCGCTGAACCGATCTTGATGAAATTTTGCACAGAGAGAGATTGCATCCTGGAGACGGTCATAGGATACTGTTTGTCCAGAGAATCAATTAGTAAAAAAAAACACGCGCATGAAGTCGCGGACATTAGCTAGTAAATTATAAACTCGTAATCAGTTAATGACAGCCAATATAAAAATCACAAAAAGATTTTTTCCATTAATTTTAGCAATTCGCTAATCTATGCCGAGGAAAGTCGCGAGCATATCTTGTCATTCTTAAAACTATTTGTACGGCATATATGTTTGACTAAATCGCCTCCTTTACCCAATAATAGGTTCTCAAACTGTTTAGTGTACGCTGAATTGTTACGGCTACTTGGAACGATTCTATATCGGATTTATCAGATATCTTCGATATCCAAGCAATAAAATCAAATTGCAATCGCTTCGATTGCAAGAATATTAACTACTGCTTATCGAAGTTTTATAGTAGAATATTCATTCCTCGACTTAAAAATAATTTAAAGCATATTCACGATTCAAGCCAGTTTCAGAATTGCGACGTGTCAATATTCTAAAGGACTTTGCGGAAGCAGCATTCAGCGCTGTCATTATAAGACAGGAAACCGATTTAAGTGTACGATCCAGTGCATTTAGCAGAAAATTTATGTCCATTTTGTTTTGTTTTGTTTGTGTCCTTTCCTTCCTTTCCTTTAAAGCGCTTAGTTTTTTTTAATGGAGAAAGTGACGAAACCAGCGAAATGGTAAGTGCAACATCCTCCCACAACATTTCTGTGTGACACCACACTGCGCCCGTCATCCTGAGACATCAGTTCTTAAGTCTCATATGCACTGTTTAAATTTACTTCATTTTTTTACTTACTTTTGTCTCTTTTTTTTAGTATGTGTTTGTATTTTGTGTGTGTTGTCTCTTTGCTGTGCTATTTTTTTTTTAATTGTATTAAGTGACGAATCGAGCAAAACGTTCACCTGATGGTAAGCGCAACGTCCGCCCACAACAAATGCTGTGTCACCCAGAATATTTCTGTGTGACACCACACTGCGCCCGTCACCCTGAGACATCAGTTCTTAAGTCTCAAATGCCCAGTGATTACGCTAGCTCACAGTGCCCTTCAAACCGAAACACAGTAATGTTTGCACACGACTGCTTCACGGCAGAATAACTGGCCCTGGGGTGGTACCTACCTAGACGGATTCCTGCATAGGAATCCTACCACCAGTAAGATAAGCTAATTAATGTTTTCTTTCTTTCTTTAATTTATCCTGGCAGACTCGGTCACAAAAGTTCTAGTGAGGAAAATTTTGCAACATTGTTGATGCCAGATACGCATGTCGCATGTTAGGCATCAACAATGTTGGAAAATTTAAAAATAATAGTAGATAGATTTAGCTCAACTACAATCAGTCTAAAGAAGAGGTCATTTTTTGTCAGGTAGTTTATGTTGATGATGTACTCCTAGCCGATTTCGACCACGGCGACAACTTCCGAATACTGTCGAGAGCCATCAACTGCGCAGGAGATATTATAGTGCCACAAGTGTACGCGCAAACACAGAGGCACTCCACTCGTCCCAACCTACCAGCGCCCGATGTAACACTGACGCGATAAGATCGGAGGTAGGCTAGGATGCAGTGTCAGAAACACGGGGACAATCACAACACAACCAGACCCGAAAACTAACAGTTTGTGTTTTTGGAACAAATATTGGCTCCGGCTGGGATTCGAACCCAGGACCCGCGGCGTAGAAGTCAGGTACTCTGACTACTAGGCCACGCGGTCGTCAGTTAGTGAACGAGCATATCATATTAACATAAAACATACTATAAGCTCTATAACATAGCCACGTGGCATACAATTGGGAAAAACTTTAAAAAAAAGACAAGCTTATATCATGGGACCTTTATTAATGGTACCTCGTTGACCTGATAATTATCAGTGCGATAGGGTCGCTCAGTAATGTTCGGCTCATTTTTTTGCGAGGTACACTAATCTTTTTTCTGAAATAAAAGTAGCTTACTCCTTATAACATCAGCTATCTGCTAGTGAATGCCCCTTTAAAATATGTCCAGCCGTTAGAGAGATTAGCCGGAACAAACAAACAGACATACATACAAAAAAATTAAAAATACTTACGGGGACTGTATATACCTTCATATGGATTTAGTAAAAAGCTGCTGTTTTTTCATTACAAACAGATACTTCAACTTTATTTATTTGTACAGATGAAAATTTATTCGAGGCTGTATCTTAGGCTGACCCTTTCTTCCTTTTTTTTGTAGCGCTATTCCATAACATCCTTCTTCAAATGATTCATGTTGAATTCAACATCTCTTAAGTATAAGCCGAGCAAGCCCGAAACCAAACGAAGTATTCTGATGCCTATTGATACCCAATAAGAAATTTTATATTCTAAAGCTTATGTGGCAACGTGAGCTCATCTGGTATTCGAGTAACGTGGTCTATTTGATTTTATTGAATTCGTTATAATAAATTAATGCGTTTGTAGCGACTTCTATGTCGCCACATGAGAAGCTCAAGAAATATCTCATACATTCTATAATCGCGCTATGAAAGTTTCTTATATGCGAAGTATATAAAAAAAGTAAAGTTTCAGCCTATAAATGTCCCACTACGGAGCACAGGCCTCCTCTCATTTCTGAGAGGGTTTTGGAGCTAGGAAGAATCCGCCACGCTGCTCCAATGCGGGTTGGCGGACTTCACATGTCTTCGAAATATTTTTAATTTCTCAGACATGCAGGTTTCCTCACGATGTTTTCCTTCACCGCCGAGCACGTTGTAAGTCAGCACTTAAAATTGCAATTAACAATTTTAGTGGTGCCGGCACCGGGAATCGAACCCAGGTCACTCGCGTACTATGAAATTAAAAGCGAGCGCCTAGCCCCTGAGCTAAATATAAGTAAGAGGACGTCTACCCCAGATCAGACCACCCGATCTGGCCGGGTACCCTTTTGCTTGGCAATATCACCTGCCAAACGTTAATTACACTTCACACAAAATGGACTTTAAAACAGCGCTATCTATTGCGTATAAAGATTGTGTTGACTTTAACACGGTTACAACTCAGGTGCGTTGATTGTAAAGAGCGCACACACAACAGCGATGCGATACTAGAATTATGGAATAAATCACCTCTCGTACCGGGAAATTGCTGACTTGCGCTCGACGCGGCACATAGAGATGGGACGCGCTGTGGATTATCGATATCTCATAATGTATCTTAATGGCACACGAGATATTTTATTACGTCCTAGGGTTTTCTTTAAGACCTGGACTTTTACGAGCTTTTTATGACATGATAGATAATTTAAATTTTTACGTAGGGTAATATAAATAATATTGCGTCAAATAAACATAAAAAGTAATCTTAACACCTAATTACTCATCATTAAAATTTAATCATTTGAAGTTTCCATTACAATCTGTTTTTATTACTTTTTTCATACGAAAGGAGAGAAAGTTAATTTGCTAAGATCCGCATGCAAAATGTAAAATGGTGTGTATTACCTAGTTTTGAAGAGCATGGACCGTTTGAGGGAGGACGGTGCTCTTCAAAACTAGGTAATACAAAGCATTTTACATGAGGATCTTAAAAAAATAACTTTCTTTCCTTTATTATAATGGATTTCCGCAAAGTAACGCCTGATTCTATTAACTTTTCTCATAGACGATCTGACATGAAATAATAATTTTTAACGCATCTCTTACAAACCTAGGAAATCACGCACGAATCACAATGTTAGAATTTCTTTTCTGGGTCCTGGGGTGGCCCAGAGCCAGTTATTCTGCCGTAAAGCAGTAGTTTTTAAACATTACTGTGTTTCGGTCTGAACCACTGGGCATATGAGTCTTAAGAACTGAAGAAATTTTCTGGGCGACATACCATTTTTTATTGGCAGACGTTGTACTTACCATCAGGTGAGAACAGTTAGCTCGTTTTGTTTCTTTATCCGATAAAACGAAGACTTCCAAAATTACGTCATTATATTTAAAACATTTCAAAAATTTTGATATTTTTCACTTTTACAATTAAAAGCTGGTTTGTCTAAAGACATCTGTTATCGACATTAAACGAACACCACTTTTGTCACGGGCGCCGCGTCATCTAATTTCCGCATCGCCATAGGAAACCTCGACGAATGCGTTGTCAAACTCTACGCGCCATCGTTACATGTTGCGCTCACTGACTCAGTGTGAAGTAACTCGAACTGAGCGCAAATCACTGAGAAACTCTGCTGACGCCAGCGATGGATGAAACTGAGTTATGTGAATTGGATTTCAGATCGCCTAATCATGAATATTCTGCTTTCAAATGCTTAAATAGCGTAGTTATGCGTTGAACACTATTGAGTTGAAAATTTGTTTCTTTGAAAATTCTTCATTACGAGTTCATTAGTATCACTAAGCATATCACTTCAGTAGTAACACTTTTATGGAATACAGACTGCAGTTTCTGGTTTCGGGTGTTTCATCATCATCATTTCAGCCTATGACTAGTCCTATGGTGAACATAGGGCTCCTCCACAGAGTGCCACAAAAGAAGTCCATAGTTGCCACGCCTGGCAACCGCAGTTTATTTATTCAGATGTTCCAGGAAGATTCTGCTACCCATATTCTGGTTTTCATTTTCCCTCTGTCGACTTTTACGACACCCACGGGATGAGATGGGCGGTATATTCTCTTCAGCCACCACCACACGGGGCGTATATCTACAATTTGTATGTCTGCGAACTTCACTTTTAAATTCTAGTGTGTCCTATATTAGTTACAGAAAGGCAAATATGAGTAAGTTCCTCTATGTTCGCAGTAATACTTACAACAATACATACTGCACCGCATGTGTCATTTGTGAAGGTAACTTACTTTTACGCATCGGTTCCAAGGATCAAATCCCAGACGGAGCTAACGTATGTGCTATAACACGAATTGCTTGTTTGATCTTGTTTTGTTGTGATTGTCCCGTGTCTCTGACACTGCATCCTAGCCTACCTCAGATTTTATTGCAGGAGCGGGTGCGGGTAAGTCAGAACGAGTGCCTCTGTGTTGACATATGAGCCCCGCCTGCTTGGGTAAGGCTAGCCTTATTGTGGAGTCGCCTGGTCCCAGCGCACATCAGCATATGACTAAGCAGACCCTTAGCCACGCAGCCATCGACACGGCAACCACTGGCTTATCGGAGAGGCCCTTCCTCTAAAAGGATTAGGTACGAAATGGAATTGGGGTTGAGAATGAGAAAAGGAACTATAACGCGTAGGATACTACTATTGCGAAAGGAGCAGGAGAAGTCAGCAGCAGCTCGGGAGGCCGGGATCGCTTACCCGGTACTATCCCGTATTTGCCGCCAAAAACCTTGTCAAAGTACTAAGTTCCAAAAGTAAAAATGCCATTCGAATGTATTCACTGGTTTTGAAGAGAAAAAACTCGAAAACTGTAATTTATAAATAGTGAGTAGTGATGCTAAACATCGTAATATTGTTTATCGATAATTAATAGAATACGACGTTACTTTGCTGAAATCCATCAAAATGAGGGAAAGAAAGTTAATTTACTAAGATCCGCATGCAAAATATAAAATGGTGTATAATACCTAGTTTTAAAGAGCAATACCCACCCTCTACTAGATACCCTCCACCACTACCAGTGTTATTGACTCGGCGGCTGACTGTCGTAGAGTCAATATCACTTGATAATCCCTTGTTTTGAGTTGAAACACGTCGCGTGGTCTCGATTTTAGTGGTGGCTATTGCCTGGTGGTAGTATTTTAGTGGTGGAGGGCATCTGGTGGCGGTTCCCGGTGGCGGTGTTAGTTTGCACGTTCACGCTACTGTGGGAGGGCGGGCGGTGCTATCCAAAATTAGGTAATATACACCATTTTATACTTGGCATCGGATCCTATCGGGACAAATTAACCTTTTTTCCTTTATTTTATCGATAATTTACAACACCATTCACATGTAAAAGATGAACTGAAAAGATAGCCCGCAAACGCGTCACTGCAGTGGTAAGTGCTGTCTTATTTTTGAAATATATGCAGCTTCAGTCTAGTTCACAGCATTTTTAAAATACATTTCATGTAAAATGCGACACCGAGGCGGCAAACCCATAAATTATGTCATTCCGGCAAACGGTGACTAGAACAGTCGCCGTTGCTACGCGATAAATACTTATGTACATACACTGGCTCTGAAAACAGCGTTAAATTCACTTAACACTTTCAAAATAATGTTATCTTTACTTTAAAATACTTATAGCAAACATACGTACAGTCATGCGTTTTTCCTATATAATGGGAATGCAGAGACCACATCCGTAACCCACTTTTCGCCCCCACAGGAAACGAGACTTTATTTGTATAAAGTGACGAAACTAGCAAAAAGTTCACCTGATGGTAAGCGCAACGTCTGCCAATGCCAATGCTGTCACCCAGAACATTTCTGTGCGACACCAGACCGCGCCCGACACTCTGAGATATTAGTTGTTAAGTCTCATATGCCCCGTGATTACGGTAGCTCTCAGTGCCCTTCAAACCGAAACACAGTAATGCTACCACACTTCTGCTACACGGCAGAATCACTGGCCCAGGGGTAGTGCCTACCTAGACGGATTCCTGTATAGGAATCTTACCACTGATTATATACATACATAAGATCACGACTGTATCCCATAAGGGGTAGTCAGAAACTAGGCACTCACTGCAAAAACAGATGACTGCCACAATCCACGTTTCACCAAAACAATATAATGCACTTGGTGTGATAGGTGGTGAGCCCATCGCCACCATGCGCTGTTGGGTGCACAGTGCAGTTTAATTCCTTACTCGCCTTTTACGAGATACATTGGATGAGATGGAGTGGTAGTATTCTTTTAACGAGCCGCCACCACACGGCTACTGATTATATACTGCCATGCAATTTTCGTTTGCTGCGTCGCTTTATTACTTAAATAGTCTTCCGCTCAGTTCCTGGCCTCGCTGCATGTTGTACGGTCACACCGGCTTAGATATTTCTCTTCCACGCGAGTTATCGAGACATTTCCCGGTGTTTTATTGTTATGGCCACCTTGGTGCCGGTGAGGCTTTGACACCCGCACTGATGGATGATAACTACACTTAACTTCGTATCGGGCGTCGCTTTGTTTGTCGCAAACGGTCCATTTTATTTGTATTGTTTGAGTTCCCGCTTTGTGCTGTAATGGATGGAAAATTATAAATCATTGTGAGTGGATTAAAAACGCTTTATTTTGTTTTTGTTCCTATTTTATTGGATAAAGTGACGAAACGAGCATAACGTTCACCTGATGGAAAGTGCAACGTTATCCCATAACAAATGTGTCACTCAGAACACTTCTGTGTGACACCACATTGCGCCCGTCACCTTGAGACATCGGTTCTTAAGTGATATATGCCAAGTGAAATGAAAGTAACAAACTTTGGTTAGCTATGGGGGGAAGCCTATGTTCAGCAGACTAGTGGCAGACTGAAATGATGATGATAATGATGACTTTTGCAAAAGTAGGTACATAAAAAAGTCTGTGCTCTTTACATTTATTCTGGTGGTAGGAATCTTAAGCAGGAATCCGTCCATCTAGGTAGGTACCACCCCAGGGCCAATTATTCAGCCGCGAAGCAGTTGTGTGTAAACATTACTGTTTCGGTCTGAAGGCACTGAGAGCTAGCGTTATCACTGGGCATATGAGACTTAAGAACTGATGTCTCTGGGTGACGGGCGCATTGTAGGGTCACACCGAAATTTTCTGGGTGGCACAGTATTTGTTATGCTCGTTCCGTCACTTTTCTCAAATAAAAAAATGGAAATTTATTTTTGTATTACACATTTCTTTTACTAAGGAAGATTATAAGCTGTTATTTATGCTACCGACTTAAGAAGCCGCACTCCAGAACCGGACACTGCTCTGGAGGTATATTGAGTAACTGGTAGGTTTCGGGATCGATTTCATTTGATCCCGGTTGACCAATGAATGAGGTTTAAACGCTAAAATAATACCGGTCACGAAACCCAACAGAGTTACACAATAGACCTACGTAAGTGAGGTGCCGTAAGGTGCAATCATATGTGATATATATAATTTCGGTGATGTAATTGCTGTTAGCCTTTTTGGCTTTTACAGCTTCATCGGATACTTGTCATATGTGAAACCGAATGGCCTGTCATTAATAAAGTGTTGTTCATAAAAGTAAAAAAGACGTGTAGAAGATTGAAGATCAAGAAAGCAGTCTATAATTTGTCTCGCTGCTGAGCACAGGCCTCCTCTCATTTCTGAGAGGGTTTTGGAGCCGGGAGGGATCTTCCGGAATGAATACTTCAAATGACTTTGAAATATTTTTATGATGACATGCAGGTTTCCTCACGATGTTTCTCTTCACCGCCGAGCACGTGGTAAAGCAGGACTTAAAATTGCAATTAACGATTTTAGTGGCGCCGGCACCTGGAATCGAACCCAGTTCACTCGCGTAGTATGAAATTTAAAGCTACCGCCTAACCCTGAGCTACCATGGCATAAAACAGTAATGAGTAAGGAATTAAGTTTTCTAGTAAAAATTTGGTCTTCGCATTGAAACAAAGACTTCTTTTGAGTCTCGATGTCGTATTTTCCCGTCGAGTGAATCTCTTCGTCTCGCAACGAGCCATTAATGATTACCGCAGTAAGAAGGGGCATGTTGATCGCGTTCTCTTTTAAAGAATATTTAAAATGATTTCATACAAAATGTCAATGCGTAGATATTAGCCGCGTCAATTGGTCGCGTTCGTATTAGTTTTATGAAATTTACATAGATGCTTACGCTTTTTAAATTGTGAACTGCTTTATCATTTCCGCTTCCATTTTTTATATTAATGTTTTGAGCTCGCTGAGACAAGTCTGTCTCTTTAACCGCATATTTAAAGATTTTATTTTCTAAGCCCCTATTTTTATTTTTATTTGATAAAAGTGACGGAACGAGCAAAACGTTCACCTGATGGTAAGTGCAACGTCGGCCCATAACAAAAGCTCTGTCACCCAGAACATTTCTGTGTGACACCACACTGCGCCCGTCACCCTGAGACATCAGTTCTTAAGTCTCATATGCCCAGTGATTACGCTAGCTCACAGTGCCCTGCAGACCGAAACACAGTAATGTTTGCACACTACTGCTTCACGTCAGAATAAATGGCCCTGGGGTGGTACCTACCTTGACGGATTCATGCATAGGAATCCTGCCACGCCATCTCATCCCGTGGATTTCTTAAAAGTTGACAGTAGACATGGAGATGGAAAGCAGCTCTTCTTGTTACGTCTGAATAAATAAACTGCGGTTGCAAACCCGCCTGCCAAGCCAACTATGGTACAATCCCCCACAATCGAGAGCTACCAACTATTGTGGCAATCATTTGGGGTTGCCAATGTTCAGTAGTGGACTAGGCTGTTTATTTAAGCTGTGTGATCTATGTAGATTGTGATTTCGCGACTAGCGACCGATAGTGGACGACAATCTTTTTTTTTTAAATACAACGATACAAGGATTTCTCCTGTGTGGCGAGTGCGTTTCACATACAAAATGCCTGCATACAGAACAATAAATGTTGGCCCCGGCTGGGATTCGAACCCGGAAATCCGGCAGTATAGAGGACAGGTACTCTGATCACAAGCCACGCCGTCTTCTCACAGTCAACTAGAGAAAATGCAAGTTAAAGTAAGTTTGAAAAGACAAGCCATTTGCTTGTATAGTCCCTCTTACATCTCAATATTCTTAATTCGAGCTAATATTTTCATATCTGTATGTTTTCATATGCTGTCACTCATGGAGTTAGAACTATTTATTTTATATTTGCATTTATTTTTTAGGACGGATTTAGATTCAGAGAAGAATTAGAATAGAACGTCTAAATAAATAAACTGCGGTTGCCAACCCGCCAGCCAAGCGTGGCAACTACGGCAAAATCTCCGCAAAATGAGAGCTACTCGTACAAACTTTTGTATCACTCAATGGGGGAGGCCTATGTTCAGCAGTGGACTAGTGATAGGCTGAAATGATGATGAATGATGATAATGATTGAAAATAAACGACGTGGACCACTCCTCCCCACACCTGAGATGGAGTGGTGACCTGCAAGGTCGTACCGGAATTCGATAGATGCAGATGGTTGTTTTTTGTTTTTATTGGAGAAAGGGACGAGACGAGCAAAACGTGAAAGAAGTGAAACTTCTTATATTTATCAAAAATAAAAATAATTACATAAAATACTTCTCTCTTTTTCTCTCCCTGCTCAAGTGCGTATTTTCAGTCCTTCTCGAGTCAAAAACGTTTCATTCTGAAACATTACAAATAGTGATAAAAGGTTTCCTATAGTTACTCCCATAGTTACTCTGCTGTCAAGCGGTAGTGTGCATGCATTGCTGTGTTTCGGTCTGAAGGCACTAACAGCTAGTGTGCATATGAGACAAAAACTGACGTCTCAGGGGTACAGGCGCAGTGTGATGGTTCTGTGTGACACAGCATTGCTATAAGTTTGCATTTACCATCAGGTAAAGGTTTTGCTTATCTCGTACTATTTTCCACGAAAAAAAAACCGTGCACTCAAATTCGGCTTTGAAATTTTACTCTCATCGCGCCCAAAGAAGTTGCTCTCCATAAACACGTACACATAATGAAGAAACTATATTGAGCGTAAAATATACGTTAACGCTGTAAAGAAGGCCCATATAATGTCCGACTAAAGTCCATAGTTTATTACCTTCTATTATTAACGTTGCGATAATAAATTGCGTGTAATTAGATATCAAGCGTATAAAATTTTATTAGACTTGAGGAACACTAGGAGGCTTATTTATTTACCAATTAATTATTTACTCAAACTATATTTTGAATAACTTGTTGGTTGTCTGGAAGATATCTCGCTTTAAGCTATACTGCTGCCGATGACTGAACCGTTTTAATTACTTTTCTTTAAAATGTTTTTTTTATATGTTATTTTACTGATAGCAGTATCATACACCTTTTTTATTAAATAAAAGTGACGGAATGAGCAAAACGTTCACCTGATGGCAAGTGCAACGTCTGCCCATAACAAATACTGTGTCACCTAGAACATTTATGTGTGACACCACAAGTCGCCCGTCACTCTAAGACATCAGTTCTTAAGTCCTAAATACCCAGTGATCACCCTAGCTCTCAGTGCCCTTCAAACCGTAACACAGCAATGCAGAATAACTGGCCCTGGGGTACCTACCTAGACGGATACCCGCATAGGAATCCTACCACTAGTAATCTACACTTCATAGTTTCTTTCCCAACTTCCCATTATCTTCCCCAAGTCCATTTCCTATCTAATCCTTTTCCCTTCCTCTCCGCTAAGCTGATGCCGTGTCGATAGCTACCTTCTCGTGTGAACGCAAACGAGAGCAAGAATTTCAACTCAAAATTTTTGTTTCCATTAAGCTACCTGTTAAGTAAAACCTTTATTATAAAATAGTACTTCTTACTGTAGCTGTCTGTGTGCCAAAATAAATTATTCATTATTCAATTGTATTTGAATAAATAACCTTTTTATTCGTCATCATCATCATTCCTATCAGTCCACTGCTGAGACTGCCTTCCCAATACATTGCCCCAAAATTTAGAAATTCATAATTTAGGGGGATTTCGCCATAGTTGCCACGCTTGGCAGCCTCAGTTTATTTATTCAGATCCAGGAATTTTCTGGTATTCATTTTCCCTCTATCGTCTTTAACGACACCCACGGTTTGAGATAGGGTGGTAGATTCTCTTAAGCCGCCACCTCATAGCAATTTTTTATTAATTAAGCTAATACCACATTTTTTTTATTGTCGCTTTGTAGGTACGAGTATAACATGTCTGAAAAGTCTCAGCTACCTTTAATATACTAAAGGCCCGTTGCTTTTTTTATATACACCCTTGTATAATCTTGTTGAGAAACGACGAACACGGAAAGGCAAGTACAACTCAATTAGTTAATGAAAACGAACCTTCCTCATTCAGTGAAACGGTAAACTCCTTAAATGTCCCTTTAAAGGTATTAAGTTATTTTTTTTTTCGTAATTAAGTTATTTACGTCAAAATATTTCGCGTTCATTACTTTGATAATTGTACGAGTAAGTAAACTTTTATTGGATTGTTTTGACGGTCTTAATTGAAAATGTTAAATTAAGACGAATAAAGAAAACGGTGAATTTTAAAAATACAAGCATATTATTTTATGAGAAACTACCTGCGTAGTTTAGTAGAATCGACCACACCATCCCATCCCGTGGGTGTCGTAAAAGCCGACAGAGGGAAATTAAAACCAGGAGATGGGCAGCAGCATCTTCCTGGAACATCTGAATAAACAAACTGCGGTTGCCAACCCGCCTGCCAGTCGTGGCAACTATCGCAAAATCCGTCCAATATGAGAGCTACAAACTTTTGTGTCTATCTATGGGGGAGGCCTATGTTCAGCAGTGGACTTGTGATAGGCTGAAACGACGACCTGCGTAGTAATGTTAGGGATAGGTGTCCGGCAGAGTAGAACAACACTACCTCTTTCCTACTGAGATGACGCAAGAGGCGAATAATACCATAATATGATGCTTGTGGGAACGCGGAGTAATTTTTTTTTACTCTAACCAAAATGACGGAGGCGAAGTGGACTGTGGTCTCTGCCTACGCCTTGTATGGAAAAAAAGGCGTGACTATATGTATTCCTTGATAGTACGGTACCTTACCGGTCGAAAATGTGCAGCATATAGAAATTTGATCCACGGCTCATAGGAATCCTACCACCAGTTAGATTCAACACACAGACAACATACTTCTCTTTTATTTTTATAACCGAAGCACTGTACCATGTCATGGAGTTTCTATTTCAACAAAACAATATACTACGGTCTTTTCAAAATCACTTTAAATAACTTGCACAACACTTTAAATTGTTCGTCGATTCGTTCAATTTCCGAAAAAACAACTTCTAATTACGATAGACTGAAACATTTCACTTAAAACTGTACATTCTGAACGAGAGATTCGGAACGAAATACTCGTTGTCATCTCACCGTGTCGAGATCGTTGAAGGTTGTTGGGAATTTCGCGTGTTGTTTGCCCTGCATTTACTAACGTATACAATTTGCGAGACAAAACCCTCTGAAGTAGTCGCGAAAGGCGAGGCGTGCATAGTCCAGGAGCTTACTTATTTTTACAAGACGATATATCTATACAAATATAAAATTAAAGACTGTTTTTTAAAACAAAATAACAGCTTTTGACTCAATGCTTATGAAAGCATATACGGTACTTAAAAGACAAAAACTATTTTTAAAAATTTTGACTGAATGTCTGTCTGTTTGTTCCGGCTAATCTCAGAAACGGCTGAACCTATCTTGACGGGACTTTCACTGACAGATAGCTGATATTATAGCGGGTAACTTAGCCTACTTTAATTTTAAAAAATATTTAGGGATTCGCGCAAAAAATTAAAACCCTTAAATCCCATTCAAATAGGGGAGTACATAATTATTTTTTACGAGGGTGAAACCGCGGGGTACAGCAAGTTATCAATAAAAATTATCAGTAAAAATTAAATAATTCTCAGACAAACGATGTTTTTCTTTACATAAAATAACCGACTATGCTCCGGGTGGTTTGAGAATGTAATTCAACACCTACTCTAAACTTTAGTCATTTTGAGCTACTCAGCTCTTCAACTAGAATAGAAAACGGCCGCACCGGAGCGAGGCGTGCTCGCAGTAAATTTCGCGTACATATTCGCGTCATTTTGCGGATATTCTATGCGATATTCTGCAGAACATTACGGGATGAGACGATCTCCTGAGACCAACGACTCTTGGGATTCGGGAGCTTTGCTCCGTTTAAATTGGATTGTTTGTTTTTTTTCTGAATTCACGCTATTCTCTTACTTGCATGAAGCGAGAAAATTCACATCACTATTTGTAATTCACAAATATGTGACAAACGAGCAATACTGACAATTAATAAAAATCTATTTTGTTTCATCATCATCTTAATATAAGCCCCAATAAGTTTTGTAATGCCATGTGGTGGCGGCATACCAGAATCTACCAACCTTATCTCATCCCTTAGGTGTTGTAAAAGTCGACACGGGCAAAATGAATCCAGGAGATGCAGGCATCTTCCTGGAACATCTGAATAAATATGCACTGGTGTTAAGATTCCTATGCAGGAATCCGTCTGGGTAGGTACCACCCCAGGGCCAATTATTCTGCCGTGAAGCAGTAGTGTGCAAACATTACTGTTTTGGTTTGAAGGGCACTGCGAGCTAGCGTAATCACTGGGCATATAAGACTTAAGAACCGATGTCTTAGGGTGACGGGCGGAATGTGGTGTCACAAAGAAATATTCTGAGTAACACAGCATATGTTATGGGCAAACGTTGCCCTTACCATCCGGTGAACGTTTTGCTCGTATCGACACTTTATCAAATAAAAATAATAATAAATAGACTTACTCTTTTTTTTAAATGTTAGGAAGGAGGGGGAGGTCCCTCAAACTGCTCAATTATTAAATGGCGGAGTTAACATTTCCTCTTAATAATTTTTAATTTCTCCGTCATGCAATGTCCCCGATTCCTAAGATTTTTTTGGATGAAGTAACGAAACGATAGCCGTGGTAGCTGGGGGGCTGGGCGCTCGCTTTAAATTTCATAGTACGCGAGTGACCTGGCTTCGATTCCCGGTGCCAGCACCACTAAAATTGTTAATTTTAATTTTAAGGCTGATTTACCACGTGCTCGGTGAAGGAAAACATCGTAAGGAAACCTGCATGTCTGAGAAATAAAAAAATATTTCGAAGACGTGTGCAGTCAGCAAATTGGAGCATTGGAGCAGCGTGGCGGATTCATCCTTGCTCAAAACCCTCTCAGAAATGAGAGGAGGCCTGTGCTCAGCAGGGATATTTATAAGCTGAAACTCTACTATACTTTTAACGGAACGAGCAAAACGTTCACCTGATGGTGAGTGTAACGTTTGCCGATAACAATTATATTTTTTTTATTATAATTTATATTTCATTGTATATTTTTTTTATATTATTGAATGTGCACATCAAGTCTGCTTTTCTTTAAGCATTGTAACGTGCCTGCTGGAAGAATTTTAATCACGAAATAAGCAGTGCCTTTGTACTTATTGTCTATGTAGGTGATTTATACTGTGATTTCTATGTGTGCATAAACTGTAAAATAAATAAAATAAACAGATGCTGTTTCACCCAGAACACTTCTTTGTGACATCACACTTCGCCAGTCACCCTGAGACATAAGTTATCAAGTCTCCTATGCCATAAATATTTCTATAAATTACATATGCACAAAAACTCCAGCCCGTAAGGAATTCATGTAGGCTTCACAAATACTTTTTTCGGGCAATATTCTGACCAGGGATCCTCACCGCAGAATTAAATTGCTTAACCACTTCGCCAACCGAGTCGTTAAATCTACGTTATGTGGACTACACCGCCGTACCTGACTGCTACGCTTCGGGTTCAGGGTTCGAATCCGAACTACTAATCGGTCAAACGAAAACTGTTTTTCAGGCCTGGTTTTTTATTGGTGAAAAGGAGAGATCAGGAAAGCGTTCATCTGATGGTAAGTGCAACGTCCGCCCATAGCAATTCTGTGTCACGCAGAACATTTCTGTGTGGCACCAGACTGCGCCCGTCCCTCTGAGACGTCAGTCTCATATGCTCAGAGAATGAGAATATTCTCTTCAGAACGAAACACACTAATGTTCGCACACTACTGGTTGGTTGTGTTGTGATTGTTCTCGTGTCTTTAACACTGCATCGAATCCTACGTGTGATCTTATGACATAAGCGTTACATGTGTGGGATATGTTAGGACGAGCGAGTGCCTCCGTGCTTGCTCGTTCACTTTAGGCACTATAATATCTCTTGCACTGCTGATACCTCCCGGTAGTAAATGTCATGTTGGTCAACCAAATGCGACGTAATCACACTACGTTAAATAAACGAATACAATATTTTTCAAAATTGATCCTTTATGAGTCCTTTTAATAAAAAGCATACATAGAGTCACGCCTCTTTCCCATTGGGGAAGGCAGATACCACATCTTTTCAATTGCTACGATCCTTACACACTTTTTACTCGTGATAGGATTCCTATGCAGGAGTCCGTCTAGGTAGGTACCACCCCAGGGCCAGCTATTCTGCCGTGAAGCAGTAGTGTGCAAACATTACTGTGTTTCGGTTTGAAGGGCACTGTGAGTTAGAGTAATCACTGGGCATATGAGACTTAAGAACCTATGTCTCAGGGTGATGAGCACAGTATGATGTCACACAGAAATTTTCTGGGTGGCACAGCATTTGTTATGGGCAGACGTTGCACTTACCATCAGGTGAACGTTTTGCTCGTTTCATCACTTTATGCAATAAAAAAAAACACATTTTTCGCATCTTCTACTTTCATTTCTGTTTTTATACAAGCTCGTCGGCTGCGGGTACTTTAGACGCGGCCTTTCCTGAAAAATATACAGAACCCCAAAATGTATTCGATACAGATATTTCATCGGGAGCGTTATAAATAAACGAGTCTAGTGCGGAGCCTCCGAACGAATTTGCATCTTCAACTTTTTTAAAGGCTTTGAAATCGCAAAGGGCTCGAGGGCTTCGTGATTTGACGCCACTATCTCGTAACGACAGAAGTTTTAACTGTATTAAACTGTATAAAAAGTTAGAAGAAGAACTGGCGGTAGAATTCCTATGCAGGCATCCGTATAGGTAGGTACCACCCCAAGGCCAGTTATTCTGCCGTGAAGCAGTAGTGTGTATACATTACTGTGTTTCTCTCTGAAGAGCACTGAGAGCTAGTGTAATCACTGGGCATATGAGACTAAAGAACTGATGTCTCAGGGTGACGGGCGCAGTGTGGTGTCACTCGGAAATGTTCTCGGTGACACAGCATTTGTTATGGGCGGACGTTGCATTTACCACCAGGTGAACGTTTTGCTCGTTTCGTCACTTCATAAAATAATATATTTATATATATATATATATATATATATATATATATATATATATATATATATTAGTCCTTAGCCTCATCTACATCATCATCAGCACATATTTTCATGTTTTTTTTTGTATTAAAATGTTTACTGAAAAATAAATATAACAATGCTTTTTCAGGTGGTATGGTAGCATTGGCCTAGGAATATACCACCGCAGTGCCAGTTATTCTCCCGTTAAGCCGCGGTGTGTAAACATCCAATGTTTAAAAGGCACAGAAGCTGTTGTAATATTGCAGGACTTCATCATCATCATCATTTCAGCCTATCACTAGTCCACTGTTGAACATAGGCCCTCCCCTTAGATTGCCACAAAAGTCTGTAGCTCTCATTTTTGGGGGATTTTGCTACAGTGGTCACGCTTGGCAGGCAAGTTGGCAACTACAACTTATTTATTCAGATATTCCGGGAAGATGCTGCTGCCCATGTTCTGGTTTTAATTTTCCCTCTATCAACTTTTACCACACCCACGGGAAGAGATTGGTGGTAGATTCTCCGCCTTCTAAGCCGCCACCACAAGGGGCGGCTAAAGAGAATATAATTCGATTTTATTGCTTGGATATATCCGATGTTGAAACGTTTCAAGTAGCCGTAAAAATTCAGCGTACGCTAAACAGTTTGAGAACTTATTATTGGGAAAACGAGGCGATTTAGTAAAAGACATATGCCATACGAATAATTTCATGAACGACAAGACATGCTCGCGACTTTCTTGTGTTTTTATTCCTTCGCATACATTTTAATTTATTTGTAGTTTCACGAATCAATCAGCCGTGTGGCGGCGGCTGAAGAGAATCTACCACCCCATCTCATTCTGTGTGTGTCGTAAAAGTCGACAAATGGAAAATGATAAGATGGAAATGGGCAGCAGCATTTTCATCGAACATCTGAATAAATAAACTGCGTTTGCCAACCCGCCTGCCCAGCGAGGCAACTATGGGGGAGGCCTATGTTCAGTGGACTATACTGGTGGTAGGATTCCTATGCAGGAATCCGTCTAGGTAGGTACCACCCCGGGGCCAGTTATTCTGCCGTGAAGCAGTAGTGTGCAAACATTAATGTGTTTCGGTCTGAAGGGCACTGAGAGCTGGCGTAATCACTGGGCATATGAGACTTAAGAACTGATGTCTCAGTGTGTCGAGCGCAGTGTGGTGTTACACAGAAATGTTCTGGGTGGCGCAGCATTTGTTATGGGCAAACGTAGCACTTAACATCAGGTGAACGTTGCATGAACAACATAGGTATCCTACCACCAGTAATTCCTTTCTTAATTATTTTCCCCTCCTTTCCGCCAAACCAGTGGTTGCCGTGCACACTTACCAAATGGCGGCGACGTGGTTAGCCCGTTCGCCGAATAGTGATATACGGAAGACGTTTCTGTCTACCCATTATATTGGAAAAAGTGTGTATGTATGTTTAAATATAGGAAATTCAATCAATTGTCGAAAAATTGTATATTACTCAACGGTGCGCCAATGGTAACCCAACTAGACCAGATATACAATTTTTGAACGACTTCAGTCAATAAAATGCAGGTTGCAAAAATAATTCATCAACCCTCCCCTGAATGAGGATATCTATTTTTTTTTAATATGAAACGAAATCTCTGCCCGATAGTGGGTTGCCCTTAGCTTTTGTACTCACCGTACCACCAATCACTGCCAATGAGTAATTCCACCTCTGTCTTCAGAGTAACAACACCACATCCTTTATAGTGGACATATATTCTCTTATAACTTCTCCACGTGTCGAGTTTTTAATAACTTAATTAGTCTGGGCTACCATCAGCTTTTAATTCATTTGGTCCGATCATAGGAAAGATCTTTAACAAATTATTAATTTCTTATTGAACAAATTATTATCACTACACATTTAAATAAGACCAATTTTACGGATTTCATCGCGTTTATTTTAAATATTAGTTTCGTGTGGTAGCGGCTTCAGAGAATCTACCACTCCATCTCATCCCATGGGTGTCGTAAAAGTCGACACAGGGAAAATGAATACCAGAAGATGGGCAGCGCCATCTTCCGTGAACACCTGAATAAATAAATTGCGGTTGCCTACCCGCCTGCCAAGCGTGGCAACTATGGCAAAATTGCCTTCAAAATGAGAGCTACACACTTGTAGTAATCTATGGGGGAGGCCTATGTTCAGCAGTGGAGTAGTGATAGGCTGAAATGAAAAAAAAAATATCGGGTTTTATATAGTTTAAATTAAACGCCTTAAATTCCGTAAAATAAAAAAGTGATCTTTCTTTCTCCTTTGTTGTTATTATCAGGTATACTATTTCAGCTTCAACAAAAACAACAACTGAACGTAAACAGTATATCGCAGTAATTGAAAGAGTACGTATAAAATGTTAAGTAGAAAATACGAGCACTATCTCGGTCTACGCTTCAGCTCGTGCTAATGGTTAATCCAATAACAATGACCCCTTGGAAATCCCTAACACTATAAGAATGACTGATAGTGTGCTATTTAAAGGGTTAATCTGGTTTATTGTCGACGTCAGATGATGAAAAACGTACTTATGCTTATTTCTATTTTAGTATTGTTTGCTTTACACACGGACGAACACATTCACATTTTTTTTTTGCACACACAAACTTGCAAATGTATTTACATACATACAGTAACGCATTTTCCCAAATTAGGGGTAGGCAGAAGCAACGTAGCCCACTTTCGCCCTCGCGAGAAACGCAAAGGGAAACAGGAATATTTTTAGTGTTACTAGCAATGCTATTAATACTACTAATATCCCTACTAACACCTCCAACTTAAGTTGAAACACTTGGGCTAGGAAATTGTTCACGACAATAGGCGAAAGGCTGGCCCGATCCTACAACATCATGTTTCGGAGTCCGTGCCCCAGTACTACAACGATAATGAACTAATAGAAAAGGAGAAATCAGTATGCTTTGTGTTTTTTTTTATTGTATAAAGTGACGAAACGGTCAAAACGTTCACCTGATGGTAAGTACAACGTCTGCCCATAACAATACTGTGTCACCCAGAACAGTGTGACGCCACAATGCGCCCGTCACCCTGAGACATCAGTTCTTAAGTCTCACATGCCCAGTGATTACGCTAGCTCACAGTGCCCTTCAAGCCGAAACACAGTAATGTTTGCACACTACTGCTTCACGAAAGAACTGGCCCTGGGGTGGTACCTACCTAGACGGATAATATTAACCTAAAGGTATCGCTGTACTTGAAATCGACTAGTAAAACATCAAAAGCTTATCTTATATACCGTATCTTCTCAAAAGATTTTTTAACATAAGAAATCGGTGCCGTTGCTTTAACGTCATGAAATGAAATGAAATGAAAATTATTTATTTTTCGACATAACTATATAAATTTCGTTTGCCAAACGTCATTTCTTTACAATCTACCGCGGTTTCGTAATAAGGTTCTTCCTGACCGAGAAGAAACAGACGAAAGAAACCGCGTAGTAAACTGCTCTTTTTGTAAATCCTTTTTTATCTCAGTCAAAAATACATTTTAATTAAAATTACAAAAAATAGTCGCCAACGAAAAACCAAAGCACGCGACACGTTCAAATCTTAGACAAGATTAATCCAATCGATATATAAGTAAATTGTAAGCTCGTTACATTTAAATACAATCGTCTGAGGCCATTACTACGTAACATATTTATAATGAAAGTAGCTTTACGTGTTATGGCGCTACATAAGCATTAATTGACTCATCGATAGAAATGCGAGTTAAAGCAAACATTTTTGCAATATAAGTAATTTTACTGGTGATTCTTACTAAATAGTTCGTAGACAAACTATTTCTACTAATGAATCATATGCCGAAGCCAAAGGATAACTAACTATCTAACGAAGAAAATTTTCATTAAACATATAGACGATATATATTTGACATCGCCTAGTGGTTAGAGTACCTGACTACAACGCCGCGGGTCCTGGATTCCAATCCTAGCCGAAGCCGTTATTTGTTAAAACACAAATCGTTGATTTTCGGGTCTGGTTGTGTTGTGATTGTCTCGGTTTCTCTGACACTACATCCTAGTCTACCTCCGATCTTATCGCATGATCGTTACATAGGGCACCTACCCGAGGTTGGGACGAGTGAGTGTCTCTGTGTTTGCCCGTAAACTTGTGGCACTATAATATCTCCGACAAAATGGGCC
This sequence comes from Luehdorfia chinensis, assembly GCA_019845155.1. NCBI lineage: Eukaryota > Metazoa > Arthropoda > Insecta > Lepidoptera > Papilionidae > Luehdorfia > Luehdorfia chinensis. The sequence goes on from JAHVAK010000580.1 coordinate 344,740, forward strand.
AGGACGACATCATATTTACCTATGTTAATTTGTGATCTCCCTACCACGTAAAGACTCGTATATCCTGAAAATGTTTTTCTTTATTTCTCAGACATACAGGATTCATTCGATATTTTCTTTTGTACTTTAAACTTCTACTGATAACTAGCTACGCCCCGTGGTTTTACTCTAGTAAAAAAGCCGACCACGTGATTACATTACAAATATTTATATTTATATCTTTTTAACCCTGCAGGTATAGAGATGGAACATACGCGAACATTTAATTAAACATTTCTGTTGTCATCCCTAAAATTATCATTTAGCTACGTTGAGTCATTTCGGAGCTTAATCGAGACAAACTTTCAGACGGACAGACAAAAATTCTAAAAACCGTCGTTTATGATAAGGTATCGTAAATAGCTTAGATAATAAACCTTTTTACGCCGTCTGGTAGCGGCTTAAGAGAATCTACCACCCCATCTCATCTAATGGGTGTCGTAAAAGTCGACAGAGAGGAAATTAAAACCTGAAGATGGGATGCAGCATCTACCTGGAACATCTGAATATATAAACTGCGGTTGCCAACCCGCCTGTGAAGTATGGCACCTATGGCAAAATCCTTCCAACATGAGAGCGACAAACTTTTGTGGCAATCTATGGGGGAGGCCCATGTTCAGCAGTGGACTAGTGATAAGCTGAAATGATAGTATGACAGGTTTAAACGATTACCATGCTGAATGTGGCAATGCATGTGGCAAACGCAGTGTAATGCGTTTCCTTACTGGATCAAGCAACGACCTGCACGATTTTGCGGGAAGACGATGTATGCAGGTGGATCAGAACCTTGTTTGTGTCAATCCATGGTGGAGGCCTATGTTCAACGGTGGACTAAGATAGACTAAAATGATGATGGAGATGATGATGAAACCTTTTTAAACTAATGTTATGTTATATCCCAGCTAAAACTAATGAGTTAAGTACAAACATTTAATTGGTGGTAGGATTCCTATGCAGAAATACGTCTAGGTAGGTACCACCCCAGGGCCAGTTATTCTGCCGTGAAGCAGTAGTGTGCAAACATTACTGTGTTTCTGTTTGAAGGGCACTGTGAGCTAGCGTAATCACTGGGCATATGAGATTTAAGAACCTATGCCTCAGGGTGATGGGCACAGTGAGGTGTCACACAGAAATGTGATCATTTGTTATGGGCAAACGTTGCACTTACCATCAGGTGAGCGTTTTACTCGTTTCATCACTTTATGCAATAAAAAAAACATTCAAAGTATAATTCAGAGACATCCGCGGCTATTGCAACGATTCACATAATCCACTTCAGAGCGTCTGAAGCCGTTTGCAAAGTGACAATATCACGCCTATTTCAGAAGATCCCGCGCGTGCCAGGCACGTATAAGTGCGGCGCAAATTGTGTGTGATGAGACACTATTTATCTATTATGCCGTGCGGTAGCGGCTTAAGAGAATCTACCACCCCATCTCATCCCGCGGGTGTCGTAAAAGTCGACAGAGGGAAAATGAAAACCAGGAGATGGGCAGCAGCATTTTCCTGAAACATCTGAATAAATAAACTGCGGTTGCCAAACCGCCTGCCAAGCGTGGCAACTATGGCAAAATCCCCCCAAAATGGGAGCTACAAACTTTTGTGTCTATCTATGGGGGAGGCCTATGTTCAGCAGTGGACTTATGATAGGCTGAAACGACGACGACGAAGACGAGATACTATGGGATAAGCAATTTGAGCGATTGCTCAAGTCCAAGCATATGTTTAATTTCAACGTTTACACTCGACAACAACGTTGAAATTCTCACTAGAGATTACACCATCTCCAGTGAGAGTTTATTGACTAACTGTTTTTACAAATTTAACTGGTGGTGGGATTCCTATGCAGGAATCCGTCTAGGCAGGTACCACCCCAGGGCCAGTTATTCTGCCGTGAAGCAGTAGTGTGCAAACATTACTTCGTTTCGGTCTGAAGGGCACTGTGAGCTAGCATAATCACTGGGCATATGAGACTTAAGAACTCATGTATCTGGGTGACAGAGCATTTGTTATAGGCAGACTTTGCACTTATCATCAGGTGGACGTTTTGCTCATCTCGTCACTTTTTCCAATAAAAAAATACATTTAAAAACATTAAAAGATACAGAATTTTCTCATTTATCGTGATTTAGATTAAGCTTTCTTATTCTGTGTAATTATACATTTACAGGTTTTTTTATCGGTGAAGTCTTATATTATTATATCGAACTGTAATGGACCATTGCTATTAATTTGAGATACAAACTTCCTTTTGTGTACGCGGACCAAAACTAGAAGCTAAAGGTAGCTCGGATTAACTATGGCATGAGGATATCTAACACCGCAGTCTTTTTGTTGCTGTTTTTTATTGCATAAAGTGATGAAACGAGCAAAACGTTCACCTGATGGTAAGTGCAACGTCTGCCCATAACAAATGCTGTGCCAACCAGAAAATTTCTGTGTGACATTACACTGTTGCCATCACCCTGAGACATAGGTTCTTAAGTCTCATATGCCCAGTTATTACGCTAGCTCACAGTGCCCTTCAAACCGAAACACAGTAATGTTTGCACACTACTGCTTCACGGTAGAATAACTGGCCCTGGGGTAGACGGACTCCTGCATAGGAAACCTACCACCAGTAAAACATGATTTTAAAGCTAAAATATCAGTTCCATTCAATGCAATGTGTGGCTGCTTAAGAGATACTACCCCCCATCACACATCGTGGGTTTTGTAAAAGTCGACAGAGGAAAAATGAAAACCAGGAGATGGGCAGTTGCATCTTCCTGGAAAATCTGAATAGATAAACTGCGGTTACCAATCCGCCTGCCGAACGTGGTAACTGTGGCAAGATCCCCCCCAAATGAGAGCTAAAAGTTTTTTGTGGCAATCTATGGGAAGGCCTATTATCAGCAGTGGACTAGTGATGGGCTAAAGTAAAGGCATGGTTGGGAAGATATTCTTACCCTACACAACTTTTTATTTCTTTATTTATTGTATTTTGTGACGAAACGAGCAAAACGTTCACCTGATGGTAAGTGCAACGTCCGCCCACAACAAACGCTGTGTCACCCAGAATATTTCTGTGTGACACCACACCGTGCCCGTCACCCTGAGACATCAGTTCTTAAGTCTCAAATGCCCAGTGATTACGCTAGCTCACAAAACACATGACACATCCCACTATTAGTTAATTTGAATAAAGCGAAGTCCCACTATAAAAGTATTATTATCATTCGTAAATCGCGTTTCATCAATTTTGCGAAATAAAATGAAACCTACGCTGATTCCGTTTTCGCAATCAAACAAAATAATGCGGTAATGAAAAATTCACAAACGAAATCAAAAATTTTGTGACGGCCAAAGCACATAGCCCGACTGCAATAATCCTTTTAACAATATTCTTCACGCGCGTGTTGAATTCAGCTTTTATTGTCAATAAACTGTTTACCGCCATTTTGAGCGTGTTTCAAATGGTGTTCCGGAATTGTTTTATTTGTGTTTTTCCATTACATCAAACATAAGATCACGACTGTATCCCATAAGGGGTAGTCAGAGACTGGGCACTCACTGCAAAAACAGATGACTGCCACAATCAACGTTTCACCAAAACAATATAATGCACTTGGTGTGATAGGTGGTGAGCCCATCGCCATCATGCGCTGTTGGGTGCACAGTGCAGTTTAATTCCTTACTCATCTTTTACGAGATCCATTGGATGAGATGGAGTGGTAGTATTCTTTTATCGAGCCGCCACCACACGGCCTTTTAATTACTGATTCTTTATTAGAAATATTCTATTATCTTTTTTTGATTATTTGGGATTTATTGGAAAATAAACTGTCGTAATAGCATCATCATCATCAACATCATTTCAGCCTATCATTAGACCACTGCTGAACATAGGCATCCCCCAAAGATTGCTTCAAAAGTTTGCAGCTCCCATTTTGGTGGGATTTTGCCATAGTTGCCACGCTTGACAGGCGGGTTGGCAACCGCAGTTTATTTATTTAGAGGTTTCAGGAAGATGCTGCTGCCCATCTCCTGATTTTTATTTTACCTCTTTCGACTTTTACGACTCCAACGGAATGAGATGGGGTGGTAGATTAGACGGTGATAATTTTTTTTTTGGTTTAGAATTATTTTTATTTTCGGCTAGCGTTGTTTCCGGAGTGATATGATTTGGGAACATTCAAGGAAAAAAATCTACGTCTCTCGAAGGTCCCTATACTATGCTACCATACACAATATCGTATCAGCCAACAACTTTATACACATAGACATTAACAATTTATAAATACTTAAGTATAATTCCAAATTGAAAATAGCTTGCTGATCCCCGTAACTTCTTGCGCGTAGACATTGTTTTTTTTATATCGTCGGTTATTTGACTTTCTGGGAAAAAAAAAAAGTAAACTGTGTCCGTCGCCAGGGTGCAAGCTATCTCTATGCCAAATTTCGTGAAGATCGGTTCAGCGGTTGAGCCGTGAAAAGGTAACAAACAGACAGTGGTGGTGGAGAGAGTTACATTCTAATACTAGCTGATACCCGCGACTTCGTCCGCTTGGATATAGGTTTTTTTTATTATCCCGTGGTCACTATTTGTTTTTCCGAGATAAAAAGTGTCCATGTCCGTCTCCAGAACGCAAGCTATCTCTGCATCAAATTTCGTCAATATCGGTTGAGCAGTTAAGCCGTGAAAGGTTAACAAACAGATAGACGGACAGAGAGAGTTACTTTCGCATTTATAATATTGGTATGGATATGGATAGGTATCTATTAATAATAAGTGAACTGAAGTGGCAATGGGCCGGCCATATAGCTCATAGAACTGAAAATCATTGAGGAAGAAAGACACACAAACGCCTGCCAAAAACCTGCAAAGTTGACTGGTGTGGGCAGGAATGATGATGATGAAAGTATTTCATACATACATACGTACATACAGTCACGCCTTTGTCCCATATAAGAGTTAGGCCTTAGGATCTTACTCCCCATTGCGTATCCACGAGCAGTATAGTGACAGCATTGCATATTATGTTGTTATGAAGGAAGGTAAGTTACTTTGCTAAGATCCGCATGCAAAATATAAAAAAAAATATATATAAAAATGGTGTATATTACCTAGTTTTTTGAAGATAAATCAGTAGCGTGCACAAGCAAACTAACACCGCCACCAGGAACCGCCACCAGGTACCCTCCACCAACCACTACAATACCACCACTAGATAATATGCACCACTGAAGTTGAGAACACGACACGTGTTTCGCCCCAAAACGAGGCATTATCAAGCGTCATAGACTCTACGACAGACGGCCGCCGAGTGCCGGATCTTAGCAAAGTAACTTACCTTCCTTCATTATAATGGATTTCCGCAAAGTAACGCCTGATTCTATTAACTATTATGTTGTTATTCTGCACGAACAAAGGCTGTCCGTAGAATTACTTAGTCGCCTCTTACGACCCCTCGATAGAAAAGAGGTAGGTACTATTCTACTCTGCCGGACATGTATCGGCTAAAGTATTACATAGAAATAAAATACTGTTTTGTTTTAAAATTACACACTATTTTAAATAAGGTGTTATTAAATAAATCATTACGACGAATATGGTTTAATAATATATATAATAGTATAATACGAATGTGATAATATTATACTGTTATGATCAATACTTGTCTGTCCAAGGCACGTAGTCCGAATATTAACAACGCCTCGGCTAAATCGTTGTACTTTTTTTAATGGAGTTTAAAACTTCTAACTCTATTCGATACTTCGGCGGGCTTCGGAAAGGCCCGAAAATTTGCAAAGCCCTCGCGGCTTACGGGAAAATTTCTCGTTGCGAAAAAATCCTCTCAAATATTCACAAGCCCGGGCCAGCCATCTGCTCGGTCCTTTGATTTATGGTAATCCGTAACATTCGGGGCCGCGTCAAGTTCGCGGCCGCTCGGTTTGTTGTTTTGGTTATTTTTACAAGCATCTTTATTAACAGCTTCGGACGGCAAAAGCAGACATTTTCATTTAATCTGTTTTAATGGTATTGTCACTTATTTAACACGTACGTGGTACTCATAGCTCGTTTTAAATTGCATAGTACGCGAGTGACCTGGGTGCGATTCCCGGGGCCAGCACCACTGAAATTGTTAATTGCAATTTTAAGTGCTGATTTACCACGTGCTCGGCGGTGAAGGAAAACATCGTGAGGAAACCTGCGTATATGAGAAATAAAAAAATATTTCGACGACATGTAAAGTCCGCCAAACCGCATTGGAGTAGCGTGGCGGATTCATCCCAGCTCCAAAAACCCTCTCGGAAATGAGAGGAAGCCTGTACACAGCAGTGGGATATTAATGGGCTGTAACTTTACTTTACTTGAACGTTACTTTTACATACGTACATTTAAGCAAATATCTATTAATAATGATTAATTTAAAGGTTAGAATGTAATTTGTCTTAATTAATTTTCTTTGTTATGTTTGAACATTGACATTCATATTTTTATCTATACAAATAAATGAAATTGAAGTGTCTGTTTGTAATAACAAAATAACAGCTTTATACTCAATACCTATAAAAGTATATACGGCACTTATAAGAATATCCGTGTGGTAGCGGCTTAAGAGAATCTACCACCCCATCTGATCCCGTGGGTGTCGTAAAAGTCGACAGAGGGAAAATAAAGACCAGGAGATAGGCAGCATCTTCCTGTAACATCTGAATAAATAAGCTGCGGTTGCCAACCCGCCTGACAAGCGTGGCAATTATGGCAAAGTCCCTCCAAAATGAGAGCTATAAACTTTTGTGGCGAAATATGGGAAAGGGCCATGTTCAGCAGTGGACTAGTGATAGGCTGAAATGGTGATGATGAATGATAAATTTAAAGGTTAGAAATTGATTTTCTTTGATTCTGAAACATCGACATTCATCCTTTTATTTCTTTGTTTTTACAATTTTTTATTTAAAAATAACTACAATGAAATGTGATGTAACAAACCAAAGCATATTAACTCCGTCAATATAACTTTTGAGTTTTAGGGCATAATCTATACAAATAAAAAAAAATTCAGTGTCTGTTTGTAACCACAAAATATATAAAATTTTTGTGTTCCCGTCTCTCCGAAACGGCTGGACCGATTTCGGCGGTACTTTGACTGACGGATAGCTAGCCAGCTAGCCTTTAATACTAAAAAAATACATACACACAAACTCCTCTCAAAAATAGTTTCACATTTACTTTGATGTAACGACAAAATTTATTACGTTTTACAAAGGGCAATATACTTGTATTTAAGATTTTTTTAAACGTTTGCTAAATTTTGTTATTTTCTAAACTAGGAAGTAATACCGTTTGATAAATCATATTTTGACATGAGTTACAAGGTATAAAAAAAGATTAAAAATCTGTTTGAAACCATATTTTTTGGATTGACGGAGTTAATACACTTTGATCTGATACTCCTCAAATACTAGGTACAGGATTTAAAATTTTAAAGCTTTTAACACAATTTAAAAACGTGGCGTATTTCTTTTTCTTTTTTTACTAAAACAAAATGTAACTCCTTGTAAAAAAGATTTTGAATTTCATATGATAGATTCTAATGATATTTTATATAATTTTAAGACCTTTGTAAGAGAACCGCAGATCTATGGGGTATGTCTGTTGAAGTCATTACGTCTAATTGCACCACAATTAGCCATAATATTTAATTCTAGTATTGAACTAGGTGTATTTCCTGATTTGATGAAACATAGTAAAATCATACCTTTTTTTTAAATCTGGTAGTACATCGGACCTCTCTAACTTTAGACCTATTTCTGTGCTACCAACATTAAGTAAAATTTTAAAACATTTTAATTTACATAAATTGTTTCACAAAAACCAATTTGGTTTTCCAAGGGGTCGTTCTACAACCGATGCCGGTGTTGAACTAATTAAGTATTTATAGGATGCCTGGGAGAATTCACAGGGTGCCGTGGGTGTTTTCTGTGATCTTTCTAAGGCCTTCGATTGCGTTCATCATGAAACACTCATCAAGAAACTACATCATTACGTTATAAGACATTCTGCACTTAACCTTCTAACTTCATATTTGAGCAATAAAACGCAGCAGTATCTATAGGTGTGCCTCAGGGTTCGATTCTCGGCCCATTTCTATTCCTAATTTACATTAATGGTAACTTACCTTATCAGTAGGGGATAACCATGATATAGTATTATTTGCTGATGACACATTAAAATAAAACGTCAACTTTTATTATATAACGAGGTGAATGATACTATTTCAAAAGTAGTACATTTGTTTAACGTTAACAATTTGCTTTTAAATGGCAATAAAAGTAAATGTATAAAATTTACAACACCAAATGTTAAATGCACGAATGTAAATGTACTCGTAATTGAAGAAGATTTGAGCCTTGCGGATACCTCTGTCTTTCTTGGAATAACTCTAGACGCGAAACTTCAATTTCCCCATATATCTAAACTAAAAAGTAGACTTAGCTCTGCAGCTTATGCTGGAAAAGGATTAGAAACTTGACTAATGTTGAAACTGCTCGATTAGTTTATTTTAGTTTTTTTCACAGCATAATGTCTTATGGTATTTTGCTATGGAGAAATGCGACTGACGTAGAGGTCATCATGATGATCATGATGATGATGATCCACGTGGATAAAATTTTTAAATGTCTCGCACGAACTATTTTATTTTCTGGGATATAAAGTATGCTATGTCCTTCTCCAGGATCCAAGCCTTCTCTGTGCCAAATTTCTTCAACATCGGTTCAGTGGTTGAACTTGGAAAAGATAACAGACAGACAGAGGGACAGAGATAGTTCCTTTTGATTTTATAATATAGTATGGATTACTTAATACCGATGAAACCTATGTTCTGTTATTAATAAATAAAATACAGTATTTAATATAAAATAATATATACGAGTAAGACGTTTAAGGCTTTCCATAGTTTAGGATGTTTTTCTACGTGTTTATGAACTGATTTACTGGTGGTAGGATTCCTATGCAGATAACCGTCTAGGTAGGTATCACCCCAGGCTCTGTTATTCTGCCGTGAAGCAGTAATGTGCAAACATTACTGTGTTTCGGTTTGAAGGGCACTGTGAGCTAGCGTAATCGCTGGGAATATGAGACCTCAGAACTTATGTCTCAGGGTGATGGACACACTGTGGTGTCACACAGAAATTTTTTAGGTGACAGCAACTGTTATGGGCAGACGTTACACTTACCATCAGGTGAACGTTTTGCTCGTTTCATCACTTTATCATTGTTTTAAATAATTGACTGAGGCCGTACCACCTATACTGCTCGTGGGAACGCAATGTGACGTAAGAATATTTTTGACTCGTACCAAAATGGTGGCGACGTGGTTCGCCACCCGTTAACTCTCGTTTCCTGTCTATATGTATGTATATTATGCATCAAGAGACGAAATAGAGCAGTGGTAAACCCGTCAGGAGGGCCAACAGATCATAACAATTGCTTTAATACGATTTTAATTGCACTCCTGTCATTTCTTTTTTTCAACTGTAATAAATAACTATTTGAATTTTCGCCTTATTTTCGTTGTGTTGCGGTAAGCCAGTTAATTTAAAAATTATAACAAATTTTAATCAAATGATTAAATCACCAGGAACCGCCTCCAGATACCCTCCACAAACCACTACAATACTACCACTAGATAATATACACCACTGAAGTCGAGAACATGACACGTGTTTCGCCCCAAAACGAAGCATTATCAAGTGTCATAGACTCTACCACATTTTATTTTTAGCTTTATTTTTTTTAACAAAGTATTTTAGCAAAGTAACGTTTGATTCTATTAACAAACGAATCACGTTATAATAGTATGATTGAAACGAATTACGAATCTATTAACTGCACGTTCTGCGGCGTAATAAAGTCACTCTTTTCAAGTATACAAAGTTCCGACAGTCGATCAGTCAAAAATCTGTCGAGTCAGCGTATAAGCTGAGTCAGTGGAGCCTAAATGGGCCTTACATTCACCAATCTACACAATTGATCATTGTATTCTTATGCCAAGTGCACTGTTAGCACTAAAAAAAATAGTACTGGAAATAAACACAACTCAACGTCAACTTATAACTAGTCTGGCCATGAAGACTGTTACATAAAAACTTTTCTTTTTTTCAACTTTTTAATTATTTTGAATTTGGAACACGTACTCGTATATTATTTTAAAAACTTCTTTCGTGTTTGCGCCATTTCACATATTTTTTCGTGTTCATTATCAAATTACAATATGGAATAGGGTTTTAAAGAAAATAGGATTGCAGTGATTGCCTAACACAAAGTGGGCATGGAGCCGTCGGTCATATTCCAGACACTTCAAAAGCTCGGTATCAGCCGTATGTTCGTATATCGTACTATCAACAGATACAACAAGACTTCCTCTGTCAAAGACCAGAAAAGATCGGGGCGGCCGCGTGCCGTTAGAACTACAAAGGCTGTTAATGCTGTTAAGGCCAGAATTCGTCGAAACCCTATTAGGAAGCAAAAAATCTTATCGCGAGAAATGAAGATTCCCGCTAGGACTCTGTCGCGTATTATAAAACAATATCTGGAGTTCGGTGCTTATCGTCGATATACAGGTCATGTCCTAAATCAATTTTTACAATTAAAGAGAGTGGATCGATCAAAACGTCTTCTGTCACGATACGCAGGTGAAAGGCACAGAAATGTCCTCTTTGCCGATGAAAAAAATTTCATGATTGAAGAACACTACAATAAGCAAAATGATAAAGTGTACGCTCACAGTTCTAAAGAAGCTGCTCGAGTGGTCGGAAAGAGAGTACATTTTTTTGCTGAGACTAATAAATATGTAGGTATAAATTTTAATAGCATTACTAGGACTAGGTACTCGTCTAATAATATTATATTTATATTTTTTTTATTTCAATAAGTGACGAAACGAGCAAAACGTTCACCTGATGGTAAGTGCAACGTCTGCCCATAACAAATGCTGTGTCACCCAGAACATCTCTGTGTGATACCACACTGCGCCCGTCACAATAAGACATCAGTTCTTAAGTCTCATTTGCCTAGTGATTTCGCCAGCTATCAGTGCCCTTCAGAGCAAAGTAATGTTCGCACACTACTGCTTCGCAGCAGAATAGATGGCCCTGTCGTGGTACAACCTTCGACAGATTACTGCATAGGAATACGTTCTTTCACCAGTAAAGTATAGCTTGGTCAATTTGAAATTAAAAATCAGAAACGCAATTTTATTAAAAGTGTAGCATTCACGTAAATATAAGGAATCATTTTCACCTGAGTTCTATCTTCAAATATAAAAACCTGTTGTTTCCGTTATGTGGAGACAAGAACCTTGCTAACAGAATATATACGTCTGTATGTATGGATGTGTATGTAGATTCACCGGTAGGTGTCAGGCAGAGTAGAAAAGCACCTTCTACCTCTTTCCTAACGAGGTATCGTAAGAGGCGACTAAGATCTTGTACGGACATCCTTTAGTCGTTCAGAATAACACCATAATATTCAATGCTGTCACTATACTGCTCGTTGGAAAACATTGGCAGTAAGAATTTTTTGACTCGTACCAAGATGTCGGCGACGTGGTTCGCCACGTCTCGTTTTCCGCGGGGGGCGAAAAGTGGGCTATGGGTGTGGTTTCCACTCTGCCCGTCACCTAAAAGTAAAAAAAAGTATAGTTTTAGCCTATAAATGTCCCAGTGCTGAGCACAGGCCTCCTCTCATTTCTGAGAGGGTTTTGGAGCGGGGAAGAATCCGCCACGCTGCTCCAATGCGGGTTGGCGGACTGCACATGCCTTCGAAATATTTGTTTTATTTCTCAGACATGCAGGTTTCCTCACGATGTTTTCCTTCACCGCCGAGCACGTGGTAAATCAGCACTTAAAATTTCCATTACAATTTTAGTGGTGCCGCCACCGGGAATCGAATCCAGGTCACTCGCGTACTATGGAATTTAAAGAGAGCGCCTAGCCCCTGAGCTACTACGGCTCTGCCGGACACCTATCGGCTAATAATGAGTTTTCTATAATATGAACGACTTTTGTTACAAGCTTTTTTATAAATTGCTTCGAATCGTGTAAGAAAATTTTGACCGAATTTCCAAAGTCCGATTGAACCGATATTGGTACACCAGTGTATTTTCGGTGACGATGCAATAATATGGAACCATGGAGTTGGTCTGATGATGGAGCCGGTAGTTGGCCATAGAAACTCCTGAACCAAGCTAGATAGCTCGGTCATGTTTGACTAGTAGCCTTAGCAACATTTGCAGGTCACTGTGGACGTAAACCTCACAAATAAAAGCTCAACAATGATGATGATATAAATATTCTTAATACTTATTGTCAAAGAAACGCTTTTTTTGATAAAGCGACGACACGAGCAAAACGTTCACCTGATGGTAAGTGCAACGTCTGTCCATAATAAATCTTTGTCACCCAGAACATTTCCGCGTGACACCACACTGCACCCGCCACCCTGAGACATCACTTCTTAATTCTCATATGCCCAGTGATTACGCTAGCTCTCAGTGCCCTTCAAACCGAAACACAGTAATGTTTGCACACTACTGCTTCACGGTAGAATAACCGGCCCTGGAGTAGTACCTACCTAGACCGATTCCTACATAGAAATCCTACCACCAGTGAAACTTACTGTTGTCTGAAATTTCAATCAAACTTTCGCAGAGCCTTTAAATTGCAACCTTAACTAAACCTTTAATAAATGATATTTTGCCTTAAATTTGAAATTAATTCAAATAGCTCTTTCACATTACACGGGAAAGGGATAAAACGAGCCAATATAAAATCGTCAAACAATTTCCGACAATGCATCGTGTCGGCATGAATTATATAAAATTAAAATAATTCATTTGTGGCCACAAAGGCCGACTGAGCGCACAATGGCCAGCGGGAAATAAATGGCTCTAGAGGTAGGAATGTTATTTACCGCCTGACGGGACGACTACGGAACGTATTCTACTTTTAGCCGTCGGTTCAATAAGCCATTAGTCACTCTACTTTCTGCTTTTAGATAATTCTGGATTTTTCTCTGGTAAATTTTAAGATAATTTTTCGGCATGATGGCAGCGTATGAAAATCGTGTACTATTTAATAACGCGCACGTCTAATAGTCAACTAAGGAATATACCAGAATATTATAAATATACAAAACCTATATTATATTTCTGGAACACATAAACATAACCTTCGACTGACTATCAAATCTAGGTGGAAACACCAATAACTACGGACGTCGACGTCTCGTGTGGGTTATAACATACATACATAGAGCTACGCCTCTTGCCCACTGGGGTAAGCAGAGACCACATCCTCCCACTTGCTACGATCCTGACACACATCTTACGCTTCTTCTACTTTCATTAGCGTTCATACAAGCTCGTCGGTCGCGTGTACTTTTTTCGTGGCCTTTCCTTAAAACGACATCAATCTCATCATGATACGTTAGCCTACGTCGATCCTTACCGGCTTCCCCATTCCCCAAACTAACCTCATAAATCTATTTCGTCAATCTTCCTTTATCCATTCTCTCTACCTGTACAAACCATCTAAGCTTCCCTCTCTCTATCATTGTCACTACATTTTGCGAATTGCGCTTCTACCACAGCGCAACGTTCCTTTATCACGCTGTTCCTCACTTTGTCCTTCAAAGTCACTCCAGCTATACTTCTCAAACTTTTCAATTCCACAGCATTAATCTTATTTTCATGCTTCTTCTGTCTGACCCAACATTCACTACCATATATAGGCGTTTACCGTTATAAACCTCGTTAAAATACATATATTTGAATTTATTTGTTAAAATAGATCATCTCATTATTACCTACGTTTCATACACTAGTAGCTAAAACTAGTAAGAAGTACGTAAGTAGCAACATTGCCCATAATCGTGTTTTTTTTTTTATAGAATAGGAGGCAAACGAGCAGGTGGCTCACGTGATGGTAAGTGATCACCGCCGCCCATGAACACCTACAATACCAGAGGAATAGCAGATGCGTTGCCGGCCTTTGAGAAAGGAATAGGCTCTTTTCTTGAAGGTTCCTAAGTCGTATCGGTCCGGAAAAACCGCTGACGGCAGAACATTCCATAAAGTGCAAGTGCGTGGCAGAAAATTCCGCGAAAAACGCACTGTGGTGGAATGCCAACCATCAAGGTGGTGACGATGGAATTTGAGGTTATGCCTTAAGGTGCGATGGTGAAATGATGGAGAACAGTACTCCATGTGCGGCCGAACCTGCGCCTTATAAAGTTGCAAGCGGTGGGCCGGCATGAAGTACTGTCGCGCTCTACTGAGCACGCCTAGCTTCTTGGAGGCCAATTTGGCCTTCCCTTCCAAGTGACCGCGAAATTGAACGTTGCTCGATATGTCGACGCCAAGGATTCCGATACTGGCTGAGGCAACAAGGGGAGTGCTCTCGAAATGAGGTGATACGACGAAAGGTTTCTTTTTTGCGGTAAACGCGCAAACTTGTGTCTTGTTAGGGTTGAACTCGACTAAATTTAGTCGGCCCCAGTCCGAGATTTTGTCTAACAAAATCTCGACTTCAGACACAAGTTTGTTCCGGTGCTCGTCGACGTGTTCCCGAGAAATATTGGTACGGCCTGTGTATAAGGCATCACCAGTACTGTCATCTGCATAGCAATGAATTTTACTAATCTGTAACATATCATTGATATGCAGAAGAAACAGGGTTGGCGATAGCACACAGCCTTGTGGGACACCAGCGTTCACAGACTTAGATTCCGAGCATGCACCGTCAACTAAGACCTTGATGCTCCGGTCTGTGAGAAAACTAGTGACCCAATTGCACAATTTCTCGGGAAGCCCATATGAAGGAAGCTTCGAGAGAAGCGCTTTGTGCCAGACCCGATCAAAGGCTTTCGCTATGTCCAAACTAACTGCTAGGGCCTCCCCCTTGCTCTCTACTGCCTCCGCCCATCGATGAGTGAGGTACACTAGAAGATCACCAGCTGAGCGACCCCGACGGAAGCCGTACTGACGGTCACTAATCAACTAGTGCTCCTCTAAGTACCTCAAGAGCTGGCAGTTTATAATGGATTCCATTATTTTGAAGAACAAGGAGGTGATGGCGATCGGTCTGTAGTTGGACGGATCTGAGCGGTCGCCTTTCTCAGGGATCGGGTGCACAAAAGCTGTCTTCCATGCCTTCGGGACGATGCCTAGAGAGTAGGAGTACCGGAAAAGACGCGTAAGGACCGGTGCCAACTCTGGAGCACACATCCTCAACACAATAGGGGGAATTCCATCGGGCCCACTCGACTTTTGGATGTCCAGGGAGAGGAGTGCTTTGCGCACTGAGCTCTGAAAAAACCGGATGTCCGGCATAGAGCACTCATTGCACGGGATGGTCGGCGGTGAGTTCCCCCTGTCATCGAGAGTCGAGTTGGACGCAAAAAGAGAACCTAGAAGATCGGCTTTCTCCTTTGCGTCATGGGCCAGCGAGTTGTCCTCCCTGTGCAGAGATGGTAGTGATGGCTGACAGAAATTCCCTTGGACAGCCTTGGCGAGGGACCAGAACGCACATGTTCCGGAAGGAAGACGAACTAGTTTCTCACCAATTCTGCCAATGTGCTCAGACTTTGCCGCAGCAATGACTCTTTTGAAGGACCTGGAGGCAGAGTTGTACTTCTTCTTAAAATCGCTAGATTTTGAATCCCGAGACGCCGATGCATTAACCCAGGCCTGGTAACACTGCTGCTTTTGGCGAGATGCCATTCTGCAAGTGCCACCAAACCAAGGCTTAGATCTACCACCGATGGGCACCACAGAGGATGGAACGAAGAGTTCCATTCCCTGAAGTACCACATCGGCGACAGAATTGGCAACGACGTCGGGACTATCCAGCGAGAAGCAAACCCGCCCCCATGGGTAGGATGCAAAGAAAGACCGCATCCCTTCCCATTCCGCTGACCTGAAGTGCCACACACGGCGGCAGCCTGCAAATCGCGACCGCAATGGGCACATGATAGGCACTTTACTCCGGATCAAGCAGTGGTCCGAAGATCCCCGAGGGGCATCGACGGAAACCATATAGCCGTCCGGATGAGAGGTCAGCAGAAGATCCAGCAGGGAAGGTGTATGATCCTCCACATCTGGAACCCGCGTTGGCGAAGTAACCAGTTGTATCAGATCATATGCCAAGGCAAAGTCGAAAACAGATCTCCCCGCATGATCAGTGGTTCGAGAGCGTAGCCATTCGGCGAGGTGGGCGTTGAAGTCGCCGAGTATCACGATCTCTGCGGATGGGATCTGCTGTAGCACGGAATCTGCCGCCATTTGGATGTGGTCGATAAGTCGGTCAGTTTCGGTATTACCGCTGTGGAACCTATAGAGTCACCCATAGACGCGTGGGTGGTCGTCGCTGTCTATGCGTAGCCAAAGGATGGACAGGTCCCTACCTTCAAGGCTGCCGAGGCGTTGAGAACATATATCCTCTCTGACGTATACACAAACCCCGGCCCGTGGCACAAAGGAATGTTCCAGCTTGTACCCCGGGTAGGAAAGATAAGAGGTATCCGCCGGAGAGGATACCTGAGCCTAAGCATCCACGCTCAGGTAGTGATTGGTAGCCCGAGCGCGGATGCCCAGAGGGAGATTCTCCAGCACCGGTGGTGCTGGTACCCCCCTGGGGTAGATTTTTTATTTCCGCTACCATGTTTTGGGGGAGGGGGGTGGGTGGGCCTCCGGTTACCTGCACTCACCAGACGAAACGCAGAAGTTTGTTAAACATCTACTTCACGCCGGCATTCTGTGAGGTCGTGGTACTTCCCCGGTCGAGCCGGCCCATTCATGCAACAACAAAAGCTGATGCGTGGCTCTACCACTGTTACTTATACTGTACTGTCTATGCAAAAAGGAAGAAACTACATTTATTAAAAGTTCTAATATATTGTAGTATTATGCTTAGATATCTTTGCAGTATCTGTAATTCGCTCTGGATGTATTGTGATAAGTTAGTTTATCTCTGGCAATGCATTTAAACCTCCTAACATCCTTCTGACATTCGAGATCATTTGGTTCAAAGTGAAACTTAATCATAAATTCAGCCTATTACTAGTCCACTGCTGAACATAGGCCTCCCCCATAGATTGCCACAAAGGTTAGTAGCTTTCAATTTGGATTTATTCTGCCATAGTTACCACGCTTGGCAGGCGGGTTGGCAACCACAGTATTTAGTATTTTAGTGGTTCCAAGAAGATGATGCTGCCCATTTTCTGGTTTTAATTTTCCCTCTGCCGACTTTTACGACACCCACGGGGTATGGGTAGGTACCACCCCAGGGCTAGTTATTCTGCCGTGAAGCAGTAGTGTGCAAACATTTTTGTGTTTCGTTGCGCTTCATACATACATACATAAGATCACGACTGTATCCCATAAGGGGTAGTCAGAAACTGGGCACTCACTGAAAAACAGATGACTGCCACAATCCACGTTTCACCAAAACTATATAATGCACTTGGTGTCATAGGTGGTGAGCCCATCGCCACCATGCGGCACGCTTCACGGCAGAATAACTGGCCCTGGGGTGTTACCTACTCGTACCTAGATGGATTCCTGCATAAGATTCCTACCACATGTAAAGTAAAGTAAAGTGTGTTTCTTATAGGAGGAATTGACAAAACGTTCAACGAAACACAAAAATGTTTGCACACTACTGTTTCACGGCAGAATAACTGGTCCTGGAGTGTTACCTACCTAGACGGATTCCTTCTTTATTAAATGTAGCGGCGGGTACTAGCATGTGGGCCAAAATCCACTTCAGCTTGCAGATCCTTAGGACTATGTTAGTTGCTCTAGTTCAACTGAAAATCGGCGTTACTGATTCTATTCCGCAACTACACAATTTTTAGTACGTGGTAGCACAGGGGCTAGGCGCTCGCTTTAAATTTCATTGTACGCGAGTGACCTGGGTTCGATTCCCGGTGCCGGTACCACTAAAATTGTTTGCAATTTTAAGTGTCGATTTACCATGTGCTCGGCGGTGAAGGAAAACATCGTGAGGAAACCTGCATGTCTGAGGAATAATAAATATTTCGAAGACATGTGAAGTCCGTTTTTCTTTTATTTTATAAAAATGACGGAACGAGCAAAAAGTTCACCTGACGGTAAGTGTAACGTCTGCACAAATGCTGTGTCACCCAGAAAATTACTGTGTGACACCACACTGCACCCAGTGATTACGCTAGCTCTCAGTGCCCTACAAACCGAAACACAGTAATGCTTGCAAACTACTGCTTCACGACAGAATAACTGGCCTTAGGGTGGTACCTACCTAGACGGATTCCAGCATAGTGCATATTGTTTATTTTTAACGACATCGGAGTGCAGCGAGAGAGGCGTTGGCACTGAAAAAGAGCGCTGTGCCGGAAGTGACATTCGGCGCAGCGTTATGCCGAGCTGCCAATTTCGTTTGCTGGGAATACGGCGTACAATTTTCTTACTTTTAATTTTAGATATTAATAGTGTTTAAATAAAACCAATTGTACGGATTTCATTGAGTTTAATTTTAACTATAATTTTAACAAGTGGTAGTGCTGTAGTGGTGGAGGGTATCTGGTGGCGGTTCCCAGTGGCGGTATTAGTTTTCTTGTGCACGCTGTTGAGGGAGGGCGGGCGGTGCTCTTCAAAACCAGGTAACACACTATTTTACATTTTGCATGCGGATCTTAGCAAATTAACTTTCTCTCCTTTATTTAAATGAAACTTATTTTACGGATTTTATCGCGTTTAATTTTACTCTTTATAACCCGACGTTTCGAGTGCTTTACAGCACCCATAGTCACGAGAGGACTGTGGTGACAGATGTCCTGATGTCATAGTTAACCCGAGGTATATAAGAAATCATAATCTTAATAGTGTTTTTGATGTTTTTATATATACGTTGAATTTTTATTCATTTTAATTATAAAAGAGCATTGTGTACATACCCTAGTAAATACTCGTAAATGATTTTTCTTTCTTTCTTCTACTGAGGTAGGGCGGGCGGTGTTCTTCAAAAACTAGGTAATATACACCATTTTATATTTTGCATGCGGATCGCAGCAAATTAACTTCCTTTCCTTCATTGATAACATCCGTAACATTCGGGAGATGTTGGTGGTTGTCGCCGTGGTCGATAACGGTCAGGAGGACATTATCACTGAAAAAGTATTTATGAGACTACCCTAAATAACATTTTTTTTATTTTATTTTATAAAGTGACAAGACGAGCAAAACGTTCACCTGATGGTAAATGCAACGTCTGCAGATGCTGTGTCACCCAGAACAGTGTGACATCACAATGCGCCCGTCACCCTGAGGCATCAGTTCTTAAGTCTCATATGCCCAGTGATTACGCTAGCTCTCAATGCCCTTCAAACCTAAACTCAGTAATGTTTGCACACTACTGCTTCACGGTAGAATAACTGGCCCTGGGGTGGTACCTACCTAGACGGATTCCTGCATAGGAATCCTACCACCAGTAAAACTTGATACTTCTCAACAGTAATTTAATATTTAAAGGCGTCGGTGTCTCTTTATGAATACGTAATAATAAATTCACAGCGTCACGGGAAAGGTCCATTGTCCGAAAGACGGAGGTCCGACAGAGAAATAGCAAAAACGAAAGTCCGAATAACGGTAACAACGCGTGAATAGAGTCCGGGATGAGAGAAAATACGTCATAAATCAAATCGTTTTTGCTGCGAGTGTGTGACATGTATTCGTAACTTTATGTTTAGGCATTCGAAGGGTCACACCGAAGGAGAGAGGAAATTTTATTTTTATTAATAACTAGCTGCGCTCTGCGGTTTCACCCGAGAAAAGAAAGCCGACGCCGATCGATGACATTCATATACGCTCCCCTATTTGAACCTGATTTAAAGGTTTTAATTTTTTTGCGCGGAACCCTAATCATTTTTCTAAAATTAAACTAGCCTAAATTCGCCACTATAAAATTCCGCATCGCTCAGTGAAAGTCCCGTCAAAATCGGTACAGCCGTTTCAGAGATTAGCCGGAACAGAAAGACAGACAGACAGACAATAAATTTACAAATTGTTTTTTCTTATAAGTACCATTTATACTTTCATAGGCATTGAGTAAAAAGCTGTTATTTTGTTATTACAAACAGATACTTTAATTTTATTTATTTCTCTCGGCTAATCTCCGAAACGGCAAGATTAATTTCGGCGGGATTTTCACTGGCAGATATCTGGTATAATAGCGGGTAACTTAGGCTACTTTAATTTTAGAAAAATATTAAGGATTCCGCACAAAAAATATAAACCCAAAATACGATTCAAATAGGGAAGTCCAAGCTACTATATCATCGATCGGGGTCGGATTTTTACGCGAGTGAAACCGCAGGGCACAGCTAGTTATAAATAAATTGTGTTTTTGTCCATATGTTGATTCTGGCTGAGATTCGAAGCCAGAACCCGTGGCGTAGAAATCAGGTACTCTGACTTCTAAGCCACAGCTTGCCATAAATATAAAACAAATAAACATTCTACTTTCACAGCTATGCCACCTTACCGTGTCAAATGTAATGCTTATGCGATAAGATCGATGCAAGTTTTAATTTTTCCTAAGATCTGTGAATTCTCAGAAACACTGGCACACGATATATCCAAATTAAAAAAATATAACCGGTGTGCTAAACAATATAATGCCGGCCGTCAAGAATATCATAAACGTATTCCAATTAATGAAAACTGGTCCTGGTACTTAAATAAGTATTCTTGGGGCGTCTACGATTTCCGCTTTCTCTAGCGAATAGTAGGAACCCGTTTATGTAGGTACCACCCCAGGGCCAGTTATTCTGCCGTGAAGCAGTAGTGTGCAAACATTACTGTGTTTCGGTCTGAATTGCACTGAGAGCTAGCGTAATCACTGGGCATATGAGACTTAAGAACTGATGTCTCAAGTCACGCAGTGGTGTCACACAGAAATGTTCTGGGTGACGCAGCATTTGTTATGGGCAAACGTTGCATTTACCATCAGGTGAACGTTTTGCTCGTCTCGTCACTTTTTCCAATAAAACAAAACCTTTCGAGAAACATCTAGTGATTGGCAACATAAACAAACACGAGGCAGTAACGGTCCCAACTATAGCAGAACTGGTGACTAAAGACAACGTAGTCGTAAAAACCGTGCTCAGACAACCGCTTCCTGGGGGTAGGATTCCTATGGAGGAATCCGTCGAAGTAGGTACCGCCCCAAGGCCAGTTATTCTGCCGTGAAGCAGTAGTGTGCAAACATTACTGTTTCGGTCTAAAGATCACTGTGAGCTAGCGTAAACACACGAGGCATATGAGACTTAAGCACTGATAACTCAAGTACGCAGTGTGGTGCTACACGGAAATATTCTGGGTCACACAGCATCTGTTATGGGTAGACGTTTTGCCAGTGTAAGGGGATCCCCCACTAAATGGTGCGACGACCTGCACGATTTTGTTGTCAGTCGATGGATGCATAGGGCCCAAGACGGTCTTTTGTGACAATCTACGTTCAGCAGTGGACTTGTGATGGGCTGAATTTTTTTTAATAAATTGATGAAACGAGCAAAACGTTCACGTGTAACAGATGTTAAAGATGGTGTTAAGAATTATCATTTAAAACTCCTTTTTGCAACTAAATACTGCTTTGAACCAATAAGTTATGTTGTCAGAATTATTTTCATGTTTGTTTTTTTCTAATTGACAGTTGTCATTGATATATAATTCAATGACTGAATCGAAGTAATTTGTTTTTCTAACACTCGTTTTTTTCTCCATTAAAGTTTCAGAATCTATTTTTTAATATAAATTATCCACAAATATACATTTGGTCCTTAGCGAGCCGTATAGAAACTGTGAGTAATTCAAATATGTAATAAGTGAGTGTAGTGATTAAAAAGACAATTACGAACAATTGAATTTATTCCATACGACGCCATAGTTTACACGATAAAATGGAATATATAAATACACAAATAGAGAAATCATCACAAATTCATCGCCTGTTTTCGAACTTTAAAAAGACTTCTAAATGCCGTTACACAATTGAATACTTGAATGCCAGAAACGAACTTTTAGATAGTTATTGGAATGAATTTCGATCGCAACACAATATTATAATACAGTCCATTTCGAGTGATGAACGTAAATCTGTGAAATATTTTAAAGAGGAATTGTACCAAAAAGTAGAAGATACGTTTTTAGATTTTAAAACTCTGTTAAAAGAATTTCTTAATGAAAAATCACTCACAGATACAACCAAAGAAATGTCGTCTGGTTCTAGTTACTGTAATAACTATAAAGCCAAGTTACCACCAATACATTTACCCATTTTTTCGGGCAATTATTCTGATTGGATGAATTATCGATATTTATTTACCACTTTAGTACATAATGATTTAGAATTATCAGATATCCAAAAACATCATTACTTAAGAACAACACTCAAAGGTGAAGCTGAACAACTTCTAAGGCATTTTGATATCACTGCTGCTAATTATAAATGTGCATGGGAGGCTTTAGAGGGAAGATATAATAATAAAAGAATTATAGCAAATAATTTATTAAGACGTATGTTTAACCAGAAAAAGTTGAATAAGGAGTGTTCTAAAGATTTAAAGGAGCTATTGGATACGACTAAGGAATGTCTGAGTGGTCTAAAACATTTACAAATAAACACAGAAGAATGGGATGTTATAATAATGTACATTATGGTATCTAAACTAGACGCAGAAACTCACAAATGCTGGGAACAGCAGTTAGGTGCTTCACAAGATTTACTGAAATTAGGAGATTTCACTAAATATTTAGAAGGTAGATTCAGAGCGATGGAGATGGTATCATGTCAAATCACGCACAAAAGATATACACATGAAGGACATGATAGTACACAATCATACAAGCAAAAGAAAAACGATTCAGTTAAAACTTTCATAGCTGAAGTAGATACACAATGCACATTCTGTAAGAAAAGTCACTACATTTGCCATTGTACAGGTTTCACACAGCTAGAGATCGAGAAGCGAAGAGAGTTTGTTAAAACGAATGGCTTATGTTTTAACTGCCTGGTTAAAGGTCACTCAGTTTCTCGGTGTAGACAAAACAGAACCTGTAAGAAATGTGGTCGTAGACATCACACGTTACTACATTACCCGAGTACCACAGTTTCAACAGCTGAAGATGTACAATGCGATAATAAGGATGTTGTAAGCATGAAGGCCGAAGTACCGAATCAACAAGTTCTACTTGCCACTGCTAAGATTGCTGTCCATTCTAAAGACGGGACTTCACACATTATGAGAGCTCTTGTTGACCAAGGTTCACAAGCTTCCTTCATCACCGAACGCGCAGCACAATTGCTTAGACTTGAGCGTACAGTTGTTAATGGAAATGTCACAGGAATATCTGATGCTACTTCAATTACTACAAAATATATGGTCCAGTTAAAATTTCACTCCATTGGAGATAAGTCACACACAAATCAGTTTATCACTAATGCTTATGTATTGAGACGACTTACTTCCATGTTACCTACACATGAATTTTCTTTAGTTGATTGGCCTATATTAAAATCATTACAACTTGCTGATTCAGAATTCTTCAAACCAGGAGCGATAGATATTCTTCTTGGTGCCGAAGTACATGCCCAAATAATGCTAGAAGGAATGCACAAGCACGATTCCCTCGTCACACAGAACTCTTCATTAGGCTGGCTGATATCCGGAAGAGTTACACAACTTGATCCTCATTCACATCACATAGTTGTTATGCACACAAATATAGCTGTGGATCAAATTCTTCGACAATTTTGGGAACTAGAAGAATACTCATCAGAACACAAAACATTGACTAAATTAGAAGCTCAGTGTGAGGAACACTATAAAACTACTCATACAAGGGATGCTGATGGAAGATATGTTGTAAGGCTTCCATTCAGAACTGATGATACAAGGAAAGCCTTAGGTGACTCCAAACCTATGGCTATCAAACGGTTAACGCAAATGGAGAAAAGATTTGAGCACAAATCTGAATTCAAAGAGGAATATTGCAAATTTATGAGGCAGTATGAAGAACAAAGACACATGGAGCCTGTTCCTGAACAAAAAAGAAATAATTTAGCTTACTACTTACCACACCACGCAGTTATTAAAGAAGACAGTACTACAACAAGACTTAGAGTTGTATTTGATGCAAGCTGCAAGCCCGAACAAGGAAATTCTTTGAATGATCAACTACTGATTGGTCCATCTTTACTACAGGATATCCGGGACCTGGTTACAAGATGGAGACAACACAAATTCTGTTTGGTTGCAGATATTCGTCAAATGTATCGTCAAATAAAAATCTCAACCGATGACACATATGCAACGAATAGTGTGGAGAGAGAAATCTAATGAGCCTCTAAAGATATATCGTTTACTTACAGTTACGTATGGTACATCATGTGCGCCATATCTTGCTATCAGAACTCTACATCAGTTGGCCAGTATGAAAACCACGAATTTCCCGATGAAGCGCCGTTGTTACGAACTGATATGTATATGGATGATTTAATGACAGGCGCGCCGAACGAAGAAGCTGCTAAAAGATTACAGACAAGGCTCACTCAATTATTTAATCGAGGTGGTTTTTCCTTACACAAATGGGCATCCAACAGCCAAGCAGTGTTAATGCAAATACCTGAAGATAAGAAAGTTACATTAGATCCTATTCATATTAAGTTAGATAAATCAATTAAGGCCTTAGGTATATTATGGGAGCCACACACCGACAATTTCCTTTTAAAGATTAAATTTGAATCAAATTTTAATGATGTAATTACTAAAAGAAATGTATTGTCAATTATAGCTAAAACATTTGATCCTCTAGGCTGGCTTTCCCCTATTGTTATAACACTAAAAATATTTATGCAAAAATTATGGTCAGCAGGCTTAGGGTGGGATCAAGAATTACCCAATGATCTTAAGCACGAATGGCGCTCTTGCCAACACGAGTTTCGTAAAATCAATGACTTTCTGTTTCCACGATGGTTGGGTACTTCTGACATGGACGCTAAGGTAGAATTGCATGGATTTAGTGATGCCTCTTGTGCAGCTTACTCAGCCGTTTTGTATATTCGTGTTATTACTGCTACAAATGTAACTGTTAATTTAATCTTGGCAAAAACTAAAGTTGCACCTGTTAAACAAGTTTCTTTGCCTCGTTTGGAGCTTTGTGGCGCTGTGCTTTTAAGTAAACTGATTAAAGGTGTTAAAAGAAGCTTAAATATTGATGATGATAATATTTGGGCGTGGACCGATTCAATGATTGTATTGTCTTGGTTAAGAAAAAATCCTAACACATGGAAAACTTTTGTAGCAAATAGAACTACAGAAATTTTAAATGTAACAAATAGTAGTCAGTGGCACTACGTTAAGTCTCTAGATAATCCTGCAGATTGTGCCTCACGTGGGATTAAACCTGAAATATTAGCTAGTTTTGATTTATGGTGGCATGGACCACGGTTTTTATGGAAAGTTGAACCAATTGTATATCCAGACATAAGCATATCTGACACAAACCTAGAATGTAGACACCACAAAGAACAAGTATGTGTACTAGTTAATAGTAATGAAATGACTACTTACCTTGAAAGATATTCGAGATTGTCAAAACTTGTTCGAGTCACCGCCTATATATTGAGATTTGTAAATATCTGTAAACAAAAACTTAAAAACAAATATTGTGTAAAAGGGCAGTCGTTCCCTCAATATTTGACATCTAATGAATTAAAAACCGATTTGTACACTTGCATTAAAATTACGCAACATATTAATTTTTCTAATGAGATTCAAATATTGAGAGAAGGAAAGAATTTGCCGAAGTCCAACAAGTTGTACAATATTACTCCGTTTATAGATAAATTTGGTTTACTAAGAGTTTATGGTCGTTTGCAAAATGCTGCAGTTAGTTACGATAAACAGTGTCCAATAATATTATCGCCTAGTTGTCCATTAAGTAAACTTATTGTGTTAGATATACATGTAAAGATGTTACACGGCGGTCCTCAATTAACTTTAAACATTGTAAGAAATAGATATTGGATAATCGGTGCAAGAAATCTCATCAAAAGCCTTATTCACAATTGCTAACCTTGCTTTAAGCATTCAGCTGCATCTATTAATCAATTAATGGGACAGTTACCGTCTGCTCGTGTTACACCCAGCAGAGCGTTTACCCACTGCGGCGTAGATTATGCTGGCCTTGTAATGCTGAAATTGTATCCCGGTAGATGTAAAAGAATTTGCAAAGCATACATATGTCTGTTTGTATGCCTAGTTAAAAAGGCATTGCACCTTGAGTTAGTAACTGATCTAACTTCTTCTGCCTTTTTGGCCGCCTTTCGTCGATTTGTGTCTAGACGTGGCCATTGTAGTGATATTTACAGCGATTGCGCTACTAATTTCGTCGGAGCATCAAATGAGCTAAAAATCATGTTTAAAAATAGTAAATCACAATTACCACAAGAAGTAGCGGAATTGCTGGCAAATGATGGTACTGCATGGCATTTTATTCCTCCTGGTTCGCCTCACTTTGGTGGGCTATGGGAAGCAGGAGTGAAGTCTGTTAAGATACATCTAAAGCGAGTTATAGGTCATGCACTACTTACATTTGAAGAGTACTGCACTTTGCTGACGCAGGTTGAAGCCTGTGTCAATTCACGACCTTTAACATACTCAAGTGATAACGAAACGGAATTGCCTATTACTCCAGGTAATTTTTTGATGTTTCAAACCCCAGTTATTGTTCCTGACCAAAATCTTGAATCAGTTTCATTGTCGCCTTTAAAGCGATGGCAGTTAATTCAGAAAATGTTACAAAATTTGTGGTCAAGGTGGAGTTTGGAATATTTAACAAACTTACAAAATCGTTATAAATGGGCGGAACGCAAATCAGATGTAAAAGTTAACTCAGTTGTCTTGATTAAGGATGAAAAATTACCACATGGTAAATGGTTACTTGGCCGTATTATTGCCAAGCATCCGGGAAAAGATGGTCTTACTAGGGTTGTAACCTTGAAATGTAAAAATACTACTCTTAAACGTCCTGTACATAAACTATGTCCTCTTCCTTTTGTGGACTAATCTTATGTT
Source organism: Luehdorfia chinensis (assembly GCA_019845155.1). NCBI lineage: Eukaryota > Metazoa > Arthropoda > Insecta > Lepidoptera > Papilionidae > Luehdorfia > Luehdorfia chinensis. The sequence goes on from JAHVAK010000580.1 coordinate 371,942, forward strand.
TCAGTGTTTAGTTTACTTATATTTTTTTATCGTTTATTGTGCATTTAATGTTTTGTTCATACTGTTTGGTTTAAGACAGTGATCGCTTTTTCACTATTTTGTTAAGAACTGTTCGTCCTTGGGGTGGCGGAATGTTAAGAATTATCATTTAAAACTCCTTTTTGCAACTAAATACTGCTTTGAACCAATAAGTTATGTTGTCAGAATTATTTTCATGTTTGTTTTTTCTAATTGACAGTTGTCATTGATATATAATTCAATGACTGAATCGAAGTAATTTATTTTTCTAACACTCGTTTTTTTCTCCATTAAAGTTTCAGAATCTATTTTTTAATATAAATTATCCATAAATATACAGAGGGGCAGATGCCCATAACAAATGCTGTGTTACCCAGACAATTTCTGTGTGACACCACACTGTGTCCATCACCCTGAGACATAAGTTTTTAAGTCTCACATGCCCAGTGATTATACTAGCCCACAGTGCCCTTCAAACCGAAACACAGTATTGTTTGCACACTACTGCTTCACGGCAGAATAACTGGCCCTGGGGTGGTACCTAGACGGATTCCTGCATAGGAATCCTACCACCAGTAAATATGGTATGATGGTGATGATAAATTGGTCTTATTAATTATAACAATTTGAAATATTCTAAGAAAATATCAGTTTCATTTTTCTGGTCACGAATATTATGTTTTTCAATGAATATTTCACGGCTGGTTACAACATGAATAATTAATTTTTCGAAACAGCTTGGCAGCGATCGCTTCATTCCCAGGGGTCATTACCATCCATGTATTCTATAGTAGTATTATAAAGCTTTGTAAACCTTTTTACAAAGCTTTCTGGAATTTCGATTTTTAATTTGTTCGTAGGGCAATGTGTACATATACATATTATTAATGAAAAAAAACATATATTTCATTTTGTTTTTATGAGTTTGCACTAAATAATAAGTACTTATCAAATGTTCACTTTTACATTGTTCATTGCAGCAATGTAGAAGTTTAGACTGATATATATATATATATATATATATATATATATATATATATAGTTAAAAGACGTATGTCTACAGTTCATTTCATATCTAATTTAGCACTGTTTTTGTTTTAAATTAGTTGCCGTCATTTCTTGTAGTTTAGGGCCGACTGAAAATCTGCGCTGGGATTCTGCGGCCCATGCTAAGACGGTTACTTACGCCGCTTCATCGCCGCACACACAAACACATTTTTCTTCTTTCCATCGTTATTTTTCCTTAATATTTTCTTTGTATTATGTACCATGTATTAGGCTTGTAGATTTAAGTATACGAATAAATGTCTCTAATCTTACGATTACAATGAAGCTGGAGAGTTTGTACGTTTGAATGCACTATTCCCAGAAAATACCAATACGATTAAAAAAATATTGCACTTTACACCAGGTGAATTTTTTGCTCGTTTCGTCACTTTATACAATAAAAAAAAAACTTTATGATACAGTCTTGAACAGCTGCACGCTGACAACTGAACTTTTTTTTTATGTTTTTATTTGATAGATTGACTTAACGAGCAAAACATTCACCTGATGTAAAGTGCAACGTCTACCCATGACAAATGCTGTGTCACCCAGAACATTTCTGTGTGACACTACACTGCGCCCGTCACCCTGAGACATCACTTCTTACGTCTCATATGCCCCTCAAACCGAAACACAGTAATGTTTGCACACTAGTGCTTCACGGCAGAATAACTGGCTCTGGGGTGGTACCTACCTAGACGGATTCCTGCGTACTATGCTTGGATTCCTATCCTACTACCTCGCTGTACTGTGCAATCATTTGAAAGCGGATCGGGTGAAATAGCGACCCACATCTAGTATTTAATATGGGATATATATATTATATATGTCCCCTTACTGATCATCGAGTCGAGTAACTGACAATTACCGACTTATGTTTGGTTGCAATATTCACATTATGGACATCACTTTTCTTATTATAGACATTAAGGTTCTTACGTTGTTAACATATTTCTAACCGATTAACGAACATTTGCTTTTCATAGCTAGTCGATAGGTGTCCGGCAGAGTAGAATAGCACCTACTTCTTTCGTACCGAAATGTGGTAGGCTAAGGTATTGTACGGAGAGCCTTTATTCGGGCAGAATAATACCATTATATGCAATGCTGTCTCTTTACTGCTTGTGGGAACGCAATAGGAAGAAATATTTTTTTTACTCGTACCGAAATGGCTGGTCGTGTTTCCCGTGAGATAGAAAAGTGGGCCACGTGAGTGTGTACCTACCCGTTATACGGGAAAAAGGCGTGATTGACTGTATGTTTTTTATATTAAAGAAGGTGACGAGACGAACAAAACATTCACCTGATGGTAGTGCAACGTCTGCTCATAACAAATTCAGTCATTCAGAACATTTCTGTGTAGTAGGTACCACTTCACTCGTCGCACTTAGAATAAGTCAAAGTATATGCCCAGTAATTAACACTGGCTATCAGTGCCTGTTTAGGAAACATAATAATTTTAATGTCAACACTATTCAGAACATAAATATTAAAAAGTTAACTGCTTCCCTTCCTGTATCAACCGTTGTAACGTGCATAGCTCTGTAAAACAATCAATAAAAAAATAATTTTTAATAAAAATGTAAAATTTTATCTCCGCTTATCATTTTTATACAGTGCCTTTCAAACCTCAAAACAGGAACATTTGCATACTGTTGCTAGATGAATACCTGCATAGGAATCCTAATACCAATATTATTACAGGTCTAAAGTATATGCTAAGTTTTCTTATTTATTTTAACTTACCTTCTTTTCTTCTCTTCTTTATCTTTTTTATACTATTTACAAGAGTTCTTTAACCTTATCTATATTAATAATATAATTGAAGCTTAATCATATATTACCGTTTCTAAAATTTTTGTCTGTCTGTCTGAGCTGTTAATGCTCAGTTAGGCGAGTATTTTACGCTGTGTTTAAAAGTTTTGCTCGTCTCGTCACTTTATCCAATAAAAAAAGACCTATGCTCAGTAGTAGACTATTGACAGACGGAGTAATTAATAATTGTTCATAATATAGGTGGTAGGATTCCTATGCAAGATTCCGTCCCGGTAGGTACCACCCCAGGGCCAGTTAGTCTGCCGTGAAGCAGTTGTCTGGAAACATTACTGTGTTTCGGTCCTAAGGGCACTGAGGGCTTGTGTAATCACTGGGCATATGAAACTTAAGAACTGATGTCTCAATGTGATGGGCGCAGTGTGGTGTCACATAGAAATTTTCTAGATGACACAGCATTTGTCTTGGCAGACTTTGCACTTACCATCAGGTGAACGTTTTGCTCGTCTTGTCACTTAATCCAATAAATAAATAAAAAAAATATACTGAGCAATTTTACGGCAAGGAACATTTTTGTTAATTTAAATTTCTAATAAATAAAAGAAGGACCGTGGTAGCTCAGAGATTAGGCGCTCGCAATAAATTTCGTAGCTCGCCTGGGTTTGATTCGCGGCCGCCGGCACCACTAAATTATTAATCGCAATTTAAGGTGCTGAATTACCACGTGATGTTGCGGTGAAGGAAAACATCGCGAGGAAACCTGCATGTTTGAGGAAATAAAATATTTCGAACAGGTGAAGATCGCCGCCGTGTGGTGGCGGCTCGTTAAAAGAATACTACCACTCCGTCTCATCCAATGGATCTCGTTAAAGGCGAGTAAGGAATTAAACTGCACTGTGCACCCAACAGCGCATGGTGGCGATGGACTCACCACCTATCAGACCAAGTGCATTATATTGTTTTGGTGAAACGTGGATTGTGGCAGTCATCTGTTTTTACAGTGAGTTCCCAGTCTCTGACTACCCCTTATGAGATACAGTCGTGATCTTATGTATGTATGTTTGTGAAGATCGCCAACCCGCATTGGAGCAGCGTGGCGGACTCTTTCCGGCTGCAAAACCCTTTCATAAATTAGAGGTGTTCAGCAGTGGGACGTTGACAGACCATTACTTTTATAAGAAGTTTAGTTTCTGTCAAGACTACTACATTCTTGCGTGCGGTCTTGTTTTGATGTAGTATTCCCTCTAGAATTACTTTTTAAAAACCGGTTCTTAGAAACACATCACTCGTTAACGTAAAGTGGCGACCGTAATGGTCGTCATGTCTAATAAGTTCGGAGAGAAAGAAATTGCGTCAAAAAGTCCTGAACCCGACACCTGTTTCTAATCGTTTAGGGGACGACATTTTCATTGGGCCCGTGTAATTAAGGCTGGGGTTTAAGAAACGAAAATAAAGCGGGAAGCGGTTTACTTTTTACACCATATAACTTATCGATTTAAATATTCTTATTGAGTATATATTTGTTTTTGTTACTGTTTTGCAGAATAAAGCCACAATATTATTAATTTAGGGTATCACTTTGATAAGTTTGAATATATGATAAAGGAAAGAAAGTTAATTTGCTATGATCCGCATGCAAAATTGATAATGTCACGTATTACTAAGTTTTTGAAGAGCACCGCCCGCTCTCGCACAATAGCGTGCACAAGCGTACAGATACCGCCACCACTACAACACGTCCACTAGGCAATACACACCACTGAAATCGAGAACACGACACGTGTTTCACCTCAAAACGAGGCATTATCTAGTGATGTTGACCCTACGAGTCAGTTGCCGAGTCGGCTGTAGTTTGCTTGTGCACGCTAATATGCGAGGGCGGCTTCAAAATAGAGGTAATACACACCATCATACATTTTGCATGCGAATCTTATTAAATTAACTTACTTTCCTTCATTATAATGGATTTCAGCAAAATAACGCCCGATACTATTAAATATTTAAAAACAAATTGTAGCTTTGCCCTCTCAATATGTTTAGGAATAATGTGCGTATACACAAGAATATAGTTGTACCACTAACTTGTCTTCATAGAGTTACTTGCATTCATGAGGTAATGACAACGCTTTTATAAAAATAAACCCAAAAGTAATCAAGTAAAACCGTGTGTTGGCAGCTTAAGAGAATCTCCCACCCCATCTCATTCCGTGGGTGTCATAAAAGTCGACAGAGGGAAAATGAAAACCAGAAGATGGGCTGTAGCATCTTCCTGGAACAGCTGAATAAACAAACTGCGGTTGCCACCCCGCCTGCCAACCGTGGCAACAATGGCAAAATGAGAGCTAAAAACTTTTGCGGCAATCTATGGGGGAGGCCTATGTTCAGCAGTGGACTAGTGACGGGCTGAGGTGATGACAATGATGATGAAACAAAGTTTTTCAAATGAGGAGTTAGTTGCTGAAATGCTCAATCAATTTTTTTTAACATTTTACTAATTACTGTAAATTGTAAAATATCCTAAATAAAGCCCGAAATGTTTCTTAATTGTCTCTTAATAACTTGGGCATTTTTCTAAAGTTCAAAAAAATTCAGCCAAGTGCTTGTTGGACCACTAATAGTGAAGGATTTCGTAGCGGGGAATAGCGTGGAACCGAGATAGCCCAAATATATACCTCAAAAATTACTCGACATATTTTTTTCCAGACCTACTCGTATATCGATACCTCACACACAAAAATGCAGTGCTTTTTTATGTGGATCCATCCATTATGTGGATGCCACAACATTTTTTTCGTAATTTCAATACACTATAGTATTAGCGGACCAGAAAAACACCTTCATTTAAAATTACATCTATTTAATGCCAATAGTCTCCAAGTAAAATGGCTGTGACATACGGACAGAATATACAGCCATTTTACTTGAAGACCGCTATACATACAATAGTGTCGTCACATCACGTCGTCGAATCTTACGATCTTTTTATGCTTTGCGATGCGATACTTTTTATCGACATAACGAAAAAATCTATTATCTTTTTTTGATGCGCATCTCTAGATTATAATCTCTATTCTCAATTATAATGAAAATCACAAATAATGTCACAAGAATCATTATTCAAATAAATATAGAATATATATACTCATTTTACTGGTAGTAGGATTCCTATGCAGGAATCCGTCTAGGTAGGTACCTCCCCATGGCCAGTTATTCTGCCGTGAAGCAGTAGTGTGCAAACATAACTGTATTTCGGTTTGAAGGGCACTGTGAGCTAGCATAATCACCGGGCATATGAGACTTAAGAACCTCATGTCTCAGGGCACAGTGAGGCGTCACACAGAAATTTTCTGTGTGTCACAGCATTTGTTATGGACAGACGTTGCACTTACTATCAGGTGAACGTTTTGCTCGTTTCATCACTTTTTGCTATAAAAAAATACTCGTAAATATATCTATGTCTATGATAACAGGTTATCCAAGCGAACGTATAGATATTTGAATTTTTCGTTCGGTTAAAATCGCAATTACAATGAACAATTGCGACAATTCCGAGTGTTCTATTAACTCTAAAACGAAGCTCGCTTATCTTACACGGACAGACGCGTGCACCAACTGTCTAATTTATATGCAGGTATTAAATTAATGTATACCGCATAGTTATATGCTTCGAAATCAATGAAGGAATGGTTGTTTTTTTATTTCCTTGTGCGTGTATTTAAAGATGAAGTAATACGTCGCCTATTTAATGTAGATGGAAACATCAATTAATATTCTAATGAAATTAATATTGGCCTACAGCTGGACTTGTCATGATGATGTGAACCATCACCAGTACAGCGCTGTCATGCACGGATCCAATTTACTTTCAACACCACCCTTATTTACTTTTACTTGTAGATGCATACATATATTTATTTTTATATTATATGTATCACTGGTGGTAGGATCTCTTTTGCAGGAATCCGTCTAGGTAGGTACCACCCCAGAGCCAGTTATTCTGCCGTGAAGCAGTGGTGTGCAGGCATTGCTGCGTTTCGGTCTGAAGGGCACTGAGAGCTAGCGTAATCACTGGGCATATGAGACTTAAGAACTTATGTCTCAAGGTGACGGGCGCAGTGTGGTGCTACACAGAAATATTCTGAGTAGCAAAGCATCTGTTATGGGCAGACGTTGCACTTACCATCAGGTGAACGATTTGCTCGTCTCATCACTTTTGAAATAAAAAATAAAAAAATGTATTACAAGAATGGTACTTCCATCTAAAAGTACTATCATGTCAGTCTCTTTCCTTTTCGTAATTTTTTTTTTGTTTTATTTGTTTTTGTAATTTCTTTCACCATTGTTCAAGTCTTTTTTTTCGTTCTCAAATCTGCTAACCATATAATAACTTTCTTTTTCCTATTTTATAATAAAGGTGTTCGCCTCTAAAACCTAAAAAAATAATTTTAATACTCGTACGTGGACAGTTGTAATTGGCTAACAGAAATGTATTTTTAAGGATGTTGTAATGTAAATATTTTTTTTTCTGTAACTGTCCTGAGTAATAAATTAAAAAAAAATAGAATAAAGGGACGAGCAAATCGTTCGCATGGTGGTGTGCAACGTCTGGCCGTAACAAATGCTGTACCCCCCAGAACATATCTGTGGTGTCATACAGAAATGTTCTGCGTAACACAGCATTTGTTCATAGTTCGTTCGTTGTCGACTTTGTATTGGGTTAAGTGACGAAACGAGCGAACCGTTCACTTAATGGTAAGTGCAACGTTCGCCCACAACACATGCTCTGTCACCCAGAATATTTCTGTGTGACACCACACTGCGCCCGTCACCTTGAGACATCCGTTCTTACGTCTCAAATGCCCAGTGATTACGCTAGCTCACAGTGCCCTTCAAACCAAAACACAGTAATGCTGGCACACTACTGCTTCACGGCAGAATACCTGGCCCTGGGGTGGTACCTACCTAGACGGATTCCTGCATAGGAATCCTACCACCAGTTCACAGTGTTACATAGTAAGCGCCTAATAATATAGAATTAAATTTACACGTAGAAACTTTTTGGAGTTCATGTTAAAGTATGGTCAATAAATAAATAAATGTAGGCACCGCAGAATAAAAAATATTATAGACTATAATCCAATCTTTATTTAAAAATACTTTGCAAAAAAGCTGACGAAACGACCAAGAAAAACGTTCACCAGCTGTGACACCCAGAACATTTCTGTGTGACACCACACTGCGCCCTGAAATATCAGTTCTTAGGCTCACATGCCCAGAGATTGCACTAACACACTCCAAACCGAAACACAGTAACGTTTGCATCCTACCTAGACGAGAGGATTAATGCATAGGAATCCTACCACCAGTAAAAATGTTTCTATGTAGCACCCCAGAAATGTCAACAGCCTACAGCGAAATATGAACTGCGAAAATATGACAGTGTTACAAGTAACCGCCCAAACACAGAAGCGATTAACGCTCATGCAATAAGATCGGAGGTAGGCTGGGATTGTAGTATTAGCGACACGCGGACATTCACAACACAATTCAACCCAAAAAACGAACCCAGGAATCGCGCCGTAGAACGTACTTGGACCACTAGGCCACGTAAAAATCGTAAGGAAACCTGCATGTCTGAGGGTCAAAATATTTTAAGGGCATGTGAAGGATCCTCCCAGCTCCAAAGCCCTCGCAAAAATGAAATGAATCCAGTGCATTTTTTTGCATTTGTACTATGAGACGAAGAAGTCAACAAGCTAGCTCGCTGCAACTAGCTTCCTTATGGTATATTCGTTTCGGTACGTAATTCAAAAATGTACAACACTGCATTAACCGCACTCCGCCATTACGCGATTGAAGTGGAACTCATTTAAAATGTACGCGAAGGCAACGAGGCTCCCAGACAAGGCAGGGCACCTGACGAGCGGCTTCCGATGTAAACGCCGAATGAGAGTGCTTTTCTTTATTGTTTCCATTACGTATTGAAATAGACATGAGCAAAAAAAAAGAAGGCACTAGGTTTTGTTTTAATAGAACTCCAAACTCTGCTAGAAGAAGTTTGTTTTGGAAGAATACATACATACACATAGTCGGCCGTGGTAGCTCAGAGGCCGGGGGCTTACCTTTAATTTCATAATACGCGAGTAACCTGGGTTCGATCCCCGGTAACAGCACCTTTCAAATTGTTCTAAAATTTAAATTGATGATTTACCACGTGCTCAGCGGTGAAGGAAAGCATCGTGAGGAAACCTGCATATCCGAGGAATATAAATATTTCGAGGACATGTGAAGTCCGCCAACCCGCATTGGAGCAGCGTTTTTTTTTTTATATAGAATAGGTGGCAAACGAGCAGGTGGCTCACGATGGTAAGTGATCACCGCCGCCCATGAACACCTACAATACCAGAGGAATAGCAGATGCGTTGCCGGCCTTTGAGAAAGGAATAGGCTCTTTTCTTGAAGGTCCCTAAGTCGTATCGGTCTGGAAAAACCGCTGACGGCAGAACATTCCATAAAGTGCAAGTGCGTGGCAGAAAATTCCGCGAAAAACGCACTGTTGTGGAATGCCAACCATCAAGGTGGTGACGATGGAATTTGAGGTTATGCCGTAAGGTGCGATGGTGAAATTCAGCGGCTGGAATTAATCCGAACAATTCCTCGGAACACTCCCCATGGTAGATCTTGTAAAAAATGCAAAGAGATGCAACATCTCTTCGCAAAGCCAGGGGATCAAGCCGATCAGATAGGACATGGTCGTCGACAATTCGAGCCGCTCTTCGCTGAATGCGGTCAAATGGAAGGAGCTGACACTGGGGTGCCCCCGCCCAGAGATGAGAACAGTACTCCACGTGCGGCCGAACCTGCGCCTTATAAAGTTGCAAGCGGTGGGCCGGCATGAAGGACTGTCGCGCTCTACTGAGCACGCCAAGCTTCTTGGAGGCCAATTTGGCCTTCCCTTCCAAGTGACCGCGAAATTGAACGTTGCTCGATATGTCGACGCCAAGGATTCCGATACTGGCTGAGGCAACAAGGGGAGTGCTCTCGAAATGAGGTGATACGACGAAGGGTTTCTTTTTTGCGGTAAACGCGCAAACTTGTGTCTTGTTAGGGTTGACTCGACTAAATTTAGTCGGCCCCAGTCCGAGATTTTGTCTAACAAAATCTCGACTTCAGACACAAGTTTGTTCCGGTGCTCGTCGACGTGTTCCCGAGAAATATTGGTACGGCCTGTGTATAAGGCATCACCAGTACTGTCATCTGCATAGCAATGAATTTTACTAATCTGTAACATATCATTGATATGCAGAAGAAACAGGGTTGGCGATAGCACACAGCCTTGTGGGACACCAGCGTTCACAGACTTAGATTCCGAGCATGCACCGTCAACTAAGACCTTGATGCTCCGGTCTGTGAGAAAACTAGTGACCCAATTGCACAATTTCTCGGGAAGCCCATATGAAGCTTCGAGAGAAGCGCTTTGTGCCAGACCCGATCAAAGGCTTTCGCTATGTCCAAACTAACTGCCAGGGCCTCCCCCTTGCTCTCTACTGCCTCCGCCCGTCGATGAGTGAGGTACACTAGAAGATCACCAGCTGAGCGACCCCGACGGAAGCCGTACTGACGGTCACTAATCAACTGGTGCTCCTCTAGGTACCTCAAGAGCTGGCAGTTTATAATGGATTCCATTATTTTGGAGAACAAGGAGGTGATGGCGATCGGTCTGTAGTTGGACGGATCTGAGCGGTCGCCTTTCTTAGGGATCGGGTGCACAAAAGCTGTGTTCCATGCCTTCGGGACGACGCCTAGAGAGTAGGAGTACCGGAAAAGACGCGTAAGGACCGGTGCCAACTTTGGAGCACACATCCTCAACACAATAGGGGGAATTCCATCGGGCCCACTCGACTTTTGGATGTCCAGGGAGAGGAGTGCTTTGCGCACTGAGCTCTGAAAAAACCGGATGTCAGGCATAGAGCACTCATTGCACGGGATGGTCGGCGGTGAGTTCCCCCTGTCATCGAGAGTCGAGTTGGACGCAAAAAGAGAACCTAGAAGATCGGCCTTCTCCTTTGCGTCATGGGCCAGCGAGTTGTCCTCCCTGTGCAGAGATGGTAGTGATGGCTGACAGAAATTCCCTTGGACAGCCTTGGCGAGGGACCAGAACGCACGTGTTCCGGAAGGAAGACGAACTAGTTTCTCACCAATTCTGCCAATGTGCTCAGACTTTGCCGCAGCAATGACTCTTTTGAAGGACCTGGAGGCAGAGTTGTACTTCTTCTTAAAATCGCTAGATTTTGAATCCCGAGACGCCGATGAATTAACCCAGGCCTGGTAACACTGATGTTTTTGCCGAGATGCCATTCTGCAAGTGCCACCAAACCAAGGATTAGATCTACCACCGATGGGCACCACAGAGGATGGAACGAAGAGTTCCATTCCCTGAAGTACCACATCGGCGACAGAATTGGCAACGACGTCGGGCCATGGGTAGGATGCAAAGAAAGACCGCATCCCTTCCCATTCCGCTGACCTGAAGTGCCACACACGGCGGCAGCCTGCAAATCGCGACCGCAATGGGCACATGATAGGCACTTTACTCCGGATCAAGCAGTGGCCCGAAGATCCCAGAGGGGCATCGACGGAAACCACATAGCCGTCCGGATGAGAGGTCAGCAGAAGATCCAGCAGGGAAGGTGTATGATCCTCCACATCTGGAACCCGCGTTGGCGAAGTAACCAGTTGTGTCAGATCATATGCCAAGGCAAAGTCGAAAACAGATCTCCCCGCATGATCAGTGGTTCGAGAGCGTAGCCATTCGGCGTGGTGGGCGTTGAAGTCGCCGAGTACCACGATCTCTGCGGATGGGATCTGCTGTAGCACGGAATCTGCCGCCATTTGGATGTGGTCGATGAGTCGGTCAGTTTCAGTATTACCGCTGTGGGACCTATAGAGGCACCCATAGACGCGTGGGTGGTCGTCGCTGTCTATGCGTAGCCAAAGGATGGACAGGTCCCTACCTTCAAGGCTGCCGAGGCGTTGAGAACATATATCCTCTCTGACGTATACACAAACCCCGGCCCGTGGCACAAAGGAATGTTCCAGCTTGTACCCCGGGTAGGAAAGATAACAGGTATCCGCCGGAGAGGATATCTGCGTCTCGGTAAGAAATAGCAAGGCCGGCTTTGCCGTCTCCAGATGGTAGTGGACGGCATTAAGATTGGAGTGTAGTCCCCTGATATTGCAGAAATCCACGGCAAGCGTGGTAAGGGGTGCCGAAGGTTTTTTGCTACGTTTGCCTCGAACAGTGTGGTAACAGAGCGGAACTTTGCCCCCCCCCCCCCAGAATACGAGGGGCAGCCTGAGCATCCACGCTCAGGTAGCGATTGGTAGCCCGAGCGCGGATGCCCAGAGGGGGATTCTCCAGCACCGGTGGTGCTGGTACCCCCTTGGAGTAGATTTTTTATTTCCGCTACCATGTTTTGGGGAAGGGGGTGGGGGGGGTGGGCCTCCGGTTACCTGCACTCACCAGACGAAACGCAGAAGTTTGTTAAACATCTACTTCACGCCGGTATTCTGTGAGGTCGTGGTACTTCCCCGGTCGAGCCGGCCCATTCATGCAACAACAAAAGCTGATGCGTGGCTCTACCACTGTTAATGTGGTGTGTACGTGGTGGACTATTCCTCACTTCAAAATCCTCTCAGAAATGAAAGGAGGCCTGAGCTCAGCAGTGGGACATTTATAGTCTGTTACTTTACTTTTTTTTACATAGTCACGCCTTTTTCCCATATAAAGAGGTAGGCAGAGGCCACACACGTAGCCCACTTATCGCCCCCGTAAGAACGGGACGTGACGGGTGGCGAACCATGTCGCCGCGGTTTTGATAAGAGTCAAAACACTTCTTACTCGTCATTGCGTTCTCACTAGGAGTATAGTGACAGTATTGCATATTGTGGTGTTGTTTTGTAGGGATAAAGGCTTACCGTTCAATACCTTAGTCGCCTCTAATGACACCTTGTTAAAAGAGTGGTAGGTGCTATTCTACTCTACCGGATATCTATCGGCCTTTTGAAAGAATACGTGTCACAATTTAAGGAAATTTAATGTTCAGGTGCTAAATTCAAAGTTAAGATACAGATGAGACGTGTCTGATAAAGGGAATTGATAAATATTTTTGGCTGGTCAAAGTCAGTGCATGTGCACGACGATGCTTTACATCAGTTTTATAGAACATATGGCTGATGTGAAGCATCGTCGCTCCAGGAAGTCTGCAGTCTGTGACCATGCTCTGGATCATCCCAACCATTACATTAGATTTGATAAACCACAAATACTCGCAAAAAAACACCGATTCCTACCAATGATGATTCATGAGGCTATTGAAATTAAAAAACATCCTAATTTTAATTAGAAGATGGTTGGGTATTACCACCAGCTTGGGATCCTATAATTAATAATTTAAATCAAAAAGCAAGCATACCACTGCAGCTCTTTCTGCGTATATCGGACCTAAAATAATAATTAAAAGCTAAAGGTACTCCGGGTTAACTATGACATCAGGACATCTGTCACCTCAGTCCTCCCGTGACCATGGGTGCTGTAAAGAACTCAAAACGTCGGGTTATAAAAAGTCAAATTAAATGCTTATAATCCGTAAAATTAGTTTCATTTAAATGTGTAGTGTTCGCGTAAATATAAGAAATCTTCAGTGCATGTTTTTTTTTATATTTTGATGCATCAAGTTGATTGTGTATTGTTGTATGTGATGTTAATTCAATCCAGTTTTGATGAAAGAGCTGGAGACGATTCGAGCAAAACATGCACCTGTTGCGACACAAACAAGCTTATAAATGCTGAATTTTTGGAGATCGTCAATGTTGTCTTTATTTATTTATTTATTTATGCTTTATTGTTTCCCCTTAAAGGATACAATGGGCGAACTTAATGCCAGTTGACATTCTCTGCCAGACAACCCAAGGCGTAGCGAAACATTGTAGCAAGGGTAAAACTTACGGCTACTGATAAATATAAAATACAATTTAAAAATACTCAAAATGCATATAAATAAATACATATCAATATATAATTATGATAAATAAACAATAACACATAAATATGTACATACATATAAACTAACATACATACACACATACATATACGTATACAACGTTACAAACACGTGTGTAGGAATTATTTGTCTTGAATGGAACGTGAACATCCTTTAAACGTCTAAGTGTTCTTGCTATTTTCCGGAGGACCCATTTAATATTCCATCTCACCGCTTCACATAAGTTAAAAAATCAATCAATATTTTTTAGAATAGAATAGAATAAATTTTTATTCAATATAGATTATTTACATAATACTTATTGAAAGTCATTTGTTTTCTTTTCTTAAACTACACTGGTTCGCACAAATTCCTCTGTCCTGGGATGAACCAGTAAGAAACCCAGCGGGATTTTTTTTTTAGTCATTTTTAAAATAATGTACAATAACAGCAGTATTATAAAGATGTAGAAATGGCTTGGCGGCGATCACCTCATTCCCAGGGGTTATCATCATCTATGTATTCTTTAATATTATAATAACCCTTTTTATGAAGTCTTTGTTTAATATAAAATTTAAACTTTTTGATTGAAAGACTTTTAGCACTTTCTGGGATTTTGTTGTAAAACGTATACATTGCCCCATAAAAGAGTTACTGACTCTGTGAAGTCGGGTAACTGGCATAATTAATTTGTGCTTGTTCCTGGTATTCACATTATTAACATCACTTTTTTTAGTGAAGTGGTTTATGTTTTTGTGTACATACAAAACGTTTTGAAATATATATATATATATATATATATATATATATATATATATATATTTGATCTCCAGTATTAGGAAAATCTCTTTACTCTCCAGGTTGCTCTCACGTAACAAAGCTCATACTTTAACACGGATTCCAGGAAGCTTTTACGTGTCAATTTAATTACATTATTATTATTAACTATCTCATCATCATCATTATCATTTCAGCCCATCATAGTCCACTGTTGAACATAGGCCTCCCCCATAGATTGCCACAAAACACGGTCTATTACCTAGTTTTTTGAAGAGCACCGCCCGCCCTCCCTCAGTAGCGTGCACAAGCAAACTAACACCGCCACCAGGAACCGCCCCCAGGTACCCTCCACCAACCACTACAATACCACCACTAGATAATATACACCACTGAAGTCGAGAACACGACACGTGTTTCGCCCCAAAACGAGGCATTATTAAGCGTCATAGACTCTACGACAGACGGCCGGTTCCTGGTGGCGGTGTTAGTTTGCTTGTGCACGCTACTAAGGGAGGGTGGGCGGTGCTCTTCAAAAAACTAGGTAATATACACCATTTTTATATTTTGCATGCGGATCTTAGCAAAGTAACTTACCTTCCTTCATTATCTATATTCTAACAATTGTTAACGTTATAGAAATAGAATTAGTACTTCAAGCATTGAAATAATATTTTCTCGTTTATTGGAATTTATTTCCAATGTTTTCTTTAATTTTAATGCCATTGAAATTCCATATATATATAACTGTGTATTTCTATAACTGTATGTTTTTATTTAGATATTGGTAATTTTTTAATATATTTATAAATATAATTATTATAATATTATTTTATATTATATTTTTGGTCTTATATTGTTACACCTACATCAAAATCTCACCACTCCATGCGTTGACTGGGAGAAAATGTCTAAAGGCATTAAGTCCGCCCTTTGTCTCCTTTCTTTGTGACAAAAACAATAAAGATTAATAAATAAATCAATAAACTAGCTACTTCATTGCGGATTTTTTTTAAATAAATGCTAAACACTTAATTATTACACACAAGTTGGAGCGCTTTCTCAATAACTGTATCAGATTTATTTTCAATTTACTGAAATATGACCACATCTCTGCTTTTCGCTCTAAGCTGAAATGGCTTTCTATACGTCAAAGGCGTTGCTCCAGAATCTTGCTAACCCTTTTTTCTATTTTAAATGACCCCAATTCTCCTTCTTATCTTAAGGGTAACTTCAACTTTCTTTATTGAACTCTTGATCGTGAACCTCGTTCCTCTTACGCTCTCAAATTTCGTATTCCTCGGCATAGTACTGGATTCTTTAATTCATCTTTTACAGTTCAGGCCATACTTCTCTGGAACGCCCTACCTTATGATGTGAAAAAAACACAGAATAAGCATTCTTTTAAACGACTGGTTCGCCAACATTGTTTGGAGGAATACAATATCTGACGATATATATATTTATATAAATATTTTTTTTAATTAAATATTTTATAAATGTATGTATGTATGTATATGAATATCTATGTATGTATATATATGATTGTATGTATAAGTGTTAGTATCTGTATATATATGTTTTGATTTTATTATTGCCCGTTTCGCACCTGCCAACATTAAATTTTCTTCTCCCAGGGTTGACTGGAAGAGAATGCCACAAGGTATTAAGTCCGCCCGTTGTAACCCCTTTGAGTAAGGTGTCTTACAATAAAGTATTAAATATATAAATAAAAAAAAATAAAAATATACACTTTATTCCAGTATATTGCAGAAACCTAAAATCTCGCGTCTCAAAACACTTGTTACGCCTTATTCTAACGTGGCTGCCATAATGGCCTCATTCATGTCCAATTACTCTTGAGAGAAATGACATCAGAGCTTACTGAACTCGACACCTGTTTCATGTCGTATTCCGGAAGCTTCCATTGAGCTTGTTTAATTAAAGAAATGGTCGAAGTAACGGCATAAAGTTGAAAGCATTAAAACGGAAGAAAACTTTAGAAGGAAATTCCAATAAAAGAGAAAATATAACATTGATGGTTGAGAAATAAAAACTAATTTTATTTCTTAAACATTAAGATTTGTTAGAGTACTCGACTTTAACAATAATATAGAATTAAATTTACACGTAGAAACTTTTTGGAGTTCTTGTTAAAGTATTGTCAATAAATATATAAATGTACACATGCATAGCTGAATAAAAAATATTATATACCAATCTTTATTTAAAAATAGTTTGCAAGAATTGGATAAGCTGACCAAACGACCAAAACGTTCACCTGCTGTGTCACCCAGATTTCTGTGTGACGCCACACTGCGCCCTGAACATGCCCAGAGATTGCACTAACTCTCAGTGCCCTTCAAACCGAAACACAGTAGTATTTGCATCCTACCTAGACTAGCGGATTTATGCATATGAATCCTACCACCAGTAAAAATGTTTCCAAACTTTGTTTCATGAGAGCAATCTGGAGAATAAATAACTTTTCCTTATAGTTGCAGCTTTACCTTACATTAACCTTTTGTAAAGCAATTAGATAAAGTATAAGATGGTTGGTTAGCAACAGAGGTAACAACATAATTTCTTATATTTACGCGAATACTACACAGTTAAATTAAACTAATTCTAAGGATTTTATCACGTTTTATCCGTATTTTTTATTTATTTGATAAAAGTGACGGAATGAGCAGAACGTTCACCTGATGGTAAGTGCAACGTCTTGCCATAACAAATGCTGTGTCACCCAGAACATTTCCGTGTGACACCACACTGCGCCCGTCACCCTGAGACATCAGTTCTTAAGTCTCATATGCCCAGTGATTACACTAGCTCTCAGTGCCCTTCAAACCGAAACACAGTAATATTTCACATTACTGCTTCACGAATATTGGCCCTGGGGTAGTACCGACCTAGACGGATTAGTATAATTGGTTTTATTTCAAAAACGAAGGTCAAACAAGGAAAGGCTAATAAGCCCTCCTGAACTAAGGTCATATTAGTCAAACAGATATTATATACGTATTTATACAAATAAAATATTATAAATTAATTAAGTTTACCTAGTTGTGTACATACCTAAATGGTATGGCCCCTAAACGAGATGGGAATTTGAATAATCGAGGGCGGCCTGCGTGAGATTCGACATTGGTTGTCCTGTAATGTTCTATGATAAGTCCACTCAATACTGAGCTAATTGCCGTGCTGCCTCTTACTACAGTTCTTAAAAGAATTTTAAACCTGCAACAAATTTCTTTATTTATTATTTTAAGGCACGGTTAAATATAGTTCTATTAGTTATTTTTATCTCTTTTTTAATTGGCACTGCGGTGCTTGTAAAATGTTTCGGTTTAAGTTACATACCTTCGATATGTGAAGTGATGGGTCGTCTTTGCAAAAAAATACTGCTTCTTTCTGCTCGTTGTTATATTCTTTCCGTCAATGAACCACATCCCCAAGTCTATTTTATTGTGTACATTTCTTAATAATTGCAATCCTTTGTTGTAAAGATGCAAAAAACTATATATATAAAGAACATCTATTAGAATTTAAATTTATTGCTTAGTTTTGCTTGCACGACATAAGATCGCCATCGCCATTACGAAATCTATTGTTAGGAATTACTATAAGTGTCAGAAAGCTACGTATTTATTACTGTTTTATATATTATTACCGCAATATTGTTATTATTTATATATTTCATATTAAATTTTTTTTTAAAGGATATCGGAGTGCAAATGGGGGTTGACACTGAAAATCAGTGCTGTGACGGAATTCGCTTCCGCCGCAGTGTATGCTGAGTTGTCAACCTCGTTTGCTAGGAGTACGGCATACAATTTCCATACTTTTATTTTAGGTATTATTTGTGTTTTTAGTTTCTTTTTTTTATATTTTTGTACTGCTATTTTTGTTTTTTTATTTTGTATTACTTTTGTGTACGTCTGCTTCAAGCAAATAAAAGATTTTTCTTTCTTTTTTAAACAAGGATCTGCTTAATCCTATTTTCCATAGAATCTCTGGACATTGCGGGATAAGATCCTAGGATATTTTGCACTGCATTAATAAGTTCCGCGCTTTCTTTTTTTATTTCTTTTCTTTAAAAAACGATGCCCTATACTACGGCTTCCCACTTATCATCATTTTAGCCTATCACTAGTCCGCAGCTGATCATAAGCCTCCCCCATAGATTGCCACAAAAGTTCGTAGCTTTCATTTTAGGAGGATTTGGCCATAGTTGCCACGCTTGGCTGGCGGGTTGGCAGTCGCAGTTTTTCATTTCGGTGTTCCAGGTGAGATGCTGCTGCCCATC
Organism: Luehdorfia chinensis; assembly: GCA_019845155.1. NCBI lineage: Eukaryota > Metazoa > Arthropoda > Insecta > Lepidoptera > Papilionidae > Luehdorfia > Luehdorfia chinensis. Next base: position 390,908 of record JAHVAK010000580.1, read on the forward strand.
TCCTGGTTTTTATTTTCCTTCTGTCGAATTTCCCGACACCCGCGGAATTAGATAGATTACACATGCCTAACACAACCGGACTAACTATTTATATTTTTGCACAAAGGCTCGATTGGGATTTGAGCCAAGGACCTGTGGCGTAGAATAGAATAGATTTTTTTTTTACTAGAATAGAATTTTTTTAATTCAATATTTATTACACAATACTTATTGAAAGTCACTTTTTTTAACTACACTGGTTCGCAAAAAATGCCCTGTCCTGGGAAGAACCAGTAAGAAACCCAGCAGATTTTTTTTCCCAGTCATTTTTAAAATAATGTACAATAACATTAGTATTATATAGATGTAGAAATAGCTTGGCGGCGATCACCTCATTCCCAGAGGTTATCATCATCATAGAAGTAAGATACTCTGATCACTAAACCACGCGGTCGTCAAATAACTCTTAAATACTTTAACTAAACATAAAACACGTTTTGAAGTGCCAGTGGACGAACGTGCGCCTTTGTCGTTGCTTGTCATGAACCTTTCAACAGAATGAGCCTCATTCAAAAGCAAGCAATTTCTATTACCCTAAAGTTGGTGAAGGATCGCCTTAAGGTTAAAACATTTTTTAGATCTTCGGGACGTTCCCTTTGTGCTTTAGTCTAATGTGAATTTCGGGACGTGAAATGAGTAACGCATAACCTTAATAAGAATTTTCTTTAATGTGACGGAACGTTCGTTTCCGGTTTTAATTTCATCCAAACACAGGCATAATATGCCGTACTGTAAATTTCTGAATTCTTAAAAAAAACGATGCCCCACAGGAGGATTTTCTCTTGTATTGTCGGTGCGTTTTACACACATAAATTTCACATGCTCAAAACAACCAGACCCGAAAAGTAACCATTACGCCACGCGGTCGACTGTGGCAATTTAAGAAAAAAATTCAATACATTTGGTTCTATGGATGTCGTAAAAAGTAGCAAAGGACAGCCTGTAAATGTAGTACTTCTGAGCAAAGGCCTCCTCTCATTTGTGAGAGGGTTTTGGGCCGGAAATAGTCCGCCACGCTGCTCCAATGCGGCTTGACAAACTTCAAGTTCTCCATAATATGTTCTCAGATATGCAGGTTTTCTAACGATGTTTTCCTTCACCGCCGATCTTAATCGTTCACCAAGCGTAGTGATCACTTTAAATCCTTTCAGTTTGGGAAACGCCTACTCTACCTCCACTCGAGCCGTGGGGCCGGCTGCTTGCCTTAAATTTCAAAGTACGCGAATGACCTGGGTCATTCGAACCCACACCGTGCCGGCACCCCTGAATTTGTTTACAATTCTAAGTGCTGAGTTATCACGTGATCAGTGATGGTGGAGAACAACACAAATAATATACTGAGGACTTATTAAGTCCGCTAATCCGCAAAGGAACCGCGTGGCGAACTATTCGCGAATCCAAAAATGAAACTAAAATGAAAAAAATGAGACCGGAGCTTAGCAGTGGGACATTTAGTAGTTTACTAACTCCAGCAGTGACTAAAGAAAAGTAAAGTTTCAGCCTATAAATGTCCCACTGCTGAGCACAGGCCTCCTCTCATTTCTGAGAGGGTTTTTGGAGCTACGAAGAATCCGCCACGCTGCTCCAATGCCGGTTGGCGGACTTCACATGTCTTCGAAATATTTTTTATTTCTCAGACATGCAGGTTTCCTCACGATGTTTTCCTTCACCGCCGAGCACGTGATAAATCAGCACTTAAAATTGCAATTAACAATTTTAGTGCACCGGGAATCGAACGCAGGTCACCCGCGTACTATGAAATTTAAAGCGCTTAGCCCCTGAGCCAGTGACTATATTCCTATAAATAGTTTACTCTATCCAGGCTGTAAAACAACAGCTAAGCTACCAATTCGCAGAACATCAACGAGAAGAAATAAGACAATCTGATTACTTCTCATAACAGAGCTTGCATGCAGGGATCGTTAAAACAGCTCAGTGATTTTAAAGAGTGATTAATTTTCCTGGTAAAACGGGCACATGTGTTGACGTCATAAACGTTTCGCGCTCGCATCGTCTGGCTACTTGACAAGGCTTCAATTCATTATCGTTTTATATACGTGAAGCTGTATATACTCTTGCTTTGAGTATTTTACTTTATTTAAAACTTAAAATCATTTATTGTTTTATACATCCATCTCATCATCTCATCCCGTGGGTGTCGTAAAAGTCGACAGAGGGAAAATTCAAACCAGAAGATGGGCAGCAGCATCCTACTGGAACATCGGAATAAATAAACTGCGGTTGCCAACCCGCCTGTCAAGCGTGGCAACTATGGCAAAATTCCCCTCAAAATGAGAGCTACACACTTTTGTAGTAATCTATGGGGGAGGCCTATGTTCAGCAGTGGACTAGTGATAGGCTGAAATGATGATATTTTTTTTATTATTTTAGTAAAGAAATTTAAATTTTCACAAACTATTTCATTTTAAGAATTTCATTTTTTTTTATTGTTCACTGGTAGTAGGATTACTGTGCTAGAATCCGTCTACGTAGGTACCACCCCGGGGCCAGTTATTTTGCCGTGAAGCAGGAGTGTGCAAACATTGTTTCGGTTTGAAGGGCACTGAGAGCTAGAGTAATCACTGGGCATATGAGACTTAACTCATGTCTCAGGTGACGGGCGCAGTGTGGTGTCACACAGAAATGTTCTGGGTGACACAGCATTTGTTATGGACAGGCGTTGCACTTACCACCAGGTGAAAGTTTTGCTCGTTTCGTCACTTTATGAAATAAAAAATAAAGCACTTGGTGGACAGGATGCTTACGCCGGGAGCAGCAAACACTGCGTTACCGTGCTTCGGATGAAACATCTCGGCGATAAGCGTAAGTCCACGACTGTGTGGCCGACTTTGAGTTTCATCCCGGTGGGTCTGGTGGGTGCGTTACAAGTCGGAGAGAATCTCTGCTTTGTCTTGCGAGAACCCTTCGATGTTAACCGAGCCGACACGTAGAGCCGGCTTTAGTTGTGGACTTTGGTTTGCCATCGTGGTGAAAGGATTAGCCAATCAGGATAGATGTCTCGCTGATTGCCCAGGGTGCGCCAGACGTACAAGGATTTGGAAATACATCGCACGGGGAGGCTCCTTTCATGCACGACACGCTAAGAAGAAGAAGATAAAAAATAAAAAAGAATAAAATTGAAAAACTTGTGCAAAGATTATTTCTATTACGATGTGAAGGGTAACGAAAGCTAGTAAAATAACTGAGCATATGGAACTTAACTGATGTCTCAGGATGACGAGCTCATTGTGACTGATAAATATTTTGGGCGTCACAGCATTTGTGGTGGTAGGATTCCTATGCAGGAATCCGTCTAGGTAGGTACCACCAGGTCCAGTTATTCTGCCGTGAAGCAGTAGTGTGCAAACATTACTGTGTTTCGCTTTTATGGGCACTGTGAGCTAGCGTAATTATTGGAAATATGAGACTTAAGAACTGATGTCTCAGGCTGATGGGCACAGAAATTTTCTGGGTGACACAGCATTTGTTACGGGCAAACGTTGCACTTACCATCAGGTGAATGTTTTGCTCGTTTCATCACTTTATCCAAAAAAATAAAAAAATAAAAAAAATGTTCTAACCAGTGGGCCACGCGGCCGTCAAAAGTCGCAGATGTGTTGGAAATATCTCAGCAACGTCTATAACGTTCCGTAGACAATGAAGTTTTTCAACAAATAATGCATCAAAATACGAGTATACCGATCCTAAGAAATATTCCATTCCATATTTAAAGGTTATAAGCGAACGCCATTAAAAACACCGCGACATTAAACATTTATGAAGTAATTTCCATGACAAATCCAATTCGATCAGAAACCAAGCCAGTACTAGAATCGCATAGCAAATCAGTCTAAAATCAATTCTCGATTGTGATTAAATTTGAGCTCGTGGATGAATTAAATTGTGTTGATTCGAAATTGTAATTAGTTTTATGTTGACGTAAGTAGTAACTAACGTTACTAACTTTTTAATTATTTGGGTAATTCCTGCATAGGAATCCTACCACCAGCAAGTGCCGGGAGCTCGCCCTTAAATTTCAAAGTATGCGTGTGACCCGAGTTCGACTCCCTGTGCCGGCACCGCTAAATGTTAAATTTCCACGTGCTCAACGGAGAAGGAAAACATCGGGACGAAACCTGCATGTCTGCCAGGTAAGAATATTTCGAAGACATGTGAATTCCGTCACCCTATGGAGCAGCGTGACGTACACTTCCCAGCTCTAAAGACCTCTCGAAAAGATGATAGGAGCCCTGTGATCACTAGTGAGACATTAACTGTTACTTTTTAGATTACTGGTTTGAAGTTAATTTTGCTCCTGAATTATTTAAATCAGCGCGTGGTTTACTCCACCCACGGAGAAAGTGACAGATTATGGTTCAAATCATATTATTATATGAGGTAGGGGCAGAAGTGAACTATTAATATTAGCTGTGGCAATTAAGTTCAGGGAATTTGTTAATTAACTTTTTTTAAATTTTTGAAAAATTTTAGTATCGTCCTTCACAATAGTCTCTCTTTAATTCCACAGTTGTGTGCAAACATTACTGTGTTTCGGTTTGATGGGCACTGAGAGCTAGCGTAATCACTGGGCCTAAGAGACGAGTCTCAGGGTGATGGGCACAGTGTGGTGTCACAGAGAAATGTTCTAGGTTATTTTGTTATGGGTTTGTATTTGTTATGGGCAGACGTTGCACTTATCATCGGGTGAACGTTTTGCTCGTTCCGTCACTTTTACGAAGTAAAAAAAATGTATACAGCGCATAGCTTCTAAGAGTTCATACATAGGTCATAGGTCAGCTAATAACCAACTAAAAATAGTTGGATAAGTCATATATTCAATCTTTCGAAGGTCATATAATTCTTTTTGGCATTTATCTACCTATTGACAATCATAACATACATACATACATAAGATAACGACTGTATCCCATAAGGGGTAGTCAGAGACTGGGCACTCACTGCAAAAACAGATGACTGCCACAATCCACGTTTCACCATAACACTATAATGCACTTGGTGTGATAGGTGGTGAGCCCATCGCCTTCATGCTCTGTTGGGTGCACAGTGCAGTTTGATTCCTTACTCGCCTTTTACGAGACCCATTGGATGAGATGGAGTGGTAGTATTCTTTTAACGAGCCGCCACCACACGGCAACAATCATAACCCCACGCGATTATATTGACTGCTACTGAAAATCATCAAAATTTTTCGATTCTAAAGTATTATTTATGGTTTAATAGAAATTGCCACTTAACTTTTTGCTGACTTTAAAATGCCCTCTAAAAAACTCTCCAGACAAAGATGTATAAAAATCATTGAGGTGAGCGCGATTTAAAAGTGCTTTAATTTACAAATCGAATTGGAATTACGAGGGAAGGCAATTCCATTTAACAATTGTAGCGAAATTGTATATTAATTAACGCGAAATGAAAAAGCGCTTATCGTAGACCTTAGCGCAGACCGACCTAGGTCGACTTTTTTCAAAGTGGTTTTTCATTACGCTGAATAGGCGAACGGAACTTCAAGAGTTAGCCTTTAGCAATTAAAATATGTGTCTTATTTTTTTAAGTAGAAAGGAAAGCAAAACGTTCACGTGATGGTAAGTGCAACATTGCAAATTCTATGTCACCCAGAACATTTCTGTGTGTCACTATACTGCGCTCGTCACCCATATACATCAGCTCTTACGTGTTTAACTGGTGGCAGGATTCGTATGCAGGACTCCGTCTAGGTAGGTACCACCCCAGGGCCAGTTATTCTGCCGTGAAGCAGCAGTGTGCAAACATAATTGTGTTTCGGTTTGAGGGGCACTTATTGGGACATTATTTTATAGGTCATCATTTTGTTTACAACAATATAGTACAAATTTTGAATCTTGTTACAGGGTATATCCCTATAGTCAACGTACATCATATATATATATATAACATATATATATGATAAAATATTTCGCTAAAAATTCAGCAGATGGTCATGTTCCATACTTCTTCATAACATTTACTGGTGGTAGGATGCAGGAATCCGTCTAGGTAGGTGGTACCTACCCTGGGGCAGTTATTGTGCCTTGAAGCAGTAGTGTGCTTACTGTGTTTCGGTTTGAAAGCCACTGTGAGCTAGTGTAATCACTGGTTATATGAGAATTAACTACTGATGGCTCCGGGTGACGGGCGCAGTGTGGTGTCACACAGAAATGTTCTAGGTGACACAGCATTTGGTATTACCATCAGGTGAACGATTTGCTCGTTTCATCACTTTATCCAATAAAAAAAGACTGATAAAGCTTTAATCAGATAACGCACGAAGCTTAAAAATTTTGTTACAAAAAAAGAATAGGAAGCCCTGGACATGAAATGTACGCTCCATTTAAAATTGAACATATTTCGGAAAAATATTATGAAACAAATTTTAAGGTATAGTCGCATTCAGTAATCGTAAAGCGATTCCAACGAATTTTCATACGAAGCCATGAAACGCTCCTCCACTCGGTAGCGATGCAATTTTGGAGCCAATGCCAAAGCGAAGCTTTCGCATCTGTATCAATTCTGGCATTCTAAAATGCGAGCTATGTTTATTTTTCAATAGGATAATAAAAATAATTCTTCTTTCTTTTTTTCAGCCAATCACTAGTCCACTGCTGAACATAGGCCTCCCTAATAGATTGCCACAAAAGTTTGTAGCTCTCGTTTGGGGGGGGGGGGGGGGGGGGGAATAATAGCGTCGCATTTTATGTATTGTCTGCCGTGTGGTGACGGCTTAAGAGAATCTACCACCCCATGTTATCCCGTGGGTGCCGTAAGGAAAAATTAAAACCAGAAGAGCAGCATCTCCTTGTCACATCATAATAAATAAAACGCGGTTGCCAACCCGCCTGCCGAGCGTGGCAACTATGGCAAATTTTTCCCAAAATGAGACCTACAAACTTTTGTGGCAATCTATGAGGGAGGCCTATGTTCAGCAGTGGACTAGTAATAGGCTGGAATGATGATGATGATGTATGTACGTATTGTATTTAATACGTGTTATGTATGTAGTTTTTGTTTTTTTGGACATTATTACGTTATTTTTATACACAAATCGATGAATATTTTTGTTCATTAATCGATGATAGCTCGAGGACCGAACAAACAACCGAGAAAAATATTAGTGTCGCCTGAGATTGTTAGTATACTAAAGTCTCTCTAAATTTTCTGAGAGAGACTATAGTGTACCAACAATCTCTCGCGATTTCGCCCGCGTGAAATGTGCCTGATTATACGAGTATACCTCAGTATTTACATTTTGGCCCTTTTCGGTAATGTTCGTTTCCCAGCGTGCGTTTTCGTATGTAATATCAACTTAGAACCTTTATTAATAAAAGTGCATTAAAAGCTTTATGACAGTTATAGTAATAAGATTACGAAGTCTATCATAGGGTCATTTAATTCAGTTTAACCTAAAGCTATTTTAAAGGCAAGAAAGTACAACAGATTTCAAACGATCTCTAGCGATCTCTTATGCATCTGAGGAATAATAACCACCGCATACAACGTTAAACGAATAGAAAGAGAAATGATAACTCAAGGGCATTAAATTATATTGTACTCTAGGAATTGATGATAGGATTTCTATGCAGTAATCAGTCTAGGTAGGTACCACCGCGGGGTCAGTTCTGCCGTGAAGCAGTAGTGTGCGCGCATTACGGTGTTTCGGTCTGAAGGCCACTGAGAGCCAGTGTAATTACTGGGCATAGTAGATTGCAACGGACCGGTTTCCGCAACTCCACGTCTAGCGCGTATTTTGCGTGTAGGCAGGAATATTATACTACTCAAGCCAACCTAGCTCCTCCAGGAATCGCAGTAGGCCCTTAATGTTCCCCGCGACCTTAGGGAGCGATCTCGGCGAGCCGAGATGCTTGACCCGGTATAAAGCGACCGTAGGGCAGTCCAGCAGGACATGGGCCGCCGTTTCGTCCGTCTCCATGCAGGCTCTGCACAGAGGGCTCTCTGTAACACCTAAAGTAAACAGATGTTTGTTAAATGATCCACGTCCAGTTATTGGACCAATTACTGGGCTTAAGAACTGATATATCAGGGGGACGGGCGCATGGTAGTGCACAGAAATGTTCTGGGTGACACAGCATGGGAAGATGTTGCTCCTTTTTGCTCGTCTCGTCGGTATCTCTAATAAAAAATAATCAACGGTAAACTTCGCACAGGAATCTAGCTGATTTACCACGTGCTTAGGGCTGAAGGAAAACATCGTGAAGAAACCTGCATGTCTGAGAAATAAAAATATTTCTAGGACATGTGAAATCCCCCATCCCGCATTGGAGCACCGTGACGGACTCTTACCAGCTCCAAAGCTCTCTCAAAAATGATAGGACGCCAGTGCTCAGTCGTGGGACATTTATAGGCTGTTACTTTACCTACTTCTTGGTACGGTATTCTCCAGGGTATTATCTAGCGGTCATCACTGAAATTCAGCGTTGCGATCGTTAGCGCAACAATATGCTGAGTGATTACCCTTTTGGCATGACCCGCGACGTACATACAATAGCCAAACGTACAGCTTAGATATACTGTCGACTTTTACGACACCCACGGGATGAGATGGAGTGGTAGATTCTCTTAAGCCGCTACCAGTACTAGTTAATGTTTGTTAGTAAATGGATGTTTTGTACGTCAGCGGTTTTTGCCTTTTTCTCTCTTTCTTTCTTCACTTTTACGTTTCAATAGGGCGAGATAATGATCACATTCATATACTGAAATAGTGTTATATCAAAAAAGAATTAGCGAACGCATAATAAACATTTATAAAGCATTACATTTAAATCCTTAAAGCGTTGTTCAAATGAATCGCCAGCACATTTTGAATGTATTGAAGAGCAACGAGACTTGCAGACACGGCAGGGCGCCCGGCGTGTGGTTTCCGTCGTAGACGCCGAATGAAAGTGCTTTTGTCTAGTGCTAGGTGTTACTGGATAGTAGTAGATAGTTGCTGCGTGAATAGCTTTAAGCCAAAGAATTCTTTTTATCGATATGCTACTAAGCCAATTAGATTGTTATCAATAAATTGGAAGTGTTTTGAAATTTTATTTATTTATTTAATTTTAGCTAGCTGTGCTCCGCTTTTTAAGAAGCCGATCACGATCGATGATATACTAATATACCTACTTACTATACACCTTTTTTTTATTGTATAAAGTGACGAAACGAGCAAAACGTTCACCTGATGGTAAGTGCAACGTCCGCCCACAACAAATGCCGTGTCACCCAGAATATATCTGTGTGACACCACACTGCGACCGTCACCCTGAGACATCAGTTCTTAAGTCTCAAATGCCCAGTTATTACGCTAGCTCACAGAGCCCTTCAAACCGAAACACAGTAATGCTTGCACACTACTGCTTCACGGCAGAATAACTGGCCCTGGGGTGGTACCTACCTAGACGGATTCCTGCCACCTACTTACTATATTTACTACCTATTTGAATCGGGTTTTGGGGTTTTAATTTTTTTGCACGGACCCTATTTTTTTAATAAAGTAGTCTAAGTTACGCGCTATAAGATCAGTTATCAGTGTCAGTGTCAGTCAGTGAAAGTCCCGTCAAAATCGGTTGAACCGTTTCGGAGATAAGAAACAAACAGACAGACAGACAGACGCTGGACTGATGGAGACAACCGAAAAGTGCAATTCTGGTCTTGAATTGAATTTTCCAATCACTGTTCACTTTCACAAGCACTTGCTGTATAATAATAATAATAATATTTTTGTTTCTATTTTGTTAGTACTACAATCTTATTTTCTATGTTAGTCCTTAACTTTAACTTATCATTATTTGAGATGCGAGTCATCGCTGCGCCACTCCGCTAGAAATAGCGCAGCAATGACTCACATATTTGAAGTCCAACCTGCTTCTAATCATACTTAGAATGCCATTGGTACTAACCCCGAAGTCTGCGCACTAACGATCCGCATCTTTTTCGCATAGTGCCATAAAAGCAGTCAACTCGCGCAGCCGCAAACATCCCAGATGCACTACAAAAACGAGACAATCCCATCAGCACCCTAAACGAAATAATAAACTGTCAATATTAAACATCAAAACTCAAAATATACACAGAAATCTTTTCGAGTTGACGCTAAAACCCTGGTCATAGATAAATGTAAAGTCCATAGTAAATGAATACAATGGGTTAATTATTTTCGGGTTATGCGGTATTGCATAACACAGTTCATTAGCATACCTCATACAATTTCAGCTCGGCAGCTCCATTAGTCGCAATAGTCTTGTTTGTCGTCTTTGGAGTGACGATCTTCTGACACCTCAATTCCATTACGCAACGCACTTGATTGCTTTATACCGAAGCTCGATTTAATGTACCAAATTGATAATAAACCCTAGCTAATTGTTCTAATTTCAGAATATATTAAGAATTAACATTTGTAATTAGTAGAAAATCCATGTTAACAAAAGAAAGAAAGTTAATTTGCTAAGTGTGTTTCATCTCAAATCGAGGTATAATCAAGTGATATTGACTCCTCGGCTTACTGTTGTAGAGTCAATATCACTTGACAATGCCTCGTTTTGAGGTGAAATATGTGTCGTGTTCTCGACTTCAGTAGTGTGTATTGCCTAGTGGTAGTGTTGTAGTGGTGTAGGGTATCTGGTCGCGGCTCCCGGTGGCGGTATTGGTTTGCTTGTGCAGGCTGTGGAAAGAGGACGGGCGGTGCTCTTCAAAAAAATCTTAGCAAATTAACTTTCTTTCCTTTATTTGTAATTAGCTTTAGAATATAGAACGGCTTTTGTTAACTGCACTAATTTTATAATCTGTTAGTTTCGAAAGAAGTTGAGAAGCGTAGGCCGGTTATAGAAAAGCTACTGGTGGTAGGATTCCTATGCAGGAATCCGTCTAGGTGAGTACCACCCCAGGGTCAGTTACTCTGCCGTAAAGTAGTAGTGTGCAAGCATTACTGTGTTTCGGTTTGAAGGGCACTGAGAGCTAGCATAATCACTGGGCATTTGAGACTTAAGAACTGATGTCTCAGGGTGACGGGCGCAAAGTGGTGTCACACAGAAATATTCTGAGTGACACAAAAAAAAAGCTTAAATTGTAGTAAATTAAAGTTAACATTTGCTTGCACATAATACATACGAGAATCAAGTACTGTATAAGTGCAATATAATAAAATGTGTCGGGAGCTTGTCACTCAATCCCTGTTGTTCGGACTTCGACGCGCTGAGTTATCAGCGACACATTAGGGCTGCGAACAGCTGACCGGCCGGACGACTACTTCTCACCGAGCTACCGGCGACTGCGCGCGAATTAATAGACCTCTTCTAATTTAAATATTGTACAGTTTTGACAATTATAATTAATTTACAGTCCGCTTCACCTTACATTTACTAAGCTATCGAAAATCTGTCTGATATGGATCTTATCCATAATACATATAGACATACATAAGACAGCAATTAAGCGAAAAGCATTTTAGACCACAAACATAACAATCATCATAATTTCAGCCTATCGGTAGTCCACTTCTGAACATAGGCCTCCCCGATAGACCATCACAAAAGTTTGTAGTGGTAATTTTGGTGGGTTTTGCCATATTCGCCATGCTCGGCAGGCTGGTTGGTAACCGCAGTTTATTTATTCAGATGTTCGAGGAAGATGCAGCTGCCAATCTTCTGATTTTCATTATCCCTCTGTCGACTTTTATGACACTCACGGGATAAGATCGGGTGGTAGATTCTCTTAAGCCGCCGCCACACGTGAAGTCTTATTTTTTTTTTATTTTTTTTTATGATGGTAAGTGCTACGTTTGCCTATAACAGACGCTGTTATACTCAGAATATTTCTGTGTAGCACCACATTGCGCCCGTCACCCTGAGACATAAGTTCTTAAGTCTCATATGCCCAGTGAATACGCTAACTCTCAGTGCCCTTCAGACCGATACACAGTAATGTTCGCACACTACTGTTTCACGGCAGAATAACTGGCCCTGAGGTGGTGCCTACCTAGACGGATTCCTGCATAGGAGTCCTACCACCAGTAAACATGTTGTTTCTTCAAAGTTATCTCTAATACGAGTAGGTACTCTATAACGACGGTTATAACAAATCTTATTGCCCTTTTTTGCTATATCTATACAGTTTCTACATTTCTATTTTTTTTTATTTTATAGTTCCTATGACGACCTAGTGGTCAGAGTACCTGTCTTCTACGCCACAGGACCTAGGTTCGAATCCCAGCCGGAGCCAACATTTGTGCTAAAACACACATTGTTGGTTTTCCGTTCTGGTTGTGTTGTGATTGTCCCCGTGTTCCTGATACGGCATCCTAGCCTACCTCCGATCTTATCGCATCAGAGTTACATCGGGCGCGGATTGGGACGAGCGAGTGCCATTGTGTTTGCCCGTACACTTGTTTTTTTTTTATGGAATAGAGGGCAAACGAGCAAGCGGCTCACCTGATGGTAAGTGATCACCTCCGCCCATGAACATCCGCAATACCAGGGGAATTGCCGGCCTTTGGTCCGGAAAAACTGCTGGCGGCAGCCTATTCCACAGAGTGGTTGTGCGTGGCAGAAAATTTCTGGCAAAGCGCACGGTGGTTGGAATGCCAGTCATCCAGGTAGTGTCGATGAAATTTGTGGCACTATCATATCTCCTGCGCAGTTATGGCTCTCGATAATATTCGGAAGTCGTCGCCGCGGTCGAAATCGGACAGGAGAATATCATCACAGTACCTATAGAATATTTCGGCGAATTTAAATAATGTCAGTAATTTTAGTAAAATTTATCAAAAGTAATAAACTTTATTTTACAGCTATTACTCTACGCAACTCTAGATTAAAATTAAACTCCGAGGCACAAGTTAAAGCGATAAAGTTAACAAATTTTCGGCACTTAACAGTTCTAGTAATTCTTGTGCGTTGTATAAAGGCGACGCAGAGTAGTAAAATTGAGCCGAAAGGACCGAACATGGGCAGTAAACAAGCTTTATAGATACTGTTATTGTACTGCACAGTTTATGAGCGAATTGCTGCAGCCACTAGATTATTGTTGTTCAGGCGTTGTGAGTCTTCAGGGAGCACTTGGCTGAACCGATTCCCGATAACCAAGTAACCAATGAAGCAACTTTGATTATGAATAAATAATCCTTATAATTTCGGATCCATCTGCCATTTTTTGTATTTGTTTTTCATTACTCATTATTTGTGGTGTAATATTTCCCTTAAACGAGTCTCGCGAATATTGTAAAAGTCGACTAGGATAGAAAACTGCAAAATTAGAACCATGAGAGCTAAAATCTATGGATATAATCGCGTTTCATTAGGGTTCCGTAGTAAAAATGGGATATTTAAAATTTGTTCTTGATAATGCCTCGTTTTGAGGTGAAACACGTGACGTGTCGACTTCAGTGGTGTGTATTGCTTAGTGGTAGTGTTGTAGTGGTGGAGGGTATTTAGTGGCGGCTCCCGGTGGCGGTATTTGTTATCTTGTGCACCCTGTTGAGGGAGGGCGGGCGGTGCTCTTCAAAACTAGGCAATACACCATTTTACATTTTGCATGCGGATCTTAGCAAATTAACTTTCTCTCCTTTACTATGGTTCGTATCCATCTGTCCGTATGACACAGTTCTTTTACTTGGTGACTAGTGAAACCATGTAGATGGAATTTTGTATTTTTTATGAACCGCTATGCAATTGTGTAATGACATTACAAAAGAATAAGAGATATTTTTTGTTTTTCTATTTTAAGTACTTAGGTTAAGATGCTACCATATGAACTTTTTTATTACAAATACTTTTTTGCACCAGCGAATAAAAGTGTTCTTTCGTTCTGCGAGATGAAGAAAAAATCAGTGTGCAGTCATATTCACTCCATAGCGTAGTATCGTCGGATAGGTCTTGAAAGACGGATTACAGCACCCGCGATCACGGACCAATATTGATAATTATAACCTGCACCACATTTTTTTTGTTGTATAAAGTGACGAAACGAGCAAAACGTTCACCTGATGGTAAGTGCAACGTCCGCCCACAACAAATGCTGTGTCATCCAGAATATTTCTCTGTGACACCACACTGCGCCCGTCACCCTGAGACATCAGTTCTTAAGTCTCAAATGGCCAGTGATTACGCTAGCTCACAGTGCCCTTCAAACCGAAACACAGTAATGCTTGCGCACTGCTGCTTCACGGCAGAATAACTGGCCCTGGGGTGGTACCTACCTAGACGGATTCCTGCATAGGAATCCTACCACCAGTAAAACCTCATGGGGCGCCTCGGCCCAAGAACTTCGTACATCTGGACTAGCACTCTGCTTCTCAGTTGGGGAATACGCATGTCCTATGTGGCACCGGTATACCCATGCAAAAAAGTAGCTCTGAACGAAACCTGCAGGAAAATAACGGGCTGCCTGCAACCCTCCCCACTTAACTCACTTTACCCCTTGGCCAGCTTCATCGGGTTTCACAGGGGCCTTATCTGATCACCCAAGAAAGGCTCACTACAAATTTTGTAGGCGGGAAAGTTGCCCACCGCCACACGAGTTTGTGGTGACCGCGGAAGACTTTTCATTAGGCAATGACCTGACGTGGAAGTCACTGAACCGACCCAGACCCAAGTGAGCCCCTGCAGGTGCAACATGGCCAAATGGGGTTACTCCGACGCGGTTCTACTCTGTAGGATTGTGGTGCCGTCAAAATCATGCATCAGCAGGTGCTGCATGATTTTGACAGCACCACCTACTTGACTGTCCTACCCTAAATGCAATAAAAACTAGGAGATAGGCGGCAGCATTTTCCTGGAACATCTGAATAAATAAACTGCGGTTGCCAACCCGCCTGACAAGGACTATGGCGAAATCCTCCAAAATGAGAACTACAAGCTTTTGTGACAAACTATAGGGGAGGCCTATGCTCAGCAGTGGACTAGTGATAATGAACCAACCAGGCTGAAATGATGATGAACCAACGGGAATTACAACAAAACTAGTTGCAATAAAAATATGTAGTTAAACAATATAGGTCAAACCGTATAACCTTAATTAAAGGTTACTACCACTATTTAAAAAACAAAAGAAGAGTACAAAATTAATTACTTGTCATGAATTACATTTTACTGTTGTTAAAAGTTTAGAATAACAGTTTTAAATTTATAACGTTTCATAAAGGAAATTTCCAAATCAATTTTTCATTTGATTTAAGAATTTTACTGAACAAAAAGGCGGTCAATAGTTTAGAAATTACATAAGTTACTTTTAATAGTTATAGTTTGAAAACGAACACACCTATTACCATGAGGTTTTCTAATCGGTATATTAAAATTAATGCTATCAAGCAATTCCGGACAATAAATATCACCGTTTAGCAGTTTGTGAAGAAATACCTGATCAGGAAGCGATCTGCGATCTTCAAGACTTTGAAATTTGAAATATCTCAATCGTCATATGAGCTCCAAAAATCTCTTCTGGATATCCGTATAAAGGAGACCAAACTAAGCTGCCATATTCAACACCGGATCTCATCAAGCTGTTAATATATAAGTAATATATAAGAGCCTTTTAGTGAAAACATCTTTAAACTCCTTGCGATTACGTAATAGAAAACCGAGAATTTCGAATTTCTTATTACCAATTTTGCCAAAATGAATGTGGAAGCGAAACTTACTATCTAGTTCAACGCCAAGGTTTTTTACGACATTCACCGTTTGTTAATGTTTATCATTGATTTTAAACGAAATAATTGATATACTATGTTTATTTCTCGTGAATTGTATGTGACAACATTTATCTATATTAATTGTAATTTAATCATCTTTACACCAGAAAACAAAACCATTTAAATCATCTTGCATGAGTGCCGGGTCCGAATTATCTCGAATGTTTGTTGCATGAATGTTGATTTAAGTTAGGTCAGGTATATACGACACAGTCAGATACGTCGTAATTTTTTTTAATAATAAGATACTCTGACAAAGGAGATTGACATCATTACACCTGGTTTCCAGATATGCCATAACGGGAAAGTTTTGGATGAGAATTTTGTGATTTACGCGGTTAAACCCCTTACTTAAATCAGCATAGATGACGTCACCAGAGATTCTGGAGTCAACGGATTCAGTGATGACAGACTAAAATGAGGCAATATTAGTGATAGTTGACCGGGCCTTCAAAAACCGTGTTGTTAAGAATTAAAATATGTTTAATATACCAGGAAATTAAAGGACACAAAAGTTCGAAGACTTGGCAAAAGAGTCTATAATTAATAACAAGGGCTCTGTTTTAAAACCGGACCTGAATTAAAAATAGGTTCTATTTTAGCCTCTTTCAATGCAGTATGAAAGCAATCTATCCTATCAAGAAAAGAGGATAGTCAAGTGTAACACAATATTTTCTTTCGAAAATTGCTGGTAGCTCATCTGAACCCGCACCTTAGAATGACCCAGACTTTATAGTTTTTGACGAATGAGCCCTTCAGATTAATGCACAGCGTTCATGTTATTAACAAGATTGTACGAATAATTTTTTTCAGTAATTATTTCATCAAAAGTAATATCAAATAAAAGCGAATAAGTTTATTATAAGCAGTAAAAAAACCCGGCGCAAAGAGATCACATATATCTTTGCCCTGAGTAGCTGTACTTTCACTGTAGGACATATTGTTAGGATACGCGCTGTTTTGTTTTGCTTATGCTTAATATTTATTATCAAACCCAAGAATGCTATGGTCATTTGACCATAGCATTCTTGGGTTTGATTTCATACCTTTTTCTATTGAAGCTATGTAATTCAGTTTAATAATTCATCACATTTTTCTTTCTGTCAAGCTTTCCCACCACTAAGATTTTTTTTTTATTTGATAAAGTGACCAGACGAGCAAAACGTTCACCCGATGTAAGGGCATCGTCTGCCAATAACAGATGCCGTGTCACTCAGAACATTTCTGTGCAGCACCACACTGCGTCCGACACCCTGAGACATTAGTACTTAAGTCTCATATGCCCAGTGATTACGCTAGCTCTCAGTGCCCTTCAAACCGAAACACAGTAATGCTCGCACAATGCTCACACGCTTCACGGCAGAATAACTGGCCTTGGGGTGGTACCTACCTAGACAAATTCCTGCATAGATATTCTACCACCAGCAAGTGTTGACTTTTTTCTTATTTTTTTTATTTTATATGAATGTAATATTTTATAATTGTTATTTGATATTTTTAAGAATATTTCTTTTGCACCTATCGCCATTTTCTCCACGCCCATGTGTTGACTGTAAGATAATGCCATTTAGACTTCAATTAAAGTGAATATAATAAATTTTAAATCACAAAATTTTTGACAGAAGATATTTTACTTTACGACTGCAAATATTAATAAGCGGGCATTGTGTGTTATAATTATAATCTTACATACAGTAGACGGCATGTTAAATCCAAACACACCAATTACAAATTTTTTAAAGTTTCATTCAACTTGGAGCCAGCTGAGATTAAATTTTCATCGGTAAAAGGAAATATTCTCTTCAGTATCGTGCCTCCTTCTTAAAACATGTCCAAACTTGGCTTTCATCGGGAATGAAAGGAAAGCATGAACGATTTAATTTAGCTAAGTGAACGGCTCAGCTGGAGCTTATACCTAAATTATGAGAGGGTAAGAGATGTTTTCATTAAGATTGACGATTTAAAAAAATTACAGTCTCAAAAATTTTAATGTCTGTTTTCGTTACATTACTGGCGTAAGAAATAGTAATGTTTTTCGGGCCTATTTTGCCTAATCTTTAAGTTAAAAAACTAGAGCTTGTGTTTTTTGATACACAAACTGGCTCCAGCTGGTATTTGATTTCGCTTTGGATGTAAGTAATACTTATTTTATTTGTTAATGAAGTATTATGTTATGATACTAAAGAAATAGTAACAGCTTATAAACGTCTTACTGCTGAGTTAGGCGTCCACTTATTTCTAAGGTTTTAGAGCCGAGAAGAATTCGCCACACAACTCCAGTGTGGGTTGGCGGACTTCACAAGTCCCCGAAATATTTTTACTTCTCAGGCATGTTTCCTCGCGATGTTTTCAGCACGTGGTGAATCAGCACTTAAAATTGAAGAATACTTTTAGAAGTGCCGGCACCGGGGATCAAACTCAGATCACTATGGGACTCAAGAACTGATGTCTCAGTGTGACGAACGCAG
The DNA here is from genome assembly GCA_019845155.1 of Luehdorfia chinensis. Classification (NCBI taxonomy): domain Eukaryota; kingdom Metazoa; phylum Arthropoda; class Insecta; order Lepidoptera; family Papilionidae; genus Luehdorfia; species Luehdorfia chinensis. The sequence goes on from JAHVAK010000580.1 coordinate 409,127, forward strand.
TGTGGTACCATACCCAAATATGTTCTGTGACACAGCGTTTGTTATTGGCAGACGTTGCACTTTGAATCTGGCCCGTCGCGCCACTTTCTTCCATTGAAGATGTGGCTGTTTTCAAAGTTACAAATGTTAGTATAATATAGTTGCAGGCAGCGACCTCGTAGCTTACACAACTCGCGTGAACATCATGATGAGCGACCACGTCTTAACGCAACATCCACGTTTCAGCTTCTTCAAAATAAATTGATTCTTATACTAAAAATTACAACACATTATTGGCTTCCGATCCGCCTTCGCAGGAATACTCACATTCTTACTCTTCTATATTGTGTTCTATTCAATCCTACTATCCCTCCTTATCTTAAAGAGCGATTTGAGTTTCTTCGGAACACTCACCTCCGCTCTCTTCGCTCTGATAACAATTTTTGGTTAAAAATTCCTTCTCATTATACTTCCTTTTATTCTAAATCCTTTTATTGAAGCTGTTCGACTCTGGAACTCTTTTACCGCTTCATATTAGGCGTGCGCAATCCCTAGCAACATTTAAGAGGCTCGTTAAAGCTTTTTTCATCCCTAAATAATTATTTCATTATATCTCAAACCTATTTACTCTTAGTCTTTATAAAAATCCATCCTACTTATGTCCTTTCTATGTACTATAATCCCTCTCCTTGCGTCTTATGAACATTCTTACTTTTGTTTGCTCCTTTATGTTCTTTTATATATATTTTATATTATGTATGTATGTATTGTGTATGTATTTATATATGTTTTAGTATGTATAAATATTTATATAAATATATACATCATCTTTCTAAATATTACTGAACTTCTAATTATATTTACAGCCTAACCAACTCTCTCTGGTCATAATATCCTTTGTAACGTGGTTGCCTGGTAGAGATCGTTTGTAAGAGATAAGGCCGCCAATTGTACCTTAATTTGATAGCATTTTTGTTATTTTATATTTTTCCGTTTTGATTCTCGATGTACAATAAAGTATATTTCATTTCATTCACTCATTCATTCATTTCATTCATTCATTCATTTCACATGTTCAATACAATCTTTTTACCACCGAAGAGCCTTCACCAAATTTCCCAATCGAATATTTCGCTTGCAATCGATGCTTGATTACTCACTATTGTCTCCATGTTGAAACAATAAGCCTACTCAGAAATCAACAATTTTAAAAGGCGATGAATAGGAACTACGACTGTTTAAATAAAAGCAAACGGATTTATTCTGATACTATTAACTTAAGATTGCAACGTAATACTTTATTTATCACTATTGTTACATTTCCAATGATGACTTATAGTTATTCGATTTTTAGTACAGAACTTAAAGAGCGCAATTTTTGTATAAGTGTACACTGGTGGTAGGATTCCTATGCAGGAATCCGTCTAGGTAGGTATGCCTAGGTAGGGTGGCCCAGGGCCAGTTATTCTGCCGTGAAGCAGTAGCGTGCAAACATTACTGTGTTTCGGTTTTGAAGGGCACTGTGAGCTAGCGTAATCACTGGGCATACGAGATTTAACAACTTATGTCTCAGGGTGACGGGCACAGTGTGGTGTCACACCGATTTTTTCTGGGTGACACAGCATCTGTTATGGGCTTACCATCAGGTGAACGTTTTGCACGTTTCATTACTTCATCCATTTAAAAAAAAAACACATTTATGCAATAGTTGTCTCAAAAACGGCTTTTACGATTTGGATTAAACTTTGTATCTATCTGACTTCTACGCCACAGGTCCTGGGTTCGATTCCCAATTCCCAGCCGGAGCCAAAATTTGTTCAAAAACACAAATTGTTGGTTTTCGGGTCTGGTTGTGTTGTGATTGTCCCCGTGTTTCTGACGCTGCATCCTAGCCTACCTCCGATCTTATCGCATCAGCGTTACATCGGGCGCGGGTAGGTTGGGACGAGTGAGTGCCTCTGTGTTTGCGCGTACACTTGTGGCACTATAATATCTCCTGCGCAGTTGATGGCTCTCGACAGTATTCGGAAGTTGTCGCCGTGGTTGAAACCGGCTAGGAGAACATCAAAATCAATCTATTAATATTGGAGGAAAAAAAGTTAATTTGCTAAGATCCGCATGCAAAATTCAAAATTGTGTGTATTACCTTATTTTTGAAGAGGACCGCCCGCCCTTCCTCAAAAGCACAAGCAAACCAATACCGCCAAGTCAAGTTACTTAATAATGCCTCGTTTTGTGGTGAAACACGTGTCGTGTTCTCGACTTCAGTGGTGTGTATTGCCTAGTGGTGGAGGGTATCTGGCATTACTTTGCTTGTGCACGCTATTGAGGGAGAGCGGGAGGTGCTTTTTAATTTCGCATGGGGATCTCGGCAAAATTTATTTCTGTCCCTCATCGTCCGCGACGCGTGGTTCCATTAACTATATTTATTATTATTTTATTATCTACAAAAGTTTCATTTTCACACAAGTATTTTTTTAATATATTACCTACATATTTAAATTTTACTACTCATCAACAGATTACAACGCACTACATGACATTGTTAAAATGAGAGCAGATAGCGGCACTGACTCATATATATAATTGATTCGAGATATTATACGTCTCTAACGATTATGATGACATTTTGCATATTATGTAGTGTATATTACGTATCTTAATATATCTCAATATTACTGGAAAATGAATATAAGCATAAATACAAGCGAAATATGCCGAGCGAAGCTAGGCATTGTAAAATAAGATATGGTTCCTCGACGCTTCTTCTCTAAGGTCTTATTTTTTTAAGCGGAGTGAATTTTGTCGTCCATCAAAGCTTTATACAAGCCTAAACTGAATAAAGAAAGTTTGACTTTGACTTTATTTCTGTGTGACACCACACTGCGCCCGTCACCCTGAGACATCCGTTCTTAGGTCTCAAATACCCAGTGATTACACTAGCTCACAGTGCCATTCAAACCAAGTAGCAATGTTTGCACACTACTGCTTCACGGCAGAATAACTGGCCCTGGGGTAGTACCTACCTAGACGGATTCCTGCATAAATTTCAGTTTCCTTACAGTTAGCGATTTTACGAATTATGTGCAACTTTATCTAGTTACTAGCGATCCGCCCCGGTTTCGCACGGGTAGTTAGATATTAGAAAGATAAATTAGTACTTTATTTGGACAAATAGAACAACCACAATTCCTTACACTAACATTTTTGGTAGCGACCGTACGTTATTTTACAAAAATAATGTTTTATTAAATATATATCAGAAGCCATGAAGTATAGCCAATATTTGATGTCGTAGTAGCAAAATAAAACGATCGCTCTCGACCGCTGCGGAAAGGGAGCCGCGCACCTCGATGATGCCCAAGTCGCATGAAACCGGGCGGCGGCGCCGCGTTCGAGTGACACCGCGACCGCTGTATTTATTATAGGTATTGTAGGGATTTATTTCCTAGTGGTTAGAGTACCTGAACCACGCCGCGGATCGTAGATTGAAATCAGAGCCGGTGCCAACATTTGTGCAAAAAGACAAATTGTTGGTTTTTGGGTCTGCTGTGTAGTTATTGTCCTTGTGTCTCTGACTATGCATCCTCCCTACCTTCGATGTTATCGCATTCGCGTTACATCGGTCCCAAGAATGTTGGGACGAGTAAGTGTCCTTGTGTTTGCTCGTAAACTTGTGGTGTTATATCTCCTGCCACATAAGACATTATTATTCGAGAAAATAAATGAAAAAAGAGGAGATAATGAAAAAAAACGTTGCGTTCATTCGCCTATTCGATTGTATAGCAAACGATAAACTATTCTAGAAGGTCTAGTACCGTACCAATCATTTTCAGAAAACATCTTACGAACGTGCCCAGAGTGAGCAACACTAGCTTAGAATTTACGAGTGCCTGATCAGTCGAAGGCCACGTAGTTTCTTCTCTAAAAGGTTTTCATTGATTAGAATTAGATTGGGTCTATTCTGTAAACACGATTGTTTTCAACATTTAATATCCAATTATGTTGAATATTTAACACCAAAGGAACATCGTACTATATTGATAAATACTGAGTTTGCGCTATTACTTTTAGGAAATTAGTAAGTAATTAGCATAGACCGTTTTATACAGAATCATAAAAAAATTAAAAATAAATCACAGTATTGAATTCGCTTTATTTCGCACAGTATTCGCTTTGCAAAACCCATGGTCACGGGAATTAAGACATTTTATTCCGCTTTTAATTATTAAGTTAGGTTCGATCTACACAAAACAAGCTTAAAGTGTCTTGAAGTCTTGTAATGGTATTCTTAGCCTTGGGTTTTATCAATTATAGAATCAAGCCGATGTTCTTTTGGAATTAGAATATCTTTTTCGAAAGCCTCGCGAATTATCCTTGGCAGGAATCAGTACTTTTGCAAGAGTTTGGATCATCAAATGTAATATAATGTTTGGGACGATCTTGGACATGACCACAAACTGCATAATGCTCTCCAAAGAAGGAAATATTTGCTGTAGTCGCCACGGTTGGCCCTGCTATTCTATATTTCACGCCAATCAATGTTGCATTTTCGATCGAACGTGTTTCGATATTATATGCTTTTTTTGAATAAGGTGGCGACGTGGTTAAGTCCAAATAATTCTCCAGGCCTTTTTATTAGTCGACTTTTATAACACCCCAACATGTGACGAGATATTCTCACGCTACCACTACAGGACTCTGTACTGCAAATAGTAAACAACATATACTAAAAGATCTACAAAATAGATTGCCTCCATAAACGATGTCTTTTATAGAATCAATATAAATTGCTAATAATGCATATGATGTGTGAGTGATAAAACTCAGCGAAATGAGGCCATAAGGACCAAACGTTTGTCATAAACTAGCTTAATATAGACGGCTATTGCCGCAGCCGATAGACTACTGTTATTCGCGCATTTATTGGTTCGGAATCTCTAAAACAAATAGTGCTATACCCCGTGATATGATAACTTGGTGAGTGATTTTGTAATGCCGTGTGATGGCGGCTCGTTAAAAGAATACTACCACTCCATCTCATCTAATGGATCTCGTAAAAGGCGAGTAAGGAATTAAACTGCACTGTGCACCCAACAGCGCATGGTGGCGATGGGCTCACCACCTATCACACCAAGTGCATTATATTGTTTTTGTGAAACGTGGATTGTGGCAGTCTTTTGCAAAGAGTGCCAAGTCTCTGACTAGCCCCTTATGGGATACAGTCGTGATCTTATGTATGTATGATTTTGTAATGTACATTACATCATATTTTTTCTTCCTAATCGTCTGATATAGTCAAGTCGTCGGTACATCGTCGCCTCTGAAGACGGTTATAAAACGCTTCGATAGGTGTCCGGCAGAGATGAATAGCACCTACCTATTTCCTACCGAGGTGTTGGAAGAGGCGACTAAGGTATAGTAGGGATAGCCTTTATTCCTGTAGAACGACACCATAATATGCAATATTGTCACTAACTGCCCGTGGGAACGCACTGGAAATATGGGTTTTTTTGACTCTTACCAAAATGGCGGCGACCTGTTTCACCGCCGGTCACGTCCCGTTTCACACGGGAGCGAAAAGTGGGCTACGTGTGTGACCGCTGCCTACCCCTTTATATGGAATATACAATTGCATTTCCAGTATTATTCGGTCACGGTATGTCACGCAAAAACACAATGCCTCGGATTTACGTTGGTATTCTTTAACAGAGAGACCATTCCGTACTTCTATCATACTATAAACATATACTGATAGATATTGGTGTTAGGATTTATATTCAGGAATCCGTCTAGGTACGTACCACCGCAGAACCAGTTATTCTGCCGTGACGCTGTAGTGTGCAGTCATTATCGTGTTTTGGTCGAAAGAGCACTGAAAGCTAGTGTAATTACTGGGCATTTGGGACTTTCACGTAAGAACTTATTTTGCAGGGTGATGGGCGCAGTATGGTGTCACACGGAAATGTTCTAGGTGACACAGCATTTGCTGTGGGCAGACTTTGCACTTACCATCAGGCGAAAATTTTGCTCATCTCGTAACTTTATCCGGTAAAAAATCTAGTAGATTTTTTCTCACCGCGTTCAATTTGTATTAGTAAAGGACATATACAAAGTTAATTTGCGTATTGTGACCTTTTAAAGGTAATGGGAATGAATACTAAGATTTTTGGTGTGATTTTGCACGGTCAAGTGCATAGTGTACATATCTTCATTATCGTGTATATTACCTAGTGGTAGTGTTGTAGTGACGGAGAGCATCTGGTGATGGTTTCCGGTGGCGGTAGTTTGCTAGTGCACGCAATTATGGGAGAGCGGGCGTTGATCTCGAAAACTATCTCATGCACACCGTTTTTAAATTTGCATCTTAGCAAATTAACTTTCTTTCGCGCTCGTAACGTTGGGTTGTAATTAGTAGGATATGGTAGGATTTCTATGCAGGAATCCGTCTAGGTAGGTACCACCCCAAGGCCAGGTATTCTGCCGCGAAGCAGTAGTGTGCAAACATTACTGTGTTTCGGTTTGAAGGGCACTGAGAGCTAGCGTAATCACTGGGCTTATGAGACTTAAGAACTGATGTCTCAGGGTAACGGGCGCAGTCTGGTGTCGACGTTTTGCACGTTTCGTCACTTAATGCAATAAAAAAATTAAATAAAAAAAAAGTTATAAACGAAACGCAATTAGATCCGTAAAATTCATCATCATCATTTCAGCCTATCATCAGTCCATTGCTGAACATAGGCATCCCCCATAGATTTTCACAAAAGTATGTAGGTCTAATGTTGGGGGGGGGGGGGGGGGGGAGAGGTAATTTTGCCATTTGGATTGGCTTCGGCAGTTTATTTATTCAGATGTTCCAGGAAGATGCTGCTGCCCATCTTCTGGTTTTATTCTTCCCTCTGTCAACTTCTACGACACCCACGGGTCAAGATATGGTGGAAGATTCTCTGAAACCGCCACCACACGGCTTATTCCGTAAAATTTCTTTTATTAAATATTAGAAATCAATATAGTAAAGCTGAAGCGACTTTGATGAACAAAAGAAGGCACAGCGTGATAAGGGAACGTTGCGTTGTGGTAGAAGATGGTGACAAAGATAGAGAAAGGGATGCTTAGATAGTTTTAAAACGTAGAATGGATGGATGGCAGATGAATCAAATTTATAAAGCCGACTGACGACCTTGTATGAAAACGATAATGAAAGTAGAAGAAGCGAAAGATATGTATCAGGATCATAGCAAGTGAATAGATTCCGTCTCTAACTACCCTAATGGGAAAGAGTCGTGACTCTATGTATTTGATATAGTTAATAAAATCAGGCGTTACTTTGCGGAAATCCATTATAATGAATAAAGGTAAATTACTTTGCTAAGATCCGCATGCAAAATATAAAAATGGTGTATATTACCTAGTTTTTTGAAGAGCACCGCCCGCCCTCCCTCAGTAGCGTGCACAAGCAAACTAACACCGCCACCAGGACCGCCGAGAGAGGTCACTCGGCGGCCGTCTGTCGTAGGGTCTATGACGCTTGATAGTGCCTCGTTTTGAGGCAAAACACGTGTCGTGTTCTCGACTTCAGTGGTGTATATTATCTAGTGGTAGTATTGTGGTGGTTGGTGGAGGGTACCTTGTGGCGGTTCCTGGTGACGGTGTTAGTTTGCTTGTGCACGCTACTGAGGGAGGGCGGGCAGTGCTCTTCAAAAAACTAGGTAATATACACCATTTTTATATTTTGCATGCGGATCTTAGCAAAGTAATTTACCTTCCTTCATTCTATGTACTCGTATTTATGTTAATCTGAAGGTTTTAAGCAATTTTTCACTACCGTTAGACGAAAACATACAAACGGTATTATGTCATACAAAACATAACTATAACATGACATTGCCACGAGGAACAACATCATTAATTTCATTAGGGCGCGAAGGTTGTTGGGAAACTACTTAAAATGCCATTCCGTTCACCCTCACGCCTGTCATATGGAAAGTTTGAATTTATATCCGGCGTTTCGTAATATATAAGCTTTCAAATTAGTTTACTATGACAGCAGAGTCTATTGGAGAACGCTATATTCAGTTAACTATAGTGGATCATACGCCGCGGGTCCTGGATTCGAATCCCAACCGGAGCCTACATTTGTGCAAAAACACACGTTTGTTTTCGGATCCGGTTGCGTTGTGCATGTAAAATGTAAAATTCACTCACGATACGGGAAAATACGGGGCATCGTTTATAAAAAAAGTCATCATTTTACATATTTTATCTATTCAAACTCGTACTTTTTTTATATTTTAGCCTAAAGCCGTAGCTCAAGGGCCAAGCGTTTGCCTTAAATTTCAAAGTACGCGGGTGACCTCAGTTCGATTCACGGTGCGGCCACCCCTAAAATTGTTGTCAAATTTTAAGTGCTGTTTTAGCACACCGTATATGTTCAGCGATGAAGGAAAACATAATGAGGTAATGAGAAGTCCAATGTGGCAAAACCCTCCCATAATGAGAACTAAAACCTATGTGGCAATCTATGAGGGAGGCCTATGTTCATCAGTGGACTAGTGATAGGCTGAAATGATGATGACGATTTCATGATGAATTATTTAGGTTAAGATAGTAAAGTCTAAACTTTACCATCTTAACCTAAATAATTTAACCTCGAATACAACCAAGTTGCACACACTGTGACCGTAATGCCGTTGCGAACATACAACGAATGGCTAAATGGGTTTTGTAAACAGTACAAAACACACACACATATACAAAGGGGTATTTGGGCTCCTTAAAGTCTACCGATGAAGTACACCGCACTCTTTCATGATCAGACGCCATCCCGTACTCGATATTGTAATTTCCATAAAATTTGCAATATGTTGAGAAAGCTCAAAACTTCGAGCACTTTGATTATTACTTATGAGGGTGACGCATGAGACACTTCTGCTGGCGCTGAGCCAGGATAAAATTTTGCGTATGCCTTCTATTATAAAGGGAAAACTTGAAATATCACTTGCACACAGAATTGTGGAATTGGAGTTCTATGTAATTTATCTCAGTAAGTAGGCGTTACTATGCGGAATTACATAATAATAATGTTATATTGGATAAAGTGACCAGACGAGCAAATCGTTCACCTGACGGTAAGTGTAACGTCTGCCCATAACAAATGCTGTGTCACTGAGAACATTTCTGTGTAGCACCGTACGAAGCCCGTCACACAGTTATGTTTGAACACTACTGCCAGAATAACTGACCTGAGTTGGTACCTATTGTTTGCGTACGGTTTACCCAATTTGCCGCTAGATTGCGCTCTAACTTTCGACGCGATGTCTGCATCGCGAAGGCGTTTGGGCGACACAGATTGCTTAAGTAGGGAACTAATTTTATATTAATATACAATTTATACGTGACTTGGTGTTTCAATAAACAATATAGAGGGCGCCCTTTTGTCTAAGGACAGGTACAAACATTGGTCCTTTACGAGTCGGATGTACCTTGGGCCTGTTATCATAGGGTATTATTTACCGCCATCAAGTGACAACGGATCGTTGTCGAGGGTGCGGCCTTCCAGAAACAACGGATCAAGAAGTCAATGGAGGCAGCAGCGTCGTGACGTTTAAGTGACGTCACAGGCGAGCAGATTGGCGGGAAATTCAAAAGCAAGGTTCAAGGACAAACGGAGTGTATGGCAAAGTGTAAGAAGATAAAACTGTTAGTACATTCTATATTATCTGTGAAGTGTCACTTGTGAAATTTGTAACTGTCACCTGCCAAAACCGGACTTAGAAAAATTAGTGGTGAAGTTAAAATTTTACAAGTGTTCATTGGGACTTAGGATAATTTAAGAAAAAATAATCCGACGGGGAACCTATGCCCGATTTCATAGCGAAGATAAGCAATTAAAAGACTTGTAATTTTTTTGAGATTCAACTTGGGACTTAGAAAATTCGTGAGCAATCGGGACTTGTAAAATTTTCAAGATTGAAGCTTGGGACTTAGACAATTCATAAACATCTTGGACTTGTAATATTTTTGAGATCGTAACTGGGACTTATATAATTTAACAAGATGAGTAAAATAGAGGCCAGTAGCAATCTTCAAATGGATCAGAAGGGACGAATTGCTAAGGCATTCAGTAACTATAAGAAGTCCCCTAAGGAGCGGATTACCATCACGTACGTGGAAACTAGAGTGGAAAATTTAGAACAGCTATGGCAACAATTCTCACGTGTACATTCACAGATGTTAATGACCCCAGATCTCGAAGCATTACAAAGCACTGAATACATGACGGAGGATGTGTACGATGCAACAAATGAATTATATATGGAATACAAATGCGAGCTTAAAAGTACACTCAGCAAGTTAAAAGGCAGTCCCAGCGGCAATGGTCCCACGTCAGCCACATCGGTGTCCAAATCAAACCAGGTCAAGCTACCTAAAATTGCGATTCCAACCTTTTCGGGGAAATATACGGAGTGGACGAGTTTCCGGGATTTATTTACTTCACTCATCCACAACAACAAAGACATTGATGATGTTCAAAAACTACATTATTTAAAGGCACATTTGACCGGCGAAGCAGAACAACTCCTACGGCACATACCTATTACTAGCGATAATTATAGCAAGTGCTGGACCCAGTTAGAAAGTCGCTATGCGAATAAACAGTACTTGAGTAATTGCATATTTAAAAGATTCTTCTCTCAGAAGCCCCTTCTAACTGAGTCTGCCACAGATATTAAGAATTTATTGGATTGTACAACTGAAACACTTGGTGCTTTGTCGAGTCTAGGTATAGACATTGGGTCTTGGGACATTATTATTATTTACATTGTTAGTCAAAAGTTAGATCCTGATAGCCGCAAACAATGGGAATGTAAAGTTAGTGAGTCTGTGTCTTTGGCTGAGAACTTGCCTACTTTAGAGCAATTCAAAGATTTTCTGTCAACACGATATCATTCTTTGGAATTTTTGGAACCCAGACCGGCTTATAGTAATAAACCTAAGTATATCAGTGACAATAGTAATCACAAGGGAAATTTTAGTCAAGGCAAGGGCACTCAGGTGCAACGGGTTAATAATCTGCACATCACTAATGTAACATGTACTTACTGTAAAGGCGAGCATAGGATAATACATTGTAAAGATTTCACTGGTTTAGATGTTGATGTAAAGCGTAACTTTGTACAAACCAATGGGTTATGTCTCAACTGCTTAGGTAGTAACCACTCTGCCAGACACTGCAAAAATACAACAAATTGTCAAATCTGCAACCGGAGGCATCATTCTCTGTTGCATCAAAAGGGCGAATTGCCATCAACCGATGGTAAGAACACAGGCGAATTTTCAGTTCATACACAGGTCACGGAATCAACGGAAGAGTCCACGCCGAGCACCAGTATCGCAACACACTTTGTTGACCAAGTCACTCAGCAAGTATTGTTAGCTACAGCGGTCGTGGAAGCTAAAACACGGGAAAGGGAAGAGCGACTTTTGCTAAGGGCATTGATAGACCAAGGGTCACAAGCCTCATTTATCACCTCGGCTGCGGTGCAATTACTTGGGTTGAAAACAACCTCGGCCAAGGGTCTCATATCGGGATTGGGGGGCAAGCAGAATATCGTATCAAAATCAACTGTTCAAGTCACAATCGCCTCACGCTTCAACTCTGAATGCGTCATTAGGGTAACGGCGTACGTTTTGAATAAACTGACCGCATACTTACCAGCGGCAAAGGTTTCTATTACTTCCTGGCCGGAGCTGCAAGATATAGATCTCGCAGACCCGGAATATCATACTCCCAACAAAATAGATATGCTGCTGGGAGCAGAGGTATATGCGCAGATCATTGACACGGGTTTAATCAAATGTCCATTTCAGGGTTCTCCAATAGCACAGAACACAACGCTGGGTTGGATTCTCAGTGGTCACGTGGGTTCGCAGCCAAAAATATCATGTATGCCAGTTACCATGCACACACAGGTTGATCAGTTACTACGGTCCTTTTGGGAACTTGAATCAGAACCTAGTAACAATTCACGGATACTGTCACCTGAGGAACAACGCTGCGAAGAAATATATCAAGCAACCACTACACGAGACGAGAATGGGCGGTATGTTGTTAGGCTCCCGTTCCGGGACGTAAAACCAGCTTGTGTAGATGGAGGATCCAGGGAGATAGCATTGAGACGGTTTCACTCACTGGAAAGGAAACTTCACAAAGATCAGCAACTGAAAACAGAATATACAAAGGTATTCCATGAATATCGGGAACTAAATCACATGGAACCTTTGTCCGAAAGGGAATCCGAGGGAAAAGGACTATACTTACCTCATCATGCCGTAGTGCGTGAAGATAAAGATACCACTAAGGTGCGTATAGTATTCGATGCGTCGTGTAAGGGTACAAACGGGGTATCTTTAAACGATGATCTTTTAGTGGGACCTACATTACAATCGGATTTGCGTCACATAATAATGCGATGGCGGATGCACCCAGTCTGCTTCATAGCTGACATCGTTAAGATGTATCGACAAGTGATAGTTGATGAGAGAGACACGAAGTATCAGCGCGTCCTGTGGAGAGATAACCCTAACGAAGACATACAGGAATATAAACTAAATCGGGTTACCTTTGGTACATCAGCAGCTCCTTACCTCGCAGTAAAGAGTCTCATGCAGGTCGCGGTGGACGAGGGTAAAGACTTTCCTCTTGCAGCTCCTCGGGTACGTCAGCACTTCTACGTGGACGATCTGATGTCAGGTTGTCAGTCAGCGTCAGAAGCGATAGAAGTGTATCACCAGATGAAAGCATTACTAGGTAAAGGGGGCTTTGAACTACAGAAATGGTCAAGCAATAGCCAAGTTATGTTAGAAGGCATTAAGGAAAGCGCAACAGGAAAAGACGGACATAAGAAATTCGAAATGAAGCAAGAAGCAGTTAATAAAATATTGGGACTCACCTGGGATCGAAGCCGCGACGAATTCGCTTATGCAGTTCAACTCCCTCCTCCATCGACACCTGTAACTAAAAGAAAGGTTACATCTGATATTGCAAAGCTCTATGACCCGCTAGGTTGGATAGCACCCAGCATAATTCAGGCAAAAATATTCATTCAAAGGCTGTGGTTAGCAGGTATAAAGTGGGACGAGGAATTAGAATCTCCTCTGCTGGAAGAATGGTTAAACTATAGGGAAGAGCTATCACAACTTACCAAATTCAGGATTCCGCGCTGGACTAATCACAGGAACAATGCTACTTTAATGGAACTGCACGGCTTTAGTGACGCGTCAAACGCTGCATATGCAGCCGTTGTATACTTACGTATTGTCGACGCTGAAGGGCATGTCCATATCAGTTTGGTAACAGCCAAGACGCGAGTAGCACCTATCAAACAAGTCTCAATCCCTCGGTTGGAACTTTGCGGAGCGGTGTTACTGGCAAAGCTCTTGGTTGAAGTGTCGAATGTACTAGACGTGCATAAATCAAATATACACGCATGGACCGACTCAGAAGTAGTGCTGGCGTGGCTTAGCAGTCATCCCAGTAAATGGAAGACTTTTATCGGAAACAGATGTTCTGAAATTCTGTCCGTGACGAATCGAAGTCAGTGGTCGCACGTAAAGTCAGAGCACAATCCAGCGGATTGCGCATCGAGAGGGGTTGCAGCATCCGAACTAAATAACTTTAAACTTTGGCTAAATGGTCCTTCTTGGCTGAAAGGAACTAACATACACTACCCTAGTCCAAAGTCATTAGTCACCAAGCTAGAGGAAAGAAACATACATACTCACCTGGGAACTCAAGTAGCCGGGATCGACGGCGAAGGGGGTCCAATGTGGTCCAAGTACTCTTCACTTACCAAGTTGTTGAGGGTTGTTGCGTACTGCCGAAGATTCCTGAAAAATAAAGGGAAAAATCATACATACCTGATGAAAACCGAGTTAGATGAAGCTTTAGCAATTATGGTGAAAAAGAGTCAAGAAGACGCTTATGGGGAAGAAATAAGTGACATTAAAAATGGAAAATTGAAACGGAAAAGCAAACTTACCTCCTTCACTCCGCAAATCGACGAATCGGGAATAGTCCGTGTTGGTGGGCGGCTCCAATTTGCAAACATAGATTACGAGCAGAAACATCCCATTTTGTTGCCGAAATCAGCATGGTTGACCCAACTTATCATCAGAGATGCTCACAGCAAAACACTACACGGGGGAGCACCATTGATGGTTAATTACATAAGAGCTAAGTTCTGCATACCAGGTTTAAAGAACTTAGCTAAGGCTTACGTCAAGAAATGCATTCCGTGCGTCAGACAATCAGCAAATTTTCGAAACCAATTGATGGGACAACTGCCCCCGCCCAGGGTGAACAAGACTAAGGCATTTTTATGCAGCGGGGTAGACTATGCGGGACCCATTAATGTAAGTGTTTCCAAGGGGAGAGGAAATAAATCCTACAAAGGTTACGTTTGTCTATTCGTATGCATGGCAACCAGAGCTGTTCACATTGAATTGGTCAGCGATCTGTCAACAGCAGGCTTCATAGCTGCATTCAAAAGATTCACTGGTAGGCGTGGCTACTGCAGTGACCTGTACAGTGATAACGGTACTAATTTTGTAGGAGCAGCTAAAGAACTTCGTTATCTCTTTGATGCTGAGAAGTCAAGCCTAGTCCCTGAAGTGGCAGATTACTTGGCCATCGAAGGAACGCAGTGGCACTTCATTCCTCCTCATGCTCCCAATTTTGGAGGATTGTGGGAAGCAGGGATCAAGTCGTGCAAATTCCACCTGAAGCGTGTAATCGGTAACTCCACGCTTACTTACGAGGAGATGGCCACAGTCCTGACCCAGATTGAGGCATGTCTTAATTCTCGGCCGATGTGGCATACTGACGAAAAAGGCGAACCGTTGCCTTTAACTCCGGGGCATTTTCTAGTCGGGGAGCCACTGATTGTAGCTCCGGATCAATGTTATGAGAATGTGCCAATATCTCCATTGCGCAGGTGGCAATTGTGTCAGCGCATGGTACAAGATTTCTGGCGTCGCTGGTCCCAGGAATATCTTACACAATTCCTACAACGACCTAAGTGGACTGAAAGGACGCCTGAACCGAAAGTAGGTGATGTAGTGCTGGTAAAAGAACCCGATCTACCAGCCGCCAGATGGCTTTTGGGCACAGTAGTGGAAACTCATCCAGGTTTAGACAAAGTAACGCGTGTTGTCACGCTAAAATGTAAAAACAGTCTCATAAAAAGACCCACGTCTAGACTTTGTATTTTGCCCATCGTTGAATAATTAAGTTTGTTTGTTATTAAGTTTCATATTTGTCAAACTTCTTCTTAGAAAATAGTTTTAAGAATTTTACTTTTCATAGTGTTGCGTTTGCTATTACTGTTTGTATAATGTTTCGAAGAACTGTTGTTCTTGGTGGGCGGCATGTTTGCGTACGGTTTACCCAATTTGCCGCTAGATTGCGCTCTAACTTTCGACGCGATGTCTGCATCGCGAAGGCGTTTGGGCGACACAGATTGCTTAAGTAGGGAACTAATTTTATATTAATATACAATTTATACGTGACTTGGTGTTTCAATAAACAATATAGAGGGCGCCCTTTTGTCTAAGGACAGGTACAAACACCTATGTAGACGGATTCGTGCATAGAATTCCTACCACCAGTAATTAGAATTGTTAATATAAAAGGGGAAATAAAATATAATAAAGTATATATTTAAGATCCGCATGCAAAGTATAAAGTGACTGTAAAAATATGTAGTATATAATCACTGGTCATATGAGATTAAAGAACTGTCGTCTCGGGGGGTCGGGCTTAGTGGTGCCACACAGAAGTATTCTGGGTGCCACAAAATTGCTATGGGCGGACGTCGCACTTAACATTAGGTGAACCTTTTGCTCGTCTCGTCGCTTTCTCCAATAAAAAATGCCGAATAACAGAAAGATAAATCTAAAATGGAATGTGTCATACATCCACATAATTAATTTACTGGTGGTAGGATTCCTATGCAGGAGTCCGTCTAGGTAGGTACCACCTCAGGGCCAGTTATTCTGCCGTGAAGCAGTAGTGTGCAAACATTACTGTGTTTCGGTTTGAAGGGCACTGAGAGCTAGCGTAATTACTGGGCATATGAGACTTAAGAACTGATGTCTCAGGGCGACGGGCGCAGTGTGGTGTCACACAGTAATTTTCTGGGTGACACAGCATTTGTTATGGGCAGACGTTACACTTACCATCAGGTGATCGTTTTGCTCGTTCCGTCCGATTGAGTAATTAAAAAATGTGTTCACGCGCCAAATGAAAAACGAGCGACAGCAATTTTCAGTTTAAAATCATTGTGGCGCATTCGTAAACTCGACAAAAGCGGACTTTCATCGTCCGCACTGTCCAAGAGCAGCTGCTTTTTGCACGCTGTTACTAATTAAAATGAGACACTCAAATTCAATTTCCAATGCAAACATGCAGTTGTTTGTATTCGAGTAATTTCATTTAGGTTCTAATTGCTTTAATGATTGAATCCAATCAGAAAAATATTGCATAACGATGAGAAGTATCGAGAAGTATCTCTTTTGTTATATACGAATGCATGTGGTACGCCGCAAAAAGAGAAGCAATCTTTACTTGCGGAATTCCTGTACAGGAATCTGTCTAGGTAGGTATTCTGACATGAAGCAGTAGTTTGCACACTACTGCTTCATATATATTTGAAGGGCACTGAGACCTAGTGTAACGGGTATTTGAGACGAAAGAACTGAAGTCTTAGGATCATGGGCACAGTGTGGTATCACACAGAAAAGTTCTGGGTTGCAACACAGACGTTGCACTTACCATCAGGTCGTCGTTTCGTCACTTTATCCAAGTTTTTTCTATTTTCGGATTTGTTCTTTAAAAAAATTAACCATTTATATTTGGGATTATAAGCTTAGTTCTTTAATTGTAAATCCTGTGTATTTTCATAATTGTTGGAGCTTTAACGTACTGATTTATGTTGTTTAAATGAGAACAGTACCTATCCAATGTTGAAGAATCATGATAAATAAATTTTTCGACGAAAGAAAAATTGTCGACCGCGTGGCGTAGTGGTTAGCGTTTCTGACTTCTGCGCCACCGGTCCTGGGTTCGATTCCCAGCCGGAGGTAACATTTGTGCAAAAACACAATTGTTGCTTTTCGGGTCTGGTTGTGTTGTGCATGTGAAATGTATGTTTGTAAAACGCACCCACGATACAGGAGAAAATCCTACTGTGGGGCTTCGTTTTAAAATAAAAAAAAAATAAAAAACCGTTAATAAAACATCACAGCATTGCAAACTAATAATATGTTTACAGAATACACATAAGTTTAGAAGTAAAATATTTTTGTATGTATAATTCGTCTTAAGGAAAGATCTCTAACATTTTTTACATAACCTGCTTTCATTCAATATGAGCACACTGTGAAAACGAAACGTAAAATATCGAACAATTTGTGAGAACATAGCAAACCCTTAAATATATTTTGTACCCATTTGATATCATCTTCAGATTTTAATATTTATAAATTGTCTTTTGCCTTCTATTCAGTTCCTTCCATGGATATGGTTCTTGCATTTAGAATGGTTATAATGCATATAATTTTAAGTATCACATCACAAAGAAAAGTGACAGCCCCTGGACTGCCACGTTTCCTATGATGTCATATAACATTACTTTCTCAATTTAAATAAAACTACTTTTTACGTTTAATTTTGAAATATTTTTAATCCGACGTTTCGGGCGCTTTACAGCACCCATGGTCACGGGGGGACTGAGGTGACAGTTGTCCCGATGTCATAGTTAACCCGGAGTACCTTCAGCTTTTAATTATTATTTTTAGGCTCGATTGGCTAGATAGTTGTCTGTATTCGAAAATTTATGTATATAAAACACACGATGCAGGAAAATCTTGCTGCTGAAGCAAAAACATCTGGGCGTCGTTTTTATTAAAGACATGAAGATGTTGACCTATTTACGACAAAAAAAATAAAAAATCTGTACTTACGTAAGTTGAAAACGGTACGTTAAGATTAGATTTACGCAGTGTCGTGCCACAAAGAAATTTTCTGAGTGACACAGCATTTGTTATGGGCAGACGTTGCAATAAAGTTGATATACTTTAATTTTTTTTAAAACCTTGAAAGGTTTTGTAACTATAAGGATTATAGCAGTTCTGTTATATTTTTATATAACTTGAAAGTTAAAAGCCGAGCAGGCTTTACATGCCAATCCATCAGATCAATCCGCTGATGCAGTGGTTGTAAATTTATTGTAAGTGCTGTGTAGTCGACGCACGTTCCGAACATATTTCTCGACACTGTCTGAATTGCGAGCTATAGAACTAGAATATAGTGGATGTCCGACGTGTCTACAAATAACCTGAGTGAGCTAAGGCTAAGTCTTACTACAACAAAGCTGTATAGTTTGTATGTTTGAACTCGCTTAGCTCAGAAACCGTGTGGTGGCTTAAGAGAATCTACCACCCCATCTCATCCCGTGGGTGTCGTAAAAGTCGACAAAGGAAAAATAAAAACCAAGAGATGGGCAGCAGCATCTTCCTGGAAGATCTGAATAAAAAAACTGCGGTTTCCAACCCGCCTGGTTAGCGTGGCAGCTGTGGCAAAATCCCCCATAAATGAGAGCAGCAAACTTTTGTGTCAATCAATGGGGGGAGGCCTATGTTCACCAGTGGACTAGTGATAGACTGAATTGATGATGAATCTCAGGAAATACTCAGTCGATTTGAAAAGAAAACTTTTGTTTTCGTATAGCCCGTTTTTGAGAAAGGTTCTAACCTACAAAACATTATGCTATAAATTTAAGAAGTCGCACGCTGAGAACTGAACATTGCCGAGAAGGGCTGAACTGTGAGTGATCAGGTCAGTGAGGTACCATTTAGTACGGCGCAGTCATGCGGTCGGCTTATTTAGTACTAGTGAAAGTGAAATATTACTAGCTAATTTTGTCGACCGGCTTAGTGATCAGAGTAACTAACTTCTATTCTTATATTTTACTAATTCTATTAATGATGGGAAGGAAGCTAACGGTGGCATTCAAACTGAAATTTATTTATTTATTTATTTATTATTTATGTATTTTTGTTTGGGTCCAACCAAACCTGGCACGCGGGCCTCTGGCCCGTGAGCACAGTATCCGATGAAGCTGTAAAAGCCAAAAAAGGCTAACAGCAATTACATCACCGAAATTATATAAACTGAAATATAGTTACTTTTGCTGTATACTTATTGACGGCAGGTAAACTGGCCCGCTGGTGGTATCTAGTCGACTTCCTGCATACTAATCCTATCATTAGTAAAACTTTATGATTATTGTACTAAAAGGTTATTGGTTTTTTTTTATTGTCTAAAGTGACGATACGAGCAGAACGTTCACCTGATGGTAAGTGCAACGTCCGCCCACAACAACTGTGTCACGCAGAATATTTCTGTGTGACACCACACTGCGCCCGTCACCCTGAGACATCAGTTCTTAAGTCTCAAATGCCCAGTGATTACGCCAGCTCAGAGTGCCCTTCAAACCGAAACACAGCAATGCTTGCACACTACTGGTTCACTGCAGAATAACTGGCCCTGGGTTGGCACCTACCTAGACGGATTCCTGCATAGGAATCCTAACAACAGTAAATGTTGTATTTAACATTAGAAAATTCTTGACTAATAACCTCTCCAACAAACCGGCAATAAATATAAACTTAACATATGACAGGCGTCGGGGCAAGCAGACTGGAAATTAATGTAGTTCCGAACAACGCAAGCGCCCTAATGAAATTAATGAGGTTCTCTGTCGGTCCCTGCATGCCGGCGAATTGACATAACATGCTGCCAAATATTTGTTAAGTTGTGTAGTTAAGAGGAACATTTTTGTATGGACATTTAATCTATACAAATAAATAAAAGTGAAGGGTCTGTTTGTAATAACAAAATTTATTCAATTGTTTATACTTTCTCAGACATGCAGGTTTCCTCGCGATGTTTTCCTTCACCGCCGAGCACGTGGTAAATCAGCAATTAAAATTGCAATTAACAATTTTAGTGGTGCCGGCACCGGGAATCGAACCCAGGTCACTCGCGTACTATGAAATTTAAAGCGAGCGCCTAGACCCTGAGCTACCACGGCTCGAAAACATGTGAAGTCCGCCAACCCGCATTGGAGCAGCGTGGCGGATTCTTCCTAGCTCCAAAACCCTCTCAGAAATGAGAGGAGTCCTGTGCTCAGTAGTGGGACATTTATAGGCTGAAACTTTACTTATTTTTATACTTTCATAATCATTGAGCAAAACAGCTTTTTACTCAATGATTATGAAAGTATAAACGGTAACGAAACAAAAACATTTTTTTTGTCTGTCTGTCTGTTTGTTTGTCTGTTTGTTCCGGCTAATCTCCGAAACGGCTGTACCGATTTTGACGGGACTTTCGCTGACAGATAGGTGATACTATAGCAATAAAACAAAAAATAATTAAAGTTCCGCGTAATAAAATTAAAACCCCAAAATCCTATTCAAGTAGGTATAAGTGTATAATATCATCGATCGGGGTCGAAATTTTTACGCGCGTGAAGCCGCAGGGCTTTGCTAGTACAGAATTTAGTGCTTATAGTAAAAGTAGTAAAAAACTTCACACTGTAAGGCGCGCTCCGCTGTCCCATTTTTCGAGACGGTAAAAAATTAGATGACGGGTGTCCCCCAGGGGCGTTGGAGAACTGGTTTATTTTTAACTAGCTGATGCCCGCGCCTCTGTCCGACTTGATATGGATTTTTTTTAAATATTTCGTAGTAGCTATTTGATTTTTCGAGTTAAAAACTATCCAGGACGCAAGCTATCCCTGTTCCAAATTTCGTCAAGATCGCTTTAGTGGTGGAACCGTGAAAAGGTAACAAACTGACAGAGGGACATAGAGAGTTACTTTCGCATTTATAATATTAGTATCGATTATTTTTAATTTGTCTGACATCAGGGTTTTCTTAATGGTGTTAGTTTATCACTAAGTACATTGTAAAACAGCACTTAGTATATATAAGAAAAAAGTATTTTTACAATCTTTTATTTCACTTGTAATTTATGTTTATGTGTGAAGTCCGATTGAGCTAAATTTTGACATATCTATGTTGTTTCGGTGACAATGCTATGTGGTACTACGGAGCTGGTATGATGAAGGATTCCTATGCAGGAATCCGTCTAGGTAGGTACCACCTCAGGGCCAGTTATTCTGCCGTGAAGCAGTAGTGTGCAAACATTACTGTGTTTCGGTTTGAAGGGCACTGTGAGCTAGCGTAATCGCTGGGCATATGAGACTTAAGAACTTATGTCTCAGGGTGACAGGCGCAGTGTGGTGTACAAATCGCAGTGTGGTGTCACACAGTAATTTTCTGGGCGACACAGCATTTGTTATAGGCAGACGTTACACTTACTATAAGGTGAAAGTTTTGCTCGTTCCGTCACTTTTATGAAATAAAAAAATAAAAAAAGATAGCTTCGTTATGTTTGAGCTTGTTGGGTTTGTTTTGACATTGTGTTCGAATTTCTCGCCTTCAATCAAAGGCAGCGTTTCGGTTCGAACCGCTCTCGAAACTCCATTTGAGGTGCTTACAAATTTTAATTATTTATTACAATTAGAATACAACGGCAAATTAATAAGTAACCGATAATCTAAAGAAAGATTCGCGAATAGGATCACAAATTATTTTCAAATTTCATTGCGTACTTTTTAAAAAGGACCTTCGTTAATCTTAATGAAGACATATTTTACCTTGCTCATAATTCAGGTATAAGCTCCGCCTGGAACGTTACACTTAGCCAAATTAAACCCTCATCCTTTCTTTTCATATCTCACGAAAGCAAAGTTGCTGTGCTAGCGAATTTCAAGGGGGATCCTCTTTGATAGATGCAACCTTATTTGAGTTAAATAAGATTATTTTATACGAAGGGATTATAAAAAATATAAAGCAATGACTTTTGCACGTTCCATTGGCGGTCGTTCAAAATGTAGAAAGTGTGTCTATGCAGGAATCCATATAGGTACAACTGCAGTACCTGGTAGATCTTGCGAGACCTGAATAGACCATAGCGTAAAAGTAGAAACACAATAACAATATTTTATCATTATTAAAAAAAATGTAAATGTAAATGTGTAAAATTGTTAGCGTTAATAGTTAATAGAATCAGGCGTTACTTAGCGGAAATCCATTATAATTAAAGAGAGAAAGTTACTTTGCTAAAAACCGCATGAAAAATTAAAATGGTGTGTATTACCTAAGTTTTGAAGAGCACCGCCCGCCCTCTCAAATAAGTATGCAAACTAACTCCGCCACCGGAAACGGCCACCAGATACTCTCCAGCACTATTACACTACCATTAGGCAATTCACACACTAAAGTTGAGAACGACCTCGAAAACGACTCGGCGACTGTCTCTCGCAGATTAAATATCACCTATAAATGCCTCCTTTTCTTCATTAAAATTATTATCGTTAATTGTAATTCAATATTAAATTATTTTTTTATTGAGTTTTATCGATTTTTAGGTTTTATTGAGTTTTATGTATTGTATTCATAGCGCCCGTCTATTTGTTGTTCTACAATGCAAGACAAATCTATTACAAAATCTATCAGAACCGCGGCGACACATTGTCTAGACTGCACGTGGAATACATAAGAAGTAATGCTTCAAGTCGTACTCGTAAGGACCGATCAATTTTTAGTTATTTTAGTTCAAATGATTGGAACTGAAAATTTAGTGAAGTAACCTGTAAAAGTATCACAACTGGGTTTGTATTTCGGAGCGAGAAATAATCATTGACAAAAACTCAATATGAGTGTCCGCAATCAATGCCAGTTCTTTCAGGGACAGTGTGTGTTAACAATGTAACAAATGATAAATACTCTTTATTTACAGCTGAACTCTGTGACAGTCCCATAACAAACAAGATTGAAAAAAAAAATGTAATAATAGTAAGAACAATGTTATTGTTTTTAGTGATGAATTGGGAAAAAATATAGGAACATTATTAAATATTTTTTTAAAAGGACAACAAGTTACCAATTATTGCATGCCAGGAGCATCATTTAATGACATATTAAATAAAATTTTAGTAGGTACTTATTGTCCTAATACTATATTAGTGTTATTAATAGGGAGAAGGGGCAATGTTCTTCTTCTTCTTTTCAGCCTATCACTAGTCCACTGCTGAACATAGGCCTCCCCCATAGATTGCCACAAAAGTTTGTAGCTCTCATTTTGGGGGGGATTTGCCATAGTTGCCACGCTTGGCAGGCGGGTTGGCAACCGCAGTTTATTTTTTCAGATGTTCCAGAATGATGCTGCTGCCCATCTTTTGGTTTTCATTTTCCCTCTGTCGACTTTTACGACACCCACGGGATGAGATGGGGTGGTAGATTCTCTTAAGCCGCCAATTAATGCAGTAATTCATAGTACTGCATTAATGTAATTATTGCAGTACTATGAATATTTAAACAATTTAAATGTAAGCAAAATTATCTTGTTTACATTGCCTTACATTCGGGGTATGCCACATGAAAATAATACAAGATATGAATTAAATTTATTATGGAATAATATAATATGTAACAATAATTTAAATTTGACATGTAATTCTAATAATGACAAATTCCATTTAATTGACATAAATAATTTATTCAGAAATATTTTAACTAATGATAGGTATTACCTATCCAAATATATATTAAGACTGGTAGCAAATGCGCTATATTATTGTTTATTTTTGAATACAGCCAAGAATTTGGCTATAAATACATCTGCTTTTATTGAGCAGTCTCATTGTTTGACATTAAATTTGGAATCAGTTCCAAATAATTTAAATTAAGTAAGAAGACAATAGAGGAAATCTCTAGCAATAATTTTGACATTAATAAATTAAGACAGTCATATGTAAATAACTGTACCACTTTAGAAAGTCTTAATAATAAAGATTGTATACACCTGGTGCATCAAAATATACAGGGAATTTTAGGCAAAGAATTAGAAATTGAATTATTTTTAAATAGCAATCATATTCATATTATGTGTATAACTGAACATTGGCTAAAAGATTATAATGTAATGTTTAATTTTAGTAACCACCAGGTGGTTAGTTCTTTCAATAGAGAAAAAGTTTTACGTGGTGGCTCTTTATATACTAGTTTTTACTAATAAAGTTTAATACTAGTAAATAAATCATTGCGATTCAAAGAACGTAAAGATATCGTGAGCCTCTCTGTTGAGAGAACTATAGAAATGGCCTGTGTTGAGCTTGAGCACCTTACATAGTTGTCAGCGTTTACAGACCCCCATGTGCTTTATATGATGATTTTGAAAAAAATATGGAAGAAGTTTTAATTAAACTTAATAAACAGAACAAACCTCTTGTCATATGCGGAGACTTTAACATCAACCTCCTAGAAGCTTCTTCCATCACTATTAAATTTATTTCTTTGTTGCAATCATTCAATTTAGTTAACATGTTTTTAGAACCAACGCGTATTATTGGATCTAGTGCAACTTGTATAGACAATATTTTTACAGATGTTAAGCCTTTGCACCGATACATAATTCACAAAATAAGTTCTGATCATTCCAGACAGTTAATATCGTTACCTTACATATTACGTAAAAAAACAAATAATAAAAAAATTGTGTTTGTTCCTGTAAATTAGTATCGTTTGGAGAAGTTTAGAAGTAACGTTAATAAAAAACTACTATTACTTCCTTATAATAATAATACTGACTATTTATATGAAGTATTGTTTAACCTGCTGAGCCAGGAATTTAATTCTATTTTTACTTCTAAAACTATCTCCTTGAATAGTCGCAAGACGTTTAATGAATGGGCGACAGTAGGAATCCACAGAAGTAGGCAAAGATTGTATGAACTTTACAATGAAAGATCATACAATCATAGTAACACATTTAAGGAATATGTTAAAAATTATTCAAAATTATTTAAAAAAGTATGCTCTGAAGCCAAGTCATTACACTTGAGCAATAAAATAAAGAAAGCATCGGATAAAATCAAAATGACTTGGAGTATTATTAATAGTGAAACCGGGAAAGTCAAGGACCGAAACCATGATTACAAAATTAATTTTAACAATAAGCTAGTGACATCTGATCAAGATGTTGCTACAGCCTTTGAAAAGTTTTTAGTGATATTCCAATTTCCATAAACAAGACATTAAATTCTTCTCATACTGCCGCTGAGACATTACTCAAACAAAATGTAACTTCTTGTACAAAAGATTTTAAATTCGATATGGTAGATGGAAATGACATTCTTAATACTTTTAAAAGTATTGATTGTAAGAGAACCGCGGATCTATGAGGTATGTCCGTGGAAGTTAGTGCGTCTATTATAGATATAATTGCACCTCAATTAGCCATAATTTTTAATAATGATTTCTTATATTTACGCGAACACTACACATTTAAATGAAACTAAGTTTACGGATTTTATCGCGTTTAATTTTTACTTTTTTACTATTTATAACCCGACGTTTCGAGTGCTTTACAGCACCCATGGTCACGGGAGGACTGAGGTGACAGATGTCCTGATGTCATAGTTAACCTGGGGTACCTTCAGCTTTTAATTATTATTTTTGGGTCCGATCTACGCAGAAAGAGCTAACTGTGTCTTGAAGTCTTGCAGTGGTATGCTTGGTTTTTGATTTAATTTTATTTATTATTGGATCCCAAGCTGGTGGTAATACCCAACCATCTTCCCTATTGAAATTAGGATGTTTTTTGATTTCAATAGCCTCGCGAATCATCCTTGGTAGGAATCGGTGTTCTTTTGCAAGGATATGTGTTCAGAACACATAGCTGACGTGAAGCATCGTCGTTCTAGGAAGTCTGCAGTCTGTGACCATGTTCTGGATCATCCCAACCATTACATCAGATTTGATAAACCACAGATCCTTGCAAAAGAACACCGATTCCTACCAAGGATGATTCGCGAGGCTATTGAAATCAAAAAACATCCTAATTTCAATAGGGAAGATGGTTGGGTATTACCACCAGCTTGGGATCCAATAATAAATAAAATTAAATCAAAAACCAAGCATACCACTGCAAGACTTCAAGACACAGTTAGCTCTTTCTGCGTAGATCGGACCCAAAAATAATAATTAAAAGCTGAAGGTACCCCAGGTTAACTATGACATCAGGACATCTGTCACCTCAGTCCTCCCGTGACCATGGGTGCTGTAAAGCACTCGAAACGTCGGGTTATAAATAGTAAAAAAGTAAAAATTAAACGCGATAAAATCCGTAAACTTAGTTTCATTTAAACATAATTTTTAATTCCGGTATTGCATTTGGTGTGTTTCCTGATTTGATGAAACATAGTAAAATCGTACCTTTATTTAAATCTGGTAGTACATCGGACCCTGCTAACTTTAGACCTATTTCTGTACTACCAACATTAAGTAAAATTTTTGAAAAAATTATACTTAATCAAATGTTAAAACATTTTAATTTAAATAAATTGTTTCACAAAAACCAATTTGGCTTTACAAGGGGTCGTTCTACAACCGATGCAGGTGTTGAACTTATTAAGAATATATTCGAAGCCTGGGAGAGTTCATGGGATGCCTTGGGTGTTTTCTGTGATCTTTCTAAGGCCTTCGATTGCGTTGATCATGAAACACTTATCAGGAAACTACATCACTACGGTGTAAGAAATTCTGCACTTCAACTTCTAATTTCATATTTGAGTAATAGAACGCAGACAGTAGTTATCAATAGCAGGAGTTCTTCCGGATCAGCACTATCTATGGGTGTCCCGCAGGGTTCGATTCTCGGCCCATTTCTATTTCTTATTTACATTAATGACTTACCTTACCTAGTAGGGGACAACCATGATATAGTGTTATTTGCTGATGATACATCTTTGATTTTTAAGATAAAACGTCAACTTTTATTATATGACGAGGTGAATAATGCTATTTCAAAATTAGTACATTGGTTTAACGTTAATAATTTGGTTTTAAACGGCAATAAAACAAAATGTTTTAAATTCACAACACCAAATGTTAAACAATTAGATGTAAATGTGCTTGTGAATGGGGAAGAGTTGAGCCTTGTGGATACTGCTGTCTTTCTTGGTTGACGCAAAACTTCAATGGAGCCCCCATATATCTAAACTAGCAAGTAGACTTAGCTCTGCAGCTTATGCTGTAAAAAAAATTAGGAATTTGACTAACGCTGAAACTGCTAGATTGGTTTATTTTAGTTATTTTCATAGCATAATGTCTTATGGTATTTTGCTATGGGGAAATGCAACTGATGTTGAAGTGATTTTTGTTTTGCAAAAGAGGGCCGTAAGAGCTATTTATAATCTTGGCTCTAAAGTGTCTCTTAGGGATAAATTTAAAGAAATTAATATCTTAACCTTGGCCTCTCAATATATATTTGAAAACGTTTTGTATGTACACAAGAACATAAACCAGTTCTCTAAAAAAAGTGATGTTCATAATGTGAATACCAGGAACAAGCACAAATTAATTATGCCAGTTACCCGACTTCACAGAGTCAGTAACTCTTTTATGGGGCAATGTATACGTTTTTACAACAAAATCCCAGAAAGTGCTAAAAGTCTTTCAATCAAAAAGTTTAAATTTTATATTAAACAAAGACTTCATAAAAAGGGTTATTATAATATTAAAGAATACATAGATGATGATAACCCCTGGGAATGAGGTGATCGCCGCCAAGCCATTTCTACATCTTTATAATACTGCTGTTATTGTACATTATTTTAAAAATGACTATAAAAAAAGCCCGCTGGGTTTCTTACTGGTTCTTCCCAGGACAGAGGCATTTTTGCGAACCAGTGTAGTTTAAAAAAAATAAATAATGACTTTCAATAAGTATTATGTAAATAATCTATATTGAATAAAAATTTATTCTATTCTATTCTATTCTATTCTAATCCGCCGTGCTATTCCAATCCAATGCGTCTTTGTATTCCGACGGCTTTTCTTTTACTCCTAAGATGCCAGTTATTTCAGAATGTTTTTCTTTATTGTCGGACGGATTTAAATTAATATTAACAATTTCAGTAGTTTAGGCAGCGGATTTCACTGTTATGAAGTATTATATTAGTAGTAGTAAATGCGTGTGAAATCCAGAAGTCTGTACCGTCACTCTAATCAAAAATATTCTGCTAAATAATTCGACAAACGAACCGAAGTACAGAAGTTGGCTCGATTGGCGCAGCGGCTAAGCGATTGGCTTTTACAGTATGAGTCGCTTGTTCGATTTTCGCAAGGGACAAATATTTGTATATCCCACAGATAGCATTATTATTAAAAATAAAATGACCGCAAAATTTTGCTTACTCTACTGAATAGTATAAAACGTGCAAATGGCTTGTTTTAGGAATTACTTATCTTCCAATGGAGCCGTGGTAGCTCAGGGGCTAGGCGCTCGCTTTAAATTTCTTAGTATGCGAGTGACCTGGGTTCGAGCCCCGGTGCCGGCACCACTAAAATTGTTAATTGCAATTTTAAGTGCTGATTTACCACGTGCTCGGTGGTGAAGGAAAACATCGCGAGGAAACCTGCATGTCTGAGAAATAAAAAATATTTCGAAGACATGTGAAGTCTGCCAACCCGCATTGGAGCAGCGTGGCGGATTCTTCCTAGCTCCAAAAATCCTCTCAGAAATGAGAGGAGGCCTGTGCTCAGCAGTGGGACATTTATAGGCTGAAACTTTATAGCAATGGTGCCTGGCGACCATTAATAGACAGCACGCGTGCAATTCCAATCCAGGATCTTGTAAGTCAGCCAACACGCACTAGAGGAGTATATCAAAATATGGAAAATCCAAAAGTGCACGTCTGATGACGCTAATTTAACTCTTAAGAAAAAAAATCGTATTGAGGTTCAAATATTCGATTATTAATAGTCATTTCCATTTCAGATGATAACAATAAGAAAAAAATATCTATCTTAATAACTACAAGTACTTTTGATGTGATATGGAAACCAGTAGATAAAGTTCTGGACACAATAAAAAAAAGCCCGGTATCGAGAGGTTAATTTTTTAGTGAGTTATCGTGACCACATCCCTAAAATATCCGGACGCAATATGAGATGATTTTTAAAAATAATTTTAATGAATTAATTAAAGGGTTTCCTTGATATGGGTCTATTCAAATTAGCATATAAGTGCAATATATATATAGACAATAAACATAAAGAAATAAATAAAAAAAACAAACAAAAAAAACCTCAAAAAGAAAATGAAACATTAGGAATTGTGTAGACAGCAGCTGTATTGTCAACGAATACACAAAAATAATTACGTCACTCGTCGTCTCTTTAGTAATCGAGAAGTGTTTTTAAAATATTTGTAGGAATTCTATTTCAAGCAACAGTCTAAACATATGGACATGTATTAATAATAACCGCAAGATGTTCTCATTTCGATATTATTTCTTCTTCTCTCCTTTATTAAAAGTAAAGGAGAGAAAGTTAATTTGCTAAGATCCGCATGCAAAATGTAAAATGGTATGTATTACCTAGTTTTGAAGAGCACCGCCCGCCCTCCCTCAACAGCGTGCACAAGAAAACCAATACCGCCGCCGGGAGCCGTCACCAGATACCATCCACGACTACAAAAGTACCACTAGGCAATACACACAACTGAAGTCGAGAACACGACACATGTTTCACCTCAAAACGAGACATTATCAAGTGATATCGACTCTACGACATTGCGGAAATCCATTATAGAGATCTATAATGGATTTCCGCAAAGTAACGCCTGATTCTATTATCTTCTTCTTCTTTTAAAGATTTGACGTGGACGTCCGGATTTTTTTAGCGATGTGGTCACGATAACTCCCGAAAACATTTACGTGTCGAGACCTGGGTTTTTTTATCGTGTCCAGAAGTTTATCTATTGGTTTCCTATTTCATATCAAAGGTATAGCACTTGTAGTTATCAAGAAAAATAAGTTTTTCTTATTGTTTTCATCTGAAATGGAAAATACTCGAAACATTTGAACCTCAATACGATTACTTTTTCTTAAGAGTTAAATGAGCGTCATGAGACGTGATTTTACAAACTTTTTTAATTTTGTTAATATTTTTAATTCACACGTTTCATTGGTCGTGAATTTTATAAATGGTCCCGACAGAATATCAGCGCCGCAGCAGGACTGCTGTAGCTTCATGGCGAGTCGCGTACCTTTTCGTTGCTGTATTCAAATATTAAATGTCATACTTACGAGTATACGTTTATTGTGTTTACCATGTAGTGTTACCATTCTATTGATTTGTGGCGACGAATAAAATTTTTTGTTTTTTTTTTTGTTGCGTTCTAAAACGGATAATTTTTAAGGCAAATAATTTGGAATCGATTACGTGACCTTCAAGGAGACCTACTATGAGCAAAGTTCTAATATTACAACTGCATAAGAAGCCATAAAAGCCGCATCCTTTGAGACAATTGAACTTTGTCTCGACGTAATGGCGCCGTCCGTACCGTATATCAAAAATATTTTATATCTTTATAACCCACTGATGTATCCAAATTGTAAAGTAATATACATTTTAAAAGGACCGACCATTTCCGACGACCGCGTGGTCTATTGATCAGAGTGCCTGAGTTAGAATCAGTTCGTGGGACCACGGGTCCTAGGTTTGGATCAGCCGGGGCCGAAATTTTAACCAGTTTCGTTTTGCACGAGTAGTTTGTGTCTGTAAAACGCCGATAGGTGTCCGGCAGAGTAGAATAGCACCTACCTCTTTGGAGGTGTGGTAAGAGGCGACTAAGATTATAGACAGCTTTTATCTATGCAGAATAACATCATAGCATGCAATTCTGTCACTATACTGCTCGTGGGAAAGCAATGGGGACTAAGATCACCCGTCACCCGTCACGTCTCGTTCCCCGCGGGAGCGGGTAGCCCACATGCTACGGGTGTGATCTCTGTCTACCTGTTATATGTAAATAAGGCATGACTATATTTATGTATGTATGTAAAACGCACCTACGGTACAGAAGATCCTAGTGTCTAGTGGGCTTCGTTGTTACAAAAATATAAAAAATAACGTTCAGTTACATCACTATACTCATCTTCATTTCAACCCATATTTTAAATTTAGAAATTACCATAGTCGTTTTTATGTTTAGAAGGTGAGTTCGCAAACGCTTTAGTAAGGAAAGATCGGTATGCTGCTGAGATAGATTTATAGATGATAGATGATGATAACCCCTGGGAATGAGGTGATCGCCGCCAAGCCATTTGTACATCTTTGTAATACTGCTGTTTTTGTACATTATTTTAAAAATGACTAAAAAAAAAGCCCGCTGGGTTTCTTACTGGTTCTTCCCAGGACAGAGGCATTTTTTGCGAACCAGTGTAGTTTAAAAAAAAGAAAAAAAATGACTTTCATTAAGTATTATGTAAATGAAAAATCTATATTGAATAAAATATTATTCTATTCTATTCTATCCTATTCTATAATTATATTCTGCAATACCCAATTATATCCCTACAACCTAAATTATTAAATAATTTTAGGTTGTTAATTATATATAGGTTGTTATTAAATGATTAGGTTGTAGGGAACAATCAAAACACGCGAAACAAGGTGTAGTGATGGGTTCGTGGAATTATACAATTTGCTTTGTTACCTCTTTTATAGGAAAAAGTGATGAAACGTGCAAAACGTTCACCTGATGGTAAGTGCAATGTTTGGTCATAACAAATACGGTGTCATCCAGAACATCTCTGTTTGACACCACGCTTCGCCCATCACCCTGAAACAAGTTCTTAAGTCTCATGCGCCCAGTGAATACACTAGCTCACAGTGCCCTTCAGACCGAAACACAGTAATGCTTGCACTCTACTGATTCATGGCAGATTAACTGGCCCTGGGGTGGTACTTACCAAGACGGAATCCCGCATAGGGATCCTACCACCAGTGAAATATATACAGTATTTTGTAGACCCGGGAACCAACGATTTGTTTTTTTGCACAAATGTTGGCTTATGCTGGCATTCGAACCCTGGACCCGTGGCGTAGATATCAGGTACTACCACCACTAGACCACGCAGTCAGTAATATGAAGATGGATTAGCGTTGTCACTTTTGAGTACTATTGTGGAACTTTTTCCAATAATTGGGTCTCGAAGTCACTTCTCCAACTAAACGAAGTAATCTCAGTTCGATTATTATCATCATGATCATCCATCATCATCCAGTTAAGTAATAATAAACAAAGTTAAGAGCAATATAATAAATAATAGTTTGAAAAAACTAAAATACGCTTTACATAGAGAACCAAACTAAAAAATAGAAAATAAATTTTAATAAATTTGAATATAGAATAGTGTAAAAAATTCTAATAAATATAAATGAATAATAGTGTAAATAAGAAAACAAAAGTTTTATTTTAAAAAAAGCGTGGGGTGAATGGGGTTAATAGTTATAAATATTTCATTGACAGAAATATGAGAACAAGGATTATCATTTCGATGACATCTTAAAAAGCACCCCATGCTTTTTTAAAATATTTTTTTTATTACACACTATTATTACACTATTATACACTACTACTATACACTATTATTAATTTATATTTATTAGAATTTTTTACACTATTCTTAATTCAAATTAATTAAAATTTATTTTCTACTTTTTAGTTTGGTTTATTTATAAAAGCGTGTTTTTTTAATCTGTTATTTATTTTGTTACAAACTAATCTATGGCCTCTATAATACATATTAGCGCCATCTATTGAGTAATTTAGTTGGATTTTCTATAAAAGCGTTAAATTATTGCATTGTCATCGGTCTTTGACAGGTGTGCAAAATTTGAATTAAATCGGATCGTTCAAAATAATAAAAATCGAGCCCTAAGGAGTCGGTTACAAACATACAAGTGAAGCTAATATAAAGCGCATAAAAATAATGCATCGTTACTTGTATTTTATACGCATCCAATACAAAGTGTCATTAAATATATTTATCGTTGACAGATTTTCCAAATGGGTAGACGTACACTACAAACATTAAACGTTTTAGGTCTAGACAGTCTGGCGTCATATTTATGAAATCGAAAGGGATGTAATGTCGTTGGATTCTCGTCCTTTACTTGCTCTTTTCCTGTATGTATTTTATTACCACTTTCTGACTTAATATCTACTATTCATTCTTGATTTTTTACTGGTGGTTGGATTCCACTGCAGGAATCCGTCTAGGTAGATACCACCAATATTTTAGTTAGGCCAGTTATTCTGCCGTGAAGCAGTAGTGTGCAAACATTGCTGTGTTTCGGTCTGAAGGGCACTGTGAGCTAGTGTAATCACTGGGCATACGAGATTTAAGAACTGATATCTCTGGGTGACAGGCCACACAGAAATGTTCTAGATGACACAGCATTCGTTATGGGCAGTCGTCGCACTTACCGTCAGGTAAAACTTTTGCTCGTCTCGTCACTTTATCCAATTAAAAAAATATATACTTGTGATAGCGATTTGAAAAATAAAATACCTGTACAGTATTTTAAACTATTTCTTAGAAAATCGCTGCCATGCTTATTGGATGGCTATGTAAAGAGCTATAAGTATGTTCGACATTACTCTTCTTAACAGTGATCGCTAAATTATGACCCGCGGGTCAGTCCCTGACCAACGCGTTTATCTTTTTTTTAAATATTTTTTTACATCATAAGAGAAAACAACACTGACTTACTACCCCACTAATACCCACGAGCTAGTACTAAAACAGTAGTTACCAAAATTTGACCTCCTCATCAAAGAGATTCGCCATCACTGCTCTAGAATCCGCGACGATTGAGGTGATAAAAGGAAGGTTCTCTAGTGGCAACCTACGTCTCGGCAAACGCAGTGTAGGACTATCCACCTACTGGATACAGCGACGACCTATCCAAGTCTCCTCAAAGTCGATGAGTGCTGTTCGCTCCAGGATGTGCTTCGTGGTGTTCCATGGGGTTCAGCAGGGGAATTGCGGAGCGACTTCAATGATGATGGTGGCTTGTTAAACTGTAGGTGGTGACACCACAACCCATACAGCCGATAGATGTCCGGGAGAGTAGAATAGCACCTACCTCTTTCCTACCGAGGTGTCGTAAGTGATGGCTAAGGTATTGTACGGACAGCCTTTATTCGTGCAGAAAACACCATAATATGTAATTCTGTCACTATACTGCTCGTGGGAACGCAATGGGGAGTAAGTTTTTTTTTGACTCGTACCAAAATGGCGGCGATTTGGTTCGCCATCCGTCATGTCTCGCTTCCCGCTAGGGCGAAAAGTGGACTACGTGAGTGGTCTGCCTATCCCTTATATGGGAAAAAGGCGTGACTGTATGTATGTAGAATAAAACACATTAACTTAATGGTCACCTCTGTAACGAAACAATACGACTTGGTCCAAACATCAGTTTACACGTATGCATTAATATAAAATTACTGTGACGATTCTTTCAACTTGTCAATAATGCCGCATCTAATTTTTATAGTCAAAATCAAATTATACATTTTATTAATCTTTCTCTCGTTGTTAATAGAATCAGGCGTTAATTTGCGGAAATCCATTATAATGAAGGAAGGTAAGTTACTTTGCTAAGATCCGCATGCAAAATATAAAAATGGTGTATATTACCTAGTTTTTTGTAGAGCACCGCCCGCCCTCCCTCAGTAGCGTGCACAAGCAAACTAACACCGCCACCAGGTACCCTCCACCAACCACTACAATACCACCACTAGATAATATACACCACTGAAGTCGAGAACACGACACGTGTTTCGCCCCAAAACGAGGCATTATCAAGCATCATAGACTCTAAAACAGACGGCGGCCGTCTGTCGTAAGTAGGCGAAACACGTGTCGTGTTCTCGACTTCAGTGGTGTATATTATCTAGTGGTGGTATTGTAGTGGTTGGTGGAGGGTACCTCGTGGCGGTGTTAGTTTGCTTGTGCACGCTACTGAGGGAGGGCGGGCGGTGCTCTTCAAAAAACTAGGTAATATACACCATTTTTATATTTGCATGCGGATCTTAGCAAAGTAACTTACCTTCCTTCATTCTTTCTCTCGTTGTCATTTAACATCGGCTACTCATGTATTAAGTATTAATTATTATTTAGTCAAAAGGTTACCTAATTAGAATTTCGGTCATAATCTTGAATAATAAATTTGGTTTATGCGAGTCCGCTTTTTCTTAGTCTAAAATTATTCCCTTCATCACAGTCACTCGTGGGCGACAAATAAAAAAAAAACGTCTCCATTCGGAAACACGGTGAAATCAGGAAATTGGAATTGCATTCGCCTTTGGATGTGTTTGGATTCGATTCGTTCTAAGAAGTATTTCTGGTTATTATTTTGACAGCTTGGGGGGTAAAAGCTCTTAAAGTGTTTCTATACTTTGGAATTTGATTAATAGATTACTACATATTCAATATTTCAAAAAGCTCTTCAAAAACTATTTTTAATACGAGTAGGTCATTTTTAATTTTGCCTGCGGATCTTAGCAAATCATTTCTTTTCCATTTTAATAATTTAATAAAATGTGCTCATAAAACGAAAAAAGACATTTACATATAAAAAAACCAACAACTAATATTTTTTTAAAAAAAAAAGTAAAGTTTCAGCCTATAAATGTCCCACTGCTGAGCACAGGCCTCCTCTCATTTCTGAGAGGGTTGCTAGGAAGAATCCGCCACGCCGCTCCAATGCGGGTTGGCGGACTGCACATTTCTTCCAAATATTTTTTTTTATTTCTCAGACATGCCGGTTTCCTCGCGATGTTTTCCTTCACCGCCGAGCACGTGGTAAATCAGCACCTAAAATTACAATAAACAATTTTAGTGGTGCCGGCACCGGGTATCGAACCCAGGTCACGCGCGTTCTATGAAATTAAAAGCGAGCGCAAACCCCTGAGCTACCACGGCTCTCTAATATTTTTTGCAGCTACGTAATTCTTCAGCTCCTATTGCAACGATGTCCACTGACTGATCACGTGGCTCAGCTATCAGAGGAAATGGTTCATATACGTAAGCCTGTACTGTTCATATTCTTCCTCCTCCTTTCATCCTTCACAAGTCCACTGCTCAATATAGCCCCCCCCCCCATACATTCTTCTCCTACATTTAAATAGCCTCCGTATTTTCCAGAGTTGCCACGCTTGGCTGGCGGGTTAGGAACCGCAGTTAATTTACTTGATGTTCTAGGAACATGCTGCTGCCCATAATCTGGTTTTAAATTTTCGCTTTGACTTTTACGATATTTCTATGCAGGAATCCGTCTAGGTAGGTACAACCCCACTGCCAGTTATTCTGCCGTGAAGCAGTAGTGTGCAAACATAACATGTTTTGTCGAAGGGCACTGAGAGCAAGCGTAATCACTGGGCATATGAGACTTGAAAACTGATGTCTCTGGTTGACGAGCGCGGTGTGGTGTCACACAGATATGTTCTGGATGACACGGCATTTGTTATGGGTAGACGTTGCACTTACCATCAGGTGAACGTTTTGCTCGTTTCGTCACTTTATTAAATAAAAAATAAAAAAATTACCTTTTTTTTTTTTTTTTTTTTTTTTTTTTTTTTTTTTTTTTTTTTAGGACTGGTCACTGTTAGCCCGAAGGCTTTTACGGCTTCGCCGGATTGAAAGGTGGCATAGCGCTGAGGGCGCTTAGGCGAAACCTTTATTTATGGATGACTGGCGCAAGGGCCCCCGAGAGGGGACCTCGGCTTGGACCGTCATCCTGTTCGCGAGAGTAACAGACTCGAGGGTGCCCAAGGGGGCCGGTCTCGGTTCGGTCAGTTACTGCAATCGGGAGGGCAATATTACTACTACTATAATTATTAATACCATGATTATTATTAGATAAGTTTACCACCAATTCGGAATGCGTTTCCGCTGGAGAAGAAATGGCGCAAGAAACTCCAGCGACGCTTCTGTTTATGACACTACTGCTAGGGGAAAACCGGCCTGAGATGCGGCGGTATCGCGAATAACTTTGTCTGATACGCCCACGCCGACGGCGGGGGCGGTATGATGGTGATGTTGTGTGTTTGCGTAGTGATGAGTAGAGCGCTTGGGCCCTAGTGGTCGCGTCGTCAGGGTCCTCGAGGACGTGCCTCGGTCTCCTTTTTCCGCGGGTCGAGTTTTGGTGTATCGCGAGGGGGTTGTAAGTGGCGGCACTGACAACCAGTGGGTTGGGGTGCGTGGCGGCAGAGTCGAAGTATCGGCGAGAGGCCAACTTTAGATATTGGGCTATGGTAGGAAGCCCTAAATCGATATGAAGGTTAGCATTACGCACGAACCACGGTGCTCCCGTGGCTTTACGCATGAATCGATTTTGTATTACCTGAAGTCGGTGAATTTGACGCGGGGAGGCATGCGCAAATACGGGGCTTGCGTATGTCATAATTGGCCGAATACAGGCTTTGTAAAGTGTAATTTTATTACGTAGGGACATTTTGCTATTTTTATTTAGTAACGGATGTAATCGACCGAGGACGAACGCCGCTCGGTTCCTTACTCGGTTAATATGTGGACCGAAGCTGAGTCTCGAGTCTAATAGGACGCCTAAGTATTTGACTGTCTTTTCCCAGGGGATTGGACGATCGAATAACTCTATTGTGGGGAGATGCTGCGTTATGCGCCGCGAGAAGTACATGGCTGCACTTTTGATTGGGTTGACCTCGATCCTCCATTTCCGAAACCAGTTCCCGAGGGTTCGGGCTGCGGATTGGAGGCGTTTAGAGATAGTGTCTGGATTACGTCCAGACACATATAGGCAGGTATCATCTGCGAAGAGGGCGAGTTCGACGCCGCTGGTGTGCGGTATGTCGTTCGTGAAAAGGGTGTAGAGCACGGGACCTAGGACTGAGCCTTGTGGTACGCCGGCTAGGATGGGATGTGATTCGGATCGCACCCCCTCGACGCGGTAGCGGAAGGTTCGACTGCGTAAGAAATCTCGTATGATGAGTACGAGGCGATCTGGCACACCGAGTCCATATAACTTGTATATGAGCCCGTTGTGCCAGACCTTGTCGAACGCTTTCGCCACGTCGAAGAAGAGCGCTCCGGTATGAAGCCCGCGTATGAAGCGGGATTGAATGTGCTCCGTTATGCGGTGCACCTGCTGGGTACATGAGTGTTTGGCACGGAATCCAAACTGCTCGTGGATGGGGATCCCTCGAGACTGCATGAAGTCTCTTAAGCGGGCGAGAAGTAGGCGTTCGTATATCTTGCCTAAGGCCTTGAGGAGGCTTATAGGCCGATATGCGGTGGGATCGGACGGGTAAAAAAATTACCCACGGGACGAGATGGTATGGTAGATTCTCATTCACACAAGTTCATACAGATGTATACAAATAGTGCCATAATAGCTAACAGTGCATATAATGACTTAAAGGGGGACATACGGAATATAGTAGCACGGGTCCATATTTATAACGGTTTGTATTGCCACGTGGCAATCCAATACATTTTTATAGCGATAATGCATTTGAATTATAAATTTTCCTTTTATAATCTTGTTAATAGAATCACGCGTTACTATGCGGAAATCCATTATAATGAAGGAAAGTAAGTTAATTTGCTAAGATCCGCATGCAAAATATAAAAGTGTTGTATATTACCTAGTTTTTTGGAGAGCACCGCCCGCCCTCCCTCAGTAGCGTGCACAAGCAATCTAACACGGCCCCCAGGAACCACCACCAGATACCCTTCACCAACCACTACAATACTACCACTAGATAATATACACCACTGAAGTCGAGTATTGGATAACTTACTTTCCCTCTTTTTATAATCATCTCTTACTAAATTGTTACTCCAAACTTAGTATCGATTTAATATGATGTCCTGCGAAACAAGACTTAGATCATCTACATTTACTAGCAAGAAATGCGGAGCAGAAAGTGAAGTCGTAAATATATAGCTACCGCTGTGTACTCGACGCACGTCCCGTACATATTTCTCGTCCGCATTCGGATTGCCGCAGAACTGAAAGTTTGATAGTTGACGAGAGTCCGTAGTATTAGACGGTACAAGCTCCGGGGCTGAATGTATATTTGGGGAACTTAAAGTTTTTTATAACTTAAGGTTTTATTGAATTTGTTATCTATCCCATTTTCAATAATGTTACTTTTTTATAAAAGAAAGTGACAATTCGTAGAAATCGTTTACCTGATGCGTTCCACCAGGTAAACGATGAAAGTGCAACATATGCTATGCTGTGTCACCCAAAATAATTCTGTGTTAACCACACTGCGCTCGTCACCCTGAAGCGACAATTCTTAACTCGTAGCTATTTGAGTCGTTCAAACCGAAATACAATAAATTTTGCACACTACTGCTTCGCGACAGAATAACTGTTACTGTGCTGGTAACTTCATCATCATCGTCACCAACATTTCAGCCTATCACTAGTCCACTGCTGAACATAGACCTCCCCATAGATTGCCACAACAAATTTGTAGCTCTCATTTTGGCGGAATTTGCCATAGTTGCCACGCTTGGAAGACGGATTGGCAACCGCAGTTTATTTATTCGAATATTCCAGGAAGATGCTGCTGCCCATCTCCTGGTTATTATTTTCCCTCTGTCGACTTTTACGAAACCCACGGTATGAGAAGGGGTGGTAGTTTCTCTTAAGCCGCTACCACACGGCAAAGCTTATCGTGGCTTTAAGAATCTGCAAGTTGAAGTGGCAGCGGGCAGGCCACGTGTGTTGATGAACCGACGGTCGATTTAGCAAAAAAATCCAGTACTGGACGCCATGAATAGTGGACGTCGCTCTCTCTCGACCGATGGCTTGAAAAACTTGGCAGTATTACCTGGAATCGGACTGCGGAGTATCGCTAGTGCTGATGCACTTGTGTCCAAAACTTAGGGTTAACTTTGATTACTGGTCACTCATGATACAACACTTACCTTTTTTCGGTCGCAGATAAATCGTACCACCATTAAAAACTAATTTCATTTAAGCAACTTTGAAGCTCTTGTGAAGGTCAATACCTGTTCGAAAAATAAGATGTTCTCCGCGAAAAATCGCCAAGAATTACTTGGTTAATTTTTTTTCATTTCCAGATAACAGTTATTAAAAAAATAAATTAAAGCCTATTTTTTAAATTTATTTATTTATTATTTACTGTTAACGCCTTAAATTAAGGGTTACAATGGGCTTACTTAATGCTTTTTGGTGTTCTCGGCCAGTCAACCCCGGCTGATAGCGAAAAATATATGGCAGGTGTAAACTCTTAATACTTTGTGAAGTATCATAGGTTTTTTACAACCAAATCTGGCAAAAGAAAGTTTATTTTTTTATTAAACAATGTCAGTTAGTGACCATGTGCTCGATCATCGCAATTATTAAATCAGATTTGATAGATCACAGATACTTGTAAAAGAACACCGATTCCAACCGAGGTTGAGTCGACTATTTAAAATAATAGCTTTTCGAGTAAATAACATTTGAAATGTTATTTACTCGAAAAGCTACTATTATTATTAAAGCTACTATTATTATGAAATTGGATATTCAATACATAGCATTTCTCGTAAGTAGCGGTGGTGCCAGTGAATTTTTCCATTAAATCTAACATATAACACGTTTTACGATTATATATATCTAATTTTAATTATTAATTATTGGACATATCTCTTTTAATGATTTCTATCTTAAGTATATATACATAAATTCCGTTTATGTTCCGGCCGCGTACATCTAAATTGCTTGCCACCACACAATCATCAATATATACTTTTATCGTGCATATTATTATTATATTCTATTTAAAAACTTTTTAGCCTGTAGGTCATAGCTGAAAATCAGTGTTTACCTATGAATATAAGCTTGTTTTAGTGCACGTTCTGAACCAATCATTACTAAATACGGCCCAATTTATGATAGACAGGCAAGCGAGGTATAACGCCGTACGACAGAATCATGTGGTCGGCTTATTTTACGGGGACGAAAAACACAGCACAGCCAGTTAGGTAATATATTCAGTACAATTGTTAGACTTTGGTCAATAGAATAAGGCGTTACTTTGCGGAAATCCATTATAAAAAAGGCAAGAAAGTTAATTTGCTAAGATCAAAAATTTAATATCGTGTGTATTACCTAGTTTTTCAAGAGCACAGCCTGCCCTCCCTCAACAACGTGCACAAGCAGACCAATACCACCACCGGGAGCTGCCACCAGATACCCTCCACCACTACAACACTACCACTAGGCAATTCACACTACTAAAGTCGAGAACACGACACGTGTATCACCTCAAAACAAGGCACTATCAAGTGTTATTGACTCTACGACAGTCAGCCACCGAGTCAGTCGGTTCGCTTGTGGACGCTGTTCAGGGGGGGCGGGCGGTGTTCTTCCAAAACTAGGTAATACATACGAGTACCATTTTACATTTTTCATGCGGATCTTACCAAATTAACTTTTTTTCCTTTATTAGACTTTGGTCAATAATTTATAGACATATTTTTTTAAATT
Organism: Luehdorfia chinensis; assembly: GCA_019845155.1. Taxonomy (NCBI): domain Eukaryota; kingdom Metazoa; phylum Arthropoda; class Insecta; order Lepidoptera; family Papilionidae; genus Luehdorfia; species Luehdorfia chinensis. Next base: position 450,647 of record JAHVAK010000580.1, read on the forward strand.
AATGTTATATCTGTAACATATTATGTAAAAAAACACATAAACTGTGTCTGCAAATTTATTCAAGGTTCTCCATGATTGTAGTAAATCCGAAACCTTTTCATATATAACATTGCATAGTGGGAAATTTAACTCTTACCAAAATGGCGGCGACGTGGTTCGTCACCAGTCACCTCTCGTTTTCCGAGGGGGCGGGAAGTGGAGCACGGATGTGCTCTCTGCCTACCCCAATGGGAAAAATGCGTCAACGTATGTACTCGTATTTTTGTATGATTGATGTTCTCCTAGCCGATATCGACCACGGCGAAAACTTCCGAATACTGTCGATAGCCATTAACTGCGCAGGAGATATTATAGTGCCACAAGTGTACGCGTAAACACAGAGGCACTCACTCGTCCCAACCTACCCGCACCCGATGTAACGCTGATTCGATAAGATCGGAGGTAGGCTAGGATGCAGTGTCAGAAACACGGGGACAATCACAACACAACCAGACCCGAAAACCAACAATTTGTGTTTTAGCACAAATGTTGGCTCTGGCTGGGATTCGAACCCAGGACCCGCGGCGTAGAAGTCAGGTACTCTGACCACTGGGCCACGAGGTCGTCATGTTTGTATATAATTATTCAAAAATGGGGACAGAGGGGTAAACAGTTTAAATATAGTAGAAGTAGAAAGTAATAATACTGATTCTAGGATCCCTATGCAGAAAAATATCTCGGTAAATACCACCGCAGTGCCTGTGATTCTACCGTGAAGTAGTAGTGTGCAAACTTCAATATGTTTCGGTTTGATGGGCACTGATGGCTAGTGTAATTACTAAGCATACGGGCCTTGAGAACTGATGTCTCAGGGTGACGAGCGCTATGTTGTGTTACACAGTAATGTTCTGGGTGACACTTCCGGTTCCGGCATTGCTCAAGATGGTAATTCCGCGACCTTTTGAAAGTACGGAAGTCACTATAATTTGCAGGGATTCCCTTAGTCGACTACAACACCCTGATGTGGTGTTAGATTTAGCTAAAACATCGAGTGGAGGAATCTGCAGGTTGGTTATTCTGCCGTGAAGCAGTAGTGTGCAAACATTACTGTGTTTCGGTTTGAAGGGCACTATGAGCTAACTAGCGTGACACAGAGCAAATGAGACTTAAGAACTATGTCTCTGGGTGATGGACACAGTGTGGTATCACAGAAATTTTCTGGGTGACACAGCATTTGTTATGGGCAGACGTCGTATTTACCATCAGACGATTGATTTGCTCGACTCTCTTTATTGGCCTCGTGCTAAAATGGCGATGACGTGGTTTGATACCCGTCACGTCTCGTTTTCCGTGTGGAATAAAAGTGGTCTACGGCTGTGGTCTCTGTCTACCCCTTATAAGGGAAAAGGTGTGACTGTTTTTTTTTAAGATTTCCAGCAATGCTATATTAACATTACTAACATTCCTGTTAGCCACTCCAACTTAGCGTAAAAGCTTGTACTAGGAGATGGTTCAAGACGATAGTCGAATGGCGGGCTCTATCCTGTGACGTCATATTTCGCAGTCCGTAACCTAAACCATTAGGCTATGCTACTTGCGCACTTTCTATCATAAAAATGTATAAAGTAACTTGAAAAATTCTCATTACCATTGTAACGACTGCTCCCACGATGTTTACCTAATTTATAAATTCCGACTCAGCCGTTCACTTAGCGAAATTAAAATGTTCATCCTTTACCCGTCTTCCGATGAAAGCGAAGTTGAACGTAACGGAAACTTTTAAGAAAGGGGCGCAATACCCTGACTATCGCAGATTGCCTTCTTATGTACAAGTATTTGCACTGGACCAACTTGTAACACCGAACGCAAGTTACTTTATGATTAAACTTACTGGTGGTAGGATTCCTATGCATTTCTGCATTTGTTATGGGCGGACGTTTCACTTCTTATCAGGTGTTGCTCGTGCCGTCTTTTTTTCCCATTAAAAAAGAGAATTGAAGTAAGGTAGGATCACGTCTGTTAAGAGTCAAATTTTTTTTAATGGGTACAATAATATGGTAAAAACATCCTTTTTATTTTGAAGAACACTGAGAGCTAGTGTAATTATAGGGCATGTAGGACTTAAGAACCGAGGTGTTCTCGTGGAGGTGTGCTCGTGATGATGAGCGCAGTGAGTTCCCACACGAAACATTCGAATGTGAAGTTCTGGATGCCACTGCAACTGTTATAGCAAACAGGCACGGCACTAACCAACTGGCATAGCGGCATTAGGCGGCAAATAAATTGGCACTGTTGTGTTACCTATCTAGGCGGATTCTTTCATAGGAGTACTACCATGAGTAAATATCAATATCTATATGTTATTGTCTATACATTATGTTTCTGCATGCTCACACGCGCAAACAAACACATTGAAACTAAATCAATTACAACACGTCCATTCTCCTCAGACTGAATATATTAACTGTGGTCAAGTCCTAACTGGAAAATTATGCACGTCGTGAGTGTGTGACCAGCAGTCGAGAAATACATGGTCATCCTAATTAAAGCTCTGCCAGTCCTCTTCGATCATCGAGCATAGTAATTAATGTTAATGAGTTTTAATATGTGGTTGAGGACGATAAATCATTTTAATTTTCGTTTAATTATAATATCCTTCGTATAATTCTGTCATTGTAATAACAAAATAGAAGGTACAGTTTCTCATATTTGTATTAAGTAGTCGATTATATTATCCTGCGCCAAGTATGGGGAGAACCGAAGAAAAATCAACGATTCAAAACCAGACTCGTTAGCGGGGATCGATTCCCATTCCCTTTCAATTCATTTGCGTAGGGTCGTGAAAGCGTACGGAGCGAGGCGCAAGTGGCTTGATCAGTTCGCCTCCGGACAGTCTCGCCCATAACGAGACCGCATCGCTTATGGCGTTTCGGTGCTTCATAATTTTAGTTGCCGCGATTTTAAAACGGAACTCTATTTTTTTTATTATTATTATAATTGTGATGTACGTTGTCAATGATGGAATATGGAACGGAGAATTGATACCACTGCAGGCCACACGAGGAAGCTGAAAGTCACTCAGCTATAGAATACGATATGCTCCGTGTCTCTGCGATAATAGGAAAAATAGATCAGACATGTAGCTCGTAGAACCATTAATCTTTCGGAAAGAAAGTTATTTTTTTTTAATATTTAATCAAAGTGACGGAACGAGCAAAACGTTCACCTGATGGTAAGTGCAACGTCTGCCCATAACAAATGCCGTGTCATCCAGAACAGTGTGACACCACAATGCGCCCGTCACCCTGAGACATCAGTTCTTAAGTCGCATATGCCCAGTGATTACGCTGGCTCTCAGTGCCCTTCAAACCGAAACACAGTAATGTTTGCACACTACTGCTTCACGGCAGAATAACTGGCCCAGGGGTGGTACCTACCTAGACGGATTCCTGCATAGGAATCCTACCACCAGTAGAAATCCTACCACCAGCAGAATCCTCGAACCGGTTTTACTGGTGGTAGGATTCCCATGCAGGAATCCGACGGTTGATTTCGATTTGAAGAGCACTGTGAGCTAGTGTAATCACTGGGCATATGAGATTTTTAACAACTGACTACAGTTGAGACTACTCAGGGTGACGGGCGCGGTGTGGTGTCACACATAAACGTTTTCAGTGATACGGTATTTGTTTTGGGCAGACGTTGCACTTGCCATCAGGTGAACAATTTGCCCGTTTCGTCACTAAATCCAATAAAATAAAAAATAGAAAACCGGCTAACGCAACGTAGGACTTTCTCTCAATGAATGGAACAACGACTTTCGTGGTTTTGCAGGGTGTAGATAGATGGATCATGCACGATGACTGCATTAATAAGAACATTAGCTACGATTTTAACCCAGAACTCTTCAGGCATCCCCCATTTGCTTAAGAAAAAAAATGTAGAAACTCTGAAACTTATACTGAATTTGTGAGGGTCCTGGGCACTAATATCAGCAGGATCTAACGTTTGTGCAGAAAGAACAGACAGTTTTCTGGTGGTAGGATTCCTATGGAGGAATCCGTCTAAGTAGGTACCATCCCAGAGCAGTAATTCTGCCTTGAAGCAGAATGGTGCAAATATTACTGTTTCGGTTTGAGAACTAGCGTAATCACTGGGCATATGAGACTTAAGAACCCATGCTTCAGGGTTACGGGCGCAGTGTGGTATCACACAGAAATGTTCGGGATGAAGCATTTGTTACGGCCCGACGTTGCACTTACCATCAGAGGTGAACGTTTTGCTGGTCCCGTCACTTTATCCAATAATAATAAAAATCCAACAATAATAAAATCATTGCGTCTGTGACACTATCTAATAAGAGCTAGTGGTAATGCTCAAATTGGAAAATGGTTGGGACTAGGCTATTGAGTTTACGCGTACACGTTACACTACAATATTCCCTGCGCAGTTACTCGTAATAGCGTCCAAAAGTATTAGGAAGTGGTCGAAATCAGCCTGGAGGATATCATCATCATACCCGATGCACCTTATTCACATCTCTGATCTGGGTACTTCACGTTTGGCCCTTACTACTTGCAAATTCGAAAAAGCCTTCACGCGGGTGTCCTACTCGCGCGTGTCTTCCGACGAAGCTGTGAAAACCACCGGCATAACAACGTGGTACACAATAAAAAAAAATCTGGTTGAAGGAGACGCCTTCCCTACATCAGACCATCACCACCGGATTTTCGCTACTATTTCGCTACTATTTACATATATTATTACTTCTCAAGGGTGTTTCTTTGTGGGTATGAAATATCTCCCTTACACTGTATCAAATTTTATGTTTGATACGCCCTTTTTGATGATTATTATTATTAAAAATTAAAAAAATGTCTTCATTTAAAAAAATAATTACATGTTTGTAGAAAGAGCCATCTTTTGACAATCTGTTCTAACACAGTCAAACTTTCATAAACGACTGCTGTCGGTTGGAGTTGTTTACATTCTTTAAAGAAGGTACATGGCGCCATCCATTCATCATCACTATCGCAAATTAGCTAGTAATATTTAATTATAATTTTTGGTTTAAGAAAACAATGCCTTACACTACGAGTAAGATTTCTCATGTAATATGAGTGCGTTTCCCAAATATAAATTTGCAAAACACGCACAACAAATCTAGACTCGAAAACAATTTGTGATTTTGAACAAATGTTGGCTCCTGCTAAAATCGAACTCAGGACTCGCGGCGTAGAAGTTTCCTTCGGCACATCACCTGCCAAAACCTAAACTCTTACGTCACCACCACACTCCAAAAAGAAAAAAGTGAATAAATTAAACTTTATATAAAAAGTATAAAAATTTACCACATTTACGATTTCCGCGCTTCATTCAAACTTTCCGAAACTAGTGCGAAAGTCGTACCTTGAGTTATAAATCGCTTTATGCGTAGGTGCGAGCTCGTATTTCGCTTAGAGTTTTATTCTAAAGTTATTCCCTTCGTCAAAGTCACTTGAGGGTGACAAATAAAAAAACTTTCCCGCCCGGAAACAGGGTAAAGTGAGGAAATTCGAATTGATTTCGTCGCTGTTTCCCGCTGTGATGGATTTGTAATAGTTATTTGTATGTGACCCGGGCTTCGGTAGTTTCATATTTTTTTTTCATTTTATAGAAACATATTGAGGTCATACATTAATTTATTATAATAAACAGAAACTTAGTAAACGTAAACGTAACGTAACAGCCTATTAATAACTCGCTATTGAACACAGGTATCTCATTCTGAGAGGGTTTTTGAGCCTGAAAGAATCCGCCATGCGGCACCAATGCGGGTTGTGATAATTTAGAATTGTTTAAATTGTACTACCGGTAACTAAGATGAAGCTAATATTGTACATTTAATGACCACGTGTCCTGAACTCATCATCATCATTTTAGCCTACACCAGTCCACTGCTGAACATAGGTCTCCCCCAATGATTGCCACAAAATACGGTACTGAGCCACCTGCATCGATCGACTACCCGCAAAACCGTGCAACTCGTCGAACCTTTCTTTCCCAGCGGTTCTCAGTTCTACGAGCTATATGGCCGGCCCTTGCCGCTTCAGCTTACTAAAAGCTATGTCGGTTACTTTAGTTCTGCTGCGGATATCATCGTAACGGATGTTATATCGCAGAGAAACTCCGAGTATAGCTCTTTTCTTAGCTCGCTGAGCGACTTTGAGCTTCCTCGTGCAGCCCTCAGTGAAGGGCTACGTCTCGGTTCCGTAAAGCATGACTGGCAACACGAACTGGTTAAAGACTAGTTTTGAGATATTGACGTATACACGACGTGAAGATGTGACGCAGTTACCCGAACAGTTGTACTGGTGGTAGGATTCCTAAGTAGGAATCCGTCTAGGTAGGTACCACCCCAGGCCCAGTTATTCTGCCGCGAAGCAGTAGTGTGCAAACATTACTGTGTTTCGGTTTGATGGGCACTGTGAGATAGCGTAACTGCACTGAGCATATGAGACTTAAGAACTTATGTCTCAGGGTGATGGTCACAGTGTGGTATCACACAGAAATTTTCTGGGTGGTACCTTTACTAAAAAGGAAGTTAGATTTTACTGGTAGTAAGATTCCTATGCAGGAATCCGTCTAGGTAGGTACCACCCCCGGTGTGCAAGCATTACTGTGTTTCGGTTTGAAGGGCACTGTAAGCTAGCGTAATCAGGGGCATTTGAGACTTAAGAACTGATGTCTCAGGGTGACGGGCGCATTGTGATGTCACACAGAAATATTCTCGGTGACACAGCATTTGTTGTGGGCGGACGTTGCACTTACCATCAGGTGAACGTTTTGCTCGTTTCGTCACATTTTACAGTAAAAAAAAAGGTAAATTTATTTAAAACTTTGACACGGAACGGATGGAAAGAGCAGAAAGTACCGATGGCGATATTTCTTCGTCCGATCGTTGCGTTAATTTTCCGCTTGTCGGAATCCTCGAAAATGATTTATGGGCGAACAATTTCCTTAATGCGATTGATGGAATCCTGTGGGCTTTGTTTCTTTGAAAGTCCGCGATTGTGTTGAAAGGAAGCACCCGCGTTGTATTTAGTGATTTTTTACTTAGTTTCGGACATGTTTAGGCAGAATGTGGGGTTCAGAACGTCGACAACTTCAGAATACTGTCGGCACTACGCTACCGATGTAAGAAAATCACCCCACCTCATCCCGTGGGTGTCGTAAAACTCAATTAAGAAAAATATTAAAGACGAAATAGCTATTTCGAATATGTCTAATCCAACCGGTGGTTAAATTCCCATGCAGGAATCCGTCTTGGTAGGTACCAACCCGGGCCAGTTATTCAACCGTGAATCAGTAGTATGCAAACGTTACTGTGATTCAGTTTGAATGGCACTGAGAGCTAGTGTGATCACTGGGCATATGAGACTTAAGGACTGATGTCTCAGGGTGATGGGCACAGTGAGGTGCCAGAAAAAAAAGTTTTTGGTACACAGCATTTGTTATGGGCAGAAGTTTCACATACCACTAGGTGAACGTTTGATCACGAACGGCGAACTCGTAAAAAGCTCTGGTAACTCAGGCGCCGGGTGTTAGCCTTAAATTTCTAGCTTTGCCAGACACCTACATTGCTGTTGTGTTATGTTTCTGATTGAAGAGCACCAAAGCTAGTGTAATAACCAATCACATGAGACAACAAATTGTCTCATGTGCTTGGTTATTCACCTATGGAACTTGATTCGCAGACAGAAAGTCAACACAAGTCTAATTAAAGAAAACCAAACCGAAGAAAAATTAGATTAGTATAAAAATATTCGTTAAGAAAATATATTCTTAAAATGAAAAGGCGCGAAATACAAACATCTTACAGCCGTACATTCAGGTAAAAGATAACATAAATAAAGGACGTGACGTACAAGATGAGAAAATTCCTTTGTAAAGACACAGGTGCCTGAAGCATATTAATAAGCTGTTTATATTGAAGTTAATATTGAACGTGAGATCGGTGGGCGTTTCAAAAGTTGAAGTATCTGTGTTCTATGCTCTGAACAGAAGAAACTAAGTTCGTATCCTAGTCGAAATAAAATGTAAGTTTTCCAATCTTGTTTCTGTAACTATTTTGTTTAATATAAAGATAGGCGTTACTTTGTGGTAATCGGTTATAGTAAGTAGCGCGATGTATCAGCTATTTCTTGGGCTTTTCATGTATTGTAGATATCACTCCCCCGCTGAGACTCAAAGTCTTAATCAGCTTGGAGATAATTTTGAGACTTCAGGCATGAAGTGCAGTCTTTTTTATAGGAGAAAGTGACGAGACGAGCAAACCGTTCTCCTGATGGTAAGTGCAACGTCTGCCCGCAACTAATTCTGTATCACCCTGATTATTTCTGTGTGGTACAACGTTACGCCTGTCCCCCTGTGGCATCACGTCTTAACTCCTATGTGCCCAATAACGATACTAGCTAACAGTGCCCTTCAGACCGAAACACGGTAATGTTTGCAAACTACTGCTTCACGGCCCTGCGTACCAAGTCTGGCGAGGCGGTGAAGCTGTGCTCAGGTCTTCAACTAAAAGAGTCAACCTGAGCAGAGGAGGCTGCCGTTGCTGATCCTCCGTGCCGTCAGTAGTCTGGTGCTTTGACTGTAATGATAGTTGTATATCTTGTATATATAGTTTAGCTTCGATGAAACTTCAATAGCGCGATGCAGGACATATTAGCTATTTCCTGATCTTATCATGTGGTGACACAAATGTCGAAACACCTTAAGCGTTATGTTCACTATAGGTAACATTCAGTTAAAAGTATAAATAAATGAATAAAAGAAAGTCTCGGCCTGTCCTATGCTCAGCAGTCATATGAGGCAACGTTTAAAAATGAACTAAAGACTCGTAGCTCAATAATTTCAGAAGCTTTGTGTAGCAGTGTGTAGCAGTGTCTTTCGAATCATAATACAGTAATGTTTAAGAAGCTCTTTTTTTGTGTTACGACTTAACTTGTACTGTGGTGGCAACCGCCTATGCGAACTTTTAAAATGGTCCTTCCACACCCGCGCTACAATTTTCTACGATGTCCATGTGATTACGTGTGATGATACCTTTAAGTGTGCTCTCATGTGTTTAGCCAATTCCAACTAAATGCGTTCCCAACATAATTATGTTTCATTTAATTTGACGATAAACATTTATGATAAAACTTTGAAATTAATTTTACGCAAGTTAATACACGTAGGGTTTCACCAACCCTTTGACGCAGCGAACCCCATCAAAGCGGGCTGCTAAATTTTCTCAATCGGAAACTTGGGATCTTATCTTGCGGCTTCAAAAATTTTAAATTTTATTATCAAGATACGAGCTTCCGCCATTTATTACATAACTTGGAGTTTTGCGAGTCGAATATTATTAAGAAGTTTACAAGTAATATGCTGGTACGCTGCCCTGTTCATTATTATAAGTTTTTCAATAACCACCGTCTGTAAATACACACTTTGATTAATGTTACAAAATTTATCTAGAATCATGTTGTAGTAACTGTGTAACGACCGCGTGGCCCAGCGGCTCAGTACCTGATGTCTACGCTGGGTCCTGGGTTCGATCACCACCGGAGCCATCACCGTCATCTCAGCCTATCGCTAGTCCACAGCCGAACGTAGGCGAAACAAAAATAGTAGCTTCCATTTTGGGGGGATTTCGCCATTGTTGCTACGCTTGGCAGGTGTGTTGGCAACTCCAGATTATTTATTTAGATGTTCCAAGAAGATGCTGCTGCCCATCTTCTGGTTGTCATTTTCCCTCTGTCGACTTTTACGACTTCGAGCAGTCGTACCGTCAGTGTCCACGTTTCGGCACCATAGGTGAGTACAGGCAGAACACACTTTTTGAAGACTTTCGTCTTCAGGCTTTGTGGTATGGGCGACGAGAAAACTTGACGAAGCTTCCCAAACGCTGCCCATTCCAGTTGAATCCTCCTATCGGCTTCTTTCTCGAAGCTGTTTCTACCTGATTGCACTATCTGGCCTAGGTAGACGTGCGACGATCTGCGCAAGACGCCTGGCAGCAACTGGATGCGTGAAGCCGAAGATCGGACTATGGCACCTATTGGGAGAGGCCTATGTCCAGCAGTGGACTGCCGCAGGATGATGATGACTTTAACGACACCCACGGGATGAGATTGGGTGCAAACCTGTGCAAAAACATTACTGTTTTTCGGTCCATTCATTACGTAAATTTGTACGAATCGAAGGCTGAGGCAGTTTTAGCATTGGGTCCTAGTGTCACGGATCACTAAGCCAGATGCGTTCTGTTTGCAATTGGTGATCGCATTGCAATGCATTTGTACGTTCGATTTTGCGACGTACAACTGGCAATTGCGGTTGGTCCCGAGTCACTAACATTGCGTTTTAACTTTGTTTTTACGAAATACTAGCAAAATTATAACATTAACATTACTATTCACTGTTGTGTAGTAGACACTACACAATATATACAATATATACTACACTATTTACTGTATTACGATGTGAAGGGCACTGTGAGCTAGTGTAATCACTCGGCATATGAGACTTAAGAACTGATGTCTCGGGTGACGGATACTGTGTAATGCCACATAGAAACATTCTTGGTGTCAAACCATCAGATTTGCTAGTCTCGACATTTTTTATAGGTTTGAGTGGCGAAACGAGCAAAACGTTCACGTGATGGTAAGTGCAATAATGCCCATAGGAAATGCAGTGTCACACACACGACACGACACAGCGCTGGTCACCCTAAAACATCATTAGTCTCATAAATATGGTCAGTCGTTATACTAGCAATCGGTGCCCTTGTAACCGACACACTGCAATGGCATACTGCTTCCCGGCAAAATAGCTAGGCACTGCGGTGGCGCCTACATAGACGAATTTAACAACTTCCATCAGTTACTGTGGCTTAAAAATAGCGCGTAATTAATTTGCAGCATTTTTTTTATTGTTTTGATCAGAAAGTTCCACCGATTAACGGAAAAGCTGAGCGAATAAAAGTTCTCTTTGAACTCGCGAGCAATCAATACAAGACAAATTGTTCCGAACAAGGAGAATTCTTGTACGTTATTGCAAAAACAATAAAGCACGGACCCTTCAGGAACTTCTTCTTATCAAAGGAATTACATATTAAACATATACAACTTACATGGTAAAACTTTATATTCTCAAACAACTATTTTTTTTTAATGTATAAAGTGACGAAACGAGCAAAACTTTCACCTGATGGTAAGTGCAACGTCCGCCCACAACAAATGCTGTGTCACCCAGAATATTTCTGTGTGACACCACACTGCGCCCGTCACCCTGAGACATCAGTTCTTAAGTCTCAAATGCCCAGTGATTACGACGCTTAACTAAGCAAATATAATTTTGGTTAATAAAAAAAGATTCGTCATTTAGATTGCGTGGAATTTGAATTTTCTTAACAAGTGCATTTACCATCCAGAACTGTGTACTGTGTACTGTATGGCCACTTATCAAGTAAGATCGTAGTAATTAATTAAAAAAATCCCATAACTTCGGATTATTGGCGAAATAATAAACTATGTGGGTAACCACCCTGTGTGGCTTAATTGAATCTACCACCCCATCTCATCCCGTGGGTGTCGTAAAACTCAATTAAGAAAAATATTAAGGACAAAATAGCTTTTTCGAATATGTCTAATCCAACTGGTGGTTGAATTCCTATGCAGGAATCCGTCTAGGTAGGTACCAACCCAGGCTAGTTATTCAGCCGTGAAGCAGTAGTGTGCAAACATTACTGTGATTCAGTTTGAAGGGCACTGAGTGTCGTCAAAGTTGACAGAGGGAAAATGAAAACCAAGAGATGGGCAGCATCTACCTGGAACATCTAAATAAATAAACTTCGGTTGTCAAGCCACCTGCCAAGCGTGGTAACTGTGGCAAAATCCCCCCAAAATAAGTGCTACAAACTTTTGTCGTAATGTATGGGGGGGCCTACGATCAGCAGTGGATGGTGTTTGGCGGATGGTATTACCAAGGAAAAGCGTAGCTACCAGCCAGATCCGGTGGTCTGATCTGGGGAGGATGTCTCCTCCTACTAGTAATATTTAGATGTTGTATATATACTTAGTTCGCATCTCGGATAACTTTCTAAGCGTGATTATGGAATGTATGACATATTTCTTGAGCTTCTCATGTGGCGATATAGATGTCGCTTCATCACTCCCCGCCAATCACTGGAAGTCGTAGTGAGCGTGGAGATTTTGTGACGTCAGGCGATGTGTGCAGTCTGGCGTTGCGGTGAACCTGTGTCCAGGTCTTCAGTGCGTCGAGACGTATAGAGACAGTATTTGATGCCGCAGGAGTCAGCCCGAGGAGAGAACCCGCCGTTGATGATCCTCAGTGTCTGAGAGACTGGGAAGCATACGTGATGCCGACAGTAGTCTAGTGCTGTGACTGCGATAGCTGCCGAAGACGGTGTTTCTGTGGGGTCGGAGAAGCTGGCTGCGGGTGTTGATACCGGGGTCACTAGTTTAGCGGATGATATTGCCAAGGAAAAGGGTAGCTACCGGCCAAATCCGGTCTGATCTGGGTAGGACGTCTCCTCCTACTAGTAATATTTAGATGTTGTTTATGTAGTTTGCATCGCAGAAACCTTTCTTAGTGCAATTATGGAACGTATAAGATATTTCTTGAGTTTCTTATGTGGCGACATAGATGTCGCTACAGCTGAATTAAATTAAACGAACAAACTATAATAATAACAAAGAGCCAGTCCACCGGCCCCCTTTTCTCAAAAGCTCTCTCGGAAATGAGAGGAGACTTGCGTACAGCAGTAGGATATTTATAGGCCGTTACTTAATTTTTATGTTGATTAAGGTTATACCGTCGTCTATTGGAAACCATTATATTATCTTTTCTGACACTTCCCTGAGATGTCTCTTCCGATACTTAAATATAATATTTTTGGACAATTCTGTTAAACGTTAATTTTCATTTAGTGGCTTGCCACTGCACTTTATTTATTTTTTTGTATTCCGTACACTTCTGTGTCTATCTATTATTATTTTTAAATTACGTGTGGTGACTTGTAATTGGCCTTGTATGTTATGTATGTTGTTTACCTATCTCAAAACTAGTTGTACGTCATGCAAAAATTAAAAAAAAACCCACGGAATGCGATTGAATGATAGATTGCACCTCAAATCAGCAGTCATAAATCTTCCTCTTTGCGTAGCGATTAAGTAAAATCTTATCAGTTTGGTTGAATCCAGTAAAGCCATAGAGCAGTGGCCGATGATGATGATATTGAAAATAATATATTTATGAGTTACCTATCAACATAAATACATAATGTCTGCATGACAATGAAGATGACATGAATGGAAAAGCCTGTAAGGGTCGACCTAGGCGTACGTATCACAATCAGATCAGTGAACTTTTGAGGAAAGGTCACGTTAAAAGTACCCGCAACCGACGAGCGTGTGTGAAAACGCTAATGAAAGTAGAAGAAGCTAAAGATGTGTGTCAGGATCGTAGCACACACCAGACCACATCTTTCCACTTGAAAGATGTGGTCTCTGCCTACCCCAATGGGAAAGAGGCGTGACCGTATGTATGTATGTATGTCAATGAAGATATTTGATCTTCCTTACAGAACTACTGTCACCATATTTTCATTTCGTCTAACGTGTAATTTGAATTAAGATTATTTGTTCACAAGTCAAACAAACCAAGTTTCCGCAGCTATTCGGCGGTTTATATTTCAACAAGACAAACACCCATCTCGGGAAACAAGATACACAGACACAAACATAGTCTCTTCCCGCAACTCGAACCGATAGCGCGGCCCGGGCACAAACTTGTTTACCCACGTATATATGATAGCTTGCGAACAAGCCACGCGTTAAATTTTGATGGATCCCTCAATGCGGCTACGTAAAATTTGAACTTATATTTGACGAGGAAATTTACAAATGAAAAAGTGTTTATCGCGTATCATTTAAAATGCAGCTATGTTTGTGGACATGCCAGAAAATATTAAGTTTTTGTTAAGTATTATAAATCAATAAAGACGGGCATATATTTAATCATCATTTTCATCATAATTTTTATCATTTCAGCCTATAACTAGTCCACTGCTGAACATAGGCCTCCCTCAAAGATTGCCACGCTTGTGGCGGGTTGGCATCCATTTTTTTTATTCAGATGTTCCAGGAAGATGCTGCTGCCCATCTCCTGGTTTTCGTTTTCCCTCTATCGACTTTTACTACACCCACGGGATGAGATGGGGTGGTAGACTCTGTTAGGCCGCTACCACACAGCAATTGACATACCTATAGATAAATAGAATAATAAATATAATAGGGGACTTTTTATCAAACGAGGCCTGTAAGAGTTTTAGCAGTGGTAGAGCCTCCTCTAACATGGATTCAGATTCTCTGAAAGGCTAATTTTTTTCCGTACCCAAAAATCCGTCTAGGAAAGTATGACCGCAGTGCAAGTTATTCTGCCATTAAGCAGTAGTGTGCAAACATTACTGTGTTTATTATTATACATATTACTATGTACCATCAGAAGACTTAGTTTCCTAGAAAAATAACAAATAATTAGATATTTATGAATAGCAATTAAACATACAAAGAAAAAATTGTTTAATTAAGTGTATTTCAGTCAAGTTTGTAGTTTACTCGGTCATTACCTGCGATTCAGAAGGTTGACTACGGTCGATCGACGTCATAGAGATATGACCAGAAGCGGGCCTGCTTTATCAGTTATGTACATATGTGTAACAAGGCGTGTGACGACTGTGCTGACTCATTTATAAGGTACCTCTTTTATCGGGTACTAAAGTCTACCAGTCAGAACAACGAGTTTCACCACTTCTTGTAAAGTTTTATTGGACTTAAAAATGTTTAATCTACATCATTTATTTATTTAATCGTTATCGAACCCTTCATTTATCGTATACGAATAAAAGGCGGACTTAATGCTAAAAGCATTCTCTACCAGCCTTGATTGATTTGGGGACAGTGAGTGGACAGCGAAGTCGGTAATTTCTCATATTCGATAAGTTCTTACTACCTACTAAGTCGGTTAAAAATTATTCCAGCAATACTATCATTATCATCATCATTTCAGCCTATCACTAGTCCATTGCTGAACATAGGCTTCCCCCTTTTTAAGCCACAAAAGCTCTCATTTTGGGCGAATTTTGCCAAAGTTGCCACGCTTGTGATGCGGGTTGTTAACCGCAGTTTATTTATTCAGATGTTCCATGAAGATGCTGCTGCCCATCTTCCGGTTTTAATTTCGCCGTTGTCGACGTTTACGACACCCATGGTATGAAATAGGGTAGTAGATTCTCTTAAGTATAACTTTTAAATAATAGTGTCACTATACTATTTCCTTTCAGAATGTTTCGGTACGCATTTTTATGTCATTATAGTAAGTTCTCATAAAGTGAAATGTACGAGTACATTTCTTTCGACAATAAATATCGTTAACGAGAAACTCTAATATTTTTTTAAAAATAAGTATGAATTTCAGTGAAGCCGAATTAGAGGGGCGTGAATTTGTCCGGCTTCAGTTTGTCCCCAGGGCAAGACAACGATCATACAACACCTCCTTTGGGACCGCCCGCCTCACTTAGGCTAACTCGAGCACGTCAATCTGTCCCAAGCAAGGAGCCACGAGAATTAATTGACAGTTTCCTAAGTAGAATTAAATCTGTTGACATTTTATCATTTTCCTCTTAGCAGCTTATTTAAACAGCGTTTCGCGGTTTAAGATTTATTTGATTTGAAAGTAAAGTTACAGTTTATAAATGTCCCACTGGTGAGCAAAGGCCTCCCTTGTTTATGAGACGATTTTGGAACCGGAAAAAGTCTGCCACGCTGCTCCAATGCGGGTTGGCGGACTTCACATGTGTATATATTTTTTTATATGATAAAGCGACGAAACGTGCAAAATGTTCACCTAGTGGTAAGTGCAACGTCTGCCCGTAATAAATGCTATGTCACCCAGAACATTTCTGTGTGACACCACAATGCGCCCGCCACCCTATGACATCAGTTCTTACGTCACATATTCCTAGTGATTACGCTAGCTCACAGTGCACTTCAAACCGAAACACGGTAATGTTTGCACACTACTGCTTCACGGTAGAATAACTGGCCCTGGAATGATACCTACCTAGACGGATTCCTGCATAGGAATCCTACCACCAGTATTTTTTTAATTAATTATTTTTATATTAATCGATAATAATTATTACGAAGTTACCTAAGAGAAATATTAAAGTTTAATTTAATTCATGTTTATTTAATGGAGTGAAACTTTAGGTGCGTAGAGAGTAAAATGTCCAGATCGAATTTGAGCGCAATGTTTCTGATTTTGTTTATTGATATTTATAGATTAATTAATTATTGGTAATCCGTGATAAATTTATTTAGTGCGTGAGTGACCGGCACCTTTAAAATTGCTTCTGCAATTTTAAGTACCGATTTACCACGTGCTCAGCGGTGAAGGAGAACTTCGTGAGGAGATCTGCATTTCTATGGTATAATAATATTTCGGGGACTTGTGAAGTCCGCCGACCGACATTGTTGCAGCTTTTAGGACGCTTCTCTGCTCTAAAACCATCTCAGGAGTGGAGGCTCATGCTCAGCGGTGGAAAATTAACAGACTGTCACTTTTTTTTATTCAAATCTATACAAATAAATAAAATTGGAGTGTCTGTTTTTAATAAGAAAATAACAGCTTTTTACTCAATGCTTATGAAAGTATATACGGTACTTATAAGAAAAAAAAAACAACTTTTAAAGTTTTTGTCTGTCTTTCTATCTGTACGTTAGTTCCTTCTCCTAGCCGATTTCGACCGCGGCTACAACTTTAGACTACAGTCGAGAGCCATCAACTGCGCAGGAGATATTATAGTGCCAGAAGTGTACGCGCAAACACAGAGGCACTCCACTCGTCCCAACCTACCTGCGCCCGATGTAACCTGATGCGATAAGATCGGAGTTCGGCTAGGATGCAGTGTCAGAAACACGGGGACAATCACAACACAACCAGACCCGAAAACCAACAATTTATGTTTTAGCACAAATGTTGGCTCCGGCTGGGATTCGAACCCAGGACCCGCGGCTTAGAAGTCGGGTACTCTGACCACTAGGCCACGCGGTCGTCAATATTATAGCGGGTAGCATACTAGTAGCGTAATGGGTAGCATACTTTAATTTTAGAATTAGGTTCAGTGTCAAAAAATTAAAACCCTAAAATCCGATTCAAATAGGGAAGTATATATATATATCATCGATCAGGGTCGGCTTTTTTACGCGGCTGAAAGCGCGGGGCACATCTAGTTTCTAATATATAAATTTCACTTCTATCATGTGGAGAAAGAAAGAAAGAAAGAAAGGACGTTTTTTTTCTTTCTTTCTAATATATAAGTTTCACTTATATCATGCGTACTGAGTTCCACGCGCACTTTTCCTCTATGTAAAGACTTCGTCCGCGTGGATATAGGTTTTTCAAATATCCCGAGGAAAGTATTTAATTTTTCGGGACAAAAAGTATACTATGTCCGTCTCCAGGATGCGAGCTCGGCAAAGTCGGCTCTGCAGTTGAGCCGTGAAAAGGTAACAAACAGACAGAAGGACAGCGAGAGTTACTTTCGCATTTATAATATTAGTATGTATAAACGACGCGTGGCTCAGTGGTCAGGGTACCTGACTTCTAAGCCCCGGGTCCTGGGTTCGAATCCCAGCCGGAGTCAACATTTGTGCTAAAACATAAATTGTTGGTTTTCGGGCCTGGTTGTGTTGTGATTGTCCCCGTGTTTCTGACACTGTATCCTAGCCTACCTCCGATCTTATCGCATCAGCGTTACATCGGGCGCGGGTAGGTTGGGACGAGTGAGTGCCTCTGTGTTTGCGCGTACACTTGTGGCACTATAATATCTCCTGCGCAGTTGACGGTTCTCGAGAGTAGTCGGAAGTTGTCGCCGTTGTCGAAATCGGCTAGGAGAACATCATGTATAAAAGATGAACATACGTCGTTTCGACGTAAGCTTTACTCTATCGATATATTTGTGATACTGTATAATATATCTAAGTTTTGTCTTACCTATAAAATTTTCCTTTGTCATAGTAATAAAACAAAAACTTAAAAAAATGACACTTGTTTATATTTCGTCAAAGACGGTTGAACGGTTGAGCAGTGAAAAGGTAACAAACAGACAGAGGGACAGAGAGAGCTACTTTCGCTATTATAATATGTGTATGGATTACTCAGTAGCTACAATTAAAGTTATTTTCTATATTTTTCTCTTCTTAGATTTGACTCCTACATGACATTAAGTAAATTGTTAGGCGCAAATTACGTTAACAAAACCATAATAACACAGCGAGAGAAGTTTTTCATTATTCGACAATACAGTCAAACAATACGTCTTTAATGAAACCGTCTGGTGAATAAAAACTCGTGGTGGAGTGCGAAAAAGGAATCAATCGAAGGGCATTTTCAATTTGGAGCGAGTCGCGGGAGCCTCTCTCATAAATAAAACTTTTACCGAACCAATTCCGACGCCGAGCTTAATTTTAGAGACCTTGGCTCTGAATGGATTTTCTGGTATAAGTCTCATTCCCTATAGTGAAATCAATGTTCTATAGTAAATGTTTTTAATGTAATAATAATTAAATGACTACTAATATAACTTTATCGTACAACAGAATCAAAAATACAAAAAGTAAAAAAAATGGTACAATGGGCGGCCTTTTCTTTATAAGCGATCTCTTCCAAGCAAATCACATTGCTTAGTATATTAATTTATAACTGCATCGTAACTTCGGAGTTTCTTTTGCTATCAAAGAAACTCGGTGATAGATTGGTAAAAGAAAGAACTAAAGGATTTGTTCAAAAATTGTAAAAAAAAAAACGAAATTTAGATTTGAAACATTGATTAGAAAATGAAAATATCTTTTTTAAAGATAATTAAAAGATTACACTTTTGGTACCCCTTAAGAAGCTAGAAGCTTTTAGAAAAGTTTTTTCTGATGATGATGAGGTAACATGCATAAAAATACTATTGCAAAACATGGTGATAATTAACTGGTTGTGTTTTTTTTTTAATTCATAAATGTGACGGAACGAGGACAACGTTCACCTGATGGTAAGTGAAACGTCTGCCCATAACAAATGCTGTGTCACTCAGAAAATTACTGTGTGACACCACACTGCGCCTGTCACCCTGAGACACTACTGCTTCACGGCAGAATAACTGGCCCTGGGGTGGTACCCACCTAGATGTATTCCTGCATTTTTTACCGCCTTGTCATTTGCCCGTGACCAGTTAAGATTATTTCCATCTAACAGACATGTTATTCGACCGAGAACCGGCGGGTGTCAAAGTCGATAGAGGGAAATTGAAAAACAGGAGACGGACAGCAGAATCTTCCTGGAATATCTGAGTAAATAATCTGCGTTTCATAACCGGCCTGCCAAACGTGGCAACTATGGCAGAATCTCCACTAAATGAGAGCTACACACTTTTGTGCCAATCTATGGGGGAGGCCTATGTTCAGCAGTGGTGTAGTGATAGACTGAAATGATGATGATGACGATGAATAATAACGTGTGTCGAGGGAGTATTTGACCTAGTCGCTTTGTCTTGCAAAAACGGTTGAGTACAGTATTTGCCGGACAAAGCGACCCCGACCTCGCGAGCTTCTACCGTCTGTTCCCGCTCACAGTTCCTTTCCTAACTTCCCATTGTCTACCCCAAGTCAGTGGTTGCCGTG
Source organism: Luehdorfia chinensis (assembly GCA_019845155.1). Lineage (NCBI taxonomy): Eukaryota > Metazoa > Arthropoda > Insecta > Lepidoptera > Papilionidae > Luehdorfia > Luehdorfia chinensis. The sequence continues at coordinate 470,404 of JAHVAK010000580.1, forward strand.
CCTCGTCACCTGTCACGTCTCATTTTCAGCGTAGGCGAATATAAAAAGGCTTGAATGATATGATAATGATGATAACATTATGTGTACCTAATATTTCCAGCATTTCTTAACGTTTTCGTGATTGTTTTTTCTTAAAAGATTATTTTTTGTTCGCGTAAATATAAGAAATCATTAAGTATTATTGTTAAATGCGTAAATATAAGAAATCATTAAGTATTCATTGTCGACCGCGTGGCGTAGTGGTTAGCGTACCTGACTTCTGCGCCACCGGTCCTGGGTTCGATTCCCAGCCGGAGGCAACATTGCAAAAAACTGCAAAAAACACAAATTGTTGCTTTTCGGGTCTGGTTGTGTTGTGCATGTGAAATGTATGTTTGTAAAACGCACCCACGATACAGGAGAAAATCCTACTGTGAGGCTTCGTTTTTTTTAAAAAAAAAAATTATGGTTTATTTTTTAAGTATATAGAAGAAAGTTGCTTTAATAAGTATGTCTAAATATGAGTCACGTGGAGATATCAGTCATTTTAACCAATTTATTTCTTTCATAATTTCTGCACTTTTTACCTTTTTTGATAATGATAAAACTTTAAAATATCACTGCATTTAAATAAAACTACTTTTTTACGGATTTTATCGCGTTTAATTTTGAACTATTTTTACCCGACGTTTCGGACGCTTTACAGCACCCATGGTCACGGGGGTCCCCCCGTGTTTAAATGTGTAATATTCGCGTAAATAAAAGAAAACATTATATCACTGCATTAATTTTAATATGAAAGAAAATTTACCGAAATGTTTCATATTAAAAATTGCAGAGGCCTTATATGACGTGCTCATTTGGGTTTCCAACCTTTTTTAATTCATTACCAACTAGCCACGCATTCGTTCACACTCGTATTTGCTTGAATTGTATTTTTTCATAGTTCTAATTATTAATATGATTAATTATTTAAATTCATTTGTTGCAGGTAATATAAAATATCGCAAGCTATATATAAGAAATATAAGAGACTGAAAAACCAGGTAAGTTACTCGTATAAAGTTATAGAATCATAGAAAAATCTTTATTGGTCATTCAAAAAAATTAACGAATGTGAATAGAACAAGTGAAAAAGATAAGAAAAACAGAAATAAAATAAAACTATATATACCTACTTATTACTACTATTCGGAGAATCTGTCGACCCATGACATCCCCTGGGTGTCGTAAAAATCGACAGAGGGAAAATTAAAACCAGAAGATGGGCAGCAGCACCTTCTTGGAAGATCTAAATAAATAAACTGCGGTTGCCAACCCGCCTGCCAAGTGTGGCAATTATGGCAAATCCCACTAAAATGACAGCTACAAATTTTTGTGGCAATCTATCGGGGAGGCCTATGTTCAGCAGTGGACTAGTATTAGGCTAAAATGATGATGATGATATTGACTTATTACAGTGACGGTGTGTGCGACAGTGTAAATGGTAGCCAGCTCAATTCCACTATTGATGTAGCGCTGATTTTCAACTTACGCCTACGAGTGTCACTCATGTACAATCTGTATACAGTTAACTTATGTGCATACATACATACAGTCGCCGCCTTTTCCCATATAAGAGGTAGGCAGAGACCACACGTAGTCTACTCGACGTCCCCGCGGAAAACGAGACGAGATGGTCTCGTACTACAAAGAAAAATTTACCCCCTAAGAAGTTTTTTGTTATTTTTTGTTCGAGCAATATAGTGACATCATTTTCTTATTATTCTGCACGAATGAAGGCTGTCCGTACAATACCATAGTCGCCTTTTACGTCACCTCGATAAGAAAGAGGTGGGCGCAGGGTAGGTGCTGTTCTACTCTGCCGGACACCTATCGGTACCTACATGTAGTCTTCGAAATATTTATTTTTCTCTAAAATAGTAATTAACCTATGACCTTAGGTTAATTTACAATGTGTTTGCGATCAACCATTTATATACAAAATAATAAAAGCTAAAAGTGTTTTAGGCAATCCTTAATATTACACTCAAGTTACCATGAATGTAAATTACGTGATTTTTGTAATTAATTCCACAGAATAATTTAACAGCGCCATCTATTGAACGTCATGAGAAGTTTTAAGCGTGCCTTGTGGATATGGCTTAAAGTTCCACAGTAAAATAATAGATGGCAGGGCTGTCACTGTAACTAAGCGTTTTCGATAGATGGCCGTTAACATTTCGTGAGTGTAAAACTTCCCGCGACACACGGGAATAACTAAACACTTCAAATGAGATTTACAAGATATGTATTTTTAATACCAACCATTTCAATTGTTTTAAGTAAGATCTCTTGGACTAAATAACATTAAAGTACAAAAAGAATATTAAAATATTCCATCATCGGCATTTATTTCACCAGCTGATGCCCGCGACCTCGTCCGCGTGAATAAAGATTTTTCAAATATACTGTGGGAACTATTTTATTTTCCGGAATATCCTATAACCGTTTCCGAGATACAAGCTATCTCTGTGCCGAATTTCGCCAAGATCGGCTTAGCGGTTGGGCTGTGAAAAGGTAAGAAACATACAGAGGCACAAAGAGCTAGCTAGCTAGCTTTCGCATTTATAATATTAGTATGGATGTAAGCTCCGGAACCTGATGCTCTGTAATTTTGTAGCACACGATTGCCAAATACTAATGTTTTTTAATAGCGAATATAAGTGCTGATTATACTCGGTACTCGGCGGTCAAGGAACACTTTGAGGTTAATCCTGTACATAAAGACTATTAATCACTTTAATAAAAAAGTGATGTTCATAATGTAAATACCAGGAACAAGCACAAATTAATGATGCCAGGTACTCGACTTCACAGTCAGTAACTCTTTCAGGGGGCAATGTATACGTTTTTAAAACAAAATCCCAGAAAGTGCACAGTCTTTAAATCAAAAAGTTAAACTATGTATTTGTTAAATGAAGACTTTTAAGAAGGGTTATTATAATATTAAGGAATACATGGATGATGATAACCCCTGGGTATAAGGTGATCGCTGCCAAGCTATTTCTACATCTTTATTATACTGCTGTAATTGTATATTATTTTAAAAATAACTGAAAAAATAATCCCACTGGGTTTCTTACTGGTTCTTCCCAGGACATAGGCAGTTCTTTGCGAACCAGTGTAGTTTAAAAAAATGACGTTCAATGAGTATTATGTAAATTATCTATATTGAATAAAAAATATTTCGTTCTTTTCTACTCTATTCTAAGAACAGCCGTGGTTTGAATTTCATAGAATGCGTGTAACCGAGTCCGATCCAAGTGCCTGCACCATTAAAATTATTCTGGTTTACTATGTACCCAGCAGCGAAGGGAACATTGCTAGCAAAACCTGCATATCTAAGGAATACATTTTTTTTTGGCGGAATCTTCTCTATACATAAATCTTCTCAGAAATGAGAGGAGGCATGTGCTCAGCAGTGGGACTTTTATAGGCTGTTGTTTTACTATTTTTTATTTTTTTATATTTTTTTATTTGATAAGGTGTCGAGAAGAGCAAAACGTTCACCAGATGGTAAGTGCAACGTTTACCCATAACTGATGCTGTGTTACTCAGAATATTTCTGTGTAGAACCACACTGCGCCCGTCAACCTGAGACATAAGTTCTTAAGTCTCATATGCCCAGTGATTACGCTAGCTCTCAGTGCCCTTCAGACCGACACAGTAATGTTTGCACACTACTGCTTCATGGCAGAATAACTGGCCCTGGGGTGGTACCTACCTAGACGGATTCCTGCATAAGAATCATACCACCAGTTATATGCTGTTCTTTTACTTTTTTTTATGAAATAACTATAAAATAAATTTTTATCGTTAAATTGACTTAATAGAAACAAATTCGAATTCAATCTCAACTAAAAGTAAATTTCACAGGAAAGTCAATTATATCTCAAGTCATGGATGAGCTCTGAAACGAATTTAATTAAAATGATCGCAGTACGCGAAAGTTCATGAAAGTTATTCTTGAATGCCAGTTGTTGAAACTTCATCTTGAGTTCAGCGCTGACACAGCCAACTGGAAACTCGAACTGATGGGAAACTGTTATTTTTAAATTAAGACTAGTTGGGCTCAATATTCGTTGATAAATCTTTTATTACATACTTTTTATTGTATGGATTAAAAATCGTTTAAATTTTACTTTACACGAAGATGCTGCTACCTATCTTATTTTTTTTATTGTACGTAGTGATGAAACGAGTAAAACGTTCACCCGGTGGTAAGTGCAACCCATAACAAATGGTGTGTCACTCAGAAAATATATGTGTGACACCACACTGTACCCATCACTATAAGACATAAGTTCTTAAGTCTCGTATGCCTAGTGATAACGCTAGCTCACAGTGGCCTTCAAACCGAAACACAGTAATGTTTGCACACTACTGATTCACGGCAGAATAACTGGCCCTGGGGTGGTACCTACCTAAACGGATTCCTGCATAGGAAACCTACCGCCAGTAAGTCGGTCAGTCTTATAATTTTAATTTTCCCTCTATGGTTTTACTTTTACGACAACGGGATGAGACTTGCATATAATATAAAACATTTTAAAAATGTTTATAATAATTATAATATCTAATAATTAATTAAAAAAAGTTACTAATCGTAGGATTCCACTTCCATAATCCAGGTGGATAATCCACACATCGCCAGTTATTTTTTTGCCAAGCAGTGATTATTAAACACAACGGCTTTTCATAATGATTTTTTATATTTACGCGAACACTACACATTTAAATGAAACTAATTTTACGGATTTTATCGCGTTTAGTTAGACTATTTATAACCCGACGTTTCAAGTGCTTTACAGCACCCATGGTCACGGGGGGACTGAGGTGACAGTTGTCCCGATGTCATAGTTAACCCGGGGTACCTTCAGCTTTTAATTATTATTTTTAGTCCGATCTACGCAGAAAGAGCTTACTGTGTCTTGAAGCCTTGCAGTGGTATGCTTGGTTTTTGATTTAATTTTATTAATTATAGGATCCCAAGCTGGTGGTAATACTCAACCATCTTCTCTATTAAAATAAGGATGTTTTTTAATTTCAATAGCCTCGCGAATCATCCTTGGTAGGAACATACCGCCAGACCCGACATTCACTACCGTACATAAGTGTGGGGACCAGTACTCCATAAAGTTATGCAGGGCCCCATATAGTTTATTTCCTGCCAATGCTCTTCGTTCAATATCACAGTTGTACCTTCCGTCTCTCGAAAAACCCAAATATATAAACTCTTTCACTTGTTCTACTCTTTCTCCTTCAATCAGAACTCTGCAATCCGACATACTTTCTTCTGTTTCAAAAACCATAACTTTCGTCTTATCTACATTAATTTTCATTCCTTTGTTTTGTAGAGCATCATGCATAATATTAACCATCTCCTCCTCCGATGATGCTAATATGACCTGATCATCGGCGTATAGGAGGCATTTGACGGTCAAATCATTCAATCTTAATCCAAACACACTCTCTTTCAAATCTTTTAAGCAATTGTCTATGAATAGATCAAATAGCCACGGCGAAGCCACAGATCCCTGTCTAACACCTTTTTAAATGTTAAACCAGTCTGTGTAAGTCCCGTTTACCCTGACACAAGCACTGGAATTCTTATAGAGTCATTTCAGTGCTTGTACTCGTATCAACCTGCCGTTCACTCCATATATAGACATTGTCACCCACATTTCATTCCTCACCATTCTGTCATAAGCCTTTTCCAAGTCTACAAATGCGCAATAGACCTTTTGACTTTGAGCCAAGAATTTATCGGCTATGCTTCGTAAGGAAAATACCTAATTCATGTATCCCATTCCTCTCCTGAATCCCGCTTGTACATTCCATATCTTCTCTTCAGTATCATTCATCACTCTCTTAATCAACACCTTTGCATACAGTTTGCATGCTGAGCAAACTAATGCCTCGGTAGTTTTTGCAGTCTTGCTGCGACCCTTTCCCTTTGTAAAGTGGTACGATGACGGCTTTGCACCAGTCTCCTGGTACGTTGCCGTTCCTTCAGAAAAGGTTAAAAAGGCGGTACAGCTGACTAGCTACCTCGTCCTGTCCAGCTTTCATCACCTCTACTGTAATTCTGTCATACCCTGCAGCCTTGCCCATTTCATACTAATTAACGCTTCCAAAATCTCTTCCAAGTTTATATCACTTTCTTTGCAATCTTCATTCATGTCCCTGAATGGGGCCTGTACTTGCATAACTCACAATACTTGCATCGTGATTTCTGATTTTGTCCAATTGCGGTTGTATTTTTACCTCTGGTCGTTGTTATGGACTTCCAGATGAACTTTATGTTGCGTTGAAAGTCATCAGATAACCTCCTATCAAATTCATCTCTATCATTCTCTTTCTTCCTTATCACGACCTCTTTTGCCACAACCTTCAACCTATTTTTTGCCTTGCTTAAATCTTCATTCGTTGCTTTTTGTATTCTCTGATTGGCTCTTGTAGCCAACCAATCCAGCCTAGCCTATTTATATATGTATATATACATATACTTTTATTTAGGTATTGCTATGATTAGGTTTATGAAACTTATTGTTCCAGGACGGTTCTCACCGCCCAGAGTTACCGACAGACAAGTCGACCGTCCGAATGGAGGCCCGCAGCCTCCCTCGGACGGTCATTAGACGACTTAAAATCATTTGGGCTCGCCACCCGTCACATCGCGTTTCCCACGAGGGCGAAAAGTGGGCTACGTGGGGGCCTCTGCCGACTCCATATATGGGAAAAGGCGTTACTGTATATATGTATCATATATTTTTATATATATTATCACGCTTTGTACATACACTTTGAGTGGATGTGCATAAACTTCATAGTTTTTGTATTATTTGTATGAGATAAATAAAAATCACTGATTTAATAACACGAATCTTATTATTTTTAACACCCTTCTCTTCAAATAACCAATTTAACTATCCTTAATATTTCTAAAAACTTAGAAGCGGAAACTCTTATAACACAATAACTATGAATATTCGTTAATTACTTAAACGGCACTATTTAGTACAAATGCTTAAATTGCGCCACCTATCCAAACGACTCGGAACTAAGTCGTTATAATGTTATAGTGCCTACAAGTTTACTCGAATTTGGATAGATGGCGCGCTCACTAGTTATAAGCGACAAATTTATGGCACCCATTGCCTGAATTGAAACAAGCGCCATCTTCACGTTCAAGATCAAAACTACATATTTTAAGAATTACTATTGGGTTTTAGTTTCGCCAGATGACTCTGAACAATTATTTACTGTTTTTCCTTAGTTGTAATAGATGGCGGTACTATTTGTTGTTTTAACCAGCACCTTTTTAATGTCTGCCGTGTCCGCCTATATTTATACTTTTTATTAAATACTTTACCGATTTGTAGCTTTTTATATAGTTTATGTATGTTTTTTTTATTGGATAAAGCGACTAGACTAGCAAAACGTTCACCTGTAAGTGCAACGTCTGCCCGTAACAAATGCTGTGTCACCCAGAACAACGAGTGGCACCACACTGCGCTCGTTACCTTGAGACATCAGTTCTTATATGCAGTGCATGCAGTCTCATATGCCCAGTGATTTCACTAGCTCTCAGTGCTCTTCAGACCGAAACACAGTAATGTCCACACACTACTGCTTCACGGCAGAACAACTGGCCCGGGGGTGGTACCTACCTAAACAGATTTCTGCATAGGAATCCTACCATCACTAAAAAAAATTATGTATGTATGTAAATAAAATTATGGATACTGGTCAATGTTCTACGATAGAGAAATGAAAAAATATACTTAATAGAATAAGGCGTAACTTTGCGGAAATCCATTATAATGAAGGAAAGATGCTAAGATCCGCATGCAAAATATAAAATGGTGTATATTACCTAGTTTTTTGAAGAGCACCGCCCGCCCTATTTCAGTAGCGTGCACAAGCAAACTAACACCGCCACCAGGAACCGCCACCAGATACCCTCCACCAATCACTTCAATACTACCATTAGGTAATTAATATACCGGCTCGGCGGCTGTCTGTCGTAGTCTATGACACTTGACAATGCCTCGTTTTGGGGCGAAACACGTGTCGTGTTCTCTTCTTCAGTGGTGTACGAGTATATTACCTAGTGCACAGTAGCGATCTACTGAGGGAAGCGGGCGGTGCTCTTCATAATACTAGGTAATATACACCATTTTATATTTTGCATGCGGATTTTAGCAAATTAACCTTATTTAGTTCATTGTAACGAACAAAGTAAATGATTTTAATTAAGAAATGAAAAAAGAAAAATTTGTTAAGATCCTCATGAAAAATATGGGAAGGGCGGGCGGTTGTCTTTAAAAACACTTTTACTTTTGCATGCGGATCTTAGCAAATAAAGTTTCTTTTCATTATTATAATTTTCTTGCTAGGTTCTATTAAATAATTTTGCCTTAATCACTGCAAAACTTCAATAAATTATTCTATCTCAACGGCAAATATACACTGTATTTTCTGTTCAGTGTTCGTCGTACCTTCTCGCTAACTTGATGTGCATATATAATCTGTTGTTGTTGTAAATTATTAGAACGCTTGTTTCATAGCTTCCGTAATATTTGAGTTTGGATGGTTCGAAGTTCGACTAAGAAATATACTAGAGATGTAAAGCAAGAAGCCGAGCGTTCAGCGTAAATAAATAACATCGTACCGCCTCATCGGTCCGAGATTGATCCGATCCGTCTAGGTTGGTACCATTGAAGTGCCAGTTATTCTGCCGTGAGGCATTAGTCAACATTACTGTCTTTCAGTTTGAAGGGCACTGCGAGCTAGTGTAATCACTGAGCATATGAGACACTAGAACTCATGTCTCAGAGAGACAAGCGCAGTGTGGTGACACACAGAAATGTTCTGAGTGACACAGCATTTGTTATATGTGGTGGCACTTACCATCAGGTGGACGACTTGCTCGTCACGTCACTGTTTTCCATAAAAAAAATCCATATTCTAAACTATAGCAAAGCTAAGGTGTCGCGACTCAATGGAAGTTTGATTTAGAAAATTATACAAAGCCAACTTTATGGCAGAATAACGACTTCATTGTAAAACAGTTAAAAATAATTTCTTTTGATCAGTTATCTAATTGTTAAACGAACTGAAAGAACCAAAGTTTGATTGTAATTAAAATTGTGACGTCTACGCATGTCTATTTTTAATTAATCAAAAGAATCATTAATGCCCCTTGAACGTCTTCAAAGAGGCGGTCCATCGTTTTGTTCTTTGATGTAAGTTATGGAAGCGTGCGATAATTGAATTGTGAGAATACAAACAATTGTTTGATATAACAAAAACGCCCTCAACGTTTAATTAAATTATTAATAATTGATTGTAATCTGAACTTATAATATATTATTAATTAATTAATAATATTATAAAGAGAAAAGAATTTAATTTTTTTATGTTTGTTTGGTTGTAATGAATAAACCCAAAAACTACTGAACAGATTTTAAAAAATCTTTCACCTAATTACAGCTACATTATAAGCGACTAAGATGCGTTGTATTTAATTTAAAAATAAAATTGAGATTCCTACGAAAATTGCTATGTTCTAACTCAAGATATTAAAAAATTGCTAATAAAAGTGATTATTTGGTGTGCGCTGCGAACACCTATTGATGTTAAGCAGTGGATTACTTTTTGGCATGTTTGGCTTATGATGATGATTTGGTTTATTTTCAATGGTGAAATCCGCATAAATATAAACTTAATAAAGTAAAATATAAAAAAAACTACGATTTTATAGAGGTATCCCGTTGTGCACGAATCACGCAAAACTGTTGGATAGATTTCTTAGTTTTAGTTTTTAGTCTTAGTCTAAGAACTTTTTAGATAAGTCTAAAATCTGTTTTCATCGATACTAATATTATAAATGCGATTGTACCCTCTGTCTGTTTGTTACCTTCTCACATCTCAACCATTGAACTCAGCTTAACGAAATTCGGCTCAGAGATAGCTTGCATCCTGGAGACAGACATAGGATATTTTTATTCTGGAGAATCAAATAGTTCCTACGGGATGTTTAAAAAACCTATATCCACACAGACGAACTCGCGGGCATCAGCTAGTTTGAAATAAAAAGAGCAGTACATTACCGTTTAAAATCTTTATAAGACAGCATACATAAGAAAAGGGATTTCTTAAACGTTCCGCTCGTTATACAAAATCAGTTTCCCGCGTCACATCTTCTAAACGCGTTTGTTATTATATTCGTTTACGTAAAAAATATAAAGACAAAAGCGAGACCTTTTTCCTGTCACAAACACAAAGGAAATAAATACAAAGGAAGAAGGGTAAATTTTATATCTAAGCATTAAGATCGGCGAGGTGATGGAGAGCTGAGCACGGGAGAAGATAATACTCCTCCTTGTGTGGCTGGGCGTATGCCAAACTGAGATAAATGATACCGCCCGATAACTCGGAGTTAGTAAACGAAATAATTGTGGATGCGCTAAATATAAACACGATGTATAAAAATAAAACATGTATATATTATAGGCCCCTTATGCACAAGCTAGTGTAATGACTGGGCATATGAGACTCAAGATCTGATATCTCGGAGTGACGGGCACAATGTGATGTCACACAGCAATGTTCTGGATGGCACGACATTTGTTATTTATACACACCATTTTAAATTTGCTTGCGGATCATAGCAAATTAACTTTCTTTTCTTTATAATAAAGTCTATCTGTCTTTATAGTGGGATCGGCAGAGAGTGACACAAGGCATTAAGTCCACCCACTAGATAGCCCTTAGTGTAAGGTGCCAACAATAAATGGTATATAAATTAATTAATCAATATTTAAATTTTATGGAAGAAGGTTAGTGAATCATTTGTTATGGGCAGACTTTGCACTTACCATCAGATGAACTTAGTGCTCGTCTCGTAATTTTCTCCTATTTATAAAAAAAACATGACGGTAGGACCGAGGTGTGGTCGCTCAGTGGTCAGGAGCTCGACTTACATTTCATAAGTTCGCAATTGACATGAGTTCGTTTCCCGGTTCCAGCACCTTTAAAATATTTCCGCAGTTTTAAATACAGATTCACCTCCTGGTCAGGGGTGAAGCAAAACATCGCGAGGGAACCTGCATGTCTGAAGATGGGTGTGGTAGTGTCACGCAATGTTCTGAATGGCACCGGCAAGTGTGGCACTTAACACTTACCATCATTGGAACTTTTACTATTTCTTCATTTACTATCTGCGAGATAGATTATAATTAGGAAATGAAAAGAAATGGGGTACCTGAGGTACGATTCAAATAACTCGTGTGCAAGTCCTTCGAAATGCACTGTCCAGCACAGCACAAGTCCAGCTTTGTGGCACTGGTTTAAATTCCCACAGTTAGTTTATGTAAGATAATATTTAATTAAACAGAGTAATTTAAGTGTCATAACAGTAAACCGTAAAAGTTATGCGAAAGTAAATATAATGCAGTATTGATTTTAGTTTGATTTTAATTTTAATTTTATTAAACCGCACTGTGCACCCAACAGCGCATGGTGGCTATGGGCTCACTACCTATCACACAAAGTGGATTTTATTGTTTTGGCGAAACGTGGATTGTGGCAATCATCTGTTTTTGCAGTGAGTGTCCAATCTCTGTCTACCCCTTATGGGATACAGTCGTGATCTTATGTATGTATTTATATTTGATTACACACACGCGCGGTCGCGGAATAACACTTTTTGATTTATTTTTGAATATTTTATGCGGAGTATTTTGTACAGAGCCGACAGGTAGGACAGAGAGAGCGGATGCAGGAAGAGTGAAGTTTTTTTTTTATTGTATAAGTGATGAAACGAGCAAAACGTTCACCTGATGGTAAGTGCAACGTCTGCTCGTAACAAATGCAGTGTCCCCCAGAACATTAACAGTGATAGTAGTTAGTATATATTTATTGAATGAGCGGCGAGAACACTATCAAAAAAAGTGATTTATTAGTAAGGACTTAAACTGCACTGTGCACCCAACAGCGCATGGTGGCGATGGCCTCACCACCTATCACACCAAGTGCATTATATTGTTTTGGTGAAACGTGGATTGTGGCAGTCATCTGTTTTTGCAGTGAGTGCCCAGTCTCTGTCTATCCCTTATGGGATACAGTCGTGATCTTATGTATGTATGTATGTATGAGATTATTCGTTATTTATTGAAAAATAAAAAATAATATGTGTGGTACATGCCGCATCCATGTTTAAAACATCCATAGCAAATCGAATGAGCGGCGCAATCTCCCTTTCTATCTCCATAATCGGCTCCGTATAATGTGCGCGATATTATTTGGTTATGACACACTAAATGTTTGCTTTGATCCTATTACAGGGTGGCTTTAAACCCATTAGGCTCAGAGATTTAGCGCCATGACCTATTAAGTTAATCTCTTTACATTAATCGCTTGATTTACGAGCTATTGGCGCGAGGATTTATCATGTAAAAGCTCACACCGCTGACAGCTGAAACAAGAGAAGGCTTAGATGCAATCAACGCTAAATTCATATTGTATCCCTATACAAGTGACGAATAGGTTCTTCAGTCAGGCGTTACTTTGCGGAAATCCAATAAAGTGAAGAAGACAAACAAAGCTAATTTGCGGATCTTGGAATGAAAAATTGCAAATGAAAATTTAATAGGTATGGTAGTAGGCCTTTTATTACACGCACCATTTTAACACCAACTTACTTCGCTTCATTCATTATATTTGTTGCATCCGAAAGGAGGGCATCCGTACAATTTGCATCCGAAGTATTTAGGCAGCAGGGTTTTTGTTTGATGCCCGTCGTTGCTGTCGTTGCTTCGAATCGATCCGGAACTTCGCACTTCGATTTTCGTAGTAGGCCCCCAGCTACGAGCAGTAGCAAGTCTGTTGAAAGTGCTGACACACCACCTGTTTGTGTTCTTGTTCCTATGCAGGAATCCGTCTAGGTAGGTACCACCACAGGGTCAGTTATTCTGCCGTAAAGCAGAAGCGTGCAAACATTACTGTCTTTCGGTTTGAAGGTCACTGAGAGCTAGTGTAATCACCTGGCATATAACACTTAAGAATTGATGTCTCAGGGGGACAGGCGCAGTGTGGTGCCACGTAAGAATGTTCTTGGTGACACAGCATTTGTTATAAGCAGATGTTGTACTTACAATCAGGTGAACGTTTTGTTCGTCTCCTCACTTTAACCAATAAAAAAATTAAGATATTTATAGACTTTATTAACAGATAACCGCTGGGGAAGAAAGGTTCTCGAGTGGCAACCTCGTACCGTCAAAAGCAGTGTAGGGCGCCCCCCACTAGATGGATCGACGACTTGCACGGGTTTGCGGGAAGACGATGGATGCAGGTGGCTTAGGACTGTGTTTTGTGGCAATCTATGGGGGAGGCCTATGTTCAACAGTGGACTAAAATAGGCTGAAGTGATGATGAAGATGGTAGACTGTTACTTTACATTACAGTGCACTTGCTATGTAATCAATCTATGTAATCGACTTCTAAGCCGCGGGTCCTGGGTTCGAATCCCAGCCGGAGCCAACATTTGTGCTAAAACATAAATTGTTGGATTTCGGGTCTGATTGTGTTGTGATTGTCCTATTGTTTCTGACACTGCATCCTAGCCGAACTCCGATCTTATCGCATCAGCGTTACATCGGGCGCGGGTAGATTGGGACGAGTGAGTGCCTCTGTGTTTGCGCGTACACTTGTGGCACTACAATATCTCCTGTGCAGTTGATGGCTCTCGACAGTAGTCGGTAGTTGTCGCCGTGGTCGAAATCGGCTAGGAGAACATCTTGTAATCATGTAATCAGATAATAGAATCAGACGTTACTTTGCGGAAATCCATTATAATGAAGGAAAGTAAGGTACTTTGCTAAGATCCGCATACAAAATATAAAAATGGTGTATATTACCTAGTTTTTCGAAGAGCACCGCCCGCCCTCCCTCAGTAGCGTGCACAAGCAGACTAACTCCGCCACCAGGAACCGCCACCAGGTACCCTCCACCAACCACTACAATACTACCATTAGGTAATTAATATACCGGCTCGGCAGCTGTCTGTCGTAGAGTCTATGAGACTTGATAATGCCTCGTTTTGGGGCGAAACACGTGTCGTGTTCTCGACTTCAGTGGTGTATATTACCTAGTGCACAGTAGCGGTCTACTGAGGGAAGCGGGCGGTGCTCTTCAAAAAACTAGGTAATATACACCATTTTATATGCGGATCTTAGCAAATTAACTTACTTTCGTTTATTGTAACGAAAAACGTAAATGATTTGAATTAATAAAAAAAAAATTATGAATAAAAAGAAACATTGTAAGCGGGCGGCCGGTGGTCTCCAAAGACATTTTTACTTTTGCATGCGGATTTTAGCAAATAAACTTTCTTTTCATTGTTATAATTTTCTTGCTTGGTTCTATAAAGGAAAAAATAAATTCAGGAGATGGGCAGCAGCATCTTTCTGAAACTTTTAAATAAATATACTGCAATGAAGAAAAGTAAGTTAATTCGCTAAGATCCGCGTGCAATATATTAACGACCGATATAAACGCCGACTCGGCCACTGTCTGTCGTAGAGTCTATGACGCTTGATAATGCCTCGTTTTGGGGCGAAACACGTGTCGTGTTCTCGACTTCAGTGGTGTATATTATCTAGTGGTAGTATTGTAGTGGTTGGTGGAGGGTACCTGGTGGCGGCGTTATTTTGCTTATGCACGCTACTGAAGGAGGGCGGGCGGTGCTCTTCAAAAAACTAGGTAATATACACCATTTTTATATTTTGCATGCGGATCTTAGCAAAGTAACTTACTTTCCTTCATCATATAATCAAGCAACTTCTGATGATTCATCAATCGATTACGTATGTGGACATAATCTTCCACGCACGGATTAACAGCCATTCGGGTGATTCGAACACTAGTAGGTCGCTAACATACAATTGCTGCAACAATAATGGGCTTGAATTATTGTGGGCATTGGGTGTATCGAGTGATTGTATTGGAAATTGATGCTTGTGCCACGATATTGATTTGCAACAAATCTCAGTTAAAATATTGGGTTAATTAAATGGAATTGAAATGTGTGATTTCAAAATCAGCAGTGCCAGTTATTCTCCCGTCAAGCAGTAGTGTGCAAACATAACGATATTTCGGCTTGTAGGATACTGATAGCTAGTGCAATAACTGGGCATTTGAGACTTAAAAACTGGACACTACAGACAGCTAGCCGTATGGTGGTGGCCTAAGAGAATCTACTACCCCATCTAATCCCGTGGGTGTGGTAAAAGCAGACAGAGGGAGAATAAAAACTAGAAGCTGCGCAGCAGCATCGTTCTGGAACATCTGAGTAAATTAACTGAGGTTGCCAACCCGCCTGCCGAGCATGGCAACTATGGCTAAATTCCTTCAAGCTTTTGTAGCTGTCTATAGGGGAGGCCTACGTTCAGAAGAGGACTTGTGATAGGCTAATACTCCCGTGACCATGGGTGCTGTAAAGCACTCGAAACGTCGTGTTAGAAATAGTTCAAAATTAAACGCGATAAAATCCGTAAAAAAAGTTTTATTTAAATATTACCTTTTCTTTAGAATAGAATAGATTTTTTTTTATTCAACAGACATTATTTACATAATACTTATTGAAAGTCATTTTTTTATCTACACTGGTTCACAAGAAATGCCTCTGTCCCGGGAAAAACCAGTAAGAAACCCAGCGGAATATTTTTTTCAGTCATTTCCAAATAATGTACAACAACAGCAGTATTATAAAGATGTAGAAATGGCTTGGCGGCGATCACCTCATTCCCAGGGGTTATCATCATCTATGTATTCTTTATTATTATAATAACCCTTTTTATGAAGTCTTTGTTTAATATAAAATTTGAACTTTTTGATTGAAAGACTGTGCACTTTCTGGGATTTTGTTGTAAAAACGTATACGTTGCCCCATAAAAGACAGCTATTCTAGTATGCCGAAATCTGAATGTAACCTTTAGTTGGAAAGAACCTAAAGTTCAGTTCATTCTACCAAAGACTTTCGTTTTAAATAAAATTCATATATTCCGGTGTACAGTTTTAATAAAGGTTATTATTATTATTATTATGTCAAAAAAGCTAGAACTGCGAGTGAGATATGGAATAGCTTATAATTAACCAACGTTAGATCGCAATCAGCCAAAGTAACGTGTCGTATAAGTTTCAGCGACGTTTCCATTCCGAGCCCACGTCACCTGTTGTCTCATTTCCATTTGCCACGGAGCGTATGTTAGTTGGATGAACAGCGTTGGGCGTAGAGTAATTACAGGAACATCGTTGCGATCTACAGCTGTCATAACGTGAAGCTGACGTCGAGTGCAAGTTAGAAGCGAATGGGACCGTAATGACAATACAACTTTTAATTTGAAAAGTCTGCTTCAAGTCAACAAATTAGACACTGATGACACTGCTGTCCAAAAATTGATTTAAGCAAAACGTTCTTATCATGGTAATTGCAACGTCTTCCCATAACAGATGCTGTGTCAGCCAGAACATTTCTGTATGACGCAACACTGCGCCCGTCAATCAGAGATTTCAGTTCTTAGTCTCATATGCCCAGTGATTACACTGACCCACAGTACCACCCCATATCATCCCTTGGGTGTCGTAAAAGTCGACAGAGGGAAAATTAAAACCAGGAGATGGGCAGCAGCATCTTCCTGGGACATCTGAATAAATAAACTGCGGTTGCCAACCCGCCTAGCGTGGCAACTATGGCAAAATCTCCCAAAGACGAGAGCTACAAACATGTGTGGCAATCTATGGGGGAGCCCTATGTTAAGCAGTGGACCAGCTATAGACTGAAATGATGATGATGATGATGATGACAGTCGCCTTGAAGCCGAACCACAGTAATGTTTCCTCACTAAGTGGCCCTGGGGTGGTACCTACCTAGACGTATTCATGTATAGGAATCCTACCACCAGAAAGCGTTGATAACGTTTTGTTTTTCTTTTAATGGATTTGGTTAACTGGTGGTAAGATTATACTTAAGCCAATAAGTATCCGGTAGAGTAGAATAGCACCTACCTATTTCCTATCGAGGTGTCGTAAAAGGCTAAGGTACTCTACGGGCGGCCTTAATTCGTGCAGAATGTTATCAAAATATTCATTGCCGTCACTGTACTGCTCTTGGGAACGCAATAGGTACTTACCATTTTCATACTTGCACCAAAAAGGCGGCAACGTGGCGCGCAACTCGTCACGTCTCGTTTCCCACAGGGGTCAAAAATGGGCTACGGGCGGGCTATTGTACAAAGTGACGAAACGAGCAAAACGTTCACCTGATGGTAAGTGCAACGTCCGCCCACAACAAATGCTGTGTCTCCCAGAATATTTCTGTGTGACACCACACCGCACCCGTCACCCTGAGACATCAGTTCTTAAGTCTCAAATGCCCAGTGATTACACTAGCTCACAGTGCCCTTCAGACCGAAACACAGTAATGCTTGCACACTACTGCTTCACGGCAGAATAACTGGCCCTGGGGTGGTACCTACCTAGACGGATTCCTGCATAGGAATCCTACCACCAGTAAGGCGTGGTCTATGCCTACCCCTTGTATGGGAAGAAAGCGCGACTGTGTGAAGTACGTATACTTACCAATGACCGCAACTTCATTAGCAAGTCTAAAATCTTAAACTCGAAGAGGCGCTACTACGCGTCTTAAGATTTTCGACACCAACGTCACGAGACTTAGCGCCAAAGCCTAATTTATTTATTGAGAAAACTAACAGCGATGACAAGAAATAAAATTTTAAATAATTAACACTTAATTAACTTTTAATTAATAACTTTTAATTAACCGTGTGGTAGCGGCCTAAGAGAATCTACCACCCCATCTCATTCCGTGGGTGTCGTAAAAGTCGACAGAGGGAAAATGAAAACCAGGAGATGGGCAGCAGCATCTTGCTCGAACATCTAAATAAATAAACTGCGGTTGCCAACCCGTCTGCCAAGCGTGGCAACTATGGCAAAATCCCCCCAAAACGGGAGCTACAAACTTTTGTGGCAATCTATGGGGGAGGCCTATGTTCAGCAGTGGACTATTAATAGGCTGAAACGACGAAGGCCAATAGCAGGTATTCCTTTATAAAATAAAAGCATTTTTGGAAACATACGTTTTATAAGCAGTCGTTGAGTAGTTCAATTATAGTCACAATTTATAATACACATATTAATGGGTTAGGGTATGGACTGCGAAACGTGACGTCGCAGGTTCGAGCCCGCCATTCGACTATTGCCGTGAACCACAAAATAGCACAAGCGTTAAGCTTAATTGGAGTGGTTAACAGGAATATTAGTAATGTTATATATAATTGTAACATTGAATTGTTAAAAAAAACTTAGGGATCAATTTCAGTTTCTCACTTATGAAAATTGCTTCTTTTCATATGCATCTGAAAATAATGTCAAAAAATTTTTTGCCTTAATTTCATTACTTACATCGATTCCCACGCTCCTGTAACTCACACGAATGTAGAGCGAACGTTAATTTGGGCAAACGACTCACGTAGCGCTACAGCTTCCCGCTACGCGTCGTCCCATTTCGCTTACGTTAATTAAATTAAAATAACTACGCGTGACCAATTTATTTTTTTAGTTTTTAGAAATGCTACGTTAATGTTTGTTAGAGTAGCAAATTTTGTTTGTCAAGCGCAGTAACGCTAGTATTATGTCTGCGTAGATCGGACCGAAAATACTAATTAAAAGCTGAAGATAATCCGGGTTGACTATGACATCAGGACATTTGCCAACTCAGTCTTTCTGTGACCATGGGTGCTGTTAAGCGCTCGAAACTTCGGGTTATAAAAAGTTCAACATCAATTTTTAAATGAAACTAATTTTACGGATTTTATCGCGTACAGAGTGCACTGTGACCATGTTCTTTATCATCCCAATCATTACATCAGATTTCATAAACCACAAATCCTCGCAAAAGAACAGCGATTCCTACCAAGGATGATTCCCGAGGCTATTGAAATTAAAAAACATCCTAATTTTAATAGAGAAGATGGTTGGGTATTACCACCAGCTTGGGATCCTATAATTAATAAAATTAAATCAAAAACCAAGCAAACCACTGCAAGACTTCAAGACACAGTAAGCTCTTTCTGTGTAGATCGGACGAATAATAATAATTAAAAGCTGAAGGTACTCCGGGTTAACTATGACATCGGGACATCTGTCACCGCAGTCCCCCCGTGACCATGGGTGCTGTAAAGCACTCGAAACGTCGGGTTATAAATAATAAAATTAAACGCGATAAAATCCGTAAAATTTGTTTCATTTAAATGTGTAGTGTTCGCGTAAATATAAGAAATCATTAAGTTCAAAATCAAATTCAATTTTTTTTTTCAATTCTTATTTTTAATATATTTATTTGTAAACATAGGTAAAGCAGTTGTAAGGTTACATTTTTATGGGTATGTACCCTATGTTTTGCCGCTGTATGACATACAAATATTAAAAACTCGATAAAATCCGTAAAAACTAGTTTTAGTTCAATGTTACCACCCCAGGGCCAGTTATTCTGAGTTACAGTTATTAACTCAGAATATTTATAGTTTACAGTTATTCCGTGAAGCAGTAGTGTGCAAGCATTGCTGTGTTTCGGTTTGAAGGGCACTGAGAGCTGCGTAATCACTGGGCATATGAGACTTAAGAACTTATGTCTCAGGGTGACGGGCGCATTGTGGTGTCACACAGAAGTATTCTGGGTGACACAGGTGGTGTTGTGGGCGGACGTTGCACTTAACATCAGGTGAACGTTTTGCTCGTTTCGTCACGTTCTACAAAAAATAAAAGAACAAAATAAATCAATTATTGAAATTAAAACAGACAGTAGACGTATTTCAGTTATTTCTTGGATATCGCTAGTCTAGACGCGGTTACTGGTCGTCATTAATAATCACAACAGTATCGGAACATCAAACAAACCCTTCTGCAATAAAATATCGAATTATTCCGCGTCTATTTCGCAGCCGTCAAATGTGATGAATGAATGACGCAAAGATATCAGAGGATCTTTGGGGAGGCACATTAATATCCCTCAAAAGCATTGTTTGGAGAGGACTGCCGCGATTTATCTCGTAGGGTCTTTGCCCTGCGGTGATAAAAAAATCAGTACCGAAGCGCTTCTTTATCCTAAACAAATACCGCTGAAATTATTCCTGCAATTTACTCTTGCCTAGAATCATAAATATATTTTTGCAAATACTTTTAGAGTTGTCTTTCATTCTAAATGTCACAAATTACTTAAAAACAATACATTTTTAAATGCTAAATATACTGTTCGGTTTATAAATAATGGTGGCTCATTTTCTTTTTATTGGATAAAGTGGTGTAACGAGCAAAACGTTCACCTGATGATAAGTGCAACCTCTGCCCATAACAAATGCTGTGTCACCCAGAAAATTGAAGTGTCCATCACCCTGAGACATAAGTTCTTAAGTCTCATATGCCCAGTGATTACGCTAGCTCACAGTGCCCTTCAAACCGAAACACAGTAATGTTTGCACACTACTGCTTCACGGCAGAATAACTGTCCCTGGGGTGGTACCTACCTAGACGGATTCCTGGATAGGAATCCTACCACCAGTAAAAAACATGCTTTTTTTTACTAGTACTTAGTGTTTAAGTGTTTTTGTTATCTGTTAACCTTTTTGGAAATCATCTTCATGTTTCAATCTATCACTAGTCCGCTGCTGCACATTGGCCTCCCCCATAGATTGCCACAAAAGTTTGTAGCTCTCATTAAGGGGGTTTTAGTCATAGTTGCCACGCTTGGCAGGCGGGTTGGCAACCGCAGTTTATTTATCAAGATGTTCCAGGAAGGTGCTGATGGCCATCTCATGAATTTTATTTTACCTGTGTCGACTTCTACGACACACACGGGATGAGACGAGGTGGTAGATTCCCTTAAGCCGCCACCACACGGCCCGATACGTTTTTTTTTTTGGAAATTATCATTACAAAGCACTGTACCCAAATTCAACCATAAAATTTTACTCGTACCACGCCCAAAGAACTTCGATAAAAAATAACCATGATATGATATACCGTAGTAATCATTACATTAAGTAGACTTGACAATCGCTGCGACCTCGGTCTGGGTTCTTTGATATTCTGGTTATTCTGTTACATTTTTATAGACGTAAGAGATGAGATAAAGTAAAGGTTTACTTGATGGTAAGTGCAACGTTTGGACATAACAAAGGCTGTGTCACCCAAAACATTTCCTAGCACCACACTGCGCCCGCCACCCTGAAACATCAGCTCTTAAGTCCCATATGCCCAGTTATTATACTAGATCTCTGTATCCTTCTGACCGAAACGCAGAAATTTTTGCACACTTGTTTTACGCCAGAATAACTAGAACTGCGGTGGTACCTAGACGGATCGAGCCAACAGTAAAGTAGTCAAGATTTTTTTTTATTGCATAAAGTGATGAAACGAGCAAAACGTTCACCTAATGGTGAGTGCAACGTCTGCCCATAACAAATGCTGTGTCACCTAGAAAATTTCTTTATGACACTACACTGTGCCCATCCCCCTGAGACATGGGTTCTTAAGTGTCATATGCCCAGTGATTACGTTAGCTCACAGTGCCCTTCAAACCGAAACACAGTAATGTTTGCACACTACTGCTTCACGGTAGAGTAACTGGCCCTGGGGTGGTACCTACCTAGACGGACTCCTGCATAGGAATCCTACCACGAGTAGAATGTGTAATTACGAGTATCATTAAATGTGAAAAGTTTAGTTTCTGTTATTTCCTGCAGGCAACTCTTACTCTTATGGCCGTGTGGTAGCGGCTCATTAAAAGAATACTGCCACTCCATCTCATCCAATGGATCTCGTAAAAGGCGAGTGAGGAATTAAACTGCACTGTGCACCCAACAGCGCACGGTGGCGATGGGCTCACCACCTATCACACCAAGTGCATTATATTGTTTTGGTGAAACGTGGATTGTGGCAGTCATCTGTTTTTGCAGTGAGTGCCCAGTCTCTGACTACCCCTTATGGGATACAGTCGTGATCTTATGTATGTATGTATGTAACTCTTACTACACTCGTGGGAATATAATTAAGCAACTATATGGGAACAGCGAATTTACATTTATATACCCGGTTCGGTCCTTTTACTTTCGATTTACTTAAATGTCAGTCGAGATTGTACTCAAGAGTGTGATATGTATTCAAATGAAACTGAATTTAGATTGGCTAAGATTTGTGTCGGGCATTTTGTTTTGTGTTTGATTCCGTAGCATGCCTTTTCGTTTAAAATTATATTACCCATGCGTCGTCGTCGTTTCAGCCTATCGCTAGTCCACTGCTGAACACTGGCACCCCCCCTGTAGATTGCCTCAAAAGTTAGAAGCTCTCATTTTGCCCCCAAGCGTGGCAACCGCATTTTATTTTATCAGATGTTCTTGGAAGATGCTGCTGCCCATCTCCTGGTTTTTCCTCTGTCGACTTTTACGATGCCCACGGGATGAGATGGGGTAGTAGATGCTCTTAAGCCACCACCACACGGCATTAATCGCATGCTGATTACACATGTGCTTAAGTTCAAAGGATTTGATCTTCTCCTGATTTTCGACCACAGCGACTACTGCCGAATACTGGCAAAATTACGTGCAAACACACGGGCACTTACTCGTCCTACATACGTACGTATGTAGTTCATGCGATCAGATCAGAGGTAGGATGTCAGAGACACAAAGGCAATCGCTACCAGGCTGTTTCCAAACCAAAAAAAAAAGTATTTTCAAGTAACTGTCTATAACTGTCCCGCTGCTGAGCACAGATCTCCTGTCATTTCCGAGAGGATTTTGGAGGTAGAAAGAATCCGCCAAGCTGCTCCAATGCGGGTTGGCTTCACATATCTTCCAAATATTTTTTATTTCTCAGACATGCAGGTTTCCTCACGATGTTTCCTTCACCGCCGAGCACGTGGTAAATCAGTACTTAAAATTGCAATTAACAATTTTAGTGGTGCCGCCACCGGGAATCGAACCTAGGTCACTAGCGTACTATGACATTTAAAGCGAGCGCCAAGCCCCTGAGCTGCCACGGCTTTCAAAATACTTATAAATAATGTTAATTAATTTTTAATAAATTATTTATTCTGTAACTTAAATTTCGATTGCAAAAAACTGTTGAATATATTACTGAAAAAGAGGATACCTGCGGAGTTTCTTTCGCCTGTTTCCACTCCGAATCAAACTGCACTGTGCACCCAACAGCGCATGGTGGCGATGGGCTCACCACCTATCACACCAAGTGCATTATATTGTTTTGGTGAAACGTGGATTGTGGCAGTCATCTGTTTTTGCAGTGAGTACCCAGTCTCTGACTACCCCTTATAGGACACAGTCGTGATCTTATGTATGTATGTATGTTTCCTCTCCGTACAGAGGACTCTCATTGAGAAACATTAAGAAACAAAAAAATACATTTGACAAATGAAATTTGTATTTCTTTCGCCAGAGAATGACCACACTATTTATTTATTTATTTAAAGCTTTATTTATTCCATATCTTAATTTCAAATTAAGAATAATATTAGTTTTTTCCTCTTTTTTTTAGTCTTTGTTTGTATTAGATATGGATCCCTTTTGGGTAAAAGCCTCCTCCATTCCATGCCATTTTTCTCTATCCTGGGCAATTTCCATTCATTGCTTCCCAGCAATTTCAATTATGTCATCTACCCACCGTTTTTGCGGTCTACCTTTCTTTCTTTTGCCCTGACCATTTTGCTACTGACCACACTATTATCAAGATCAATTTTTTTGTGCAGAAATGGCGTAAGAGACTCAACCGAGTCTACAGAAATATTCTAGAGAGTAAAGAGGCCAAAGTCAACTAAGATAGATAACAATTATTTTTATTGGATAAAGTGACGAGACGAGTAAAACGTTCACTTGGTAATAAGTGCAAAGTGCAACCCAGAACAACTTCTGTGTAGCACTACACAGCCCCCGTCACCCAAAGACATCAGTTCTTAAGTCTCATATGCCCAGTGATTACACTGGCCTACCCTTCAGTCCGAAATACAGTATCTTTTACACACTACTGCTTCACGGCAGAATGACAGGCCTGGGGTGGTACCTATCTAGATGGATACCAGCATAAGAATCTTACCACCAGGAAAATATAACCTTCTCAAATATGGTAGTATTTCTATGCAGGAATCCTTCTTGATATATACCACCGCAGTGCCAGTTATTCTGCCATCAAAGTTCTCGTCACTCATCGCAAAATTTGAGATATACAAAAATTTGTATAAGTAGATACTTATTTTTGTATTAGTCGTAATGTAACGTGGCTGTCCCCGTGACTCAGATAATGCAAGCAGACATGATACGTGCTCAAACAATGCAAGAATCTAGATAGAATCTAGTGTGCAAACATTGCTGTATTTCGGACTATAGGATAAAGAGAGCTAGCGAAATTGCTGGGTATATAGACTTAGAGAACTGATGTACGGGCGAAGTGCGACACAGAAATATTCTGGATGTCACAGCATTTGTTATGGCCAGACTTGACTTACCACCAGGTGAAGGTTTTGCTTGTCTCATCACTTCTGCTATAAAATAATCACCAGCTTTCTTAGTTCACAACTGATGTCCACACGTGAACATATTACTTCGCGGGGCGTATCGACGGGTTCCATGATATGGCGTCATGGCCACGGCATGGCGGTACGCGCGAGCCTCTTAACCAGTAATTCGTGCTACTGTTATCTCATCTCATCTTCGTCTTTTCAGCCTGAACATATGCCTCCCCAATAGATTGCCACAAATGTTTGTAGCTCTCATTTTGGGTGGATTTTGCCATAGTTGCCACGCTTGGCAGGAGAATTGCCAACCGCAGTTTATTTATTGAGATGTTCCAGGAAAATGCTGCTGCCCATCTTTTGGTTTTGGTTTTCCCTCTGTCGACTTTTACGACACCCACGGGATGAGATGGAGTGGTAGAACTTAACTATCTACAAATGTTTCGAGTGGTAATTAATATAATTTTCTAAAAATTTAAGTCGAATCTTTTATTTAACAACGCCTTCAAATGGAAATAGCGTAAAGAGCGCCAGAAACAGAATTCCGCCAGTTCATACAGCACAGTGCTCGTCCACTGGCAATAGAGATGTTCTTTCGCATCACTAGTCTTAGAATAGATCTTCTGCTATCTGCCGTCAAATCGAGACTTTTGTTAGTCAGAAATTAGTTTAATTAAAGTGAGGTTGCTATTTGAAGTATAAACCGACTTATTCCCCTTTTTTCCCGATAGAATAGTGATAAAAAAAAACTGAAAAAGAGACATCGAAATTTATCAATCAAAATTATCGAGTAACTAAAAAAAGCATATTTTTTAAAAAAAAAAGATAAAGTAGTAGAAAGTATCCAGAAA
The DNA here is from genome assembly GCA_019845155.1 of Luehdorfia chinensis. Taxonomy (NCBI): domain Eukaryota; kingdom Metazoa; phylum Arthropoda; class Insecta; order Lepidoptera; family Papilionidae; genus Luehdorfia; species Luehdorfia chinensis. Next base: position 495,883 of record JAHVAK010000580.1, read on the forward strand.
GACGAAGAAGCAAAAAGATTGTATAGTCATTTATTGATGGAAAAATCTTTTCAAATTATGTTCCGATAAAAAAATGAACATGGGATAAAGAGCATCGGACGAAAAAAATTAAGAGGAAATCCCACGATGCCTAACTGAGAGGGAGTAATGAGCGTGTTCGCTGCCTGCCCATATTATTTTATCTATATTCACCCTTATTTTTTGCTATGGTTTTTGCCGTTGGTCTCGATTAAAAGAATTGAGTGATTTTACTGTTTTATTGAATGACAACTCTCTAACCTTTCCAAGACACATAATTTCACCCCATCACTTCCACAAGTCCACCGATGAAAAATAGGCCTACGTCAAAGATTACCACATAACACGATCCTGACCCACTTTCATACATTGCATAACCGTTGGACGAAGGTCGATCAGTGCCAAACTTTGCGGCAACCTATGGAAGACGCCTATATTGTTACAGGTGGTAGGATTCCTATGCTGGAATCCGTCTAGGTAGGTACCACCCCAGTACCAGTTATTCTGCCGTGAAGCAGTAGTGTGCAAACATTACTGTGTTTCGGTTTGAAGGGCAGTGTGAGATAGCGTAATCACTGGGCATTTGAGACTTAAGAACTTATGTCTCAGGGTGATGGGCAAATAGTCAGGCACAGTGTGGTGTCACACAGTAATATACTGGGTTATACAGCATTTGTTATGGACAGACGTTGCACTTACCATCAGGTGAACGTTTTGCTCGTTTCATCACTTTATCCAATAAAAAAATAAAAATAAATATAATGATGATAACTAATGATCATCGTAGAGTCATTAATAATTGTGGCAACTATGGCAAAATCCCCCAAAAATAAGAACTTTTTGGCAATCTATGGTGGAGGTCTATATTCAGCAGTGGACTAGTGATAGCCTGAAACTATGATGATGACACTTTAACCTTTTTCTCTAATGTAGTTAATGAAGGAAATAAGGTTCATTTGTTAAGATCCGCGATGCCAGAAAATTATTTGCAGTTTAAAATTAATAATAAAAAAATCTTAAATTAGAAAGGTAATGATATTCTCCTAACCGATTTTGACCACGGAGACAACTGCCGACTACTGTCGAGAGCCATCAACTGCGCAGGAGATATTATAGTGCCACAAGTGTACGCGCAAACACAGAGGCACTCACTCGTCCCAACCTACCCGCGCCCGATGTAACGCCGATGCGATAAGATCGGAGGTAGGCTAGGATGCAGTGTCAGAAACACGGGGATCATCACAACACAACCAGACCCGAAAACCAACAATTTATGTTTTAGCACAAATGTTGGCTCCGGCTGGGATTCGAACCCAGGACCCGCGGCTTAGAAGTCAGCAGTCAGTCAGACAGTCAGTTAGAAGTAAGTACTCTGACCACTAGGCCACGTGATCGTCAAGGTCAATGTAATAAAAGTAAAACTATAAGTCTACACAATAAGATCGTAATTAAATTTTAATGACACAGGCGTTACAGACTGTTAAGGTCCATTCAAATTTCGGCAGTGCGGTATAATAGTCTTCAGTGAGAAAGAAAGCAACAGCTTGTGAGTCCCACTGCTGCTGTGCTGAACACCGGCAGCCTTTCCGTTTTGGAAAAGCTGGAAATAATCCATGCTGGTTCAATGTGGGCTGGCGGTTGCAAGTTTGACCACGATCATTTCCTTAACTGCTGAGCACATGACTAAATCAGCACCTAAAGTTCTAGAACAATTTTGGAGGTGCGTGTGCTTTTACTAAGAAATTTAATACGAGCACCCGGACCGAAGACTAAATAAAACAGCAAAACAAAAACTACAAAAATATTTAGATAATATTCTTCATCATCATTTCACCCTGTCACTAGTCCACTGCTGAACATAGAACTCCCTAGATTACTACAAAAGCTTGTAGCTCCTATTTTGGAGGATTTTGCCGTAGTTGCCACGTTTGGAAGACGGGTTGGCAACCGCAGTTTATTTAACCTAGTTTTTTGAAGAGCACCGCCCGCTCTCCCTCAGCAGCGTGCACAAGCAAACTAACACCGCCACCAGGAACCGCCACCAGATACCCTCCACCAACCACTACAATACTACCACTAGATAATATACACCACTGAAGTCGAGAACACGAATTGTGTTTCGCCCCAAAACGAGGCATTATCAAGCGTCATACACTACGACAGACAGCCGTCGAGTCGGCGTTTATTTCGGTCGTTAATATATTGCATGCGGATCTTAGCGAATTAACTTACTTTCCTTAATTGCATTTATTCAAAAGTTTCAGAAAGATGCTGCTGCCCTTCTCCTAAATTTGTTTTTTCCTCTGACGACTTTTACGACACACATTTTTAATAGAAAGTTTTCAAATATGTACCCACCAACGTGACGAATACACAATGAAACGAGGCCGTATAAGTACCTCCCAAGCAATGTCTGTTATTCTGACGTGAAGCAGTAGTGTGCAAACTTTACCGTGTTACGGTTCGAAGGCCACTGACAGATAATGTAATCACAGGGCATATGACTCTTAATAACATACATACATATATACGATCACGACTGTATCCCATAAGCGGTAGTCAGAGACTGTGCACTCACTGTTCAAGCAGATGTCTGCCACAATCCACGTTTCACCAAAACAATATAATGCACTTGGTGTGATAGGTAGTGAGCCCATCGCCACCATGCGCTGTTGGGTGCACAGTGCAGTTCCTTACTCGCCTTTTACGAGATCCATTGGATGAGATGGAGTGGTAGTATTCTTTTAACGAGCCGCCACCACACGGCTACACACTTACACTACTTACACTTAATAACGAACATCTCAAAGGCTAGTCGGTTAAGTAATCCGCTCTACTCTGACAACTTGTACGATTTATAATACGGGATCGGGTCGACCTACGTGCGTTATTACCTCTGAGCGTAAATTGCACATTGAAATCCGGCTACAGCCCAATTTTTGGACCTCATTATATATAAAAGATGGGCTTCTAATCTGATTAATGTTATAACGTATGGCATGCAATTTCTGGAAAATAATTTATCGATAACAATTTGTGCTATTTTCCAGAGTTCTAGTTTTTTTTTTTTGTTAAAGGGAGGAATCGAGCAAAACGTTCACCTGATGGTAAGTGCAACGTCCGCCCATAACACAACTAAACCACACTGCGCCTGTCATCCTGAGACATAAGTTCTTAAGTTCCATATGCCCAGTGATTACGCTCCAAAATTGATGCGAACAAATGCGCGAGCATAGTCGTTTCAAATAAAACTAACGTAACTACTGGAGTTAGGATTCCTATGCAGGAATCCGTCTAGGATGGTACCACCCCAGGGCCAGTTATTCTGCCGTGAAGCAGTAGTGTGCAAACATTACTGTGTTTCGGTTTGAAGGGCACTGAGAGCTAGCGTAATCGCTGGGCATATGATACTTAAGAACTGATGTCTCAGGGTGATAGGCACAGTGAAGTGTCACACACAAATGTTCTGGGTGAGACAGCATTTGTTATGGGCAGACGTTGCACTTACCACGAGAAGAACGTTTTGCTCGTTTCATCACTTTATCCAATAAAAAAGCAATTTCTGTGAAAATAAAATAAATTATTTATTTTTTTATTCCGTTTCTAACTCACCGTCACTTTTCGGTCACTTCAGTATTAAAAACGTATACTCTTAAAATTCAATCACATATTCTAATTTTCGTAATTCTAAACAGCTCTCAAAGGTTAAAAGAATATCGAAAAATATAGTCATAATTCCCGTTCTTTAAGCTGTGTAATTCCATCGCCAAGAACACTGCAGGCCTTTCGCGCGCGGGTCAAGTGCACAACGTTAAAATAATTTCATTTTACAAATTAAATTTGCGCAAAATAAAAGTATGTTTTATTTTTTCAATTATAATATTTATACACGAATATCTACGTAATAAAAACCTGATACTGACCGACTGACAGACGACGCGCAGTCTATATCGGTGGGTGTTAAATAAAGCACTGGTGGTAGGATTCCTATGCAGGAATCCGTCTAGGTAGATACCACCCCAGGGCCAGTTATTCTGCCGTCAAGCAGTAGTGTGCAAACAGTAATCTGTTTTACATTGAGAGCTGTCATTACACTGAGAGCTTCACTGGGCATATGAAACTTAATTCTTACTTCTGATGTCTCAGGGTGACGGGTGTAGTGTGGTGTCACACAAAATTATTCTGGGTGACACAGCTTTTGCTATGGGCAGACGTTGCACTTACCATCAGGTGAACGTTTGGGTCGATTCGTCACTATCTCCAATAAAAAAGGATGAAATTTTGCACAGAAGGTCTTAATGTAAATTTATACCTTAATGGGGTTAAAAAGGGGACGATAGCTTGCGTATAAGAAAATAAGATTCTTCTTAATTTCATCCTATCACTAGTACACTGCTGAACATAATAGTACAATGCCATAGATAGCCACAAAACACGAAAGTTTGTAGCTCTAATTTTTGGGAGATTTTTTTTTTTATTGGATAAAGTGATGAAACGAGCAAAACGTTCACCTGATGGTAAGTGCAACGCCTGCCCATAACAAATGCAATATTACCCAGGAAATTTCTGTGTAACACCACACTGTGCCCATCACCCTGAGACATAAGGTCATAAGTCTCATATGCCCAGTGATTACGCTAGCTCACAATGCCCTTCAAACCGAAACACAGTAATGTTTGCACACTACTGCTTCACGGCAGAATAACTGGCCCTGGGGTGGTACCTACCTAGACGGATTCCTGCATAGGAATCCTACCACCAGAAAGATGCTACTGTCTGTGTTCTGGTTTTCACTTAAATAAAACTAATTTTTACGGATTTTATCGCGTTTTATTTAAGCTATTTACTTTTCCTCTGTCAACTTTTAAGACACCCACGGGACGAGAAGGAATGGTAGATCTCATAAGCCGCCATCGCACGGATTAATAGATTATTTTGAGGTTATTGTGATTCCGTGTGGTAGCGGCTTGAGAGGATCTACCACTCCATCTCATTCCGTGGGAGTCATCAAAGTCGACAGAGGGAAAATTAAAACCAGAAGATGGGCAGAGCAGCATCTTCCTGGAACATCTGAATAAATAAACTGCGGTTGCCAACCCGCCTGCCAAGCGTGGCAACTATGGCAAAATTCCCCTCAAAATGAGAGCTACACACTTTTGTAATAATCTATGGGGGAGGCCTGTGTTCAGCAGTGGACTAGTGATAGGCTGAAATGATGATGATGATGATGTGATTCTAAATATATTCACTGGTCCTAAGAGTCCAGCGGGCTTTTTTTTAAGTCATTTTTAAAATAATGTACAATAACAGCAGTATTATAAAGATGTAGAAATGGCTTGGCGGCGATCACCTCATTCCCAGGGGTTATCATCATTTATGTATTCTTTAATATTATAATAACCCTTTTTATGAAGTCTTTGTTTAATATAAAATTTAAACTTTTTGATTGAAAGACTTTTAGAAGTGCTGGGATTTTGTTGTAAAAATGTATACATTGCCCCATAAAAGAGTTACTGACTCTCTGAAGTCGGGTAACTGGCATAATTAATTTGTGCTTGTTCCTGGTATTCACATTATGAACATCACTTTTTTTAGTGAACTGGTTTATGTTCTTGTGTACATACAAAACGTTTTCAAATATATTATAGAGAAATTTAATTTGCTAACATCCGCTTGCAAAATGTAAAATGGTGTGTATTAACTAGTTTTGAAGAGCACCGGCACGCTGTTTGAGGGAGGGCGGGCGGCCCATTTTGCATGCGGATCTTAGCAAATTAATTTTCTCTCCTTTACTACAATGGATTTCCGCAAAGTAACGCCCGATTCTATTAACTAAAGTAGTGGTGTGTAAATATGAGGTCCTGCATATGAATTTGTCGCACTGACCACTTTGATCTGAGATGTATCCTATTTGGTTAAGAATTCCAAATACAAATTTATAAATTCCAAATACAATATATAATTTGAGTTTCGAAAGCAGTAATTAATTTGTATATTTCCTCATTTGTCTTTTTGGCGTCGCTCATCTGGCACAATGGAAAACTTGAAATATCGCTTTATTCACGTGTACGAGTTCTACCGTGGCACCAGTGCTGCAGAAACATCTCGAAGGATTAACAATATGTATGGCGCTGTTGCCGCAAAAGAAAATACGGTAAGTTTTTGGTTCCAACGTTATCGTTCTGGAAATTCTGACCTTCACAACAAGCCCCGTGAGCCGGAGACCAAAGTGGACTATGAAGAATTAAAGGCTTTTGTGGAAGCAGATTCATCGCAAACTACTTCGGAGATAGCTGCAGGCTTCGCTGTGAGTGATAAAACTGTTTTAATCCGCTTGAAACAAAGAGAGAAATTAAAAAAGCTTGAACGGTGGGTACCTCAGGAATTGAGCGAAGCAAACCAGCAAACACGCGTCGACTGCTGCGTTACATTGCACCGGCACAATAATGAAATTAATTTTAAAACGGGTCAGGATAAAAATTCATCTTCGTTGTAGCAGTACCGACCGCCTTCAGAGAGTTTATTGATTCTCGCCCCTATGGTTTTTTAAGTAAAGGTATCAATGAACTACATATTAGATGACAAAAGTGCACTATAATATCTCATCTTTATAAGGCGCAGGTTCGGCCGCACATGGAGTACTGTTCTCATCTCTGGGCGGGGGCACCCCAGTGTCAGCTCCTTCCATTTGACCGCATTCAGCGAAGAGCCGCTCGAATTGTCGACGACCATGTCCTATCTGATCGGCTTGATCCCCTGGCTTTGCGAAGAGATGTTGCATCTCTTTGCATTTTTTACAATATCTACCATGGGGAGTGTTCCGAGGAATTGTTCGGATTAATTCCAGCCGCTGAATTTCACCATCGCACCTTACGGCATAACCTCAAATTCCATCGTCACCACCTTGATGGTTGGCATTCCACCACAGTGCGTTTTTCGCGGAATTTTCTGTCACGCACTTGCACTTTATGGAATGTTCTGCCGTCAGCGGGTTTTCCGGACCGATACGACTTAGGGACCTTCAAGAAAAGAGCCTATTCCTTTCTCAAAGGCCGGCAACGCATCTGCTATTCCTCTGGTATTGTAGGTGTTCATGGGCGGCGGTGATCACTTACCATCACGTGAGCCACCTGCTCGTTTGCCTCCTATTCTATAAAAAAAAAAAAATCTTCTGCGTAGTTAATAGTTTCTAACAGCATCCAATAGTTGTCATGGTCGAGAATCGGAAAGTATGTATATAAATAAATGATGCGAGCTCGCTATTGAGACCTCCTTTTTGTGTACGACAGTCATTATTAATCGAAAATTCAACTCAACGCGCAAAACCGCCATAAATTCCGCAAACCGGATGCCGGAATTAATAACGTTAAGATACTAAACATGTAATAAGTTCTTAATCTGTATTGTAATATTTCTCGAGCGTAAGAGAACCGCAAATTAGGGCCATGGTGAGGGGATTGAAGGAACGAGTATTAATTAATTTCCGAGTGCAGACGAGCACTCCATAATTACTATCAGGTTTTCAAACTTACATTCCCTTAATACATACATACATAAGATCACGACTGTATCCCATAAGGGGTAGTCAGAGACTGGGCACTCACTGCAAAAACTGATGACTGATGACTGCCACAATCCACGTATCACCAAAACAATATAATGCACTTGGTGTGATAGGTGGTGAGCCCATTGCCACCATGCGCTATTGGGTGCACAGTGCAGTTTAATTCCTTACTCGCCTTTTACGAGATCCATTGGATGAGATGGAGTGGTAGTATTATTTTAACGAGCCGCCACCACACGGCATTCCCTTAAGCCTGCAATAATGTTCTATTGTTTTAATTAAAGCATCTTCCCATGACTTTGCGTGTATCATCTTCAATAAACCTATCAGTAGTTCACTGCTGAACATAGGCCTCCCCCAAAGATTGAAAGAAAGTAATACATTTATTGAACAATAACACTGCACAACACAAGAAAAACATTTAAAATTTATGTACATATGCCTATTAAAAATAAGTCGCATTGCGCTGCAACAGTGTTTCATCCAAAGGTGCACTGGTCAGCATTATGCTACAACATAGCGGTACTACATTGTAGCGCTGGTTTACAGCAGTGCCCAAAATTAGAGTAACGCGCGGACGCAAGTAAGGCAGCCATACCGAGCCAAAATAATGTTTGAAATATAGAAGGGTTTTAATAAAGTTACAGGAAAGTATGCATAAATAACATAAGGTAGGTTAGGTAAGTGATGAGTCTAATTGGTTAGCTTGTAATACTGCTTTGTACTTCATTTTAAAGGCCTTAACAGATCGCAGATCACGCAGAGGTGGAGATAAATAGTTCCAGAATTTAGTGGCACTAAACCCGAAACTACCTCTAAAAGCTGCTGTTCTATGTTGATGTATTCGTGGCAGATATGACGAAGCTCTAGTATCGTATGCACTTTCACTTCGGGACCAGTTTAATTTTGCATACAAATAATATGGAACGCAACGAAACGGTCCTGTGCTATTACATCGTCATTGGAGCCACACACGATGTGTACTGCTGTCCATAAAATCTCTCGATCTCACTCAAAAACTCTGGTCCAGCGGAAATAATGCCACCGCTCGCGATCCTAAACTTTTTTGGCTCTTTCCGGCAAAAGGAGCCTTGGTTTCGCTCTATCGCTTTCTCAATACGAGCTGTCTCGCCGCATACATTTAGATATATGTCTGTTCAGTTACCGATATGCATCAGTTGAGGACTGCAGCCTCATTTGAAATCTATCCTCCATGAGGTTGAGAGTTTGGTCGGAGAGCTTCTGGATCTTTTTTGTGCGTTAGGTCTTGCAAAACTTTGCCCCCACGGCATGAACAGTTTCCGCGAGCCTCGTTCATGTCATCCACTGTAACGCAATCATCCAGGCACTGAAAATAATTTTGCACCCGTTTCGATCTGGAAGCTTTCGGGGTTTTGGATGAGGGCACGAGATGGACGTAGCGTAGGCTCTCCAGCGTTACGTTCAGGTTCAATGTGCCTCTTACCATTCAGTAATGTAATGTTTCAGTCTATAAATGTCCCACTACTGAGCACAGGCCTCCTCTCATTTCTGAGAGGGTTTTGGAGCTAGGAAGAATCCAATGCGGGTTGACGGACTTCACATGTCTTCGAAATATTTTTTATTCCTCAGACATGCAGGTTTCTTCACGATGTTTTCCTTCACCGCCGAGCACGTGGTAAATCAGCACTTAAAATTGCAATTAACAATCTTAGTGGTGCCGGCACCGGGAATCGAACACAGGTCACTCGCGTACTATGAAATTTAAAGCGAGTATTCAGTGATCACTGTTAAATAATCTGTAATTGTTTAATAGGACTTACTCGTAGTTACTAAGATGGCGTGTAGTTTTCTTCAAAAAGGTCTTAAGTTCCTATAATTTAATATTACTGGTAATTTGTTAAATATTTTTTGGCCATACGTATAAAGTTCTTATTAAACAGTGCAGTCCTTACATGTGGTACATGAATCTGTAGATTATTCTTGTATTCTGCAAAAAATATTGACTTCGGGTGGGAGGCGGACCAAAGACACAAGACTCAGCGGGCACACATCTCTAACGAGGTATTCATTATTATGCAATCACTACGAGGTAGCATAATAATGAATAGCTACAACAATTAAGTACCAACTTTTTAACTAGAATACATCTCATAATTAATATTGCTAAAGTTACTATAAAATGCAAATTAAAAGCAAAGACGAACTCTTATCGCTCTCGTAAATGCTACCAAAGGAAGTTTTCTCAAAGAAAGTTTTAATATCTAGTAACGGTTCAATAAACATTCTCCTCGTAGCGGACAGACGGTACAAGGATCTTGTTTTTACATCCTATTATACTATACTTTGTATAAAATAATCTTTAGTTATGTGCAAAGTGATTAGGGAATTTCGAAGTTTAAGAGTTTCCATAGCACTCTGTGGAATAAAAAGTGTGAAATGACTTTTTTTATTTCCGCTGCCCCAACTTTATCTGTCATCTCTTCCAAATGCTTGCAGAAATTTCAAAAGGATGCAGCATTTAACTTGGGAACATTTTTATTTCATAAAATAGTTCACCTGGTGGTAAGTGCAAATTCTGTATCACTCAGAATATTTGTGTGGGACACCAAGCTGCGCCTGTCACCCTGAGACATCAGTTCTTAGGTCTCATATGCCCAGATTACACTAGTTCTCAGTGCCCTTCAAACCGAAACACAGTAATGTTTGCACACTACTACTTCACGGCAGAATAACTGACCCTGGAGTGGTTCCTTCCTAGACGGACCTGATTGGAAGGCAAATTAGTAATCCGCCGACCTAGTGTGACTATTACCGTTAATAGAATCAGGCGTTACTTCGCGTTACTCCTTTACTATTACCGTTAATTCTCCAATCTTGGAGAAGTTATTTTACAGTTAAAAGAAGAAAAACAGAACCTAGCGATACGAAATCGCCGCAATGAAATAAATGCTAAAAATACTCTTAAACCGATTTCGATATAAGTCAAAATGAAAAATGTTATACATTAACATTCTTGGGCGCATTCGGTACGCTGTCGAGTTGCAGTTAGATTTAACTTGATTTACGACTATCGTGCAACGGAACGTGACTTTTAGGTTAAAGGGAGCATAGAGCTGAACTCAGCAAAATCTCCATTACGCCTAACGAACCACTTAACAGTTCTGCATGCTGGAATGCTGACAACGCAACGAGTTGTTACATAAGTTCGATAATAGGTAAAGAAGTTGTTTGTACGTAAACTTTCTTAGGAAAGTCAGTTTACCTACATATCTATACGTACATCCGTAAAACTATACCTACATAAATAGAACAAAGACGTGGAATGATAATTTTGTAATGGACAAAGTGGCGAGACGAGCAATACGTTGATCTGATGATAAGCGCAATGTTTGCTCATAGCAAATGCTGTGTCATCCAGAACATTTCTGAGTTGCGCGACACTGCACCCGTCACCCATTTTTTACATGCGTTAATGCGTAACATAAAGCCGCCCTCGCGGGGGCGAGGACAGATTATGTCCGACTTGCACCGACTAAAATCCCATAGTGTTCCGCTTTCGTTGAATGTTTAGCGCACATCCATCGCAGCCTACTATCGGCAGCTTCACTCGGGATTGGAGAGCTCCTCTCTTGCTCCTCGTCTTCCAATACGGCCTCCTCATTGTGTACGCAATGGACACCCCCTCCCCCCCTCAGCCACGGAGGCCACGGGCAAGAAAACTTGCACCCGAAAGCACCAGCATTTCTAGCCCCGGTAACGAATCTGATCTGAGGCTCCACCGTCAATCACACTTCGGCAACAACTAAACTCCTCTTTCCCGCGACTCCACCTCGGCAGCGGAGGGCAGCGCACTACTTACCCTAGCAATCCCACCTGTTCGCATGCAGTGGGCTTGCGCAGCCCAGTAAGAGCAACTACTTCGATCCAGCCTGGTGTCACAGTGTCCTCTTACTCTGACTGTGGGTTATTAAGCCTCCCCGCCACGACAAGGCGAAAACCCCTTCGGGAGGCGCCCTCCGCTCACCATGAGACATCAGTTCTTTTTCACTTTTTCACTAGCTAACAGTGCCCTTCAGACCGAATCTACTGCTTTACGGCAAAATAAGTGGCTTCTGTGGTACCTGTATAGAAATCCTACCACCAGTAAACTGTCTCGGGTAAGATGAAGCTGTAATTTTATCGAGTACCAGTTGTACTTTGTTGCACGACTAATAAGATTACTTTATATTACATACAGTTACCCCTTTTTCTCATATAAGTGGTAGTTAGATTCTACACCCGTACCTCGTTTCCCGAAGTGCACACTTTTCGCCCCCGCGGGAAACGAGACGTGATGTTTGGTGAACCACGTCGCCGCCATTTTTGTAAGAGTCAAAAAATAATTGCGTATTAAGGTGTTATTCTGGACGATAAGCAACGCGCAATAACTTAGTCGTCTATTACGACACCTCTTTAGGAAAGAGGTGCTATTCTACTCAACCGAGCACCTATTGGCATATTATCCTGATAAGATTGACCAAGAAAAATTGTTATTTATGATTAATAAAATCTAATGAGTAATAGTTTAATGAAGGAAGGTAAGTTACTTTGCTAAGATCCGCATGAAATATATAAAAATGGTGTATATTACCTAGTTTTTTGAAGAGCACCCCCCTCCCTCCCTCAGTAGCGTGCACAAGCAAACTAACACCGCCACCAGGTACCCTCCACCAACCACTACAATACCACCACTAGATAATATACACCACTGAAGACGAGAACACGACACGTGTTTCGCCCCAAAACGAGGCATTATCAAGCGTCATAGACTCTACGACAGACAGCCGCCGAGTGAGCGGCGCGGTCAAAGAGCTGCCTATTTATATCAAAGGTGACGCAAAAACTTAAATAGGCAGCTCTTTAGGTAATATACACCATTTTTATATATTGCATGCGGATCTTAGCAAAGTAACTTACCTTCCTTCATTATAATGGATTTCCGCAAAGTAACGCCTGATTCTATTAACTAGAGTAATAGTTTGTCTAAAACTTACGTACTCTAAAGTGGAAGGATGGCCTGGTGTCGCTCCAAGAGTATAATAATATTATTATAAAAAAAGTAAAGTTACAGCCAATAAATGTAGGGACTTGGCTTTGGCTTTTGTGCTACGAAGAGTCCGCGAAGTTGCTCCAATGCTATTCGGACTTCGCATATGACACTGCACTGTGCTCGTGACTATGAGACATCGGTCCTTAAGTTTCATATGATCTATGATTAGATAGCTGTATTCTTCTTTAAATCGAAAGACGGTGGTCATTGCATAACATTGCCTAATTATGTGACACTGCGGCGATTACCTTGGCGGATTCTTGCATTGATTTTTTTTTTTATTTGATAAAGTATCGAGACGAGCAAAACGTTCACCTGACGGTAAGTGCAACGTTTGCCCATAACAGATGCTGTGTTACTCAGAATATTTCTGTGTACCACCACACTGCGCCCGACACCCTAAGACAAGTTATTAAGTCTAATATGCCCAGTGATTACGCTAGCTCTCAGTGCCCTTCAAACCGAAACACAGTAATGTTTGGACACTACTGCTTCACGGCAGATTAACTGACCCTGGGGTGGAATCCTACCACCAGTAGCATTGAAATCCTATTGTTTTTCAGAATATTTTGCACGCACGTGCGCCACATGGCGCGAAGCGGCTTGAGGTAGTGCTCTATACCCGACATGTCAAGGTCAAGCGATTAGGCGCTCTTCTAATGCCTATATCACAATTATATTGCACTTATATGCTTATTTGAATAGACTCATATTAAGAAAACACTTATTTAATTCATTAAATTTATTTTGAAAAATCATCTAAAATTGCTACTTTGGGGAAAAAACTGTTTAAAAAAAATTTATGTGGACGTCCGGATTTTTTTAGGGGTGTGGTCCCCCGAAAAAATTGACGTACCGAGACCGGGTTTTATTTATCGGGTCGAGAATTGGGTCCAGAATTGTATCTACTGGTTTCCTATTTCATATCAAAAGCATTAAGAAAAACATTTCTTTCTTACTGTTTTCATCTGAAATAGAAATGACTGGAACTATTTGTACCTCAATACGATTTTTTAAGAGGTATATGAGCGTCATGAGATTTTTTCAAGAGTTATATGAGCGTCATGAGATTATAATATTTCGATTCTGTTACGGTAAAAAGAAATCTTGTGAAACACAAGCTGTGAAAGAGCCGTGGTAGCTCAGGGGCAAGGCGCTCGCTTTAAATTTCACAGTAAGAGAGTGATCAGGGTTCGATTCCCGGTGCCGGCACTACTAAAATTGTTAATTACAATTTCAAATGCTGATTTACCACGTGCTCGGCGGTGAAGGAAAACATCGTGAGGAAACCTGCATGTCTGAGAAATAAAAAATGTTTCGAAGACATGTGCAGTCCGTCAACCCGCATTGGAGCAGCGTGACGGATTCTTCCTAGCTCCAAAACCCTCTCAGAAATGAGAGGAGGCCTGTGCTCAGCAGTGGGACATTTATAGGCTCGAACTTTACTTTTTTTTGTGATAGTCTCATCGCTCATGTTTGCGGTGGTCACAGTAAAATCTTTTAAAAACACACTAACCTTATTACGAATCGTTTAAATGTACTCAACATCCATTTACTATTGAGAACGACTCAAGTGCTTGTGCGAGATTTTCACAAATACGAACTACTGTAAGCCTTAGCTTAGTTGGAACCGTCGTTGCTAAGAATTCCGACCTCATTCTGTCACAGAGTAAGCATTACAGATGTTCTATTTCACTTATTAAATATAATCTAATCGGTGAAACACTTCAGTGCGGATTAATAATTATTTCGTGCATATTAAATCCGCCAACTTTTACTAGAGCAGCGTGACGGATCTAGCCACGTAGCGCCTCGCAAAAATAAACAAGTTTCCAGCAGTTTATTTTACTTTTTATTGTACTGATATTAGAATTCGTATGAAGAAATCCATCTAGGTATCACCGCAATGTAACTTATTCTGCTGTGAAGAAGTAGTGTATAAACATTACTGTATTTCGGTTTGGCACACAGGGCAATGATAGCTACTGTAAATACTGGGCTTAATTACTGATCTCTCTCTCTCTCTCTCTCTCTATCTCTCGTCTCAGGGTGACGAGCGCACTATGGTATGGTTATTATAGGCAGACGTTAGTGCAACGTTTGCTTATAGCAGATGCTATGTCATCCAGAACATATTTTTTTAATGTATAAAGTAATGAAACGAGCAAAACGTTCTTCGCATGGTAAGTGCAACGTCTGCCCATATCAGACGCTGTCTCATCCAGAATATTTATGTGTGACACCTCACTGTGCCCATCACCCCGTGACATCAGTTCTTAAGTCGCATATGCAGTGATTACGCTAGCTCACAGTGCCTTCCACACCGAAACACAGTAATGTTTGCACACTACTGCTTCACGGCAGAATAACTGGCCCTGGGGTAGTACCTACCTAGAGCGGATTTCTGCATAGGAATCCTACTACCAGTAAACTGAACTACTACTATAATAAAACTGGTCAGTTTGTGTGTTTGATCGCGCTAATCTCAGGAAATATTTAAAATTTAATTAAAATATTTTGCATTAGATAGTCCAATTATTGAGAAGCGTTTTAAGCTATAATAAGCTACATTTATGCAACAGCCATAAAAAGTCGCACGCTGAGAACCGAAACTTATCCGAGAAGAACCCAACGCTGAACTCTCGCGTCAGCTAAGTACCGTACGGCGCAATCATTTTAAGGGGCCGAATCCGCGGCGCACAGCTAGACAGTATTTAAAATATATGTAATAAAGTCTTATTAATAAAAATATGGTAGTTTTATACAGACAGAAGTTTGCAGACAAATATATACAAATTCACAGATGTTTCACCTATGTAGTTATGAAATTTTATTAGGACGACAACATAAATACTCGTATGTTGAAGTATCCCATAGTGGAATTTTATAAAACGCTATGTAGGCCTATTTAACTTTTTAATTATTCAGTGTTATAAATATTCATAAGCATTTTTTTATGAATAAGACCATAACAGTGGACCGTAACGTTACTGGTGGTAGGATTCCTATGCAGGAATCCGTCTAGGTAGGTACCACCCCAGGGCCAGTTATTCTGCCGTGAAGCAGTAGTGTGCAAACATTACTGTGTTTCGGTTAGAAGGGCAGTGTGAGCTAGCGTAATCACTGGGCATATGAGACTTAAGAACCTATCTCAGGGTGATGGTCACAGTGTGGTGTCACACAGAGGTATTCTGGGTGACACGGCATTTGTTGTGGGCGGACGTTGCACTTACCATCAGGTGAACGTTTTGCTCGTTTTATCACTTTATGCAATAAAAAAAACAGTATTAGTGGTGTCGGCACCGGACCTTAGAAGTGTGTTTGAAGTGAAGTCCACTCGACACCCTGAACTCCACGGGTCGTGGTATACAAAAAACTGTAATATGTTTAAGATAACCTTTCTTTCCAGTCATTCATCATTACGTCGTCTTTGACAGAAATTCTGTTTTTAAAAATAAAAAAAAAAGTAAAGTAAAGTGACAATCTATAAATGTCCTACCGCTGAGCACAGGCCTCCTCTCAAGTCTGAGAGGGTTTTGGAGCGGTGAATTGTCTGCCACGCTGCTCCAATGCGGGTTGACGGACTTGTCCCCTGTCTCCGAAATATTTCTATTCCTCGGATATGCAGGTTTCCTTACGTGGAAACCTGCATATCCGAAGCACGTGTGTAGACCAATTATACAGGTGCTAGTACCGGGGATCAAACCCAGGTTACTCGCGTAATATGAAATTAAAGACGAGCATCCGGCCCCGGAGTCAAATATACTTACTTCTTACTCTTAATCACCTAAAGGTATTTTTCAGAGATTCTGTATTTTACTCTGTGGAAGTGTTCTAATTGGACCAGTCTTAGTCAGTAATTGGGGCCGAGTTCGTTGGATACTTTGCTATCCGAACGTTCTTAATTATCGAAATGTGCTATTTTCCCGTGTTAGAGGATCGGGAATTTAACGATGGCCGGCGGGTTGCGGTAACAAAGATTTCGTGAATC
Organism: Luehdorfia chinensis; assembly: GCA_019845155.1. NCBI lineage: Eukaryota > Metazoa > Arthropoda > Insecta > Lepidoptera > Papilionidae > Luehdorfia > Luehdorfia chinensis. Next base: position 512,527 of record JAHVAK010000580.1, read on the forward strand.
ACTTGCATGAAAAGGAAAAGTCACTCTTTGTAAATAACGTCTCCAAGCAATTTTGCGCCTTACTAATCAAAGACCTAATTACGAAATTTACTTACATAGGCAAACATAGGAAAGAAATCTCTATAAATTTAACTGTACTTATGGAATTGCTTACTAGGTTTCTCAGATACATTGTTTCCCAGATATCTCAAGATACATTGTGAAACGATTTTTTTTATTGGATATTGTGACGAAACGAGCAAAACGTTCACCTGATGGTAAGTGCAAGGTTAGCCCACAACAAATGCTGTGTCACCCAGAACTTTTCTGTGTACCAGACTGCGCCCGTCACCCCCAGACATAAGCTCTTGAATCTCATATGCCCAGTGATTACACTAACTCTCAGTTCTTATAGTCCTGGCCTTTCAAACCGAAACACAGTAATGTGGCATAGGAATCCTGTGCAGGAATCCGTCTAGGTAGGTACCGCCTCAGGCCAGTTATTCTGCCGTTTAGCAGTAGTGTGCAAAAATTACTGTGTTTCGGTTTGAAGGGCACTGTGAGCTAACGTAATCATTGGGCATATGAGACTTAAGAACTTATGTCTCAGGGTGATGGGCACATTGTGGCGTCACACAGAATTTTTCTGGGTGACACAGCATTTGTTATGGACAGACATTGCACTTACCTTCAGGTGAACGTTTTGATCGTTTCATATTTTATTCAATAAAAAAAAAGTTCCAAGTCCTGTCAAAAATGGGAGGAGGCCTGTGCTCAGCAGTGGGACATTTGTAGGCTTTACATTGTTTTGAACAAAAATATTATTACCAGTAAAATAACAGCATTGAGAGTATATAATATTATATGAAAGTATATACGGAACTAATAAGAAAAACACAATTTTTAAAATTTTCTGTCTGTCTGTCTGTCTATTTATTCTGACTAATCCCCGAAACGGCTGGACCGATTTTGACGGGACTTTCACTGACAGATAGCTGATATTATAGCGGGTAACTTAGTCAACTTTTAATTTTAGAAAAACGCGTGTGTTTAGCCTAACTTAAAATCATTAGATTATTAGATTAACAAAAAAAAAGTTGGCTAAGTAACAATAATGGTAGGTTTAGCGGATTGATAATTAACTATCATAAATTAATTTATAAATTATAAGAAGTGTGCATTATTTTTTGTGCTTAATTTCATAGTAGCTTTATTACTTTACTCTACATTTGTTCATATATTTCCTATGCTGAAAATCATCATCACTTCAGCCTATCACTAGTCTACTGTTGAACATAGGCCACTCCCATAGATTGCCACTAAAGTTTGATGCTCTCGTTTTGGGTGGATTTTACGATCGTTGCCACGCTTGGCAGGCGGGTTGGCAACCGCAGTTTATTTATTCAGATGTTCCAGGAAGATGCTGCTGCCCATCTTCTGGTTTCAATTTTCCCTCTGTCGACTTTTACGACACCTACATGATGAGATGGAGTGGCAGATTCTCTTAAGCCGCGCGAATAAAAATAGTATTGATAACTTTTACGATATACATATGTTTGCTTAAGGAGTCTGAATTGTAAGTGTTACCTGTATTAAAAATAAAATTAACACCAATTTATTTTTGGTTTCAGATTGTCTTCACCTGCAACTGTATAGAGACCCCAAAGACCGGTACAAGAAGGGCCAGACCAAAGCCTCTCTCTCGCTGCAGCACTTCCTGGGATTTGAATCAGGATTCACACTGGATAAGGAATCTAACACTATCGCCATTATATGCCAAGATGTTACCGTAGTCTTGTCGTTTGAAACAAGGGAGAGACTAATTGCTTGGCAAGTGAAAGTCGGCGGTCAACTGGGGTCTTCAAAAGAATTTCTGGTCATGATCGGAGCAGCTGGGTCTCGCAAACTTCCGGCAGGTCCAGCACGCTTGCATCTTCAGGGCCGGAGGTTTGCTCTTACGAGTGGTGTACCGCCTCGTCTTTTAGGACTATGGGAAATTGGACACTTAAGGTAAGACTGCTACTATTGAAAACTACAGTAAATGTGTTTGAGTCCGACCAGGTTGATTTTTTTTTTGTTGGACAAAGTGACGAAACGATCAAAACGTTCACCTGGTGGTAAGCGCAAAGACTGCTCATATTAAATGCAGTGTCACCCAGACCATTTCTGTGTGACACCACACTGCGACTGTCACACTGATACATCAGTTCTTAAGTCACATATGCCCTGTGATTACACTAGCTCTCAGTGCCCTTCAAACCGAAACACATCAATTTTTGCATATTACTGCTTCGCGGTAGAATAACTGGCCCTGGGGTAGTATTCCTATGCAGGAATCCCTCTAGGTAGGTACCATCTCAGGGCCAGTTATTCTGCTGTGCCACACAGAAATGTTCTGGGTGATACAACATTTGTTATGAGTAGATGTTAGACACTTACCGTCAGGTGAACGGTTTGCTTTTCTCGTCACTAAATGCAATAAAAAAGAGTACCCGATTTTGACCTACGCGGAATCTTTATATCTCAAGCGGATTGAATCCTAGCCGAAGCCAAACTTTGTGCAAAAACACAAATTGTTTTGGCTTTTGGATCTGTTTTTGTTGTGCATGTAAAATGTATGTCTGTGGAACGCACCCAAGATACCGAAGAAATTCTAGAGTTTGTGAGTGACGCATTTTTTCCAAAGAAGAAGAAAAAAAAGACGTATTTTTGTCAACATTTTTTTAAACTACTGTTGTAGATCATTATTATTGTAGAAACATATGTATTTACATGGCTCAAATCTTTCTAATATCAAGTAATCTTTCTAATATCCCAGACCGTCTCAAAGCTAATAATCGTATATTAAAATTTAATCTTTGACATCAATATTTTGACTAGTTGAAATAAAATGAAAATAATTTATTCTTCGACGTAAGAAATAGTTTCGTTTGTCAAACGTCATTTTTTTACAATCTACCTTTTCGTAACGAGGTTTCTCTGGCGGAAAATAAATAAACAAACTTTTCTGTAAAAGTTTTTTTTTTATCTTAGATGTTCGTCAATTGAAAAAATACATTATAAATAAATTTACAAAGGATAGTTCCATAGAAAACCAAAACAGGATCTATGACACAATTCTAGACAAGATTCTAAAATTAATATATGCGCACATCGCAAGCTACTACAACATCAATTACGGCATCAACTACTTTAAAGTCAGAGAAATGAGGACATGATGTTATAACAGTACCCAAATGAGAAATGCTGTAAATAAAATAAGGATTGACATTGATGAAAGAATTGGAGAAATATTAGGAAGCAGTTGCATTTTTACTAATTTTCGCTAATAGGAAGAAATTAATGGCGTTAAAATACTAGTAATAAAGTAACAGCCAGTTAAGCCAATAACAAATGTCTACAGCTTTGGAGCCGGGAAGATTCCGCCACACAGCTGCAACTCGAGTCGGCAAACTTGACATGTCTTTAAAATATTTTTTAATTTCTCGGACATGCACGTTTCTTCACCATGTTTTCCTTCGACGCGGAGCACGTGGTACTTGGCAGTTAAAAATGAAATTAAAATTTTTAATGATTTCGGCACCGGGTATCAAACCCAGGCCACTCGTATACTGTGAAATTTACTGCAAGCACCCTCAGCACCAGTTTTTAAAAAGAGATTAAAACAAATTGTGAAAATTTGCAGGCGCTACGGAGTGGCAGAGGGACGTTTTTGTTTTGAAGGAGGCTCACACTGCGGCAAAGGAGAAGGGTTGCATTTACTTATCACTGATCAAGCTCAAGATATAACAGACGCATTCGATCAAGCTGCGCAAGGAAATCTTTCCCTTCAACGACCAGCAGCATCCAGGACTGGTAAGAAAAGGTTTTATCTTATACAACATATCTTACAACTTTATTGTGTATTATTTAAAGCCTAAATTAAATTAAATTAAAGAAGTCGTAGAGACACATAATAAATATTTTAGTTTGAAGTTAATTTCTGATTGAAAAACAAATAATTAATCTACATCTATAAGTATAAAAGAAAACCCTGGCAAGCTTTTGTCATTCTGTATGATCGTGCTTTGATGAATTTGAGTGCGGTTTTCACTGATATGATACGCATATGCATCCTCAGAAAGATTGATGTGTATAAGAATTGCCTTTACTCTTGTAGGAGCTAAGCGTTAACGTCAAGTTAGAATCAAATCGGCAAAAGTTTGCCGGTTCGCTACTTGATAATAAACATATTTGTTTATGTTTGAACGTTTTAAACACAAACTGTGAATTTCAGGAGCAGAGCGAGGAAATAAATCGCGACCGAATACACGGCTATCAGACCAAAATACTGGCGATCAGTCGTTGCCAGATTCTGCCAGCGGACTGTATGAAGAAAATTTTTTTGGTGAAGATTGTGGCGAACCTTCACAGTTTTGGCCATCTGATGAAAGACGGAGAATAAGCGACCATGAATATAGAACTGAAATAAATGCAGAACCGCCATGGAACGGCGCCGACCATGTCACATTAGAGCGTTGCAATAATTGTTTATCAAAACTTGGAGTTATAACTCGTTCATCAACAGTCGCACTAACACCAAATAGTCACTTCAATCCCGCTTGGACTATGGAATCAGTTCCGGAGAGTAGTTCCGATAATTCTTCTAACGGTACAGAATATTTAACACCGAAAACAATTAGAAAAAATCTTGAAACTTGTCAGTGCCAAGATCGACCACCGCAAAGACCACCTAAGCCTCCCCAATTTGATCAAAAGAAACCTCCAGCTCCCCTGCCTTCAAAAATCTGTGCATGTGTTACCAATGATAATTATACAATAAATAATCCAAAGGTTGGTCCCTATGAAAATTACGACGTTCCTAAAACAACTCACACTGAGGTAAGCAAACGATGTTCTACTAATTAATACAAAAACATCTGTTGAAACATTACAGAAACTTTGTGAAGTTATCGCAACGGTAGTTGCTTTAAATTAATATAATTAACAATAATCTTGGACTGCATTGATGAAATATAATCTGTGTCATTTATATACCTTTTCCTGTTAAGAAATTCTCTGTAGATATATCCTTATTTTGCGATAGTGAGTATAATGGTACTAAACACGATTTGGTATACCTACTCCAAATTTTACATAAAGAAAATAATGATTGTTCTAAACGCGTATTAGTCGTTACGTAGATGACGAAAGATGACTATAGTTTTATTTCAAAAATCATCCAAACTTATATTGCAAGTATGTTTTCAGGTTGATAACTTAGAGTATTATGATACTCCAAAAAGATTAAAACAAGCTCTGGCGGAAGATCTCTTTCAAGTTACAAACAAATCTTCTCCCGGAACCTTGGTGTTAAAGAAGAAGTGTGGGTGTATTTTAAAATTTGGTTCAAAAAAGAAACCACTCATCGTTGAATGCGATGAAAACTTACAACCTGCGGAATGCCCTTGCATGAAAGTAACAAACTGGGCAAACAACTTAATAAGTCTACCGTACTGCAAAAGAAGTTCTAGCAGTGACAAAGTGAATACAGAAATAGTTGGGTGTAACAAATCAGAGGATACGGCTATATATGCTACCGTCGACGTGTCACGCAAAACGAACCGTCAAAGTGCCATCACCGATAAAGAAAATACACAAAACTTTTCTAATGAGGCAGGCTTTTTTAATTATCAAAACATAGAACCAAAGGATGGCAATCAATTTGAAGGTCCTTATGCTAATTATGAAAATCTAGAATTCGCATTATCTTTAGAGTTTTACGAAAACGCAAAAGATTTGTTGAAGAAAGCAGGGGTGACGCAAAGTGAATTAGACGCATTAAGTGCTAACATAGACCTTGCCGTTACATCACAGCCAAAGAAGTCGCGGCTTTGTACCAAATGCATTCATACTACTCAAGATTCTTCTAATGAACAACACATAAAAAGGAACAAAAGTGATGAGTATTTACTAATGGAACCGGCAAGAGAAGTTAAATGCGAGGTTGTCAAGGGTATGAATCCTGGATATACGCCAATGTCTCCTAATCCTAACTGGTCCCAAAGTCTGAAACATCCTATTAATAAATTACACAGAGCAGAAATAGAAAAATCTATTAGTATTCCCACTTTAAGTGGTAGTGGTAATACGGGTCATAATGCTGAAAGCAAGCTTAACAATAACAATAGAGAAGCTATGCAAAAACGATCAAGCTCTGTTGATTCCGCTAGATTATTAGAAGACTTAAAAGAATTTGATAGCAGTATCGGTAGTCATGCAACATCTTCTTCTTTGGAAACGTTAAGAAATATGGCTATTGAAAATCGATTATCATCTCCTTGTAATAACGAAAGGGAATATTACGATTGTTGTAAATCCTCTGGTTCAGAAAATAAAACATCCGAAGAGGGTTCCTCTAAAGAACTACCACATTTACGTAACAAACATATGGACAATGCCCAGATTAAAAGATCTTCAAGTGTTCCTTGTAAATCTGGTGGGAACAGAGACTCTTCTAGTTCCAATGATTCAGGCGTATCTAGTTGCTCATTAAAACATGGCGGTGGAGAGTTTCAAGAATTTGAAATGCCAATGACTTCTATGCATTCGCGATATCATTATATGGTCCACAAGAAAATGAGGGGTAATCTCACAGGATGCCTCCACTCATCTTTACCAAGAAAATCAAAATCTTCGGATCGTCTGAAAGATCTTTCATTGCAATTACACAAAGCTACGTTCCCTGCCAAATCATCTTCAGCGGAAGCTGAAGTCCCTGTTCTACCACCCAAGCAATTTAAAGGTAAATTTTATAATATTTATAGCTACCGTGATTTTAGGAGATAATGATCTATTTATTAAGTATGTGCACTCTTCTCTCTTTCTTTTTTGATAAACTATTAAAGTGGTACCGTCAATTATACTATGTCCTAATAGTTTTATTGGCTCACTTTTTTAATGTGTTCACGTTTTAGGTGTAATGGATACACACAGCACATCCAGCGGTACATCTGATATGTCAGATTACATAGAAACCCTGTCTTTGACGTCATCGCATTCGTCTTCTGATACCCCGTCAGGCATGAGGTAAATTATTGACTTTTTATATTTCCTTAATCGAAGTAAGTCGATTAACATAAAAACGAAAAAAAACAACAAAACATGTTAAGAAAAATTAAGAGCGTTGCTAATAGAAAAAAGTTATAATAATATTGAAGAATATTTTGAAAAATTATACAGATAGATGTTTGCCTCTCACATACATTCATTGCCACACCCGACAGGGTACATGAATTTCATTATTTTATTTCATGTAAATCTGTAAATATAGATAAATAAATAAATCATATTATATCTGTCTATAAATGTATTGTATGACAAAAAAGTAATATACAAGAAAACAGACTTTTACCATGTTATCATCTAAAAAGTTTTGTAATAACAGAATTGCAATTTCTGTGACGCCTTTGATTGTATTCACCGTGAGACAGTTCTTGAACAAGAAAATTATTTTATTACATTTTGACAAACATTCCCTAAAACTTTTATTGTATATTTGAGATACAGAGCGCGGAAAATATTTATTAATTATTAATAGAGCTAGATTATTGATCCGTACCTTTTTCTGATATATTATAGTAAAAACCTACACTACGTCGTAATGCCATTAAGTATTCGATCCAATCAATCCGATCCCAATTTAAGAGTAATTATTAATATTATTAATGTATTTTCAGATTAAGTCGCCAGCCAACGAGCACATTACGACCGCGTTCAGGAAAGGAATATCATAACCGCGATCCAATTCTGACTTCCATGTTTAAAAACGGAAAAGATCTTACAAACTACAGTAACATACCGTAAAGATGTGAAAATGTTTCGTGATAGTTTTCGCTTTAACATGATAACTGTGAAAAACTTTACAAAGTATGAAGCTATGCTTTATGAGCAAAAAAAATATATTTTCTTTGACTGATTCCATACAAGACCATGAACCTCATAGAAATACGAGTGAATCGTCTTTGTAAACTTTGTACATTAATATTATACGAATAGGTGCATTCATTTAAATAGCGTTATTTATATAGTCAGTGTTGATTTAAGCATTCATTCACCTTTAAACTTTTTGTTTATTTTTAATTTACGAAGTAGCAGTTGTGATTTGATGGTCTGTTTTATTAGAAAATAAAACTCGGGAGGATTTTTTGAAGGAAATAAAATAAGGATTCACTGTAATTGTTCGTCGAGCCTTGATTACGAACACGTAACAGCAGATTTTGAAGCTCTTACGAAATAAAATGCGTGGAATTATTCGAAGATGCAACGAAATTAAATTCGTTAGTCACGTTTATTTCCTAGATAAACTTCGCACGCAAAAGTGACATTAAAAATCCATATAATCTTAGATATCCTTGTGGCATAAACTGTTACAGATATTTTGTAACTCATGGATTAAGATGTTCATGGACTGAAATTGAAATAAATATTACTAATGAAGGAAAGTAAGATACTTTGCTAGGATTCGCATGCAAAATATAATGCTATGCGGATCTTAGCAAAGTAACTTACTTTCCTTCATTATAATGGATTTCCGTAAAGTAACGCCTGATTCTATTAACAATAAATATTACTGTTATCATTTTCTGTACGTCAATTAATGTAATCTTTGATTGAGTTGATCTTTATTAGATATTTTATTTAAGTTACATTAGGAAAATAATTTTAAAAGGGACATTAAACTCTAGATTTTCAGTGAAACGTGAAATTTGTACCTGCGTTAACCAGCATATTATTTAATCGATAATTTTTAGTACCTATAAATTTTACTGAATAATTGCCTTAAAATACTTACTTAATGATCAGGTTAGTCTTAAGTGGGGATACATCTATGATAAACTTAATTGCTGGGGACAAACTAAGCAAGTACTAACATCTGGCGAATCGCAAATAAAAATTGGTTACTTTAACATTGCTTCAATAAAGACAACAAAACTAAAACAAAGGAAAGAAAGTTTTCCTAAGATTTTGAAGAGCACCGCCCGCTCTCCCACAACTGCGTGCACAAGCAAACCAATACCACCCAGTATCTGGTAGCGGCTCCCGCTGGCGGTATTGGTTTGCATGATAGATCTTAGCAAATTAACTTTCTTTCCTTTATTATAGTGGCAAAATTTCCGCAGAGTAACGCCTGATTCTATTAACTATACAAAATTAAAATAAAATATTTGAGGAAAACACAAGATAGGTATAAAGGCTAATAAGTTTTGAGGATCAAATTACAATTCTTCTCCTGAAAAAGAAAACTTCTCTTATATGGTTTTTGTACTAGTAACAAAACATTATGAAGCTCACATTTTGTACTTTATTTTAGTACCCATAAGACTGAATTTACGGATGATAATTTATTATCTGATTAACGGTACGTTTTGTAACATTTGCTTTATAATATTCTAGTCACAAGTATCCATTGTATTATATTATATTCATGATTATATCGGTATAAAGATAATATTTAAAACAGTGATGTAAAATTGTAAAAAGATGTGGTTAAAATACACAACGATCGCGGATTCAGTTGTAGCGGGTAGTTTGTAAAAAAAGCATTTTATACGAGGTTGTATTAAGCAAAATATAAAATCCTTTAAACATAAGAAAATATTACCCCTAGTGTCATCTCTATACGTATAACAATAACAGACATAATGAAAGTTTCGCGAACGATGAACTTATAGAGTAAGAATATATTATAGAACTATTTTAGTATTTTTAGCGAACAGATTTCGAACCTATTTAATACTATTAGTTGATATGATATTATCAGTTTATTTTTAGTTAATTTCTTGACTTTTAAATACATAACCTAGTTTTTCTTTTTGTTATTGCTACATTTCCATCATAATTGGTAATTAAAAACAATGGTTTTGAATTTTATTATGTATAGTTCATTTCTTGATTTTAAAATGTTCTTACCTCGAAATGAATTTACCTCGAATTTCCACTCCATTTCCACGATGAGTCGTTTTTGTTTCATGACGTGAAATTATGTTTATGTTTTTGTTAAATTATCATAAGTTGTTCTTAGTAATTGAACATCCAAACGTTTGAATTGTTTTTGTGTGTGTTTTACTCTGTATACCATGCGTAAGATTTAACTATTTATGTGGTGCGTAATACATTGCGGCGTGGGATATGAAAGTGCAATATTGAAGCTACGTATAGAAATAGATGCAACCTCATGTGTACTCTTATTATATTATTATTTTACAATCAAATGTTACAGCCACTACATACAATTATCATAGTTATTTCAGCCCGTCACAAGTCTACTGATGAATATTGATCTACCCAATAGATTCATCAAATTCACTTGCATCCATTGACTTTCCGCGAAACCGATCAGGTCGTCGCCCTACACAACGTTTACCTGTACGAACTAGAGAACTTTCTTCACCAACGGCTATACGATCGATCGATTGCCACTTCACCTTCCTGATCCTTACGGCCATGACGATTACTCTTGTTCTGCTGCGAATATCATCGTTGCATATTCTATCTCACAAAGAAACATCGAGCATAGGTCTTTTCATAGCTCGATGAGCGACTCTGAGCTTCATCATGCGGCATGACGTGAAGAACAACGTCTTGGTTCCGTATGCCATCACAGGCGACGCTCTGGTTGTAGACATATTCGAGTATATCTCAATGTCTGTATACAGTTCAAATAAATAAATAAAACATATCTTTTGAAGTGGAAAATGAAAATTGCCATATTACAGATATAATAATAACCTTGAAAGTAAATCTCTAGTCTCTAGTCACTAACAGTATTTCCAGGCTTTTTAACTGCTGGTAAAGTTCTTTCACAGGAATCTGTCTAGGTAGGTCCACCGCAGGGCTAGATATTTTCCCGTGAAGCAGTATTGTGAAAATATTATTATGTTGTGGTTATATAGCTATTATGTGGCTAGTATATTCACTGGGTATATGGAACTTAAGAACTGATTTCTAAGGGGACGGGCGCAGTGTGGTGCCACGAGCAAATGGTCGGGGTGACACAGCATTTGTTATAACTTAGCACTTACGTATTTATAGGTGACCGTTTTGCACATGACGTCACTTTCTCGTATAAAAAAAAATGTTTCTTCAAGAAACTGGAACGGTGTTTAATTAGATTAACAAAGGTAAACTAAAATTATTTTATTTTGTAATTGGTATTTTCCTCTAACATTGTAACTGTTATCTAAAGAGTACACGTAAGGTAGTTAATAAATCACATATGTATATTCCCTTTCACCATTGTCAGTTACATAACTTGTCAAAAAAAGTTCATTCAAATCTAGACCCTCATCCACATTATGAAGGATAATTATAGAGTGTTTAACTTTGACAAGTTTTGTGACTTGGGACCCTTTATGTGGACTTATATATCAGTAGTTATTTCGCTAGTTTGTATACTTACCTGATACCGACTATCTCATCAAGTTACCTAAGTAAACTTGCAAATGCGTATTGAATTATTATAATAATTTGTAAAGAAGAATCATCTTTTATTTTCACTCTGTCCCTCTCTCTCTCTGAAAATTGCTTATTGAACTCCATAATAAGCAGGATAACACCGTGTGAAGTGTATGAGTAAGTATCATCGAGTTTTGTAACAGTTTATTTTTATAGGTGGTAGAATTTTTACGCAGGAATCCGTGTGGGTAGGTAACCTGCACAGAGCTTGTTATTCTGTCATCCAGCAGTAGTTTGTAAAATTAGAATTAAGGTAAGAAAAGTGATTTGCTAAGATCCGCATGCAACAAATAAAATGTAAATTACTTACCACAGATGTCCGCAAAGTAACGCCTGATTCTATTAACTATATAAAATTAAGATGTTTTGGTCTGATGAACACTTATAAGATAATGTAATAACTGGGCATATGAGACTTAAGAACTAAATTCTCATTTGTTATGTCCGAACATTGACTTGCCATCAGGTGAACGATTTACTCGTCGCCTCACTTTATCAAATAAAAAAATTAAAAAAAAATACTTTATTCGCGAATATAACACAAAACTTGTATTATTAAATAATAAAAAAGACAAGTAATAGTACATTGATGGCGGCTTAAGAGACTCTACCACCCCATCTCATCCTATTGGTGACGTAAAAGACGACAGAGGAAAAATTAAAACCAAGAGATGGGCAGCAGCATTTTCCTGGAACATCGGAATTAATTAACTGCGGTTGTCAACCCGCCTCCCAAGCAAGGCAACTATGATAAATACCCCCAAGATGAGAGCTACAAGCTTCTGTGACAATCTACAGGGGAGGCCTATGTTCAGCAGTGGACTAGCGATAGACTGAAACGATGAATAGTACATTTCCATACATTGTAAAGGCTACCGACTCAGCAAAATGCTGTAGTAGAGTAGTGTAGTAGGTTTAGATTATGAATGATGATATTATGCTGCCACACTTATACACGCAGACACAGAGGCACTCACTCGTCCCAACCTACCCGTGCCCAATGTATCGCTCATTTGATAATATAGCAGGTAAAGAAATGAAAAGGATTAGGTCCACTTTATAAAATCAATTTGAAAATTCTATATAAAAAAATATTTAATTGCATATGTAAATCCAAGCTACAAAAGTTGGAAAGGATTAATTATTCATAGGTATGCAAAATTTTTCGTCCCCTTTAGAAGGCTGACCCTGTTAAGCCCCGAGCAATAGGTTCCCGATCTCATTATATTTCTAATCAATCAGTATTTCAATTTTCGATTGATAGGATGACTGATTTTATTTCTTGTACGTGATCGTTTTTGTGGCACTTTAGTAGATACGTACATACATAGAGTCACGCCTCTTTCCCATTGGAGTAGGCAGAGACCACATCACTACAGTCGACTTGTTACGATCTAGACACATCTCTCCCTTCTTCTACTTTCATAAGTGTTTTCATACGAGCTCGTCGGTTGTGGGTACTTTTGACATGACCTTACTTTAAAACAACCTCGATCTGATGATCGTGATACGATGGCACACGTCGACCCTCCTCGGCTGGTCCATTCACACTCGCCTAATAATCTTGTTTCTTCAATATTCTTTCATCCATCCTCTCTACGAATCCAAAACATCACCACTTTAGTAGCATGACTATTTTGTCATTTTATTTTTGAGAACGGTGGTTATCGTACCTACAGTATAGTTTTCTAACAATATGTAATGACATCATTACGCAAGCAACTGCTTTTGTTAATATTTTTAAATTCAAAGGAACACAACTCTTTTAAAAGGAAAAGCCATTTATAATATTTTTTCCAAGCATAAATAATATTTTTTTCAATTTTTAAAATTTTCATTAGTACAGTAGAATAAAGACGGGATATCAAATAGTCTAAAAGTTATGAAAGAAATCGAGACACACAATCAGATTTGAGGCTACTCAAGGTTCGTTAGGACATCTTAGTATTCCAAAATAGTACCAATGTTTGTAAGTTGCCCAGCAAGGCTGCACTATTGTATCAAAATGTATGTCCGAATCAAAGATATTCGTGCTAAATCAAAGGAATTTCTACGATCGGTCATGATCAGTCACTACGTAAATTTATTTTGAACTTCAATATTGATCATTAACAAACACCTTAGTTTATATTAGTATATTTAACTCAATATTGACGCAGATTATAATAATTATAATATAATAGAATGTAGTGGTAGTAGAATTTAATACCCGTCTCTTCCCGCGGGTGTCGTAAAAGTCGAAAGAGGGGGAAAAAATACATATATATTTTCGGTGTTGTAATTGCTGTTAGCCTTCTCGGCTTTTACAGCTTCATCGGATACTGTGCTCGCGGGCCAGGGGCCCGCGTGCCTGGTTTGGTTTGACCCAAAAATAAATAAATAAATAAATAAAAACTCCTACAAAAACCTCGAAATTTGGACTGTGTCGCGTTCGCTGCGTGCTTACGCGATCTCGAAAATCTTAAATATTTTAAGTCATCTAATGACCGTCCGAGGGAGGCTGCGGGCGTCCATTCGGACTGTCGACTTGTGTGTCAGTAACTCTGGGCGGTGAGAACCGCCCTGTAACACGAGTGAATCGTGTGTACGCGGTGTGATTATTGACTATTGCGCGCCGCTCTCTACGGCGGTCGCGCGTCGTGGTGCGTGTTATATTAAAGCTATTGACTGTGTGTACAGTGTAGCCTGGATCGTGACTGACGATATAAAGTTTGCTCGCACGGAGAAGTGTGAGATTAAGCTTAGTTAAAGTTTAAATTGAGAAGGAGTGCAGAAATCTAAAATAATGATGTTCTCCTAGCCGATTTCGACCACGGCGACAACTTCCGAATATTGTCGAGAGCCATCAACTGCGCGGGAGATATTATAGTGCCGCAAGTGTACGCGCAAACACAGAGGCACTCACTCGTCCCAACCAATCCGCGCCCGATGTAACGCTAATGCGATAAGATCGGAGATAGGCTAGGATGCACTGCCAGAAACACGGGGACAATCACAACACAAAAACCAACAATCTGTGTTTTAGCACAAACGTTGGCTCCGGGTGGGATTCGAACCCAGGACACTCGACCGCGTGTGTAAATATATATGTGTTACTATTGCGGTCGAATTTCCACTATTAGGCGATCACTGGTAATACTAAATTGTTCCACGGAGAGAGGCCCAGATGTAAGTAGACTGTTAAGGCTGCTGAAAAAGAGCCAGACTATCCAGGAAAACGGGAAAGACACGTCTATTCCTTTTCTTTGTTCTTGTAACGTGAAAATAATTTTCAAATCTAACAGTTTTATGTACATTTTTGTCTATGAAGGTTTTTTCAAATAACATTTCAAACGTGACAGTCAACAATCTATTAAAATTCTCGCGAACAGTAGACCTAAGTGCACACTCAGTGCAACTGTATTTGCAGAGCCCTCGTCTAGTTGTCTCTGTGTTCTGCGAGAGAGCCATTAGTGCGTTGAATGGTTAAATAGTTCTAAAATGGATACTCGTGTCCTTTGTGAAGTCGGAAGTAATAACAATGAAATGCATGGAGTATTATATTTTTAAAAATGTTTTGAGTAAACGCTAGTTTTAGTTCTTTACTATTGAGGGAAAACGGCGAACACTGGTACAAATTTTTGTTTTGTATTATGTTCATTAGTCGGACTAGTGATAGGCTGAAGTGATGATGATGATGACGCTAATATTTGTCCCGAGCGGTTAAAAGAAATGAAATGAAAATTCTCTATTTTTCGACGTGAGAAATATAAATTTCGTTTGTCAAACGTCATTTTTTATAACCTACCGCGGTAATTGCGTTAAGCGTGCCGTATATTATGTTATATTATATCCTCTACTTCAGTAGGCTATATTAAACACAGCCTACGTTATCCATAATTGCACACAAGCTAATAGCAATAGTATGGTATCGAATTTAGTTGGAAACTCCACTTTCTTAGTGTGTAATAACAGCGCCTAATTGCAAGATCTTCCGGCAGCTCCAACTGATCCGTGTTGGCGCAGAAATTTAATTGCTTTCTTACTTCAGCCAATAGAAGAGAGAGTATGATTACCATAATTACACAAGACACAAAGAGGCCAGTCGGTACCGGCTGCTCTAAATAAATCTTTTTTTTTTATTTCATAAAATGACGGAACGAGCAAAACGTTCACCTAATGGTAAGTGTAACGTCTGCCCATAAAAAATGCTGTGTCACCCAGAAAATTTCTGTGTGACACCACACTGCGCCCGTTACCCTGAGAGATAAGGTCTAAGCTCTCAGTGCCCTTCAAACCTTAACACAGTAATGTTTGCACACTACTGCTTCACGGCAGAATAACTGGCCCTGCGGTGCTACCTACCTAGACTGATTCCTGTAGTAAAAATCTCCATATGATTTAATAATAACTTCTAATAATAATTCTATAGCTAGTAATAAAAATAATTTACTTTTTAAACAACACAGTTTCGCGGGACCGTATAACAGCTTGTCACCATATGACTTCAGTTCGAATTTCGGTTTGAGTCCTCACGTCACTTACTGCTATGAAAGAAATAAAAATAGAAATATTCGCACGAGCCATACATTATGTTTTCCATTTCTCGTGTAAATTGTGTTGATAAAGGAAACACAGGGCCCTCTGCTAATATTCTCCGGGATTTGGGGACTGCCATTTGCAAGAACACAACAGTCGTTTCCAAATTGATATTCGCGAGAATGGTCCGTTTTGTCTGGTTGTTCATAAAATCGGAAATTACATTTTTGGCGGGAGTGAAAAGTAAGGATATCAGTGAGACATACGATACGTAGTGTATGTGTTTTTTCTTCAACGGTTCGTTATTATTAGATTGTATAGTAATTTGTATGTAGGAGGAGCCGTGGTAGCTCAGGGGCTAGGCGCTCGCTTTAAATTTCGTAGGTGGCGGCACCACTAAAATTGTTAATTGCAATTTTAAGTGCTGATTTACCACGCGCTCGACGGTGAAAGAAAACATCGTGAGGAAACCTGCATGTCTGGGAAATAAAAAATATTTCGAAGTCTTGTGCAGTCCGCCAACCCGCATTGGAGCAGCGTGGCGGAATCTTCCTAGCTCCAAAACTCTCTCAGAAATGAGAAAGCCTGTTCTCAGCAGTGGGACATTTATAGGCTGAAACTTTACTTTTTTACTTTTGTATGTAGGCCGCCCTTTGTGTGTGACGTTCTTTCAACCATTTGTGTGTGTGCGACGTTTATGTGTTAATTCTTCTGTACTGAAAATCCAGGTGAGCAAATGCCTCGTCTCATTTCTGACAGGGTTTTAGAACCAGAAAAAAAGGAACACAGCGCAGCTCCGATCCGTATTGTAGGCAATGAGAGTGGCCATCACATGTCGTCGATATTTTTTTTATTTCTCAGATACGCTTTCCTCGCGATGTTTTCTTTCATCGAGCACGTGGTAAATTAGAACTTGATAACTATTGCAATTAACAGTGTTACTGGTGGCAACACTGGGGATGAAACTCAGGTCACTCGCGTACTATGAAATGTAAACCGAGCGCGCAGCCCCAGTTCATTCCCAGTACTATAGAACTGTACCATGTAGGACTTGTGGGATTTTTTCTCTCTGACTGGCTCCATAATAATGTAAGACCTAAAATCATGGAACTAATTAGACAACTATTTCCTCGTAGTACCATAGAGATGTAAAAAAAACACTACTTGCATATTATTGAATTACTATGAAAATATATTTTCAATTAAAAAAAACTTTGTATTCAATAAAAATAATTTTACGGATTCTAACGCGTTTGATTTTTTCAATTTATAGCGCGACATTCCGAGCCATTAACAGCACCCATGGTCACGGGAGAGTTGAGGTGTTAGACGTTCTGATGTCATAGCAAACGAAAAGGAGGCGCACCTGATGGTAAGTGATCACCGCCGCCCATGAACATCCACAATGCCAGAGGAATCGCTACTGGGAATGAACCTAACCTAAAATCCTTTTATTTTCCCTGTCGGTTTTCGATTATAACTGAAATTTAAGAAAAGAAAAACACACCACCACTGCAACCCGCACCAGATGAAGGGAATATGACACTGCAACCACTACAACATTAACACTAGGCAATACTGCTGAAATCGAGAACAAGTCATGTCAAAATGCGGCATTATTAGTGTTATTGACACTAGTGCCGTGCGGTGGCGGCTCGTTAAAAGAATACTACCACTCCATCTCATCCAATGGATCTCGTAAAAGGCGAGTAAGGAATTAAACTGCACTGTGCACCCAACAGCGCATGGTGGCGATGGGCTCACCACCTATCACACCAAGTGCATTATATTGTTTTGGTGAAACGTGGATTGTGGCAGTCATCTGTTTTTGCAGTGAGTGCCCAGTCTCTGACTACCCCATATGGGATACAGTCGTGATCTTATGTATGTATATATGTATGTATTGACACTACTTCAGACAGCCGGCAGTGAACTGATGGCGGTATTAGTTTGCTTGTTCACGTAATTGTGAGGAGGTTGGGCGATGTTACCTAGGTAATACACACGGTTTTATAATTTGCATACAGACCTTAACAAATAAACTAACTTAAATAACTAAAATAACTTTCTTTCATCATTCTAATGGATTTTCGCAAATTACTGCATGATACTTTTAACTATATTATATGTGAAAGGCAAAGGACCAGGCAGCTCAGATACCAGGCGCTCGTCGTAAACTTTATAGTTTTTTATCTTTTTTTAAAAACGATGCCCCACAGTAGGATTTCTCCTGTGTCGTGGATGCGTTTTACAGGCATAAATTCCACATGCACAAACACCCAGACCCGGAAAATCTATCTGTAGGCCGTATAAATATTTAACCCGCGACCCGCGGCGGGGAAGCCAAGAACTTAGCCACTGCGCCAACCGAGCCGACGATAGTACGTAAGTGATCCGAGTTCGAACCCCGTGGCGGGCACTTCTAAATTTATTCTGCAATCTTAAGTACCGATTTACCACTTGTTAAGCGGTGAAGGAAACATCGTGACGAAACCTGCACGTCTAACGAATAAAAATATTTCGATTATAAGCGAAGTCCGCCAATCAGCAGCGAAACGAGTTTTTCCGGCTCCAAAACCCTCCCAAAATGGGAGGAGGCCTGTGCTAGGCATTGGGATATTTGTAGGCCGTAATTTTAACTCAAAGGGACCAGGAACATCGGCACTGAAGTCTGGACCACCAGGACAGGCGGTCGACAATCTCTGTACCCACATTTTATAAAGCGGATGCCTTCGCCTTCGGCTATTATACCTTTCCCATCGAGTAACAATGCCATTAAATTAAGGTCTTTCTAAAATTGTATTCCAATTTGGAATACTTCTAACATTGTGTACGCTGTTGAGTCGATACCCGGTTTCTTGTTCAAAGCGAGCTACCTATATTATGTGAAATGTATATACATAGAGTCACGCCTCTTTCCTATTGGGGTAGGCAGAGTCCACATTTTGTTTAAGTTACGATTCTGTCACACATCTTCTGCTTCAACTGCTTTCTTTAGTATCTTCATAGAAGCTTGTCGGTTGCAGGCAGTTTTGACGTAGCCTTTCTTTAGAACGCTTTTGATCTGATTGTAATACGGCCGTGTGGTAACGGCTTAAGAGAATCTACCACCCCATCTCGTCCCGTGGGTGTCGCAAAAGTCGACAGAGGGAAAATTAAAAGCAGAAGATGGGCAGCAGCATCTTCCTGGAACATCATAATAAATAAACTGCGGTTGCCAACCCGCCTGCCAAGCGTGGCAACTATGGCAAAATCCGCCAAAATGAGAGCTACAAACTTTTGCTGCACTCTATGGGGGAGTCCTATGTTCAGCAGTGGACTAATGGTAGGCTGAAATGGTGGTGGTGGTGGTAATAGGCCTTACTGACTTGCCCATTCACACTCACCGCATAGATCTGTTTCCTTAATCCTCTGTCATCCATCCTCTTCTGTCACTTGATATATTATATGATAAAAGGTCGAACCTCGGAATTTGGACACGCTTTTTTTTTATTGGATAGAGTGACGAAACAAGCAAAACGTTCACCTCCTGTAAAGTGAAACGTCTACCCATAACAAATGTTATGTCATCCAGAACATTTCTGTGTGACACTATACTGCGCCCGTCATTACGTAGTCACCCTGAGACATCAGTTCTTAAGTCTCATATGCTCAGTGATTACGCTACCTCTCAGTGCCCTTTAAACCGAAACACAGTAATGTTTGCACACTACTGCTTCACGGCAGAATAACTGGCCCTGGGGTGGTACCTACCTAGACGGATTACCTACCTAGGACGCTCCTCGAACCCCAATATGGGGTGAGGTTAAATTAAAAACTTACTCAAACGTTATTTAAATTAAAACCGAAAAAAATCATATGCAGGTTAGGCAACTACAGCACAGCGTACGGCATTCCGAAAAGGAGACATGTGGTACACACACAAGCTGAGTGGAGCGGAGAATGGTAGGTCCGGTGAAATGATCGTAGGCAATGCCTTGTGCGGGTCTCGATTGTTCGATAGACGTCACGCGAATGGAGTAAAACATACCTGTCCCGTCGCAATCAATGGCATAGGTGTGGTTAGAAGGTGGTTAGAATTTAATATATATTGAACGAGGGTATGTAGTTCTTTAAGCCGTACGGCTTAAGATAATTTACCACGCCATCTCATCCCGTGGGTGTCATAAAGTCAAAAGAGAAAATTGAAAACCAGGAAATGAGTAGCATCTTCCTGGAACATCTGAATAAAAAAACTGCGGTTGCCAACCCGCTTGCCAAGCGTGGCAGCTGCGACAAGACCTCCCAAAACTGCAAACTTTTGTTCAGCAGTGGACTAGTGATAGGCTGAAATAATGATGATTATGATGATACCTGGTAGCTCAGGGGCTAGGCGCTCGCTTTAAATTTCATAGTGCGCGAGTGACCTGAGTTCGATTCCCGGTGCCGGCACCACTAAAATTGTTAATTGCAATTTTAAGTGCTGATTTACCACGTGCTCGGCGGTGAAGGAAAACATCGTGAGGAAACCTGCATGTGTGAGGAATAGAAAATATTTCGAAGACATGTGAAGTCCGCCAACCCGCATTGGAGTAGCGTGGCGGATTCTTCCTAGCTCCAAAACCCTCTCAGAAATGAGAGGAGGCCTGTGCTCAGTAGTGGGACATTTATAGGCTGAAACTTTACTTTTTTTTTTTCTAAGCTTAACCTAATAAATATAGTTTTAATTGTAAAATGTGTATGTTAGGTGAATATTTATACTTGACGTATTCATTAAGTGAACGTCTTCATCATCATCATCATTTCAGCCTATCTTAGTCCACTGTTGAACATAGGCCTCCCCCAGAGATTGCCACAAAGCACGGTCCCGAGCCACCTGCATCCATCAACTTCACGCAAAATCGCGCAGGTTGTCGCTCCATCTAGTGGGGGAGCGCCCTACACTGCGTTTGAACGTATTATTAAGAACGTAGAACGTATTATTTAAGTTGTAATATCTAAAATGTAAACGTTTCAACGTTACACTCTGTATCTTCTACCACGCCACAAAATTCCTTTAGCACGCTGTTCTTCACTTTGTCTAACAAAGTCACTCCAGCTTTACTTCTCTAACTTTCACCAAATATACAATTGACTTTGGTACATTTCAATTGTTTTTAATTATATACAGCAGAGCTACGGTATTAGTTTGTTTTTCGTGAAATATTGATTTTCTTTATTGTCTGTATCGCAGTGTTGGTTGCGAATCTCAGGAACTTAATATTGTTTCGTTCCTTTTACTGTAATGGATTACAGCAATGTAACGCTTTATTCTATTAACAAACCTACACACATTTCTTTATATTAAGTGTTAAGATTTTTATTAAATATTTATTCCCCATTTTTTTTTATGGAAGACAGGGCAAACGAGCAAGCGGTCTCGTTTGCTCTGTCTTCCAAAAAAAAAAACTGTTACAGTTTTTTAATTATCTTCAAGTTTCCGTATCCTATGTGAAGATGTCCTTCAGGCCTTTTTCTACCACGGGAATATTGCAATATGCAGGATTCTGACCAAGTAGGTACCACCGCAGTGCAAGTTATTCTGCCATCAAGAAGTAGAGTGCTAAAAAAATTACTATGTTTCAGTTTCAACTGTACTATAATTAATTGTAATTACAGGGGATGTGATGGAGGCTTAAGAGAATCTACCACCCCATCTCATCCCGTGGGTGTCGTAAAAGTAGACAGAGGTAAAATTAAAGCGATTTTTTTGACGTCTGAATAAATGAACTGTGGTTGGCAGCTCGCCTGCCAAGCGTAGAAAATCTCCCCAAAATGAGAGCTACAAACTTTTGAGGCAATCCATGGAGGAGGCCAATGTTCATCCGTGGACCAGTGATAGGCTGAAATGACGATGGTGATATTGAATGCATATTAAATACTAGTTGTTAGAGAAATTGATGACGTGTCTATGTGACATTTAAATGAAACTAAGTTTACGGATTTTATCGCGTTTAATTTTTTTTTATTTTTTTTACTATTTATAACCCGACGTTTCGAGTGCTTTACAGCACCCATGGTCACGGGAGGACTGAGGTGACAGATGTCCTGATGTCATAGTTAACCTGGGGTACCTTCAGCTTTTAATTATTATTTTTTGGTCCGATCTACGCAGAAAGAGCTAACTGTGTCTTGATGTCTTGCAGTGTGTGTGTCTGTAGTGTTCGCGTATATATAAGAAATCATTGTGTCTATGTGACGTTTAGAATTATAGATTACAACACACCAGGTATTAAGAGAGTAGAGTACAGACAACGAATGTCACTTTGACGTCATATTTCATAATATTAATATTATTATTACTTATATTATTCTCGATTTGCTGTATTATCTTAATTAAGTATTTAAAGATAGTTCTTATTTTAAGTAATTAAAAAGTAATTATAACAAATGTATATTAAGCCCAGTAATCGCTTGCGCTGTTCCGACAGTCTCTGTTTTAATTTATCTTAATGTTTCTAGCTCCGACAGAATATCAGCGCTGCAGTAACATTGTTGCTGTAGCAATATGCTGAGTCTGATGCTTTTTCGTTGCTGCAATACAGTGGCCTTCTATACTTTGTGATACTTTTAACTACATGTCATATATGTGCGTACATGTTTGTATGTGGATGCGTGTGTGTATGCCTATATGCATCCATATATATTTGGCCGTGTGGTGGCGGCTCGTTAAAAGAATACTACCACTCCATCTCATCCAATGGATCTCGTAAAAGGCGAGTAAGGAATAAAACTGCACTGTGCACCTAATAGCGCATGGTGGCGATGGGCTCACCACCTATCACACCAAGTGCATTATATAGTTTTGGTGAAACGTGGATTGTGGCAGTCATCTGCTTTTGCAGTGAGTGCCCAGTCTCTGACTACCCCTTATGGGATACGATCGTGATCTTATGTATGTATGTTTTTTTTTCCTTTTTTCGTCTCTTCATATGAGTTTTAATGTTAAGATGCTACCGTTTGTACTTTTTATTGTTAGTTTTTGCAGCTACGAATAAAAAATGTTCTATTCTATTCTATTTCATTTGGTCGCGGCATCACGCGTGAACATCTGTCATTTCTTAGTGCACATTTCACAGTCGATTCAAACGGAAAATTTATGAAAATTGTAACAGTAAGTATTTTGAGAAGTGTTTGTTCATTACGCTTAGTTCAGAGCAATCACGCCTAATATTAAAAGTTCAATATAACATGGATTTTTGGTAAGTTTTGTTAGACTGACTTTTGATAATTTTTTAATGTTTGCATTAAAGGTGGTAGGATTTCTATGCAGGAATCCGTCTAGGTAGGTACCACCCCAGGGCCAGTTATTCTGCCGTGAAGCAGTAGTGTGCAAACATTACTGTGTTTCGGTTTAAGGGCACTACAAG
Source organism: Luehdorfia chinensis (assembly GCA_019845155.1). Lineage (NCBI taxonomy): Eukaryota > Metazoa > Arthropoda > Insecta > Lepidoptera > Papilionidae > Luehdorfia > Luehdorfia chinensis. Next base: position 535,908 of record JAHVAK010000580.1, read on the forward strand.
AGCTAGCGTAATGACTGGACGTATGAGACTTAAGAACTGATGTCTCAGGGTGACGTGCGCAGTGTGGAATGATAGAGCATTTGTTATGGGCAGACGTTTCACTTACCATCAGGTGAACGTGTTGCTCGTTCCGACACTTTTATCAGATAAAAAAAAACCCATTCGTATTCAATATGCATAGTTGGGACAGGGCAGCTGTCGGGTCAGCTAGTATGAATATAAAATTGATATACATTTAGAGATTATTTGCTCCTGAGCTGATGTAACCTCGCTCCACTTTAATGTGTCCTTAGAAAATCAATAGTATTTCTACGAGCTAACTATTAATGGGCTTAACTAATGGCCCGCAAAGTTAATTAAAACGAAGCCGGTGCCTGCAAGAACAGTAGAGGAAATTACTAAATTAATTGAGGTCCTTGTAGAGCTCAATATCCAATAAACCTCTGGTACTAAAGTCGTGTACACATATATTAACAGAATATAAATACATACATAAACAGAAATAATTGTATGTACAGTGTAAATTATTTTCTTATACTCGGAGTCTACTGGTGGTAGGATTCCTATGCAGGAATCCGTCTAGGTAGGTACCATCCCAGGGCCAGTTATTCTGCCGTGAAGCAGTAGGGTGCAAACATTACTGTGTTTCGGTTCGAAGGGCACTGAGAGCTAGCGTAATCACTGGGCATATGAGACTTAAGAACTTATGTCTCATGATGGACACAGTGTGGTGTCACACAGAAATTTTCTGGGTGACACAGCAACTGCTATGGGGAGACATTACACTTACCATCAGGTGAACGTTTTGCTCGTTTCATCACTTTATCCAATAAAAAAAAAAGTTAGAAAAGTCATATATAAATCTAATTTAGTTCTAGTTCCATTAATAAATGTGTCAATTCTTAAAATTGAGAAACCTAAAACACTAAAAAAAATTACAGAAATAATATACACTCTATCTAAACTAATATAATAAAGACGAAAGATTTGATTTTTTTGTATGTTTGGTTGTAATGATTTAACTCAAAAACTACTGACCCAATTTCAAAATTCTTTCACCTATATACAACTACATTATCACCGACTAACATGAGTTGTATTTTATTTTAAAAAAAACCGAGATTCCTACGAAAATTGCTGTGATGTAACTCAAGATATCAAAAATTTACTTACAAAAGTCATTACTTGGCGTGCGCTGCAAAAACTATTAATGTCAAAGAAAATAATGTACTACATTTTCATAGTACTCATCATTACTCACAAAAAAGTCCGGTAGGCTATATGTCTAACTCTTATAGTTAAGTCACAATAACCGCTTTTTGTTCAAATTCATTCAATCAAAACACGGGTAGAAACGAAAGATGATGACATTGGTATCATAATATTAATCCTTATCCTACAAAATAGTTTCATAGTCAAGGTTGATTATGTACATGTAAATTCCTCTTTAAATTATTCGAATCGGAGCTATCGTTTAGAAGTTACGACGAGTATAAAAATGCTAAAAGTAAGAAAAATGCTGCGATGTGAGCAAACAGCCATACGCTCGCCCGCGCTACACCTACTCATTTTTTTTTGTCGATAGATTTGAAGAAGTTTGGGAGCGATCACCTCGTTCCTGGAAGTTATATTCGTTATATATTTCTTAACCGGCGGCGTCTCTTTTCCGGCGGGAACTAATTGTAAACTGAGGTTGTAACATGAATGTATGTACGTCTTAATAATACAGCAGAACTAAAGTAACCGACATATTCCTCAGGATCCGCAAGCTGAAGTGGCGAATGGCCTGTCCATATAGCCCGTAGTAACGATAAGGTGCGGTGGTACCTACCTAGACGGATTTCTGCATAGGAATCCTACCACCAGTAAAAATGATGATGTATAAGTAGATTCATATCTAATAAATTATTTAAATATTTAACCTTTATTGCTAAACCTTATAACAATAAAGTAACAAAGGGCAAACTTAATAAATGATGATGAATCTATATTGAATAAAAATTATTCTATTCTGTAAATAACATGAAAAATATAAATCCTCACATGTGTACATTTTCAATCTGCCTTTGAAACAAAGTCAGCGAGCTGGTCTTACTATCCGGCTACACAAAGATTTGTTTGCGATCAATAGGACCTCCGTCTTGCTAGACAGCATTTCCAAATGTCAATACAAACAACGTCCGGTCCGGTTGTACTGTAACAAAGGCGTTTATCTCTATAGACTTGTAGATACATACAAGCAAGTACCAACAGTGTAATAATTAAACATATGGTATTTGAAAAAGTACTATGCAGTTTTCTTCAAAGTTTTTTAAACGTTAGGAAGTGTCCATGAATTGAAACGTGTAGTAATAATTTCACATGACCTCGAAATGTCCCCAAAGTGAGAACTACAAACCGATATGGCAATCTATGGAGAAGGTTGAAGTGGTGATGAATTTTGAAAGTGCCGGCACGAGGGATCGAACAAGACCCTTGCATGCTATGAAATTTAGGGCGAGCGATTATGTTGTGATCTACCACGGCATCTACTCATATCCTCTTATCAAAAATTGATAAAGTAATTTGATAAAACACTTTGAAGAGTAGTCCCACAATAGCCCTGTGATTAAAAAAAAGAATATAATATACTGTAATAAAGTATATAGTATATATACTGTATAGTATAATATAAGTAATATGATAACACTGCAAACTCAAGCAGACCAGCCTCTACAAGTATAACCTGCTAAACTGGTGGTAGGATTCCTATGCAGGAGTCCGTCTAGGTAGGTACCACCCCAGGGCCAGTTAGGACGGTAGGAACCGTGAAGCAGTAGTGTGCAAACATTACTGTGTTTCGGTTTGAAGGGCACTGTGAGCTAGCGTAATCACTGGGTATATGAGACTTAAGAACCTATGTCTCAGGGTGATGGGCACAGTGTAGTGTCAAAAAAAAGGTGACGTATGTGGCAAACATGCCACTTCTCGACCATATAAAAGATAAAAGAGAATGACTTATGCGCGATAGAATGCCGCAGGCACCTTCAAAACAGCATTACATAAAGTCTTCGTTACACGATAATGATAATTAGACACTGGTGGACCCGTCGAGGTATATATATAATTTCGGTGAAGTAATCGCTGTTAGCCTTTTGGCTTTTACAGCTTCATCGGGTGCTGTGCTCGCAGGCTAGGGGCCCGCGTGCCAGGTTTGGTTTGACCCAAACATAAATACATAAATATAAACTCCTACTTAACATCTAAATTCGGACCGTTGCGTTCGCTAGCGTGCTTGCGCTACTGCGAATATCTCCATAAAAATAATTATCTGAAGTCATCTAATGACCGTCCGAGGGAGGCTGCGGGCCTCCGTTCGGACTGTCGACTTGTGTGTCGGTAACTCTGGGCGGTGAGAACCGCCCTGGAACACGGGTGTATCTTGTGTACGCGGTGTTATTTACGATAGCTGCGCGCCGCTCTTCGTCGAGGTAGGTACCATGGCAGAGCCAGTTATTCTTCCGTGAAGCAATAGTGTGTAAACATTACTATGTTTCGGTTTGAAAGGCACTGAGAGCTAGTGAAATCACTGGGCGTATGAGACTTAAGAACTGATGTCTCAGGGGAACGAGCGAAGTGAGGTGCTAATGCTACACAGAAATGTTCTGGGTGATACAGCATTTGTTATGGGCAGAGGTTGCACTTACCAAAGACTTTTTAAGAAGGGTTATTATAATATTAAGGTATACATGGATGATGATAACCCCTGGGAATGAGGTGATCGCTGCCAAGCTATTTCTACATCTTTATAAAACTGCTGTAATTGTATATTTAAAATTACTAAAAAAAATAATCCCGCTGGGTTTCTTACTTCTTCTTCCCAGGACAGAGGCATTTCTTTGCGAACCAGTGTAGCTTAAAAAAATGACGTTCAATGATTATTATGTAAATGATCTATATTGAATAAAACATAATCTATTCTTTCCTTTCTATTCTATTCTATCAGGAGAACGTTTTGTTCCGTCACTTTCTCCAGTTATGGCGAACCTACGACCCGCCGGTCTGACACTGGCACACGCAAACTTTTTAGATTCACGGCGATGTTTGTAAAAGAGAGGGCAGCCACTGTCTTAATTCCACTGGCGAGTACTAAAAAAGTAATAAACGATATTCTCAAAAAGGTTCGCAATCTCTGTTCTATCAAAAATAGAATATAGTCGTCATGTTTTATTTAGATTTACAAGCAACAACTACAATTGTAAATCACTAAACCTAAGCTCATCGAGATGAATAAATACCATAAATATTAATGTACATAAGTTTATTTTACGACTATATCATACATACATGGCACAGGCAAAAGCATCGTAATAAATTGCAGAGATATTTATTTACGGGCATGTATGGTGGGAGACGCCGCTGGAAAACACACATAAATCTGGTTGAAATTTATTACCTGGGTAATACTCAACTTATACAATGTCTACTATTTTTTTTGCTAAAATGAGCGAAGGTTAGGAAAGCTATAAGGTTTTGGTTGAACCGTCGTTTCATATCTTTTTATAATTATTGCGAGCAAGGCATTTATTAATTTAAAGGTTTATCAACAAAATTTCAATGTACCTACATACAGTCACGCCTTTTTCCCATGTAGACCACTTTTCGCCCCCGTGGCAAACAAACGTAACGGGTGTCGAACCACGTCGCCGCCATTTTGGTACAAGTCAAACAATTCTTCCTCTCCATTGCGTTCCCACGAGCAATATAGTGAGAGCATTGCATGTTATGGTGTTGTTCTGCAGTAATGTCCGCAAAAAACCTAAGTCGCCTCTTACGACACCTCGGTAGGAAATAAGCAGGTGTCATTCTTCTCTGCCTTGTTCTCTTGTTGTCCGGTGTAAATGGTTATTATTAACACAACTTATGTTTTTTTTTTGATAAAAGTGACGGAACGTGCAAAACGTTCACCTGATGTTAAGTGCAACGTCTGCCCATAACAAATGCTGTTTCACCCAGAACATTTCTGTGTGACACCACACTGTGCCCGTCACCCTGAGACATCAGTTCTTAAGTCTCGTATGCCCATTGATTACGCTAGCTCTCAGTGCCCTTGAAACCAAAACACAGTAATATTTGCACACTACTGCTTCACGACAGAAAAACTGGCCCTGGGGTGGTACCTAGAAGGTATCATAGGGATGCATATGAAATGAAATAACATACATACAAGATCACGACTGTATCCCATAAGGGGTAGTCAGAGATTGGGCACTCACTGCAAAATAAAGAGAACAGATGACTGCCACAATCCACGTTTCACCAAAACAATATAATGCACTTGGTGTGATAGGTGGTGAGCCCATCGCCACCATGCGCGGTTGGGTGCGCAGTGCAATTAAAAAAAAATGAAATAAAATGAAAATTATTTATTGTTCAACGCAAGAAATTTTAATTTAGTTTGTCAGACGACATTTTTTTACAATCTCCCATCGTTTCGTAACAAGGCAAAAGAAACTCCGTAGGTATCTTTTTTTTATATCTAGTCAAAATTACATTATACATAAATTTACAAATAATAGTCTCACAGAAAACCAAAGCTCGGGAATTCTATCACGTGTAAGATTCATTCCTTCTACTATTCCGGCTTTCCACTCATTGACTTTACAAACTCATGTCCAGTACCTTATTCCTATACCTTCTGTAATTAATGTAAAGACCTTTCCATAATGGAGCATCCGACCCTTAACAGTGACAAAAACGATGCACGATAGAGGATAATTTGCATACAACAAAACGTTTTAGGTTTTTACAACAAATTCCCTGTAAGTGCACAAAGTCCTAGGGTTCAGAGGTTTATTAAACAGGGACCGGGTGCTCGTCTTTAATTTAATAATACGCGAATAACCTGGCTTCGATCCCCGGTGTCAGTACCTCCAAAATTGTTCTAAAATTTTAAGTGCTGAATTACCACGTGCTCAGCGGTGAAGGAAACATCGTGGTCAAACTCAGCAGTGGGACATTTATAGGCTGCTACTTTACTTTACTCCTACTTTTTTTTTATTTCATAAAAGTGACGGAACGAGCAAAACGTTCACCTGATGGTAAGTGTAACGTCTGCCCATAACAAATGCTGTGTCACCCAAAAAATTACTGTGTAACACCACACTTCGCCCGTCACACTGAGACATCAGTTCTTAAGTCTCATATGTCCAGTGATTACGCTAGCTCTCAGTGCCCTCCAAACCGAAACATACAAAAATAATGTTTGCACACTACTGCTTCACGGCAGAATAACTGGCTCTGGTGTGGTACCTACCTTGTCGGATTCCTGCATAGGAATCATACCACTTTTTTATTTGATAAAACTAATTTTACGGATTTTATCGCGTTTAATTTTTAAACCATTTTTTTATTAAATGTGTAATAATCGCGTTCATATAAAAAGGAGACTATATACTTAAGGGTTATTGTAATATAAAAGAATCGCTCCTAAGATGATTCTAAAATACTTATTCCTCATGTATAAAACTATATTTATTTTTCTTATTCTAAAAGGACGTTGAAAAGTTACTAAAAAAAAGGACACCTGCGGGTTTTCTTTCGGCTGTTTCTTTCCCGTCGCATTTCATTAAGAAACGGTGGTAGAGTAAAAAAAATGACATTTGACTAACAAAATCTGCATTTTTTTTAATGTATAAACTGACGCCGAGTGGTCGCGGTCGGTGGCCGTCGACGTTGCCGTGTGGTGGCGGCTACCTAGAAAGTTTCTTCGTGGCACCTCATTACGCCCATCACCCCGAGATATCAGTTCTGAAATCTCTATGTGCCCAGTGATTACACTAGCTCACAGTGCCCTTCAGACCGAAACACAGTTATGTTTGAACACTACTGCTTCATGGCAGAATAACTGGCCCTGGGGTGGTACCCACCTAACTAGACGGATTCCTGCATAGAAATCTAACATTGAAAACGCATGTCTTACTACAGTGAATAAAAATACTTCATTTCATATCATAAGATTCTTATTAAGTCGCCCTTATGATTTTTGGTCAGAGTATCTAAATACTCCACCGCGGGCCCTGGCTTCAAATCTTTGCCGGTGCCAACGATTGTGCAAATACACAAAATTGCTGCCTTTCGGCTGTGGTTATGTTGTGACGTCAGAGACACGGGGACGAGACGCTCATTGAGGCTTCCGACCGTATTCGGAACCCATCGCCTTGGTTGAAAATCGACTAGAAAGATGACACCATATTTAAAATTTTGAACTGAGAATGCCCTCTTTAATTATGATTTTATAAGTACGGAACCATGTCTCAGTTTATCATCATCATCATCATTTCAGCCTATCACTAGTCCACTGCTGAACATAGGCCTCCCCCATAGATTGCAACAAAAGTTTGTAGCTCTCATTTTGGGGGAATTCCGCCATAGTTGACACGCTTGGCAGGCGAGTTTGCAACAGCAGTTTATTTATTTAGATGTTCCAGGAAGATGCTGCTGCCCATCTCCCGGTTTTCACTTTCCCTCTGTCGACTTTTACGACACCCACGGGATGGGATGGGTTGGTAGATTCTCTAGCCGCTACCACACGGCAGTTCATAGTACTGTCTGATACGAGATTTTTTTAAATTCGAATTTCTTGTACCATTCCCATCTTATTTGCGGCGAAATCAATACTTGATTGTATCGAAAACTTTTAGATGTTTCACTTTGAGAATGTTTAGTTGAATTCCGTAGCAAACCGATAATCGGCGCGGCCAATGGCCCGTAAACTTGATTAAAACCGGAGACTCCGCTAGAGGGGAGATGTCCGAGTATTTTTTTTTAACGATGCTCTTCTATAGGCTCTTCTATAGGCTGCTACTTTACTTTACTCTTACTTTTTATACGAGTATTTAATACAAACTCATGTCCAGTACCTTATTCCTATACCTTTGTAATTAATGTAAAGACCTTTTCATAATGGAGCATCCGACCCTTAACAGTGACAAAAACGATGCACGGTAGAGGATAATTTGCATACAACAAAACGTTTTAGGTTTTTACAACAAATTCCCTTTAAGTGCACAAAGTCCATGGATTCAAAGGTTTATTAAACATAGACTATATAGAATAAAGCTAATATAACGGATTTTATCGCGTTTAATTTTTAAACCATTTTTTTATTAAATGTGTTATATATATATGTTATCCATCTCATCCAATGGATCTCGTAAAAGGCGAGTAAGGAATTAAACTGCACTGTGCACCCAACAGCGCATGGTGGCGATGGGCTCACCACCTATCACACCGAGTGCATTATATTGTTTTGGTGAAACGTGGATTGTGGCAGTCATCTGTTTTTGCAGTGAGTGCCCAGTCTCTGACTACCCCTTATGGGATACAGTCGTGATCTTATGTATGTATGTATGTATGTATGTGTTATATTCACGTACATATAAAATGGAGACTATATACTTAAGGGTTATTTTCATATAAAAGAATCGCTGAAAATGATAATAAAAAAGAAAATATAAGATGATTCTAAATACTTATTCCTCATGTATAAAACTATTTTTTTTTTCTTATTCTAACAGGACATTGAAAAGATACTAAAAAAGAGGCCACCTGCGGGTTTTCTTTCGGCTGTTTCTTTCCCGTCGCATTTCATTAAGAAACGGTGGTAGAGTAACAAAAATGACATTTGACTAACAAAATCTGCATTTTTTTTAATGTATAAAGTGACGCCGTGTGGTCGCGGTCGGTGGCCGTCGGCGTTGCCAATGGCGCGACCAATGGCCCGTAAACTTAATCAAAACCGAGGACTCCGCTAGAGGGGAGATGACCGGGTATTTTATTTAGGATGTCTCTTCTCTAGGATTTCTCCTGTAACGTAAGTGAGTTTGACAAACTTAAATATGACACGCACAAGCAACGATTTGTTTTTTTGCACAAATGTCGGTTCTAAACGGGATTCGAACCCAGGATCCATGGCGTAGTGGCCAAGAACAAATAATTTTCATTTCATTTCGTATCCTTATGAATCCGTTTAGGAAGTTTCGACACCATATTCAATAAAAAAAACACGTAGCTCACTTTTATTTTTAATATTTATTTTAGAAAAAATGCCGAGCCGAACAAAGTCTTAACCTGATTACTTATCAGTTGCCCATAACAATGCTGCACCACCCAGAACATGTCTTTGTGGCACCACACTGCGCCGGTCACACCGAGACATCAGTTCTAAGGTCTCACCTGCTCAGTAATTACACTACTTCTCAGTGCCCTTCATATCGAAACAATAATGTTTGCACACTTTTTTTTCGTGGTGGCCTGAGATGTCTCATGGTGACGAGCGCAGTGTAGTGCTACACGGAAATATTCTGGGTGATACAGCATTCGCTATGAAGTGACGTTGCACTTACCATCAGGCGAACGTTTTGCTCGCCTCGTCACTTTATTTCATTAAAAACTACTATACTATACTATATATACTATCCTATATATTTTTTCGTGGCGGTCTGAGATGTCTCATGGTGACGAGCGCAGTGTAGTTCTACACGGAAATATTCTGGGTGATACAGTATTCGCTATGAAGTGACGTTGCACTTACCATCAGGCGAACGTTTTACTCGCCTCGTCACTTTATTTCATTAAAAACTACTATACTATACTATATATACTATCCTATACGGGGATTTTGGAAAATAATTACTTGGTCCGATAAAAAAGAAACTATAACATCCAGAAATCTATTTTTTTTTATTGTACTCGTATAAAGTGACGAAACGAGCAAAACGGTCACCTGATAGTAAGTGCAACGTCCGCCCACAACAAATGCTGTGTCATCCAGAATATTTCTGTATGACACCACACTGCGCCCGTCACCCTGAGACATCAGTTCTTAAGTCTCATATGCCCAGTGATTACGCTAGCTGACAGTGCCCTTCAAACCGAAACACAGTAATGTTTGCACACTACTGCTTCACGGCAGAATAACTGGCCCTGGGGTGGTACCAACCCAGACGGATTCCTGCATAGGAATCCTACCACCAGTACTATGCTTGGTGTTGTTTGCGTTTTACACAATTAGAGTAAACACTGAAAAGGTTATATTAAAAATAAATATCTCTCGGAAAATGTAAATTCGTGGCGCAGAAACATTTCCAAGCGTCTTTTATCTTAACGGACCACTCGTCTCTGAAGAAAGCTGCATTTACTGAGCTTCGTCACGCCGTCTGTCTGTGCGTCCGTTGAAAGAGCCATTAGTGCACTGAATGCTTGAACAGCATTAAAATTCATCGTCGTGTTTGTAACTGTTGGAAAAAAACGTAGTTACTGAGATAATATTTCTTAATTTAAAATACAATTAACAGTATACTCGTACGTTACACGTACAATCAAAAGTTTTGCACAATATTATTCCGATAATTTCTTTTTGTCTGACAAAACGTTTACCTGAAGTGCTAATGCTGTCACCCAGATTATTTCTGTGTGACAACACACTGCGCCCGTCACATCCAGGCATGAGTTCTTAAGTCTCATAATATATCCAGTGATTACACTAGCTCACAGAGCCCTTCAAACCGGAACACAGTAATGTTTGCACACTACTGCTTCATTGCAAAATAAGTGGCCTGGGGTGGTATCTAGCTAGACAGGTAAGCGACAGAATTTTCACTTGACTTATCATAAAGATAATTAAATAACAGAGCGCGTGGGACTCAGCACACGTGGCTGAAGTAAAATTTTATCGCATTTATTTATTTTGAACTATTTCTACCCCGAAGTTTCGAGTGAGACTTTATAGCGCCCGTGGCCACGGGAGGACTGAGGTGACAGATGTCCTGATGTCATAGTTAACCCGGGGTACCTTCAGCTTTTAATTATTATTTTTGATCCGATATACTTAGGCATACTACTAGCGTTAATAATTAAAAAGCTGAAAGTATCCCGGATTGACTAAGATATAAGGACGTAGTACAACTATATCATTAAATGACATTATGTAATATGGCATTTAAAAAAAAGAACGACCCCAATAGTTTCTTACCGGTTATCTTTCTGAGAAGGTCATTTTTGAACCGGTGTAGATTTTGACTTTCATATGAGATTTAAGCAAGCCTAAATTGAATAAAGAAATTTTGATTTTGACATAAAACATAAGGAGATCCATAATATATACACCGTTATAAATACATATTTAAATTTTAACATATGGCAGAGTGCTTTCTATGGGCTTCCCGAGACATTATGCAATTGGGTCATTCAGTTTCCTCGCAGACCGGAGCATCAAGGTCGTAGTAGACGGTGCGTGCTCGGACCCCAAATCAGTGAGTGCTGGTGTTCCACAAGGCTGCGTGCTATCGCCAACCCTGTTTCTTCTGCATATCAGTGATATGTTACAAATTAGTAATATTCATTGCTCATCTGCATATCAACACTGGTGATGCCTTGCACACCGGCCGTGGCGATATTTCTCGGGAACACGCCGACGAGTACCGGAACAAACTTGTGTCTGTAGTCGAGATTTTGATAGACAAAATCTCGGATTGGAGCCGACTAAAATTAGTCCAGTTTAACCCAGAAGAGACACAGGTTTGCGCGTTTACCGCTAAAAAGAAACCCTTCGTCGTATCACCTCGTTTTGGAAGCACTGGGGAGTGCCCCCCCCCCCTCCCCTCGTCGCCTCAGTCGGTATCGGAATCCTTGGAACTTGGAACGGAAAGCCAAATTGGCTTCTAAAAAGCTTGTGCGTGCTCAGTAGAGCGGGACAATACTTAAATATTACAAGGCGCAGGTTCGGCCTCACATGGAGTACAGTTCTCATCATTGGGCGGGGTCACCCCAGTGCCATCTCCTTTCTTTTGACCGTATTCAACGAAGAGCGGCTCGAATCGTCGACGACTAGGTTCTTTCAGATCGGCTTGATACACTGGCCTTGCGAAGAGATGTTGCATCTCTTTACATTTTTTACAGGATTTAATATTCCGAGGAATTGTTCGGAATAATCCCAGTCGCTGGTTTTCACCATCGCACTTCAGAACTGAAAACTCCGTCGTCACCACCTGGACGGTTGACATTCCAGCACAGTGAGTTTTTGGCGCAATTTTCTGCCACGCACAAGCACTTTATGGCATCTGCTGCCGCTAGCGGTTTTTCCGGACCGATACGACTTAGAGACCTTCAAGAAAAGAGCCTATTCCTTCCTCAAAGGCCGGCAACGCACCTGCGATTCCTCTGTTATTGCGGATGTTCATGGGCGGTGGTGATCACATACCATCAGGCGAGCCACTTCCTCGTTTGCCCACTCTCAATAAAAAAAAGAGTGATAGCTTGCATCCTGGAGACGGACATAGAATACTTTTTGTCATCCAAATAGTTGTCACAGATTCTGCCGTGAAGCAGTAGTGTGCAAACATTACTGAGTTTCGGTTTGAAGGGCACTGTGAGATGTGCGTCCTGAGACATAAGTTCTTCATAAGTGATTACGCAGTGATCGCAGGGCATATCAGACTTAAGAACTTATGTCTCAGGGTGATGGGCACAGTGAGGTGTCCCACAGAAATGTTCTGGGTGACACAGCATTTGTTATAGGCAGACGTTGCACTTACCGTGAAAGTTTTGCTCGTTACATCACTTTATACAATAATAAAAAAAAACCTACTTCCACGCGGACGAAGTCTCGGGCATCAGCCAGTTATATACACGAGAGATTTAGGGCGTCTCTATCGAAAATGTTCAATAGAATTCCAAGTGCCAACTGGTAATGGGCACGATCAATGATCCGTTAAATTGATTTAAACTAAAGGCGGTTTGTAAGAGGAATCGAGGGGGAGATTATTTACACTGTGTGACCACCTATTTAATTTAATTCGGGGTGTATTCGATTTTGTTACAGTGTAATTAAAAGTTATATATTTAATTAATTAATGAACGCAACTTAACTAATTAAACACAAATTTAGAATTATCGTTATTTCAGAATTTTATCTTTATTACAACTACACTTTGTTATGTGTCTGTGTTATATGTCTGATACATTTAAAATATCTCTAGTTTTTTTGATTTTCTGTTATTTTATTGCATCAATTTAAACTGTCTGACAGCTGCTCGTAGGTTTTAGATTAGTGGTGCCGACAGAATAACAGCGCTGCGGCAATTTTGCTGTAGCATAATGCTGAGTCGGGTCCTTTTCGTTGCTGCAATCCAACATAAATTTAAATACTTTTTCATTGTTGATTGTTTCTTTTTTATGTTGTGTTAATTGTTTGTTTTTATGTGTTTGTATTGAGCGTAGCAACGAATAAAGTTATTTTCTTTCTTTCTATCTTTCCAATTTAGAATGTTATTTCAACACCATCGTTTTGATTTCTAATATTTACGTGAATATTATACATCTGATAAAACTAATTTTACGGACTTTTTTTATTCATTTTATTTAGGGCCATCAACAGTAGATACAATCATACAAGTTTATAGAGACAAAGTTTACAGTAAGGTAATTGTTCCACCAATAACAGATGATCACAGCTGGCGCTTATGAATGAATTAAATTCTGAACATTAAAAAAAAACTGCAATAAATCTAAATGGTAAAACTACAAAACATTAAAAGAACAATAATCAGGGGAAAATTACATTTACTCGTACATTCTGCCTAACATTAGAATTCGACTCCATTTTACAGTTGCAACATCAATACAGTCAAAGTAATACTAATTTAACTAATATTGTTTAAAACAACAGAAGTTCTAAGTACACAAAAATGTTTTCAACATGATCGTATTACAGAGTATTACTTTATTGCGTTTGACTTCAAATCCTGACGATTCAATTCATACGAGCTTACACAAAAAAAAAACTAAGAATTTTAAATAATTACTATTTTATGTGTCAGTTGTGTCCTTTTCTTTTAAAGTAAGGTAATGTGCTTCATATCCCCATGCAAAATATAAAATGGTGTATATTAGATACTTTTTGAGAGCACTGCCCGCCGTGCCATTACACTTATAGCACTATAATATCTCCTGTTCAGTTAATAGCTTAGTATACGAAAGTCATCGTCGTGGTCGAAAACCGGTCAGGAGGGCATAGCCACAGCAACATCGATGTTTTGTCATCTGAGTTATGCTTAATATTATTTTTAACTTGTGTTACATGTTAAAAATAATATAAAATATTAAAATAATCAGGAGATGGGCAGCAGCATCTTCCTGGAACATCTGAATAAATAAACTGCGGTTGCCAACCCGCCTGCCAAGCGTGGCAACTATGGCAAAATCCCTCCAATATGAGAGCTACAAACTTTTGTGGCTGTCTATGGGGGAGGCCTGTGTTCAGCAGTGGACTTGTGCTGAAACGACGACGACGACATGTTACAAAATTCTCAGTGTTTTTTACTGGTGGTACGATTCCTATGCAGGAGTCCGTCTAGGTAGGTACCACCATTACTGTGTTTCGGTTTGAAGGGCACTGTGAGCTAGCGTAATCACAGGGCATATGAGACTTAAGAACTGATGTTTCAGTGTGATGGACACAGTGTGGTGTCACACAGAAATGTTCTGGCTGGCACAGCATTTGTTATGGGCAGACGTTGCACTTACCATCAGGTGAACGTTTTGCTCGTTTCATCACTTTATCCAATACAAAAAAAAGTTTGAATATACTAACGTTTGACAAACAAAATGTTGCCGTATAAAAAAAAAGTATTAAGTAACTAGGCTTTTTGGCGTCAACTCGAAAAGTGACGGTAGTGTTTAAATTGATTTTTTTAATTTATGTGTGTGTTTTGATGTTTAATATTGATAGTTAATCATGCAGTAAGTGCTCGTGAAAGTGTACAGTGATTGGTAAATTTAGTTTGAGACAAGAATTGTACTTTTCGTTTTGTCTCCACCAGTGCAGCAAATCTTCAATAGAAGTAAACTATAATTTTACTATTGATCGACATTTTGAATTATCTATTGTCACTCTTGTGACTGACTCGGCATTGGCAGAGTTCTGTTGAAAAGGGCCAGAATTAAAACAAGAAGAAGAACACCTAACGTCGAGAATATTCATATAATCCTTGTTGGTAACTATAAATTATTGACATGTATAAAAATGACAGAATCCGTCTAGGTAGGTACCACCCTGGTGCCAGCTATTCTGCCGTGAAGCAGTAGTGTGTAGACATAACTGTGTTTCGATCAGAAGGGCACTGAGAGCTAGTGCAATCACTGAGCATATGAACTGATGTCTCGAGGTGACGGGCGCAGTGTGGTGCCTCTCGTTGTTTTGGGTGACACAGCATTTGTTATGGGCAGACGTTCCACTTATCGTCAGATGAACGTTCTGCTCGTCCCGTCACTGTATCTAAAAAAATATATGATTTTCGACACAGAAAAATATTTACTTATTTAAAAATAACATTTGTTTGGGCTTCACTATATATTATGCATTTACAGCCAAGTAGAATGGTTTCCAGACGTCTTTCTTACACACCAGTGGTCTCAACTCACAAGGCAACTACATTTACTAAGCTCTCGTCAAGCCGTCTGTCTGTATGTCCGCCGAGAGAGCCATTAACGCACTGAATGCTTAAACAGCATTAAAATTCATCTCTGGGTTTGCAGATGAAGGAAATTATACAGCATCCACTCCACTTAAATGTATGCGAGCTTAAAAATCTCTCCGAAGTATTTCAATAATTTTTCTTCTATTTTGCTTTTTTAACTGTTGAAAAATGTTGTAAATTTAAATTAGCGCCATCTACCGTAACGACGGCGAACGAATTCGTAAATGACTCTGTGGAATGTGGATGTTGTATGACTTGTCCTGCCATCTAGTGTTCCGAAAGAAGGGAAGATTCGCAATAAAAAAATTAAACAGTTATATTTTTAAATTGCGTTTGATTATAACCCTTAGTTTTAATTATCGCAGGAAACCGATATCTTTGGAAGAAATATTATTGACTGCCCCAACACAGAAGTACTCATAGCCGTATGTCCCTGTCGTACCGTGTGCAATATTAAATAGAATTAGGCGGTGCTTTGCAGAAGCATTATAAATAGGTTAACATCGACGACCGCGTGGCTTAGTGGTAAGAGTAGCTGACTTCTACGCCACGGGTCCTGGGTTCGAATCCCAGCCGGAGGCAGCATTTGTGCAAAACGCTAATTGTTGGTTTTCCTGTCTGGTTGTGTTGTGCATGTGAAATGTATGTCTGTAAAACGCACCCACTATACGGGAGAAGACTTACTGCGGGGCGTCGTTCTTTTTAACAAAAAAATAAAAGGTAACCATATCTACATAAAATAACATATTAAACTTTCTGTATATCAATGGTTTTATCCGACACTATTTCCATTTTCCAATATTAGGGGTAGGCAGAGAGACACCCGCAGCCGACTTTCCTCCTCCGCGGGAAACGAGACGTGACGTGTTGAGAAGTAGTGCCATATAAAAATGTTTACTCTCCATTGCGTTCCTACGATAACTTTACTGGTGGTAGGATTCCTATGCAGGAGTCCGTCTAGGTAGGTACCACCCCAGGGGCAAGTTATTCCACCGTGAAGCAGTAGTGTGCAAACTTTACTGTGTTTCGGTTTGAAGGGCACTGTGAGCTAGCGTAATCACATGAGAGTCATATGAGACTTAAGAACCTATGTCTCAGGGTGATGGGCACAGTTTGGTGTCACACAGAAATTTTCTGGGTGGCACAGCATTTGTTAGGTAGGTGCTATTCTAATCTGCCCGCTGCGTGAGAGTTTTAAAACACACTAATCTCAGTAAATACTAATTCAATTAAAAAAAATTGCATTAGATACAGCGTTTATTAAGGAATGTAACGAGCCGCATGCTGAGAAGCAAAATTATCGGGATTGAACTTTGAACGCTCAGACAACGAGGTACCATGACGTACGGCGCAATCAATAAGCATGTCGGCTTATTTTACGCGAGTGAAACCGCTGGGCGAAGCTATTTTAATACAACTTTTACCGTTTATTAATTATTATTAGGAACAAGTTTTTCTGGTGGTAGGATTCCTATGCAGGAATCCATCTAGGTAGGTACCACCCCAGGGCCAGTTATTCTGCCGTGAAACGGTAGTGTGCAAACATTACTGTGTTTCGGTTTGAAGGGCACTGAGAGCTAGCGTAATCACTGGGCATATGAGACAGAACTGATGTCTCAGGGTGACGGGCGCATTGTGGTGTCACACAGTACACAGTTTCTGGGTTACACAGCATTTGTTATGGGCAGACGTTACACTTACCATCATGTGAACGTTTTGCTCGTTCCGTCACTTTTATGAAATAAAAAAAAAAAAATTGGCCTTCTTTCTCTACTTGACTTATTGTAATGCGTGATGCATTAGCTGTAAGTTTTCCAAAACAACAAAAATAAAATAAAATAAAAATAAATATATATTTATTGATAAGTATAAAGACTTTTTTTTTCTTTTTTGTCTGTTGATTCTTCGTACACTTTTACCCGCACACATCAGCTATCCTCTTCACTCCTAGGTTTGCTGGAAGAAAACTCTTTTAGAGTTAAGCTCGCCTTTGTACATTAATTACTTATAATTACATTTAATGTCAATAACATAGTGTACAAAAAGAATACATAAAGAAAAGCAAGCTAAGTTCACATTTACATAATACATTTTAAAGCATGGCAACAAGTAATTAAATTTAAATAAGAATGTCTGTAATGATTAACTCATTCTTAACTTTTTAGGTGTTAGCTATTTTTAAAAAAGGAAAGAAAGTGAATTTTCTAAGATCAATGCAATTTTTTTTAAACTGATGAAGCGAGCTAAACGTTCACGTAATGGTAAATGCAACGTCTGCCCATAACAAATGCTGTGTCACCCAGAAAGTTTCTGTGTGACACCACACATAAGTTCTTAAGTCTCATATGCCCAGTGATTACGCTAGCTCACAGTCACTCACAGTCACATCGAAACATACTACTGCTTCATGGCAGAATAACTGGCCATGGTACCTACCTAGACGGATTCCTGCATAGGAATCCTACCACTTAAATAAATGGTGTGTATTACCCACCAGATACCCTCCACCACTACAACACTACTACTAGGCAATACACACAACTGAAGTCGTGAACACGACACGTATTTCACCTCAAAACTACTGCGTGGGTTTTTGTAGGTAGTTGGTAGGTTTTTTAAAATACCGTGGGAACTCTTTCGAGAGCAAAATTCTATGTAGAATGTGTATATTACCTAGCTCCCACAGTAGCGTGCACAAGCAAACTAACACCGCCATCGGGAACCTCCCCCAGATACCCTTCACCACTACAACACTACCACTGTGTGATATACACCACTAAAGTCGAGACCACAATACGTGTTTTACCTCAGAACGACGCATTATCAAGTGATATAGACTCTACGACAGTCAGAGTGACTGATTCGATACGAACTAGGTAATATACACCATTTTATATTTTTAATGGGGATGTTAGCAAATTAACTTTCTTTTCTACAGATTCATTTTGATTAACTATCGAACGCCCCGTTGTAAGCATTAGAAGCTATTTCAAATAACTCTCAATTGAAGTTTACGTTAATTATAAAAAAAATACTAGATATTTAGCCCGCGACATCGTCAGCGAGGATATACGTTTTTCACTTTCCCGCGGGAACTATTTGATTTTCAGGGATAAAATGTATGCTATGTCCGTCCCCAGAATTCAAACTATCTGATTGCGACCTGAACGGTCACTTATGTTATACCGTAAGTCTTAGTAAGATGGTGTTGTTTGTAACCTGTTCATAAATTTATTTAAACTGGAAGAAGACTTGCAATTAAAGAAGAAGTGTTATGAAACCTTGGGTTAAAAACTTACCTCGGCCTTCTTCTTCTATATTTTCATGCAGTCGTCCTTTGATTGAAATTTCACTCACTACAATAATATTTTATATACGATTCTACATTATTTTTGGGGCCCCATGAAGTATTGATGGAGTTTTAGTATTTTCTTCCGCGGAGAGCAGTTAACCGCTCGAAAAAAACAACCACGTTGAGTACGTCGACACACACGCCAACAGTGTCAAAAAATAGAAACTTTTACACTTGACGCATTGGCGGGCGATTTTGAAGTTCGTACCGCAGGCACTATGTTTTGCAATTATTAGTTGGCCGAGGTAATAATTATGGTTAGGAAGGAAGGAATTGCAAGCCTCAACACTATATCTGTGCCAAATTTCGTCAAAATCAGTTCAGCGGTTGAACCGTGAAAAGATAACAAATAGACAGAGGGACAGAGAGAGTTTCTTTCGCATTTGCAATATCAGAATGAATAATTTGCTCAAATGAATATTTCTGTAGGTCTATAAAACGGTCCGAGCTTTTACAGGAACATTATTCATTCAACATTTTCCATTAAGATCCACCCTTAATTTATTCCCTAATGGCTTTTTGCAGAAGAATTAACTGTTGGTCAAGCTTTTATTTAAAACCGTTCAGAAATTCAAAGCGACTTCTCAATTCAATTTCTCGCCTAAACAAGGTCCTGATCGAAATATTGATATAAGTCACACACGGATAAATATTATTAATATTATGGGATATTTCTATAGTTTTTCTCGCTTAGTTGGGTTAGATATGAATATATAGATAAATGTATAAAAGATATAAACATTGGGGGTCGTCTCGTCCAGCCAGTAAAATTTACATCACACATAGGTCAGGGATACTTCACTTAGTTGCCTTGTCCAAGAAATGTAGCAGAGAACTGGGTGAGCGATCCCAGCCTCCCTAGGTACTGCTGTCTCTGTGCTCCTGTTCCTTCTGAGACAGTAGTATCCCACACCTTATAGTTCCTTTCTCATCTTTCCATTCCCTATCGCTATTCCATTTCCCACCTAATCATTTGTCGTTCCTCTTTGCCAAGCACCAGAATTGCACCCAGAGTATTTCTGTGTGACATCAAACTGCGCCCATCACCCTGAGACATCAGTTCTTATGTCTCATATACCCAGTGACTACACTAACTGTCAGTGCCCTTCAAACCGAAACACAGTAATGTTTGCACACTACTGCTTAACGGCAGAATAACTGGCCCTGCTGTGGTACCTACCTAGACGGATTCCTGCAAAGAAACCGTACCAGCATCCTACTACATTAGCTGCAGTGCCTTTGCTTGCTTGCTTGCCAGTGAATAACTGCCACTGCAGAGAAAGTGACGAAACAAGCAAAACTAGTAATTGAAACTACAAATTTTATAGTTAAATAGTATTTTTTTCATTACCTACGAGTATTATAGTAAAGGAGAGAAAGTTAATTTGCTAAGATCCGCATGCAAAATGCAAAACAAGGCATTATCAAGTGATATTGAGAGAGTCAATTTTACTTGATAATGCATCGTTTTGAGGTGAAACACGTGGCGTGTTCTCGACTTCAGTGGTGTGTATTGCCTAGTAGTGGTGGAGGGTATTGGTTTTCTTGTGCACGCTGTTGAGGGAGGGCGGGCGGTGCTCTTCAAAACTGTGTGATACACACCATTTTACATTTTTCATGCGGATATTAGCAAATTAACTTTACTATAACGGATTTCTCTATTACCTATTGTGTAAAGTTTAGATATATATTTTTCTATGCCGTCAATAAATAATATTTCTTCTTCTTCTTCTTCTAATTTTAATAGAGATTGTGTTTTATTATTGTCTTCACTCACAAATGATTTAAAACTATAAGCTTTAGACCTGCTATTATTTTTTTAAATTTTGGTATGTTATAATTTTTGTTTGTAACTCTGTTGGTATTACAAAAAAGAAAAGCGCACTGTACTGCGCCTGCGTCATTTTGAGATATCAGTTCTTAAGTCTCATATGCCCAGTGGTTACATATCGTAATCTTTACTCTGCAGTAATTCTGCCGTAAAGCAGTAGACATTAGTTCTTTAGTTCTCATATGCCCAGTGATTGTACTAGCTCTCAGTGTCCTTCAGACGGAAACACATTACTACACCAGTAAGCTTTCATTGTGATGTTGTCTGTGTGGCATAGCGCGCTCGTTATTCTGAGACATCAGTTCTTAAGACTTATTTCCTCAGTAATTACACTAACTCATGTTTGCACACTATTGTTTAACGGCGGAATACCTGGCACTACGGTGATACCAACCTAGATGGATTCCAGTGTAATAATCCTACAGTTGGTAACTCTAACTTTAATGTTAGTAACTCTTTTACTGGTGGAAGGATTCCTATGCAGGAATCTGTCTAGGTAGGTACCACCCCAGGGCCAGTTATTCTGCCGTGAAGCAGTAGTGTGCAAGCACTACTGTGTTTCGGTTTGAAGGGCACTGTGAGCTAGCGTAATCACTGGACATTTGAGACTTAAGAAGTAATGTCTCAGGGTGACGTGCGCAGTGTGGTGGGCGGACGTTGGACTTACCATCAGGTGAACGTTTTGCTCGTTTCGTCACTTTATACATAAAAAAAAATATTTCCTGCTCCAGGAGTACCGATAAAAAGACTGAATATAAATACACTTTGGCCGTCAGCAATGCAACGTGCATTATCAAATGAAAAAGGCTCTATTATTATAGGACAACAAAGCATTCACTTCGAGTATGAAATATGTTCAATAGAAACATTCTGTTTATTTGCAACATCAATAATTTCAACAACGAAGACTTTTGATGAAACCGAAAATACAGAAAATACGTACTGAAAATTAAAATTATACTTTTAAGACTTTCTTTAATAGAAATTGACGATAGAGTGATTGACTTCTGCCCCGCTGGCCCTGGATTCGATTCCTAGCGGGAGAAAACAGGGAGTGTTATAACACAAACATATTGTTTCCTTTCATTTACGCGAATATTACATTTAAATAGAACTATTATTTACGCGATTTTATAGCGGTTAATTTTGAACAATTTATAACCCAACCTTTTTTGGGTTTTCATGGGAGGACTGAGGTGACAGATGTCCCGATGCCATAGTTAACCCGGGGTGCCTTCAGCTTTTAATTATAATTTTTTGATCGATCTACGCAGAAAGAGCTTTCTGTGTCTTGAAGTCATTTTGTTATGTTGCTGTTTTCGAATGTCATTGTGTTGTTATGGTTACCGTGTCTATGCCCCCCGCCTTTTTGTTGAAACCTGACGCCACAGGCCAACCATGTGGGCCCCTCTTAGCTTCAAGTGTGACCAAGCCACGGTTACTAAGTCCCTCCGCCACAACAAGGCTCCCATGGGGGGGATCTATGCCCCCGCCTAGCCTATCTCCGATATCATCGCATGAGAGTTACATCAGGCGCGGGTATATCAGTGACTGTCTCTGTGTTTGCGACTACACTACTACTATAAGATCTCCTGCACAGTTGACAGCTTCCAGCAGTTTTCCGAAGTTGTTGCCGAAATCGAAAATCGCCTTTTCTTGATTCAGTAGTGGCAAAGCATCGAAGCCACCTGATGTTAAGTGGTCACTATGTTAATGTTTTTACGTTTTTACATCAAAAAATCGAATGACAACCCTACACTATGAATTCTCCTGTACTGTGGGTGCGCTTTACATATAGATTTCAGATGCACAATACCACCAGACCCAAAGACCAAGAATCTGTATTTTTTGAACAAATATTGACTCCGGCTGCGATTCGAATGCAGGAATCGAGGCCTAGAAGTCAGAAACTGTAGCCACCTGCATCAATCCTCGATAAGAAAACAACACTGGTGGTAGGATTCCTATGCAGGAATCCGTCTAGGTAGGTACCGACCCAGGGCAAACATTACTGTGTTTATGTTTGAAGGGCACTGTGAGCTAGCGTAATCACTGGGTATATGAGACTGAAGAACCCATGTCTCAGGGTGATGGGCACAGTGAGGTGTCACACAGAAGTTTTCTGGGTGACACAGCATTTGTTATGGGCAGACGTTGCACATACCATCAGGTGAACGTTTTGTTCGTTTCATAACTTTATGCTGTAAAAAAAATTCAAAAAGGCGAAGCGTTGTCACACCTGAGGTCTATGATAGTATGCAACTTTGCCAGTTATTGGGCCTCCGGTTCTCTTAAGTCAACGTACGAAACAGAATTTAACAGAATACTGGCAGTAGAATTCTTACGCAGGAATTCTCCTAGGTAAGTACCACCGCTGCACCAGTTATTCTGTCATCAAACAATTGTGTGCAAACACTGTGTATCGTTTCAGTGCACCGCATCCAACCGGATTCTTCCTCATCCCCCAGGGCCAGGGCCTGTGAAGCAGTAGTGTGCAAACATTACTGTGTTTCTGAGCCTATGATACTTAAGAACTAATTTCGCACGTTGACGGGCGCAGTCTGTTGTGACACAGAAATGACAGAGTACTTGTTACGGGCAGACGTTGAATTTTCTATCAGGTGAACGTTTTGGACTTATCGTCAATTAATCCAATCATGGTGACGAGTGCAAACGATGTTACGTAGAAGGTGCTACACGGGTGTTCCTGGGGTGCACCATTATTTTTAAAGCGTACAAATGAACAAAATGTGTGATTGCAACTCTACGGAACTCTTTACTTCATTATTAATTAACCAAACCTATTTAGTTTCTTACCGTCACACATGCTAAAAATCAATAACAGACTAGAAAAGCTTTATTGTCCATATTATTACTGCATTTATAGTTATCTGCACGACATAGGCCTTCCTTATGGATTTCACAGAAACCAATTGCAACAATTACGAGATAGCAACTATTATGCAAGATGGTGCTCATAAATAACAGTATGACCATTTACTTTAGGGAAAATTACAGTTACAAGTTGAGTAAAATTGAGAGATGCAGACAATAGTTCTGCGCTATGCACCGACTCAACGGCAGTAGCCAAAGAAAGCGAAGGATCATTAATTTACTTCTCAGTAACATAACAGTAGATTTTAACTTGTCTAGCCTTAAGTCCATCATCTGAACAAACATCTGAGTGGTTTCTAATACTTCTCAGTAACATTACAGTAGACTTCAATTTGTCTAGGCTCAAGTGACGGAAAGAATTCTCGCGTCTCTGGTACTGGTCCAAAAATTCTTCTGTCGGCATATGTACATATTGCATATATATATGTAACAAGAGTATTTGAGAATCAGGGTGGAGATTATCTATGGTGATTGTTTAAAAAAATCTGCGTGACACACTGCGCCAGTCACCCTGAGACATCAGTTCTAAAGTATCATTTATTTTTTATTATCTTATTTATTAAGAAATAACATAGTGATTACACTAGCTCTCAGTGCCTTACTGACCGAAACCAACTAATTTTTGCATACTACTGTTTCACGACAGAATACAGGCCCTGGTGTGGTACCTACCTAGACGGATTCCTGCTACAACCTATGAAACTGTTTCCTCAACAACTCACAACTGTTCTGTGCTTCATAGAATTAAATCGAATTAAAAATATTTTATTTTTACATAACAATAATTTAAATCAGTACGTAACCGATGTAAAGAAGTGATGATTTAACACGTCGCGTCTTCTTTATTTGTTAATTCCATTATCAATTCATTATGCAATTCCAAATCACTTTAACAATACCCGGATGTTCTACAACCTGTTTAGAATGGAGTCAGACTTTTTACGAGTTTATTACAATAGCAACGGGGTCATTTAATGAATAGGAATCACTACGAAACGGATCAGGTTTTTATTTATTTATTTATTAATCGTTATTGTTTCCCTCACAAAGAAAGGATACAAAGGGCGGACTTAATGCCTTTAGGCATTTTCTCCCATGGAGTGGTGAAATTATGATGCAGGTGTAACATATTGCATACATATACTCGTATGTAACAAGAGTATTTGAGAATCAGATACAAGACGAAAAATATAATATAAAATAATATTATAATAATTATATAAATTAAAATATCTAATAACATTTATTTATTTATTTATTTACACTTTATTGTTTCCCCTTAAAGGATACAATGGGCGGACTTAATGCCAGTTGGCATTCTCTGCCAGTCAACCCAAGGCGTAGCGAAATAATGTGGCAGGTGTAAAACTTAAAAAAACTAAAAATTGCATTTTAAATACTACTGATAAATATGATAAATATTAAATACAATACAAATATATAAATACTCATCATCTCATCAAAAAATATATATAAAAATACTCAAAATACATATAAATAAATACATATCAATATATAATTATGATAAATAAACAATAATACATAAATATGTACATACATATAAACTAACATACATACACACATACATATACATAAATATACGTGGTGGTTCGGCATAAATTTGAAAAAAAAACAGTCCACAAACAATTTTAAATTAAATCTTTAAAATAATGCTCCCGTACTAACCTCTTAAAACTGATCTTATTTTGGGCTTTTTTAATGTCATCGGGCAAGGAGTTCCAGAGCAGTGCAGCCTGAACGATAAATGAGTTACCAACGAATTTGGAGAAGTGTTGAGGAATTGCAATCGTATAATTTGAAGCGGAACGAAGAACTCTTACATGAGTTAAAGAAATCTATTGAAATTTGTCCTTAACATAAGTAGAAGTGGAATCATTTAAGATGGAGTAGAGAATATAGAGAATTCTAGAGTTGCGCCTCTGTTTGATAGTGAGCCATTTAAGGCGAGACCGATATTCAGAAATATGGTCATACTTGCGGAGACCGAAGACAAACCGGATACAGTTATTAAGAAGGCGCTCTAGTTTATTAAGCAGCACTTGGTTCAAATCTGGATAACATACATCAGCATAATCAGTCATGGGTATAACAAGTGATTGCACAAGCATAAGCTTGATCTGAAAATTGAGAAAGTTTCTCAGACGGTAGAGGGATTGTAAGGTGGCAGTGACTCTCCGGCTTATATGGGTGACGTGTGTCCCCCAGGTTAACAAGTTGTCCATGTACAACCCGAGATTCCGTACCGAGGTTGAGAACGGGATCAATACTCTGTTATAATGTACTGAGGGTAAGCCAGTTATATCAATTTTGCCTAACAATCTAGAGCTACCTACAAGAATTGCTTGGCATTTATTCGCGTTAACAGATACTCCAAAACGCGACGACCAGTCAGATACGGCTATCAACCAGTTATTCAGTCTGGCAATCGCGCTATGGAGATTGTCAATACTTGAATTCACATACATTTGTAGATCGTCAGCATACAGATGGTACGAACAATCGAAAATCGAGGTGATAGAGTTTATGAAAATAGAAAATAATATTGGAGATAGTATACCGCCTTGCGGGACGCCAGATCTCAGATCAACCCACTGTGAGCAATCATGGCCTACACGCACTGACTGTTGACGCCCGCGAAGATAGGAAGAAAACCATTCCAAGACCGAGGGTGCAAATCTAAGATGGGATAAGATGGAAAGAAGGATATCGTGGTCGACTGTGTTAAAAGCATTAGTAAAGTCTACAAGCACCATCACAGTTACTTTCTTATTTTCCATAGCTTGTCTTATATCGTCGGTGACTTTTAATAAAGCTGTGACGGTGCTGTGACCAGGGCGAAACCCAGACCGGTAAGTACTCAGTAGGTTATGTTTATATAAGAAAGTGGAGATTTGCTTGTATACACAGGCTTCCAAAACTTTAGACAAAAAAGGTAAAATGGATATAGGCCGATATTGAGACGGAAGTGTAGAGTTGGATACTTTAGGAAGTGGACGTACAAAAGCCTTTTTCCAGACTACTGGAAAATGACCTGAGTCGAGTGAAATATTTATGATATGAGTGATGGCGGGGAGAATGTATTCTAAAATATTGTATATCATAAGTCTACTAATATCGTCGCAACCCACGGCCTTAGATTTAATAGTGAAAATAGTCTTCTTGATCTCATCATGATCCACTGGTGAGAAGTTAAAGACTGGAATGTGTGGGGATGGAAGGGAAGCTAAATAAGCTATTGTTTGAGAAATAATTTCAGAGTCCATTGCAGTAACAGAAGCAAAGTGGAGATTAATGTCATCACAAGAAATAGAGGGACCGCAATCCATAGTGGATGCTTTACCCACCCCAAGAGATCTAAGGAATTTCCAAACCTCAGCTGGCGAAGAATGGACAATACTGCTATGGATAAATCGGCGATTAGCATTACGTACCATCTGGTTGCATTTATTTCGAGCCAATTTAAAGTATAACCAATTATCATCAGTACGATCCCTCTTAAAACGTAGGAAAGCCCGGTTTCGCCTTCTCATTGCCATCCGTACACCCTCAGTCATCCAAGGAGCGGGGGGTCGCTTAAGTTTAACCTTACGGATAGGAGCATGAGCATCATATAGGCTAAGAATTAAATTATTGAGAAAAGATACCTTATCATCAACTGTACAGGCCGTCGCTAGAGGACTAAAATTTAAGTTTGAAGCGTCACTTCTAAGCTTATCCATATTAAGTCGGGAGAAGTTACGTAAATTCAAAGTAGTAGGAGAGGGTTTAGGAGGATTAAGCTTATATGAGGCATAAATTAGGTCGTGACGCGAAAAGCCCGGAGCGGGAAGCTGGCCATATGTTACAACACGATCAGTAGAACCAGTGATGATAAGATCAATCAAAGAGTCATCAGTGTCGATATTATGGTGAGTTGGCTCTAGAGGAAGAATGCTGAGATTGACAGACTCGATGATACTACGAAGTTTTTGAGAACGGGATGATTCCTTTAAAAGATCTGTGTTAAAATCACCCATGATCATGCAATGTGCGTATTCAGACCCAATGCTTTCAAGAGCTGCTTCTAAAGTGGCAAAATAATCAATGGAAGGAGGACAATACACAACTCCGAGAATTATCCTTGCACCTCTGACGTCTAGTTCTAAAAATAGAAACTCTGCAGTGGTCGAGGAGGATGACGGTGACGTCAAAACAGACTTGTACGTAAGATGAATGTAAGTAAACAGCGACACCGCCTCCTCTCCTACCAACACGATCATTTCTGATGAGCACAAAATCTGCTAGGGGATATAAAGTGGAAGGTAGAGATGGTTTCAGCCAGCTCTCAGAAATTAATAATGCGTGAACCTTTTTAGAAGTTAATAAGACTTCTAGCTCAGAAAAGTGGCTTGGAATACTCTAAGCATTAATATGGCAGATGTTCAGGAGTTTATTGCTGTTCGAGAAGGCATCATTCAATTGCTTGTTCAACAAAGGCGTATTATCACTTAGAGAACCATCACACGAAATAAAAGAAGCGTCTGAATCATTGGCTGAGTAAAATGAATCAGCATCATATTATTTGATAACATATAGATAAATATAAAATATATATTTATGAATATATAAAAAAAAGGAAAAAAAATCTATATCTATATTATTTGATAACATATAGATAAATATAAAATATATATTTATGAATATATAAAAAAAAGGAAAAAAAATCTATTAATATCCCATTAAAAAAAAACATATAACCCACAAACACCATCCCATAAGCTGACTGTTTTACATTTTTACATAGCACGAATTAATAACAAGTCAAGGAGTTAAAAGTATAAGAAATAACACAAATAAAGGAATTAAACTAATAAAAACTTTACAAATATCATCCGACTAAAGAACTAAAACATTTCAAAGTCGAGAAATCATCAATAACAAAATTAAACAACTGCAGGCAACGTTTAGAAGGCTGAATAAAAACAACACAGCCTATGACACTTATTACGACAGCGAAAAGATATGTTTACTGTAATAATTTGCACATTTATAAATATTAATTATAAGTTTAAAAAGTTAGGCAGAATAAATTAGGATCTGTGCCTGCTTCTGGTGTTGAATGACATTTTGACATTAGACTATTTTCGACATTATCTAGCTATTAATAACAATTTGTAAACAAATAACAGGTTTAAATAATAAAAAATACCAAGTAATATTGACTTCTTAAGTGCATAAAAGTAACATAGAGTAATGATATAACAGTTTATACAATCCAAGTTTGCGAAAATGTAATGAAGTAAAACAGACTACCAGAAGTGAAAAAGCATACAGAAATTTTAATCTAGCAGGCACTTACATAAAAAAGAGAATGATTACAGGCACCACATGGAAATACAACTCCCTACAATCAAGAAATGCGAAGGGTATTACCGCAACGTGTCACTTCTTGACTGCAAACCGCCGCAACCTCTTGGCATCAGTACTTTAGATCACTGGAGTAGCATCCTTACGTTGAACTGTATCAGACTTCTGACGTGCACTAGACGAGCTCTGTTGCTCGTGAGTTGATTTTGAGCGATCAGTGGCACATACTTACATATATGTAAATAGAAACATACATATGTATACATATACAATATGTATATATATGTGTATGCATATGAATGTTATATATATATTATACACAAAATTAAATCGGGGACAGACAACTAAAAATTTAACATGCAATGACTCTTTAATAAATAATCACTAACCAATATTTTGAAGGAGTATTTATTAGACGCTTTCCTGATGTCATCGGGCAAGGAGTTCCAAAGAAGCGCAGCCTGAACAGTGAAGGGGTTACTGTAGAACCCAGTGAAATGTGTGAGATAACAAATCTTTAGGTTTTATATAAATTAAAGCCTGTTCACGGCGATACAATTATCAATATTGAAAGCAACGACTACCAACCAAAAATTTCTATATTTCTATATCGAACTTAGCGAGTGCGGTAAAGCATGAAACAACAAACAGTAACAGGATTACGGTTACGGTTCGTTAGTGAATGTTGAGATGCCAACAACGCGTTGCGGGAACTGTGCAAATTGAATAATGTTTATTTTTAAAGATACCACAATTAAGGTTTCGTATTCTGTGCACAAACAACGCAAATCATTCGTCTTTTTATACGTTGAATTCATTATAAATGGCTCACTATCAACAAGAGGCGCAACTCTAGAATTCTCTATATTCTCTACTCCATCTTAAGTGATTCCACTTCTCCTACTTATGTTGAGGACAAATTTCAATAGATTTCTTTAACTCATGTAAGAGTTCTACGTTCCGCTTCAAAATTATAAGATAACGATTCCTCTACACTTCTCCAAATTCGTTGGTAACTCATTTATCGTTCAGGCTGCACTGCTCTGGAACTCCTTGCCCGATGACATTAAAAAAGCCCAAAATAAGATCAGTTTTAAGAGGTTAGTACGCGAGCATTATTTTAAAGATTTCATTTAAAATTGTTTGTGGACTCTTTTTTCAAATTTATGTCGAACCACCACGTGTATTTCTGTATATGTATGTGTGTATGTATGTTAGTTTATATATATGTACACATTTATGTATTACAGTTTATTTATCATAATTATATAAAAAAGTAAAAAAAAGTAAAGTTTCAGCCTATAAATGTCCCACTACTGAGCACAGGCCTCCTCTCATTTCTGAGAGGGTTTTGGAGCTAGGAAGAATCCGCCACGCTGCTCCAATGCGCGTTGGCGGAGTTCACATGTCTTCGTAAATATTTTTTTATTCCTCAGACATGCAGGTTTCCTCACGATGGTTTTCCTTCACCGCCGAGCACGTGGTAAATCAGCACTTAAAATTGCAATTAACAATTTTAGTGGTGCCGGCACCGGGAATCGAACCCAGGTCACTCGCGTACTATGAAATTTAAAGCGAGCGCCTAGCCCCTGAACTACCACGGCTACACACGGCATTATATATTGCTATGTATTTACTAATATGTATTTTGAGTATTTTTTAAATTGTATTGTATATTTATTAGTAGCCTTTAAAATTCAAATATTTAGTTTTTTTAAGTTTTACACCTGCCACTTTGTTTCGCTACACCTTGGGTTGACTGGCAGAGAATGCCAACTGGCATTAAGTCCGCCCATTGTATCCTTTAAGGGGAAACTATTAAGTATAAATAAATAAATCAATACAGTCCGTACGAAAACTTGTATTCGTTGTGGAATTTTAAATTTCAGTACTTGCAGAGCCGTGGAAGCTCAGGGCCCTGATCTCCGCCGGCACCTCTAAAATTGTCTTGCGATTTTAAGTGCCGTTTTACCTCATGCTCGGTGAAGGAAAACATCGGGAGGAAACCTGCATGTCTGAGTGATATTTTGAGGACATGTGAAGTTCTCCAATGTGGTCCGCATGTGGAGCTGCAAGGGCGGACTATTCCCAGCTCCAAAATCCTTTGAAATATGAATGGAGGTTTACGGTCAGCAGTTGGATATTGATAGGCGGTTATCTGTAGTAACTGTTAACATTGATAGATAGATAGATAGATAAACCGTTTATTTGTAAAATTACAATACATACATACATAAGATCACGACTGTATCCCATAAGGGGTAGTCAGAGACTGGGCACTCACTGCAAAAACAGATGACTGCCACAATCCACGTTTCACCAAAACAATATAATGCACTTGGTGTGATAGGTGGTGAGCCCATCGCCATCATGCGCTGTTGGGTGCACAGTGCAGTTTAATTCCTTACTCGGCTTTTACAAGATCCATTGGATGAGATGGAGTGATAGTATTCTTTTATCGAGCCGCCACCACACGGCTTACAATACACACATACAATATTTTAAAAAATATAACTGGTACTAAAATATAAATTTTTGCTACACACAGTACAGATGTGTGCACTGCAATGATACAAACAGGCCATAGCTCAGTGCATGGAATCTCCACTTCAGGGACAAAACACTGGTTTTCGGCTACTGCCCTTAGCAGAACGGTTGCGGGGTTGCCAGTATCTACATAATGCTTTAATTTGTTATTTAAAAAAAATGCGTTGCATGTTTAATATACATCCATACATACATAATTAAGATCACGACTATATCCCATAAGGGGTAGTCAGAGACTGGGTACTCACTGCAAAAACAGATGACTGCCACAATCCACGTTTCACCAAAACAATATAATGCACTTGGTGTGATAGGTGGTGAGCCCATCGCCACCATGCGCTGTTGGGTGCACAGTGCAGTTTAATTCCTTACTCGCCTTTTACGAGATCCATTGGATGAGATGGAGTGGTAGTATTCTTTTAACGAGCCGCCACCACACGGTGTTTAATATAGCATGCAAATTAATTAAAAAAAGGATATTTAATAATTGTATACTTTACTTATACTATCAAGGGGTAAAATATTTTAACTGGAGCCACGACGAGCGACAAAGTGTTAGAGCAACGTTTTTTTTTCTAACAGGCAAGATTTAAAATATTTTTTGAAACTAACCGTTGTATTTATTTTACGCAACGGTGGTGTAATGTCCTTACAACACTTTGTTGCTTGATATCGAAAGATATCTGTAAAAGCTACAGTCTTGTTTATAGTACGACAGACATTTTCGTGAATTTCGTGTGCTGTATTATTCATGAAACGATGACATTGAATAAGATTTTTCCCGGTGGCCGTTAAAAAATTATAATTACCTATTCTGTGGATGTCGTAAGGGTCAAGTAAGGGAACTGCTCCAATGTTTGCTGAAGCCTTGAGCTCGGCAATCCGTCTACCTAGTGTGGTGACTGCGGCGAATACTTCCATCTTGAAAAAGGCCCATGTCCAGTTGTCCAGTAGTTGACTAGCAAAATATGAATTTTTAAAGCAATAATCATGCACAATTATTTATACATTTAGAAATGAATCCAAACTAAATAAAATAGATCAAAAAGGGAACGATGTTTCATTCCATTTTTTTTACCACCTTTGTCTGTTCAAAGTAATTGATATTAAACTAACTTCCCGAGGAGCTAGAGAATAGAAACTTTAAATATAGCTTATAACTGGGTGACAATTAATTACTAACTCGCTCTCTTGTCTGTCTGTTTGTTTGCCTATTGGGTACAAATTTCGCGCTTTATTATAATAATATTAGTTTATAAACTAACTTTACTTTATTCCGTTTTAGAACGTGGTATATAAAAGTTTTTTAAACGATATATTTTTTAAATAGAGGGTTTTAATTTTATTAAAGACATTTTACTGGCGGTAGTATTTCTATGCAGAAGTCCGTCTAGGTAGGCACCGCAGTAACAGTTTTTCTAACGTCATGCAGTAGCGTTTAATGCTTCGGTCCGTAACGCACTTTTAGCAACTGCAATTACTGAGCATATAGGTAGGTAGGTAGGTAGGTATATCAGTCTAGGTAGGTACCACCCCATGGCCAGTTATTCTGCCGTGAAGTAGTAGTGTGCAAATATTATTATGTTTCGGTTTGAAGGGCACTGTGAGCTAGCGTCATCACAGGGCATATGCGACTTAAGAACTGATGTCTCAGGGTGATGGGCGCAGTGTGGTGTCACACAGAAATGTACTGGGTGACGCAACATTTGTTGTAGGCAGGCGTTGCGCTTACCATCAGGTGAACGTTTTGCTCCTTTCGACGTAAGTATAGTGGACGTAACACAAACAACAAACAACTGATGTCTCAAAGTAAAGAGTGCAGTGTGGTGCCACACAGAAATATTCTGGGTGACACAGCATTTACTATGGACAGACGTTGCACTTACTGTTAGATGAAAGATTCACTCGTCGTCGACTTGCTTCCATAAAAAAAACATTTTCCAAAATCAATCTAAGTGGTTTTATCAATAATAATAAACAAAAAACAGTTACTTTTAGATTAAAAAACGAATAAATAAAATTTTAGATGAAACAATTGGATAAAGTGTTCATTATTCATTGGATACTTCGCAAAATCGACTTTCCCATCAACGATCTGACCAAATTTTTCACCCCAGTGGTTAATTCAATGACGGGTTAACTTTTGGTTATAATTTGAATTCGGAATAATTAAAAATTCAATGAGATTATAAAAGTTTATCAGTTTGTAGAAAAAAAAACTCCGACGGCGAAATTTAATTTTTAAATAATAAAAAAGTATAGTAACAGCTTATAAATGTCCCACGGCTGAGCACAGGCTCCTCGCATTCCTGAGGGCTTTGAAGCCGGGAAGAGCCCGCCACACTACTCCATTGCGGGCTGATGTTCTTCGAAAATCCTTGAAATATTTTTATTTCAGATTTCCTCCCGATTTTTTCTTCACCGCTGATGACGACGTGGTAAATCAGCCCTTGAAATTGCAGAACAATTTTAGAGGTGATGGCACCGGGGATCGAACTCAGGTCATTTGCGGCTCCATGAGATACCACGGCTCTTGAGCTACCGTCTTATCACTTCAGCCCATCAGTCCACTGCTGAACATAAGCCTCTCCCATAGATTGCGACAAAAGCACTCATTTTTAGAGGACTCTGTCATAGTTGTTTCGCCGGCAGGCGGGTTGGCAACCGCAGTCCAGGAACATGTCGCTGCTCATATTCTGGTTGAATGGTAGTAGGTGGAATGGTAGATTCTCTTAAGCCGGCACCACACGGCGAACATACCGTCTTCATTTAAAATTAAAGCTTCATATACGGTATTTATAAAGGTGTTATTCGTATATCAGCATGCTGCTTTATCTTGTCTCGAACGTGTTATATGTGTCGACAGAAATAAGTCAGAGGTAGGATGCTTATCCTTTCATGCAAACGTCATTCTGCGGTTACAATCGTGACTTAAGCTGTTGCTGCATATGCAGGTGTTTGTCTATGTAGATACCACAAAATGTCAGTTACTCTGCCGCGAAGCAGAAACATGAACGCATTACTGTATTTCAGTTTGAAGAGCACTGTAGCTAGTTAAATTACTGTGCATATCAGGCCAATAACATACATACAGTCATGCCTTTTCCATAAGGGGTAGGAAGAAATCAATTCCATAACCCACTATTCGCCCCCGCGGGAAACGAGACGTCGCTACTTTGGTACAAGTTAAGAAGAGTTCTTAGTCCCCATTGCGTTCCAGTGCCCTTGCATATTATGGTATTATTCAGCGCGAATAAAGACTGTTAGTACAATACCTTAGTCGCCTCTTACTGCATGGTAATGAGACAGATATAATTGTTACCATCAAGTAATCGACTGTCTTTTCTCCACTGCATTTTCTACACTGCGTTTGTCGGTACCAGATTGCTACCCTTTACCCCTAACGGTTATCGGTTTTACGAGCTATATGACCAGCCCATTGCCACTTAAGCCTGCTTATCCTTAGGGCTATGTTGGTTACTCTAGTTCTGCTGCAGATAACATATTTACGGATTTTATCACGCAGACAATACGAGCATAGCCCTTTCCATAGATCGCTGAGCAACTCTGAGCTTCCTCATGCGACCTGCAGTGAATGACCACGCCTCGGTTCGGTATGTCATCAGTGACAACAAGCACTGGTTCAACAGAGTTAGATCTGACGATTGACTTATTGGTCGAAGTTGGACCTACCAAGTTGGACAATCTGTCCTAGGTATACATATTCGAAAATAACTTCAAGCGTAGTGTTTCCAACAACAATAACAAATAGGTGTGATCTTTTAAATGAAACTAAGTTTACGGATTTTATCGCGTGTAATTTTTACTTTTTTACTATTTATAACCCGACGTTTCGAGTGCTTTACAGCACCCATGGTCACGGGAGGACTGAGGTGACAGATGTCCTGATGTCATAGTTAACCTGGGGTACCTTCAGCTTTTAATTATTATTTTTGGGTCCGATCTACGCAGAAAGAGCTAACTGTGTCTTGAAGTCTCGCAAAAACCAAGCATAACGCTTGGTTTTTGATTTAATTTTATTTATTATTGGATCCCAAGCTGGTGGTAATACCCAACCATCTTCTCTATTGTTGGGTATTACCACCTCAGTCCTCCCGTGACCATGGGTGCTGTAAAGCACTCGAAACGTCGGGTTATAAATAGTAAAAAAGTAAAAATTAAACGCGATAAAATCCGTAAACTTAGTTTCATTTAAATGTGTAGTGTTCGCGTAAATATAAGAAATCATTAGGTGTGATCTTCGTCTTGTTCACGTTCATCTTAAGACCTACCCGTTGGGAGACATTATTGAGGTTGAGCATAGTGCTATGGTCCTGCAGCGATTCTGCCATTATGATTATATTGTTGGCAAATCGAAGTTTTGTGATGTATTCGTCATTGATGTTAATTACGTGTCATTTCAGTCCAGTAGATTGAAGACATCTTCCACGGCAGCGGTGAAGACTTTCGGACATCGCCCTGTCTTACACCTTTCTGCAATTGGATCTGTTTCGTACTCTGGTTTTGTACTTGGAAAGGCATCGCAACTTTACTGTGCAAGCACTGCAACAGTGTTATCGGCTTACTGAAAGAACTAGAGAGGAGCAACCTCGTACTTGCAAACACAGTGTAGGGCCACCCCCATTTACATGAATCGACGACCTGCACGGATTTGCGGGAAGCCGCTAGTGACTCAGCACCAAGTCTTTGGTGACAATCTAGAAAGCCTGAGTTCAACATTAGACTATGATAGGCTGAAATAACTATATTATTAAGTTTAACATTAAGTTACAACAAATATTACAACTGGGCTACGGATGTGGTCTCTGCCTATCCGAATGGAAAAGATATGTATGTACTGAAAATGTAACTTTATAATTTATGTTTTAACACAACAATAACGTTGATCATTTTGGCTCGACCACATGCAGACCGTTGTTTGAATTTTAATGTCTGTTGGCTTTGGAATAAGTTAAACTAATTCTTTCACTTCCGTTGGCTTCCGTCGTTGTATCGGCGCCAAATATTTTCTCAGTTGTAATAGTTTTGGCACAGGATAACGATGACATGTTTACACCAACAGAAATAGCGCTGGTATATAATTTTATTGACTATGTTTTTTTAATATAATGGTACTTGTGCACTGCAGTGGCAGTTTTTCTGCTAATGATTTGTTTTATTTACTCAAATATGTCTAATATTCGAGTAAATATGACAAATCATCAATCATTTAATAAAAATTTTAAAGACCATTAACAACCATTATATATATTATAACTCAACACGTAAGCTCATTATGTTGAGTACGAGTATCTTAAACTCTTGCTGTGGTGTGCTTGGTTTTTAATTTCATCTTTTCTATTGAAATTAGAGTGTTTCTTAATTTTAATAGCCTCGCAAATTATCCTTGATAGGTGTTCGGTGTTTTCGATAGGTGTTTGGATTTGTGGTCTATTAGATCTGATTTAATGGTTGCGTGGATCCAGAACATGTTCACAAATTACAGATTACTTTTTTACTTCTTAGAGAGTCGATGCTTCAGGTCAGCTATGTGTTCTTCTACACGGGTTTTAATTGGTCTTTTTGTTTGAACTATGTAAGAGAGATCATATTTATAATATAGCTGGTATATTCCTGTTCTCGGTTTCTGTGACGTAGACGAAGCTTATACTATATCCTTTCCAGTTCAGTAGCTTGAAGAGATCTTCCAATGGAGAGGTGAAAAGTTTCGGTGATATCACATCACCCTGTCTTACACCTTTCTGCAATTGGGTCGGTTTCGTACTCTGGTTCTGAGCCCATCGTAGCTTTGCTGTACAAGCACTGTAGCACATCGATATACCGACAGTCAGTCTGGCACCGCTGAAGTGACTGTAGCACCGCACAAATTTCGATGGAATCGAAGACTTTCTGATATTGTATTCTTCGGTCTTCTGCACAATCTGCGAGCGGCATATATGTGGCTTCAATATCATAGGGTATTAAAGCTTTTTCAAAATCCGGCTTATTCGGGATCCAGCCGGCAGTCGTCAATTCGGCTTGCGAGACGATTCGTTATGACTCTCGAAATCAGAGAGGCTCAGAAGCGATATAGGATATAGGTCTATAGTAGTAATTCAAGAGGACGTTATCAGCCTTCGTCAAGAACAGGACGGCCACACTTCACTTCACGCTTGCAGCGTAGCGCCGCCGTGGATGACTGAATTTAAAATCTTTC
Source organism: Luehdorfia chinensis (assembly GCA_019845155.1). Lineage (NCBI taxonomy): Eukaryota > Metazoa > Arthropoda > Insecta > Lepidoptera > Papilionidae > Luehdorfia > Luehdorfia chinensis. The sequence goes on from JAHVAK010000580.1 coordinate 573,635, forward strand.
GAAGAACTACCAGCACCGGTTTCCCACCCGCTTTCAGAAGCTCCGCTGTAATTCCTTCCTCACCCGTCACTTTGCCATTCTTAAGCTGTTCGAGAGCCATATTAATCTCTCTCAGACTGATGTCCGGGATATCATCGGAATAAAAAAGACTAAAACTTTAATAGACAGATGAATTTTGTAATCAGTCTATTCATTCAGCATTCGGAAAATTTTCTTAATCGTACATCGTTCATGAACCACACAAGACTATTTGGTTCCATAGTTGTGTTCTTCTGGTACTGCGATTGTCCATCCACCTGCTCAGCTCGTTGGTTATACTAAATACTTTCTAATATTTAGGAATACTTATGTCAAGGTATGTGTGTCAAGGTGTCCAATAATAGGCCATCAACAGCCCAGATAAAGTTACAAACAATGTTGCTAGATGTATTATACAAAAACATTTTTTATGGTAGTCTGAACTAATGTTAAGATATCGAAAATGTCACCAGATAGTGATCACTGTAGCGCTGCACTGTACCTGCATATCCTATGTTAGATACCGAAAAAAAGGTGCAAAATTTCTCACGGAGAGAATTTGGTACGAACGTTACCGAGAAGGGCCGAAATGTAAATCCCCTGCGAAGTACCATGCTATATGGCGCAGTCATGTAGTCGACTTATTTTACGAAGGTGAAACCGCGGGGCAGAGCTAATCTATATATATAACTAGTCTGGCCATAAATACTGTTACATAAAAACTTTTCTTTTTTTCAACTTTTTAATTAATTTGAATTTTGAATACGTATATTATTTTAAAAACTTCTTTCGATTTTGCGCCATTTCACATATTTTTTCGTGTTCATAATCAAATTACAATATGGAATGAAGTGTTAAAGAAAATAGGATTGCAGTGATCGCCTTGCACAAAGTGTCGGTCATAGTCCAGACACTTCAAAAGCTTGGTATCAGCCGTATGTTTGTATATCGTACTATAAACAGATACAAGGCTGTTGATGCTGTTAAAGCCAGAATTTGTCGAAACCCCATTAGGAAGCAAAAAATCTTATCCCGAGAAATGAAAATTCCCGCTAGGACTTTGTCGCGTATTATAAAACAAGACTTGAAGCTCGGTGCTTTTCGTCGATATACAGGACATGTCCTAAATCAATCTTTACAATTAATGAGAGTGGATCGATCAAAACGCCTTCTGTCGCGATACGCAGGTGAAAGGAACAAACATATCCTCTTTACTGATGAAAAAATTGTCACGATTGAAAAACTACAATAAGCAAAATGATAAAGTGTACGCTCACAGTTCTAAAGAAGCTGCTCAAGTGGTCGGAAAGGAATAATGTGGTCATCATCTTGCGTCAGTGATGGTTTGGTGGGGAGTGTCTTATCAAGGTGTCACAAAACTACATTTTTGTGAAAAAGGAGTGAAAACTTCAGCCAAAGTGTATCAAGATACAGTCTTGGATCATGTTGTGAAACCTTTCAGCAATACACTTTTTGAAAATATACCGTGGACTTTCCAGCAGGACTCTGCACCTAGTCACAAGGCACGAACTACCCAAGCCTGGCTTGAAACCAACGTTCCGGACTTTATAAGAGCTGAAGACTGGCCCTCATCTAGCCCAGACCTCAACCCTTTAGACTTCAAATTATGGTTAGTTTTAGAGGACATGACCTTCTCTAAACGACACGGCGACATTCGAGTCTCTTAAAAAATCTTTGGAGCAAGCAGTGGCAAAATTTCCCTTGGAAACAGTGCGTAAATCCAAAGCGTCGTAGCCAAACAGATAAAAGGCCTGTATAAAAGCCAAAGTTGGCCATTTCGAGTAGAATATTTTTTTTATTTTTTGCTGAGACTAATAAATATGTAGTTGTTATACTGGCTTTCAGAGCCCTTCATACCGAAACATAGTAATGTTTGCACATTACTGCCTCACGACAGAATAACTGGCCCTGGGGTGGTACCTACCTAAACGGATACCTGCATAGGAATCCTACCACCAGTAAAACTAAAATAAACAATATATAAACTAAAAACTAGCAAAATGGTACGGTCTTCCTTTATTTTATACTATTATAATCTTATTTTTACAGCAAATACAATTCTAACTAAAAATTATTAATCTGTTATCTATAATAAAATACAGACACTATTTTATAATTGTCTGTGATAACAGACAACCACACATTTGTCTTTGTCCATGTAAAATAAGAAATTTTACGACATACTCTTACATTGGTTTTGAAATCACCAGTAAATTATACTAATTATGATCAGTATAGATAATATTAAATAATTACTTATACTCCCACCTATGATAACAACAAAATAATATATGACCGATCAGTCTGCTAGCAGCTGTTGATCAAATATTTAAACACTTAATTGAAAAGGCCTGTTGTGGTTCTGAAGTACACTTTAAGGAAACATACGAACCGGTTAGCGAATGTCGAAAACGTTAAACTTTACCAAACTCCGCAAGTCTGTCAAGTAATTGGAAGTTCTCGCAAAAGTTTCCAAGACGCATGTAACGTATTGAATTTTTTATAACATAATTTCAATTTGTTTAGTATAATAGATTTTTACTTTCTCTTTCAGCAGCCTCTAAGAAGTTCGCTGCTGGCATACGTCCCTCACTGTGTGGTGGCGGCTTAAGAGAATTTACCACATAATCCCTCGGGTGTCGAAAAGTCGACAGAGAGAAAATCAAAACCAGAACATGGGTAGCAACATCTTCTTGGAACATCTGAATGTATTTATGGCGAATATGGCGAAAGTCCCCAAAATGACAGTTTAAAACTTTTGAGGCAATCTGTGGAGAGGCCTATGTACAGCAGTGGACTAGTGATGGGCTTGAATTATGATGACGATACGTTCCTTCCGATGAGAGGTTTAGGTAATTGCCACGTTTGGCAGGAAATTGGAAATTTCAATACCGTATAGACCAGCATTTTAGAATATGCAGCTCGTCAAACGTTATATGACGATGCTGACTTTGCGATAGAAACTTATGGATCCATCCTTACCGCTTACTACCGCTTACTGGGCTCGTCACATATCATGAACATTGACACTAGCTGCTTTGACCTTCAAACTTGAGATTTCTGTCAGGCACCACACTGCGCTCGTCACTCTGAGACATCAGTTCTTAAGTCTCATATGCCCAGTGATTACACTCGCTAACAGTGCCGCTCATACCGAAATACAGTAACTTTATAACACTATTGCTTGGGAACAGAATAAAACATTGCGTCTGTACCTACCTAGGTGGATTCCTGCATAGGAATTCTTCCACCGGCAAAAATAATAATTACTAACGGACATATTATTTAAAAAAAATCTTCCGGTTAAATTAACTTTTTAGTCTCTGAACACGCAGCAATCCTAGTTAAGAAGCGTTTACCTTTCCCTTTCTCTACTCAGAGTTTAATACCCTATATAAATATAAATCTCATTAAAAGAAAGTTAATCACTGAAAAGTTCTGGATTCAATAAATTTCGTTCTCAATGGAAAATGTTAATTTAGGCTTTTATTACCTTTATGGCTGACGTAAAAAATGGCTGTTTTATTTTTTTATATTGTATTGTTCGTTTATCTTTTTGTGATGCAGATTCCTTCAGTTACTTTTATGGCTAATGTTTGTATTTTTATAATATTTATAATATCATAATATTTAATATTATGTATTTATAATTTTTTTTATGTAATGTTTGTGACGACCGCGTGGCCTAGTGGTCAGAGTACCTGACTTCTACGCCGCGGGTCCTGGGTTCGAATCCCAGCCGGAGCCAACATTTGTGCTAAAACACAAATTGTTGGTTTATCACATCAGCGTTACATCGGGCGCGGGTGTAGGTTGGGACGAGTGAGTGCCTCTGTGTTTGCGCGTACACTTGTGGCACTATAATTTCTCCTGCGCAGTTGATGGCTCTCGACAGTATTCGGAAGTTGTCGCCGTGGTCGAAATCGACGCGGAGAACATCAATGTTTTTATTGTAATGATTCCGTAACACAGCCCGTGAATAAATCAAAAAATAGTTTAAAGAACATTTAATACTGCCATTTTTTATTAACGCTCGATTTTAATTAAACGAAATCGATTCTTTAGGCTTAAATTTTAATAGCGAAAAGTCGTATAATTTGTAGAAATTTACCGTAATGTTTTCATTTGTTTTAGATAATTCCCTAGTCTAAAGCGACAACACTATAGTAAGATTTCTCATGTATCCTGGATGCATTTTACAGACATATAAAACCAACAATTTGTTGTTTTGCACCATTATTGCCTCCAACTGGGATTCTAACTCAGGACTCGCGACGTAGAAACCAGTTATCAGACTACAATACCACGCTTTCGACGATTTCTTGTCTTGAATGTCAAATGGGATTTTTTATAACTCAGCAATACGTTCTGGTTTCAACGTCTGTCCATCGAATTTATAAATGAAAACATTATGCTTGTCACACTGCACAATCACTTACAACACACAGTTACTGGTGGTAGGATTCCGATGCAGGAATCCGTCTAGGTAGGTACCACCCCAGGGCCAGTTATTTTGACATGAAGCAGTAGTGTGCAAACATTAATGTGTTTCGATCTGAAGGGCACTGAGAGCTAATACGATCACAAGGTATATGTGACTTAAGAACTGATGTGAACCATTTCTCAACCACGTGACACGGCTCTTAGAGTACATGTAGTATTAAATCCAGCTAAAGATATCACAACAACGATCGGTTTTGATGTAAGTGTATCCTATAGCTCCCTACGTCATTGTGTTAGCTACATCGGAAATTCCCTTATTTTAACATTTTACGTTTATGGCATAATTCCTTAAAACACCTATTTAGGTTGCTAAACCACTGCTTATATCCTAGTGTTAGTGTTGTAGTGGTAGAGGGTATCTGGTGGCGGCTCCCGGTGGCGGCATTGGTTTGCTTGTGCACGCTGTTGAGGGAGGGCGGGCGGTGCTCTTCAAAAAGGTATACCTGTATGCCTGTGCTCAACGTCGGAGCAAAGGCCTCCTCTCATTTCTGAGAGGATTTTCACGTGGTAAATCGACGCTTATAATTGCAATTAATAATCTTAGTGGTGCCGATGCCCCGGTGCCGGGAATCAAACGTACTCGTACTATGAAATTTAAAGCGAGCGCCTAGCCCCTGAGCTACCACGGCACATATTTTTAGCTTTACTTCCATAAATATCTGAACCCGTATTTCAGTTTTATGTCGTTTAAAATGCGAATTAAAGTACAATTGAAATCCGCTGTCTGAAAGGAAAACAAAGAGAATACGAAGGAGTCATATTTACAAAGGCCGACGTGAGTGTTGAAAATGCATTTTATAGCGATATCCGGGTGTTGGTACAGGTAAAAATTTATTGTATCTTCCGCCATACGTGCCGTGTAAAACAGGAAATAGGCCGCAACTTCTTCCTGGAACATATAAATAAATAAATTGCGGTTGCCAACCCGCATGCCAAGCGAGGCAACTATGGCAAAATCGCTCCAAAATGAGAGCCACAAACTTGCGTAAAAAAAAAGTAAAGTTTCAGCCTATAAATGTCCCACTGCTGAGCACAGGCCTCCTCTCATTTCTGAGAGGGTTTTTGGAGCTAGGAAGAATCCGCCACGCTGCTCCAATGCGGGTTGGCGGACCTCACATGTCTTCGAAGTATTTTTTATTTCTGAGACATGCAGGTTTCCTCACGATGTTTTCCTTCACCGCCGAGCACGTGGTAAATCAGCACTTAAAATTGTTATTAACAATTTTAGTGGTGCCAGCACCGGGAATCGAACCCAGGTCACTCGCGTACTATAAAATTTGAAGCGAGCGCCTAGCCCCTGAGCTACCACGGCGTGTTTTGTGGCAATCTGTAGGCGAGGCCTATGTTCAGCAGAGGACTAGTGATCGGCTGAAGCGATAGTTATCTCTGTACTAGGATTTCCGTGTACCATCATAATTATATTTTTACTGGTGGCACGATTACTATGCAGGAATCCGTCTAGGTAGGTACCACAGGAACAGTTATTCTGCCGTGAAGCAGTAGTGTGCAAACACTTACTGTGTTTCGGTCTTAAGGGCACTGAGGGATTGTGTAATCACTGGGTATGGTGCCACACAGAAATACAGAAATGTCTGGAATCATTGATATGGGCGGACGTTGCACTTACCACCAGGTGAACGTTTTGCTCGCCTCATCCCTTTCCCCAATAAAAAAATAATAATTTATAAATATGGAGATCATGATTATTTTAAATTTACTATTACTCTAAGTTATTTGACAGGATGCCATTTATAAACAAGAACCAGTAGTAAAAAATAACTATATTAAGCGCGCTAGGATTTCTTCTGTATCGTTGGTGCGTTTTTACAGGCACAAGTTTCACATGCGGAACAAGATCAGACCCAAAAACCAACAATTTGTGTTTTTGCTCAGATTTTTCTTTCGGCCGGGATTAGAACCCAGGACTCGTGGCGTAGAATCATACTTACACGGTTTGTATGTACCATAAAAAACAATATTGAAAGACGTGTAATCATCATCATCATCATTTCAGCCTAGTTTAATCAACTAAATGATATTTAATGGTGTCGTCCTGATGGCTCTCGTCTACATCGATTTGTTACGGTTAATTACTGGTGGTAGGATTCCTATGCAGGAATCCATCTAGGTGGGTACCACTCCAGGCCAGTTTTTCTGCCGTAAAGAAGTAGTTACAGTGGTTCGGTCTGAAGGGGACTGAGAGCTAGTGTAATCACTGGGCATACGAGGCTTAAGACCTAATGTAAGGGCGATAGGCGTAGTGTGGTGCCACACAGAAGTGTTCTGGGTGACACAGCCTTTGCTATAGACAGACGTTGCGCTTACCATTAGGTGAACGTTTTCTGGTCTCGTCACTATATTCAATAAAAAAAAGCTCGTAAGGTCCTAGGTAAGAATCTCATTCGGAAGCAACATTTTGTTGGCATTTGGGTCTAGTAGTTTTGTGGCCAATATCTATGACGCTGTCTATGACAGGTAGGTCAGGACAAGTCAGTACCTCTCCCGCATGGGTTCTCGCCTTGTCGTGGCGGGGTAACCGGGGCGTGATTACCCACTGTAAATTTAAAATTTATTTAAATGGTGAATCTCACCACCATCCTTCACAGTTAGCTACCGTTGGTAAATCTTTGTTTCAGAGAGCACAAGGGATCTGTGACAGTAAACACCTGGCCGCCGAGCTTCAGCATGTCAAGCAAGTTTTGCAAGACAACAAGCTTCGGGTTCCGCGCCTTCGTCGCAGTGACCGAGTGAAGCCGGCCACAGAAGATAAGTCAGTTTTTACTATCTGTCAAGTGTAACATCCCTCTACAAGATGCAGGAGTATACAAGCTGGATTGTCAATGTGGTCTCTCTTACATAGGGCAAACTAACAGATCCATTAAAACCCGCGTTAATGAACATATAGCTGATGTGAAGCATCGTCGCTCTAGGAAGTCTGCAGTCTGTGACCATGTTCTGGATCATCCCAACCATTACATCAGATTTGATAGACCACAAATACTTGTAAAAGAACACCGATTCCTACCAAGGATGATTCGCGAGGCTATTGAAATTAAAAAACATCCTCATTTCAATAGGGAAGATGGTTGGGTATTACCACCGGCTTGGGATCCTATTATTAATAAAATTAAATCAAAAACCAAGCATACCACTGCAAGGCTTCAAGACACTGTAAGCTCTTTCTGCGTAGATCGGACTAAAAAGAATAATTAAAAGGTGAAGGTACTCCGGGTCAACTATGACATCGGGACAACTGTCACCTCAGTCCCCCCGTGACCATGGGTAGTGTAAAGCGCCCGAAACGTCGGGTTAAAAGTAGTTTTATTTAAATGTGTAATATTCGCGTAAATAAAAGAAAACATTATGTGTACCCACGGTAAAGCTAAGAGGAACCCTGTCGGCCTGTGGCACCAGGCTGGCCCTAGGCGGTCGCTCCTAGTGCGCTGCGTATGCCCACTCTGGATGCGAATAAGGAGGCTGCAGGGAGAACAGTGCGCTGTACTTCACAGCTGAGATGAAGTAGCAGGGGAAGAGGAGTCTAGAATTAGCGTTGCCTCTAGCTTTATTCTCCGCAACTTTAGTAGGGCCGTACCGTGGATGTAGCGATGGTGAGGTCGCGAGGTTGAGAGGAGTGGTGGTATTACGTTGCACCGCTCTACCTACCTTCCGCGGCGAAAATGTGACCGGCGAAAATTTGACCGGTGACGGAGCCACATACCAGATACGTTGCCGTGCCGAGAAGGCTGGTGCTTTCAAGTGTAAGCTTCCTGGCCCCTTGGCCTTCGCGCGGCGAACTTCAGGGAAGGCCGAAGGCGGAAGGAAGGCGAGAGGCTTTCATGCGGCCCTGCTAATTAGCGGCGAAGGCGGAACACCATGTGGTTTCAGTCAATGGAAGTCTGACATAAAAAGTCCTTGACCCGTGAAGGTGGGTACGCGTAAGGCGTTTGCTTATGTAAAATAAAGTCAGTGCCTCTCTGTTTGCACGAAAACTTATGGCACTATAACATCTTCCAAGCAGCTGATAGCTCTCGACAGTATTTGGAAGTTTTCGCCGTGGTCGAAAATCGATCAGGAGAAAAACAACATTAAAGAAAGAAAGAAAGAAAGAAAAATAATTTATTTGCTGCTGTAATTTAGACATTCGACTATAAAGGTCATAAACAGTTAGACAACATAGGACTACAGCAAAAAAAAAAAGGCCTCCGACGCGGCATAATGCTGCATATATATTTTCGGTGATGTAATTGCTGTTAGCCTTCTCGGCTTATACAGCTTCATCGGATACTTAATGCTGCAGTGGCCTAACTGCAGCGCTGTTATTCTGTCGGTGCCCTCAACCAGAATAGCTCACGATCAGTCATCAAACATTTTAACAGAAAGAGAAAACGATTTCGAAAATGTTAAAATTAAGACTAAAAAAAAGTTTTTTTTTTTTTGATAAAGTGTCGAGACGAGCAAAACGTTCAACTGATGGTAAGTGCAACGTTTGCCCATAACAGATGCTGTGTTACTCAGAATATTTTTTTGCAGCACCACACCGCGCTCGTCAGCCTGAGTTCAACATCAGTTCTTAAGTCTCATATACCCAGTGATTATACTAGCTCTCAGTGCCCTTCAAACCGAAACACAGTAATGTTTGCACACTACTGCTTCACGGCAGAATAACTGACCCTGGGGTGGTACCTACCTAGACGGATTCCTGCATAGGAATCCTACCACAAGTAAAACTAAAATAAACAATATATAAACTAAAAACTAGCAAAATGGTACGGTCTTCCTTTATTTTATACTATTATAATCTTATTTTTACAGCAAATACAATTCTAACTAAAAATTATTAATCTGTTATCTATAATAAAATACAGACACTATTTTATAATTGTCTGTGATAACAGACAACCACACATTTGTCTTTGTCCATGCAAGAAATTTTACGACATATTCTTACATTGGTTTTCAAATAGTTCTATTAAAAAAAAACGTTTGTTTTATAAAAAGAAAAAGTTATTTCGAGACGTAGTCGACAATTTGAGCTTTTCTTTGTATATCGGCGTTAGGGTAAATTTGATTTCTTCCCCGGGAAACAAAATCCACGGAATTGTGGAAACGAGCGAAACTATCGCGAAATAATTTCTTTTTTACCTCGGCGCGGAATAGAAAACAAGATTTGTACTATGAGATAAAAGGTATGATTGAGAAAATGAAGGCTTTGAAACATGCTTTCGAAACATAGGTTTATTACATTTGGAATTATATTAGATGTAATATTGTATTTCATACATTTCGTTGTTATAGTATACAAAGTATAAGTATAGTATATATACAAAGTATAGATAGTTATACAGTCAGCACATCTTGCACCTGGCCCTAACATAATGTAACTATTCAACTTTCACGTTGATAAAATTAATTTCGTGACCAGAAAATAGACTTAATCTTTCTCCAGATTATTTCTAAAGGTTATTTCATTCTAGGCCATTTGAATGAAATATTTTAATAAATTGTGATCGTCATAGGGACCCTTTTATCTACGTTGTGTTTATTTATAGTAACTTGTTCTTTTAGGTGTATCATGGAAAGATTTTTATTCACTAGAGAACCTGCAAGTCTAAGACAGTGTACGAATACTAATTAATTACTAATCCATATACTCTTGCAAAGGGTTCACAATGATTATTCATCAAAATATCTAATACAAGGAGATTTGTATTCGGCCTTGTATAAGATTTACATCAAATTATTAATGACCCGCTACAAGCTACCGCTCCCCCAACAGTTTTGTTTAAAAAATGTGGGGAAGGCACACGGCTCCAACAGCCGCCGTGTGCGGTGAGCGCCTTCCACTCCAAGCGCTCCCCCCGACACAGGACAAGAAGTCAGGAACAAGGACCGTATACCACAGCAACACTTGCGAACCAGCAAAAAGAGGGCTAGTGCGTAAGCACAAACTTAGACAGAAAGTCTAGCATGTCAATGCGTTTTTACATCATACAAGTATACAGCTAAGTCCAGTTTTCGTGGATGTACGTCGAATGGATTTGGCGCACGTCGAGTAGTTATGGGCACTCGGCCCAATAAACTAATAAAGCCTTCCGTACGCGCCATCACTTCGCCAGACCGCTGCAACTGTAGATAAATGTCGAGTGTGTGGCATCAACATACGAGTATAATACAAGGTCAGCACGGCAATTTGCCGCAGAGCACGTCGTGAGTCCACTGCTCACTTCAAGGGTATGGGGTCCCACGTTGTGCAGCTTTCGGCTGCAGCCTTAAGAGTCTCCTCCCGCCAGCTATCATCCACATGAAGTAGACGCATTAGCTCCACCAACCATTGTAATGATGTATTTTGCAATTCTTTATCATTTATAAGTATCAATCAGCCATCAGGCAATCAGCATTCTATTATATTCGTCAAAATGGGTTTGTGTAACTGACGTTGAGTATTATGATAATTATCGACCTTGGCAAAAGTTGTTTAACTAAAAAAATTACCAACGTGTCATAGTAGCAAGCCACTAAGACGCCGGTGTATGAACCATGTATCATAGAACTAACGCTCTAAGACATGGGGCGAAAGAGTAAGCTCCAGCACCGAAATGCTAAAAGCCACACCCTCTCTGATGTGATTGTATGAAAGTCTAATGAATTCTCTATCTTAATAATTTTAAGTTCCAACTAATCTTTATAATATCATTTCTTACAAGAGACCTTCAATGATAGACCATGTCACACACAAAAACAATAGTATTCTCATAGATAAAAGCGTATCAATTGCTCCAAGATCTCTACACTACCGTGTCGTCGGCAACGACATGTGTTCAAGTGTAGACCATTATACTCGTACACCAGTCAATTATCCTCTCTTCATCGTTCAAGTATCTCTCGAAGCTTACGTGAAAGGAGCTTTTTACAAAAAGTATGTGTAAGGTCGTTAAGCTGAGAACTCTTGGAGTCAGTCGCAGTCGAAGTATTTTATCAAAACGTTGATGCACCATCAACGAGGCTAATTGTAGCAATTACACACAGAAAGAATTTCTCTTCTTCTGAGACAAGTAAGTGTGCTTATGTGATGTATTGCAACTTCGTAACTAAAAAAGAAGGTTTCTCTACACTAAAATTTCTCCAGTATATTAGGTGCGGGCGGTACCACTATCCGTAGTCCGAAACAATAATTCTTCGCTACGGGAATCGAACGCGCGACACGTAGTGCAGAAAGCAATAGCGCCATCCGAGTCGGTAATTCGTTTGGACAAATTTTTTTTTTAAGTATAAAGGTATAAATATGGGTATTGTATTTATGCGACGAATAAAATCAGCTGTCTCTTTGACACATATAATTGTGTGTCAAAGAGACAGCTGATTTTATTCGTCGCAATGTGTTACATCGCGTCTGTTACATTTTCTCTTTCGGGAAAAACATTTACGTTTGGCAGTACATTAATGCCTGAGGGCCTTTGTTTGATTGGATAAAGTGACGAAACGAACAAAACTTTCACCTGATGATAAGTGCAACGTCTGCCCATAACAAATGCTGTGTCACCCAGAACATTTTTGTCTGACAACATTCTGCGCCCGTCACCCTGAGACATGAGTTCTTAAGTCTCATATGCCGAGTGACTACGTTAGCTCTTAGTGCACTTCAAACCGAAACACAGTAATGTTCTCACCCTACTGCTCCACAAATTTTAGTAACACTACGTCGCGTCTCAGTACATTTTATTGTAATGTCTTAATTTCTTATCCTCTAGAAACTTGATGTATTTAGGATGAAACGTATTTCCGTAGTACAATTTTTTTTTAAATTTTCTATAGTGACGAGGCGAGCAAAACGTTCACCTGATGGTAAGTGCAACGTCGACCCATAACAAATGCTGTGTCACCCAGAAAATTCCTGTGTGACACCACACTGTGCCTATCACCATGAGACAAAAGTTCTTAAGTCTCATATGCCCAGTGATTACGCTAGCTCACAGTGCCCCTCAAACCGAAACACAGTAATGCTTGCACACCACTGCTTCCCGGCAGAATAACTGGCCACTGGGGTGGTACCTACCTAGACGGATTCCTGCATAGGAATCCTACCACCAGTAAATTATTGTAATGTTTTCGGTTCGAAGGTCACTGATACCTGTTGTAATAACTGGGCATATGAGACTTAAGAGCCCATGTCTCAGGGTGACGAGCACAGTGTGGTGACAGATATAATTTTTCTGGGTGTAACGACATTTGTTGACTTTGTCACTATTTTCCATAAAAAAGCAATAAGGTAAACGCACCTATTTACGTGGTGTTTTCACAAAAACTCGAATGAATCTTAAATATTAAGCATTTGTAGTTACAGTTAAAAGGCTCAGCTATTTTCAGCTGAGTTGAGGCTGTGCTCAGCTGTGGAATACTTTGTTTGCTGTTTCTTTATTTTTTACTGTTATGCAGTATTAAGTTGCATAATAAATGCAGGAATCCGTCTAGGTAGGTACCACTCCAGGGCCAGTTGTTCTGCCGTGAAGCAGTAGTGTGCAAACATTACTGCGTTTCGGTTTGAAGGGCACTGAGAGCTAGCGTAATTACTGGGCATATGAGACTTAAGAACTGATTTCTCAGGGCGACGGGCGCAGTGTGGCGTCACACAGTAATTTTCTGGGTGACACAGCATTTGTTACGGGCAGACGTTACACTTACCATCAGGTGAACGTTTTGCTCGTTCCGTCACTTTTATGAAATAAAAAAAAAAAACAATTAGTAATTTGTAGAAGTTTGTATGAGACGCAGACATACACTGTGACCGCAGATTTATATGGCAACAACAAGTGTTGTCTTAAAATGATTTCTAATATTTACGCGTATAAATAGGAGACGGACATAGGTTACTTTTTATCCCGGAAAATTAAATAGTTCCCACGGGATGTTTAAAAAACCTATATCCACGCGGATGAAGTTTCGGGCAACAGCGTGTCTTAAATAAAATAGGAAATAAATATCTCAATTCTATTACTTTTTTATTGAAGAAAACATTTTTAGAAAAGATACAGATTTTATAAGGCTAATAATTTTAAGCTATGCTATGCTAAGCCGTGTGGTGGCGGCTCGTTAAAAGTATACTACCACTCCATCTCATCCAATGGATCTCGTAAAAGGCGAGTAAGGAATTAAACTGCACTGTGCACCCAACAGCGCATGGTGGCGATGGGCTCACCACCTATCACACCAAGTGCATTATATTGTTTTGGTGAAACGTGGATTGTGGCAGTCATCTGTTTTTGCAGTGAGTGCCTAGTCTCTGACTACCCCTTATGGGATACAGTCGTGATCTTATGTATGTACGTAATAATTTTGTAAGTCCCTGTAAAGCGCACGAAACGGCGGTTGATAAACAGTTTTTAAATAAACGCCATAAAATCCGTAAAATTTAGCTTTATTAAATTTTGTCTGATTGGTCTATGTATTAATATAATTGTGAACACTCTGTATTTCATTAATAACTTTAACGCGGAAATAGGTACACATACCGTGTGGTAGCGGCTTAAGAGAATCTACCACCCCATCTCATCCCGTGGGTGTCGTAAAAGTCGGCAGAGGGAAAATTAAAACCAGAAGATGGGCAGCAGCGTCTCCCTGGAACATCATAATAAATAAGCTGCGGTTGCCAACCCGCCTGCCAAGCGTGGCAACTATGGCTAAATTCCCCCCAAAATGAGAACTACAAACTTTTGTAGCAATCTTTGGGGAGGCTTATGTTCAGCAGTGGACTAGTGATAGGCTGAAATGATGATGATGATGATGATGAGGTACACATACAACTGATTACCGAGCCATTTACTGGTGGTAAGATTCATAAGCAGGAATCCGTCTAGGAAGGTAACACCCTAGGGCCAGTTATTCTGCCGTGAAGCAGTAGTCTGCAAACACTACTGTGTTTCGGTATGAAAGGCACAAAGAACTGATGTCTCAAGGGGACGGGCCCAGTGTGGAGCTACAGAGAAATATTTTGAGTAGCACAGCTTCTGTTATTGGCTGATGTTGCACTTACCATCAGGTGAGCGTTTTGCTCGTTTCGGCGCTTTATCAAATAAATAAAAAATTGTAATACGGAAATAAGTTTCACGCTAAATAAGTCAAATTTCTAGAGGATAAAAAACTAAGACATTAGAATAAATTGTACTGAGACGCGACTTAGTGTTACTAAAATTTACCTAAAATATAATTTATTATATTAAAAAAATAGTAAAAGAATATAGTTAATAGAATCAAGCGTTACTTTGCGGAAATCCATTATAATGAAGGAAAGGAAGTACTTTGCTACGATCCGCATGCAAAATATAAAAATGGTGTATATTACATAGTTTTTTGAAGAGCACCGCCCGCCCTCCCTCAGTAGCGTGCACAAGCAAACTAACACCGCCACCAGGAACCGCCACCAGGTACCCTCCACCAACCACTACAATACTACCACTAGATAATATACACCACTGAAGTCGAGAACACGACACGTGTTTCGCCCCAAAACGAGGCAATATCAAGCGTCATAGACTCTACGACAGACGGCCGCCGAGCCACTCGGTGGTGGCGGTTCCTGGTGGCGGTGTTAGTTTGCTTGTGCACGCTACTGAGGGAGGGCGGGCGGTGCTCTTCAAAAAACTAGGTAATATACACCATTTTTATATTTTGCATGCGGATCTTAGCAAAGTAACTTACTTTTCTTCAGTAAAAGAATAGTTATTTTAATATAGAAATACATTTTCCCATTGACGTAAACACAAACAAATACCTAATAAAGAAAGATAACAGAGAAAAACCTTAATTAAAAATAAACAGTTAACTTACGGACACAACGTTGAAAAAAAAACAAAAACTAAAAACTCGTGCGAACATGTCGGCGATAAATAATTTATATGATCGAAAACATTTTCTCTTTTACATGAATTAATTTTCAACAAAATAATGTTGTTATATCAAAGATGAAGCTGTTTTTCTGAATATCTCGGAAATACCTTTAACTTTTAGAATCCCTTGGAAAGTGGTGCGTTTACCGTAATCGTGAATCGACCTGTGGCACCTGATGGCAAGTGATCACCACCACCCTTGAACAGGTGCAATACCAGAGAAATTCCGCTTGCGTTGTCGGTCTTTTAGGAAGGAGCAGGCGTTTTTCTTGAATGTCTCTTAAGTTGTATCGGTGCGGAAAATTGCTGGCGGCAGCCGATTCCACAAAGTGGTTCTGCGTGAAAATTTCTGTCAAAGTAAACTGTGGTATGATGACATCATCCAGGTAAAGTAAAGTAAAGTAAAGTTTCAGCCTATAAATGTCCCACTACTGAGCACAGGCCTCCTCTCATTTCTGAGAGGGTTTTGGAGCTAGGAAGAATCCGCCACGCTGCTCCAATGCGGGTTGGCGGACTTCACATGTCTTCGATTTTTTTTTTTTTTTTTTTTTTTTATTTTTTTTTTTTTTATCATCATCCAGGTGATGTTGAAGAAATAGTGTGCTCTGCCGATGGTTCAACTTAGCAGTAGAAATGAAACCGAACAACTCTTAGGAACACTCCCCATAGGTGCTGATCGGAAATAACACTGTTGTTGGCGATGCGAGCCGCTCTTCGTTGGATTCGGTCAAATGAAAAGTCAGTGCCACCTGCACAGGGGTGCCCCCGCCCACAGTTGAGAACAGTACTTGCGAACACAACCGAACTTATTCTTCTGTGGAAGATTTACCACGACGTTATGATTCGAGCCGAAAACATGACTTAGTCCGGTCATCATCTAAATTAAAATTGCATAGTTCTGGGCTGTGTGGCCCGTGTGTTAGCGGCTAAAGAGAATCTACGAGTACCACCCATCTCATCCCGTGGGTGTCGTAAAAGTCGACAGAGGGAAAATTAAAACTAGAAGATGGGCAGCAGCATCTTCCTGGAACATCTGAATAAATAAACTACGGTTGCCAACCCGCCTGCCAAGTGAAGCAACTATGGCAAAATCCCTCCAAACTGAGAGCTACAAAATTTTTGTGGCAATCTGTGGGGGAGGCCTATGTTCAGCAGTGTACAAGTGATAGGCTGAAATGGTGGTGGTGGTAGTGGGTCCTTATTCCATGTCTATAAAAATATATTATAAATTACAGATTAACATAAAAAAGAAAAAAAATACAAAACATTAAGAGAGTTTAAAGTAGAAAAAAGTTATTATAATATTGGAGAATTTTTTGAAAAATTATTCAGATAGATGTCTGCCTCTCACATACATTAATTACAACGCCCGAAAGGGTACATGCATTTCATTAATTTAATTTCACGTAAGGAAATCTGAAATAAATAAATAAAAATTGGGCTTGTACAGAGCCTAGATCACGGGCTAAGCGCTCACTTTAAATTTTATAGTACGCGAGTGACCTGGGTTCGATTCCCGGTGCCCGCACCACTAAAATTGCAATTTTAAGTGCTGATTTAGCACGTGCTCGGCGGTGAAGGAAAACATCGTGAAACCTGCATGTCTGAGAAATATAAAATATTCCGAAGACATGTGCAGTCCGCCAACCCGCATTGGAGACAGCGTGGCGGATTCTTCAAAGCTCCAAAACCCTCTCAGAAATGAGAGGAGCCCTGTGCTCAGCAGTGGGACATTTATAGGCTGAACCTTTACTTTTTTACTTTTGTACAGTTACAGGCGATGGGCCGGCGTGAAATAATGTCCCGTTCTACTGAGCACACCAATCTTTTTGAGGCCCATTTGGCCTTTCCTTCCATGTGACCGCCGAACTGTACGTAACTCAATAAATGTCAACGCAAGGGATTCCGATACAGGTGGCACCAAGGGGAGTATTCTCAAAGCAAGGGGATACGACGAAGGGTTTCTTTTGACCGGTTCTAATTTTTTTATTTTTTTTATTTTATAAAGTGATGAAACGGGCAAAACGTTCACCTGATGGTAAGTGCAACTTTAGCCCATAACAAATGCAGAGTCACCCAGAACATTTCTGTGTGACACCACACTGTGCCCATCACCCTGAGACATCAGTTCTTAAGTCTTATATGCCCAGTGATTATGCTAGCTCACAGTGCCCTTCAAACCGAAACACAGTAATGTTTGCACACTACTGCTTTACAGCAGAATAGCTGGCCCATGGATGGTACCTACCTAGACGGATTTCTGCTTGGGAATCCTACCGCCATTTTACATTTTTACATGTCTTTAATTTCTGGTAACTTCATCTGTCTAATTTTCGGCCATCTGATTGTTTTTCACCACCACCGAGCCAATCACCCGCCAGTACATTCGAGTACCTGCCGATCGACCCGTGACGTCGCCGTTAATCATGGGCGTTCACGTTCCCGTCCTTGTCAACCCGTGCTGACCGACATTCCACGACCCACGCAGAATCTCTAAAAGAGCAAAAATTGGGCGGGCTTAACATCCACGACCAGTTTATTTCTACGATATTTTTTTAATTGTGTTGAAAAAGGGTAGGTTTTTATTTTTTTCTTTACCATACCAACACCCAAATTTGTCACATCAAGATATTTATTTATTGAAATGGACAACCAACAAAGCATACACCTTAAACAATAAAATTACACAAACTAGGAAAGCATTCCTTAGTGTTGCCTTAATTATAGGCTGCCACGACATGCATAGAATCAATAGATAGATAGATAGAAGAAGTCTTTAAATAATTCGTAACAGTGCATTACATAGTTGTTACGCAGTTTTTACTGGTGGTAGGATTCCTATGCAGGAATCCGTCTATGTAGGTACCACCCCAGGGCCAGTTATTCTGCCGTGAAGCAGTAGTGTGCAAACATTACTGTGTTTCGGTTTGAAGGGCACTGTGAGCTAGCGTAATCACTGGGCATATGAGACTTAAGAACCTATGTCTCAGGGTGATGGGCACAGTGTGGTGTCACAGAAAAATTTTCTAGGTGACACAGCATTTGTTATGGGTAGACGTTGCACTTACCATCAGGCGAGCGTTTTGCTCGTTTCATCACTTTATGCAGTAAAAAAAAAACGCAGTGGATACAGTTATTGTTAATTCATTTCTTATTTTATAACCTTAATGTTACTGATACACATCTACCTAGCTATAACCAATTTGTTTGTACAGTGTAGATTTAAACTTACGGTCGGCAGTAAACAAGATGATAGTGAATCAGCGATATGTTAGTATTCTACACGCGCCCCCACATAATCCGAACTGATCCGTTTCTCCGTCCGATTGAAATAAAGTTCAATTATATAAAGACGGCTAAGTCGGGGACGTAATCTTGAGTACGTGGATCGGAAGTATAATATGATCTAAATTTAGTTTTATACATACATAGAAGCAGTCACGCCTTTTTACTGTGCATGGGGTAGGCCGATATCACACACGTAGCCCACATTTCGCCCCCGCGGGAAATGAAAAGTGACGGGTGGCGAATCATGTCGCTGCCATTTTGGTACGTCTGAAAAATTATTACTACCCATTGCGTTCCCACGAGCATTATAATTACAGCATTGCATATTATGGTATTACTTTTTATTATTTTATAGTATTATGGTATTAGAATCTACCACCCCATCTCATCCTGTCAGTGTCGTAAAAGTCAATTGAGGAAAAATTAATACCAGAAAAAGGAAAGCAGCATCTTTCTGGAACATCTAAATAATCTGCGGTTGCCAACCCGCCTGCCAAGCGTGGCAACTACGGTAAAATCCCCCCTAAATGAAAGCTACAAACTTTTGTGCCAGTCTATGGGGGAGGACTATGTGCAGCAAAGGACTAGTGATAGGCTGAAATGATGATGATAATAGGATCCCAAACCGGAGGTAGCACCCAACCATCTTCCCCGTTGAAATTAGTTTTTTTTTTAAATTTCAATTTCAGCCTCACGAATCATCTTTGATAGGAATCAGTGTTCTTCATATAATTTCGGTGATGTAATTGCTGTTAGCATTTTTTGGCTTTTACAGCTTCATCGGATACTGTGCTCACGAGCCAGGGGCCCGCGTGCCAGGTTTGGTTTGACCCAAACATAAATACATAAATAAACTCCTACAATAACCTCGAAATTCGGACTGTCACGTTCGCTGCGTGCTTGCGCGATTTAGAACCGCCCTGGAATACGGGTGTATCGTGTGTTGAGTGTTCTTTTGCAAGGATTTGTGGTCTATCAAATCGGATATAATGGCTGGAATGATCCAGAACATGATCATAAACTGCAAACTTCGTAGGGCGTCGATGCTTGAAAATTAAACGCGAACATAGACCATTTTTTTATTCGTAGCTGCAAAAATTATTAATAATATAAAGTACAAACAGAAGCATCTTAACCTAAAAAATTCTTAATGAGAGACGAAAAAAAAGTACAAAAAAATGTATATATATATGGATGCTATATGTATACATGCACACGCATCCACATACATATATACACGCACATATATGAGATGTAACTAAAAGTATCACAAAGTATAGAAGGCCACTGGTTGCATCGACGAAAAAGCATCCGACTCAGCATATTGCTAAAGCAACAATGTTACTGCAGCGCCGATATTCTGTCGGAGCTAGAAAAATAAAATACTATGTTAAAATAGAGACTATCGAAACAGCGCAAGCGATTACTGGGCGTAATAAGTATATATATTTTTAATAATTATTTTATTTATTTACTTATTTTACACTTTATTACACATTTAATACAAACATATATCAAATATATACTTACGTACACAAATACATAAAAAAAACATATATACATAAATAAACACATACATACTTACCGAAATAGGGGTTTAAAATTAAAGCGACATGTAGTGACTTTTGGCGAGCCTTTTCAATGTTATTTAGGACTTAGCACGTCTAACATCCACTGGTAATGCATAATTACTTTATTATTACTTAAAATAAGAACTATTTTTTAAATTCTGCAAAGAGAAGACAGCAAATAAAAAGTGAAAAAGGAGAAATAGTAAAATTATTGTTAAAAAATGTGACGTCAAAGTGACATTCGTTGTCTGTACTCTACTCTCTTAATACCTGGTGTGTTATAATCTATAATTCTAAACGTCACATAGACAGGTCATCTATTTCTCTAACAACGAAACCGTATGCCTAGATACTCACTACATTAGTAAACTTCAGTTCAGTATATAACTTTTATTTTTATACTTAATAAAGTGAAAGTCATAGAAAGTATAAATTTTTGCGTGATGAAAGCAAGGGTGTAGGGAAACTGAAGGGGATTTTTAATATGAGTTGCTTTCAGCGCCGGCGGAAGCAATATATCGCGCGGAATCACAGTGAGATTGTTTGTGCATCGGATAATTTCCGTATTTTTGAAGCAACCTGAAAGGCCGCGAATCTTCCTTTATTTTTAAATTTAAAAACAATTAAGTACAATTAATACAATAGCCGTGTGGTAGCGGCTTAAGAGAATCTACCACCCCATCTCATCGCGTGGGTGTCGTAAAAGTCGACAGAGGGAAAATTAAAACCAGGAGATGGGCAGCAGCATCTTGCTGGAACATCTGAATAAATAAACTGCGGTTGCCAACCCGTCTGCCAAGCGTGGCAACTATGGCAAACTCCCCCCATAACGAGAGCTACAAACTTTTGTGGCAATATATGGGGGAGGCCTATGTTCAGCAGTGGACTATTGATAGGCTGAAACGACGACGACGACGAATACAAATAACTACAATCACGCCTTTTTCTTTAAGGGGTAGGCAGAGACCCCACGTAGCCCACTTTTCGCCCATTCGGGAAACGAGACGTGAGGAGTGGCGAACCACGTCGCCGTCATTTTGGTACGAGTCAAAAAAAATCCCACTGCGTTCCCACGAGCGGTAAATGACAGCATATCATGGTGTCATTCTACACGAATACAATAACTGCACTTTAATACACTGACGCTATTCAGAGACTAAATTACGCTTTCGATCGAAACAAACATGTTCTCGACTTCAGTGGTGTATTGTATAGTGGCAGTGGTGTAGAGGCGGGGGGCATCTATTGTGAAAGTCAACCAATAAAAAAGTAAAGTTTCTGCCTATAAATGTCCCACTGCTGAGCACAGGCCTCCTCTCATTTCTGAGAGGGTTTTTGGAGCTAGGAAGAATCCGCCACGCTGCTCCAATGCGGGTTGGCGGACTTCACATGAGAGCCGTGGTAGTTCAGGGGCTAGGCGCTCGCTTTAAATTTCATAGTACGCGAATGACCTGGGTTCGATTCCCGTTACCGGCACCACTAAAATTGTCAATTGCGATTTGCTGTGCTGATTTACCACTTGCTCGGCGGTGAAGGAAAACATCGTTAGGTAACCTGCATGTCTGAGAAATAAAAAATATTTCGAAGACATCATCAACATCAACATGCCACCAACCATCATCAACATCAACATAGCCAACCAACTAATTAAGCAATTAAAAAATGTTTGCAGCGAAACTGCAATAAATTATTAAATCATTTCGTCCCATTATTAATACATTAACAAATGAATCATGGCTTAAGCTAACGCGCAGATTCAAAGAACATTTCATTAAAGTGTGCTTTCATTCGCAGCGATTGCATTCGAATCTGCAGCTCGCAGCTCGCAGCGGGCACAAATTGAACCCAAGTCAACATTCGGATACAAATCTAATTTGCTTGTGATTTATAAAGGCAAGTTTTTTTTAACAAGGCGTGTGATAAAATGGTGGAGGGAACTGTGATAAATACTGATGATGTTCTCCTAGCCGATTTCGGCCACGGTGATAACTGCCGACTACTGTCGAGAGCCATCAACTGCGCAGGAGATAGTATAGTGCCACAAGTGTACGCGCAAACACAGAGGCACTCACTCGTCCCAACCTACCCACGCCCGATGTAACGCTGATGCGAAAAGATCGGAGGTAGGCTAGGATGCAGTGTCAGAAACACGGGGACAATCACAACACAACCAGACCCAACCATTTATGTTTTAGCACAAATGTTGGCTCCGGCTGGGAATCGAACCCAGGACCCGCGGCGTAGAAGTCAGGTACTCTGACCACTAGGCCACGCGGTCACCGATAAATACTATGTTATGTATGAACTGTGTATGAACCGTTATATACCGTATATGTGTTATAACCCGAAATCCATACTAATATTATAAATGCGAAAGTAACTCTCTCCGTTGCTCTGTCTGTTTGTTACCTTTTCGCGGCTCAACCGATGAACCGATCTTGACGAAATCCGGCATAGAGATCGTGCATCCTGGACACATAGGATCGTGCATCCTGGACGTCCGTCACATAGAATGCCTTTTGTTCCGGAAATTCAAAGGTAATTTTAAAAAAACCAAAATCCACGCGGATGTAGTCGCGGGCTTCAGTTAGTACAAAATATTTTAATAAAACAAATTTGATGGTTTAATATTTAGAATAGAATAATTTTGTGTACAGATTATTTACATAATACTTAACGTCAAACGTAACAGTCAACGTCAACCGTCTACCGTAAACGTAATTTTTTTAAACTACTCGGCTTCGCAAAAAAAGCGTCTGTTCTGGGAAGAATCAGCGAAAAACCCAGCGGTCAATTTGTTTTTCTTCTTAGTCATTTTAAATTTTAAACAATTACAGCAGGAAAGGGGGCGAACAAGCAAGTGGGTCACCTAGTGGTAAGTGGTCTCTCACCACCGCCCATGCACAACCACAATACCGGAGGAATCGCGGGTGCGTTGCCAGCCTTTGAGGAAGAAATAGGCTCTTTTCTTGAAGGCCCCTAAGTCGTATCGGTGCGGAAAAACCGCCGGCGGCAGCCGATTCAATAAAGTGGTTGTGCGTGGGAACAAAATTCCGCGAAAAACGCACTGTGGTGGAATGCCAACCATCCAGGTGGTGACGATGGAATTTTCTGTTCTGCAGCAAAGTGCGATGGTGAAAACCAGCGGCTGTAATTATTCCGAACAATTCCTCGGAACACTACCCGATGGAAATCCTGTAAAAAATGCAAAGAGATGCAACATCTCTTCGCAAGGCCAGTGTATCAAGCCGATCGGAAAGAACCTGGCCGTTTACAATTCGAGCCGAGCAGCTCCGTTGAATACGGTCAAAAGGAAGGAGCTGGCACTGGGGTGCCCCCGCCCAAAGATGAGAATAGCACTCCATGTGAGGCAGAACCTGCGCCTTGTAAAGTAACAAGCGGTGGACCGGCATGAAGTACTGTCCCGCTCTATTGAGCACGCCAAGCTTTTTAGAAGCCAATTTGGCCTTCCGTTCCAAGTGACCCCGAAACTGAACGTCACTCGATATGTCTACGCCAAGGATTCCGATACTGGCCGAGGCAATGAGGAGGGAGTGCTTCCAAAACAAGGTGATACGACGAAGGGTTTCTTTTATAGTATCATAAAGATGTAGATGTGTGTATGAGTGATCATCATCCATGTATTTTTTAATATTGTAATAAACTTTTTTTAAACATTTACAGAGACTTTTATAAAGTCTTTGTTTACTGTGTTAAATAAATATCGTGAAGAAACCGTAGAGACATCCCAATGCTGATCGCAGATCTCCATACGTTTTGTCAGGGTACAGTACTTCTTACTTGTAATGTTTTATTCACCGTAACTGGAAAATGTTCTTAGAAACTGCGGCTTGGTCACCCACGATTAAGCTAAGAGAAACCCGGTCAGCCAGTGGCACCAGGCTGGTCCGAGTGGGCTGCGCAAACCCACTCTGGATGAAAACATAGGGACTGTTGGGGGGAGCAGCGTGCTGCCCTCCGCAGCCGAGGAGTGGCGAAGGAAGAAGAGTGTAGGTGCAGCGTTGCCTCTCTCCGTATCCTCCACGACGATGTACGTAGTGCACTGCTAGGGAGAGGAGTGGTATCGAGTTGCGGCCACTCGCCCTGTCCTCCGCAGCCGTAGTGGAGTCGCGCGGGAAGTGGAGTGTATGTGTTGCGTCGCCTCTCTCCCAGTCCCGCGACTTTGGCGGCGGTGGTGGGGCAGCAAGGGGAGAGGAGTAAAAGTGTAGTGTTGCCTCTCTTCCTACCCTTCGCTGCCGAAAAGTGGTCGGCGGCGTAGCCACAGATCAGATCCGCTGCCAGAGCCGGGAATCTTTATAGTGAAGGATCACCTAAAGTATGTTTTAAATTAGATTTTATAATATTAACGTTAGTATTAGGAATATCTTTATTCGAAAATATCTCAATATATGTAATGATTTCTTATATTTACGCGAACACTACACATTTAAATGAAACTAATTTTACGGATTTTATCGCGTTTAATTTTGTTTTGTTATACGTGATACAAAATTAAACGCGATAAAATCCGTAAAATTAGTTTCATTTAAATCTCAACATATGTGTTGGTGGAACGATAAAAGAATTGCGCATGCGATTTGTTTGTAATCGCCGAGGAACCAAAAGTTTAATTTACGTAATTCATCAATGACATACTCGTAGTTTAAAAATTTAAGTGAAATTGCCAACTGTACGCTGATGACTTCAAATTATTTAAAGTCGTAACTGATGTAATGATTACAGTTAATAGAATCAGGCTTTACTTTGCGGAAATCCATTATAGTAAAGGAGAGAAAGTTAATTTGCTAAGATCCGCATGCAAAATGTAAAATGGTGCCTATTACCTAGTTTTGAAGAGCACCGCCCGCCCTCCCTCCACAACGTGCACAAGAAAACAAATACCGCCACCGGGAGCCGCCGCCGGATACCCTCCACCACTACAACACTACCACTAGGCAATACACACCACTGAAGTCGAGAACACGACACGTGTTTCACCTCAAAACTAGGCATTATCAAGTGATATTGACTCTACGACAGTCAACCGCCGAGTGAGCGGCCCGATCAAAGAGCTGCTATTTATAGTCTCGGTGACACAACCGACCGTTATCCGTCCGTCCGTAAGAACGAACGAAGAACTGCAGAATAGGCAGAGCCTATTCTGCAGTTCTTTTTTTATTGCATTAAGTGATGAAACGAGCAAAACGTTCAACTGATGGTAAGCGCAACGTCTGCCCATAACAAATGCTGTGTCACCCAGAAAATTTCTGTGTGACACTACACTGTGCCTATCACCCTGAGACATAGGTTCTTAAGTCTCATATACCCAGTGATTACGCTAGCTAACAGTGCCCTTCAAACCGAAACACAGTAATGTTTGCACACTACTGCTTCACAGTAGATTAACTGGCCCTGGGGTGGTACTTATCCTTTTGCGGATTTTATCCTTTTTTTGTTTTTGTTTTTTTTTGGGATTGCTGGTTGTTGTGCAATTCTACTAATAAGTATTTAAATGGTGAATCGCGCCACCATCAATGTAATCTAACGTGGGCAAATCTTGCTTTCAGAGAGCACGTGGGATGTGTGACAGGAAACACCTGGTCATCGAGCTGTCAAGCAGGTTTTTTGGGACAACAAATTTCGAGTCCCGCGCCTATGTCACAGGAACCGAGTGAAACCGAACACAGTCGAACGTGTAGTATTCGCGTAAATATAAGAAATCATCAAAGAAGTGAAGGGAAGAACTTAAGTGTCTTGCCCTGCAATTATACTAGGATCAGTGTCTTTCAAACCGAAACATAATAATGTATTTCGCCGAGAAAGGACAGCACAAGGAGGAGCAAAACGTTAACCTGGTGGTAAGTACGTCTGCCATAACATATGCTGTGTCGTTATACAATAAGGCGTTACTATGCAGAAATTCATTTTAATGGTGGAAAGAAAGTTAATTTGCTAAGATTCGCATGCAAAATATAAAATGGTGTTTATTACTTAGTTTTTTAAGAGCACCGCCCGCCGGCCCAGAGTAGCGTGAACAAGCAAACTAACAGGGCCATCGGGAACCGACACCAGATACCCTCCACCAGTACAACACTACCAGTAAGTAATATATGAAGTGAGACTCTGAAGTCGAGAACACGACACGGGTTTCACCGCCGCCGTTATCAAGTGTTATTGACTCTACCGAAGATAGCTGTGTATTTTCGACAGTGTTTCGGAACTACGATGAGTTCGCCACGCTGCTCTAGTACGGGTACAGTCCGCCACTTTCATAGGTCGTTTGTCATTCAATCGCGCTCTAACAGATGAAGGGATTTTAATCTAAGTTGGAATAGAGGTACATTTTGACTCGGAAAAAGATCCTTTTAGCCACCACACAATTTAATAGGGCAATTTACTTCATAAATTGTGACGTGATAAATATCCGTCCAATCATGTAGTTTTCAATTTAAACTATAAGATTCAAGTTTTAATCAAGTCAAATTTCATTAGCGATATTGCAACCGCAGCCGGGCTCGCTGAGCGATTTATCCAGTGAGCGAGCGCTGGGAATTAATAATCGTGTCTTATTGAAGAAATTACGTTCTAGTGTTTGTAAACCAAATATAGTTAAAAGAATCAGGCGTTACTTTGCGTAAATCCATTATAATGAAGGAAAGTAAGTTACTTTGCTAAGATCCGCATGCAAAATATAAAAATGGTGTATATTATCTAGTTTTTTGAAGAGCACCGCCCGTCCTCCCTCAGTAGCGTGCACAAGCAAACTGACACCGCCACCAGAACCGCCACCAGGTACCCTCCACCAACCACTACAATACTACCACTAGATAATATACACCACTGAAGTCGAGAACACGACACGTGTTTCGCCCCAAAACGAGGCATTATCAAGCGTCATAGACTCTACGACAGACGTCCGTACTGGCGGCCGTACTTCAAAAAACTAGGTAATAAACACCATTTTTATATTTTGCAAGCGGATCTTAGCAAAGTAACTTACTTTCCTTCATTGTAAACCAAATGTAAATTATGATAATAATCAATACTTAACTAGACATTAAAATATTACTACGAATAAATAATAGAAAAAACATTTTCTTTGGTGGAAGAAAGTGACGACATGATGAGAATCGTGCAGTGTCTGCCCATAAATGCTGTGTCACCCAGAACATTTTTGTGTAGCAACACACTGCGCTCGTCACTCCGAGGTCTTAGGTCTCATATGCCCAGTAATTGCACGATAGCTATCACTACCCTTCAAATCGAAACACAGTAATGTTTGCCCTGCGGTGGTACCTACCTAGATGGAGTCCTGCATAGGAATCCTACCACCAGGGCTAGTTATTCTGCCGTTAAGCAGTAGTGTGCAAACGTTACTGTGTTTCGGTTTGAAACGCACTGAGAGCTATCGTATTCACTGGGCATGAGAGACTTATGAACTGACGTCTCGGAGGACGCGCGCTGTGTGGTACAGAAATATTCTGGATGATGCAGCATTTGTTATGGGCAGACGATGCACTTAACATCAGGTGAACGTTTTGCTCGTTTCGTCCATTTCTTCAATAAAAAAAAAACTTAAAATGAAACTTAACCTTTTTAGTTTACTTCGAAAATTATATATTTTTCAAGCCTTATTTTATAAAACTGCATGTTGTAAAATTAAACCGTAGTAGCTCACTAGCCAGACACCTGCCCTAAATTCGTGCTATGTCATCATCATCATCATTTCAGCCTATCACTAGTCCACTGCTGAACATAGGCCTCCCCCATAGAATTTACTACACAAGTGTGTAGCTTTCATTTTGAGGGGAATTTTGCCATAGTTGCCACGCTTGGCAGGCGGGTTGGCAACCGCAGTTTATTTATTCAGGTTCATGTTCCAGGAAGATGCTGCTGCCCATCTTCTGGTTTTAATTTTCCCTCTGTCGACTTTTACGACACCCACGAGATGAGATGGAGTGGTAGATTCTCTTAAGCCGCTACCACACGGCATTCGTGCTATGTAGGCAAACCAATTTTTTTATTGGATAAATTGTCGACTTACCGCAGTTGTTATTTTTGTTGCTAGAATAATCGACAGCTGAACTGAAATACGAGGTTCGTGAACGATCGCGCGAGGTTGTAATGTCACTGTGTTATGCCTTGGTCATCGCCACAGACTACTAAGAGGATGCCATCGTCAAGTGAGAATCTTTTCGCGGCATTACTGCAGCACAGATAAAACATTCTAATACTACAAGTATAGTCTATAGTCTTTTTTTATATAATTATGTACGTGATTAAGATGTTTTGAGTTTTGAATTTTAAGTTCGATATTTGCTTTTCGATAATTTTGATTAACGAGAAGAGGTCTATAACTCTTCTCGTTTTTCAGTTGGTGTTTGGAGCCGGGAAAAGTTCACCACGCTTGTTATTTCTAAGTAACGCGGTGAATCACCACATAGCATTTAAAATATATGTATGTTAGAGACAATCGATTTAATAATCTATTTACGCGGGTAAACGTCACTTATTTTATTAGAATGTCAACGCCACACAATTGACGTTTTATATTTTTTTAATGTCAATGTATCTCACACTTGCTCTCGGAACAGCGCCTGCGCCTTACGTGCGCACTGACTGATTAAAACAAAATCAACATGACAGACCACGATGACGGCCACTTAGATGACAATTTTTTTTTTATTTCATAAAAGCGACGGAACAAGCAATACGTCCTGATGGTAAGTGTAACGTCTGCCCATAACAAATGCTGTGTCGCCCAGAAAATTACTGTGTGACACCACCCTGTGCCCGTCACCTTGAGACATCAGTACTTAAGTCTCATATGCCCAGTGATTAGGCTAGCTCTCAGTGGCCTTCAAACCGAAACACAGTAATGCTTGCACACTACTGCTTCACGGCAGAATAACTGGGCCCTGGGGTGGTACCTACCTAGACGGATTCCTGCATAGGAATCCTACCACCAGTAGTTTGAAGTCCAGTCCATTTGAATCTCCGACATATATAAATGTAATAGTGGCAGCAGGTACCGGAAATCGTAACTAGGTCACTTCCTGATGGTAGAACTCCTATGCAGGAATCCGTCTAGGTAGGTACCATCGCAAGGTCAGTTAAACTTCCAAGTCCCAAGTCCCAAGTGTACAATTTCCCACCACTGATTTTTAAATGAAACTAATTTTACGGATTTTATCGCGTTTAATTTTGTTATTTATAACCCGACGTTTCGAGTGCTTTACAGCACCCATGGTCAAATGAAACTAACGAGTGCTGTAAACGTGTACTCGAAACGTCGGGTTATAAATAACAAAATTAAACGCGATAAAATCCGTAAAATTAGTTTCATTTAAATGTGTAATTTTCGCGTAAATATAAGAAATCATTATGTTCCCACCACTGTCCTATTAGGACAGTCTCTTATAACTTCAAAAATATTAGCCCGCCTTTTATAACAGTTAAATCAAATAATTAAACAGTAGACTAGCTGAGCCCCGCGGTTTTTCACCCGCGTAAAAAAGCCGACTCCGATCGATGACTTATACTTCCCTGTTTAAAAAGGGTTTAGGGGGTTTGAATTGTTTTGCGCGGAACTCTAATTTGTCGTTTCAGCCTATAGTATATATACTATACTAGCCCACTACTGAACATAGGCCTCCCCTATAGATTGCCACAAAAGTTAGTAGATTTCGTTTTGAGGGGATTTTGCCATAGTTGACACGCTTGGCAAGCTGGTTGGCAACCGCAGTTCATTTATTGAGATGATCCAGAAAGATGCTGCTGCCCGTCTACTGGTTTTCATTATCCCTCTGTCGACTTTTACGACACCCACGGGATGAGATGGGGAGGTAGATTCTTTTAGGCCGCTACCACACGGCAAGCGGAACTCTAATTAATTTTCAAAAATTAAAGTAGCCTAAGTTACTCGCTATAATAGCAGCTATCAGTTAATGAAATTCTCGTCAAAATCGATCCAGCCGTTTCGGAGATTAGCCGAAACAAACAGACAGACAAACAGATAACAATTTAAAAATTGTTTTTATCTTATCAATACCGTACATACTTACAACAGTATTGAGTAAAAAACTGTTGTTTTGTAATTACAATCAGACACTTCAATTTTATTTATTTGTTTAGATAAGTTAAACTCCAATCATTACCCACTGTCTGTTAAGCTGTCCGACACATCGTTACGTCGACGACCGAGCGCGTCCTAAGTCGTCGTCAATCATTTCAAGTTTCGCGAGGGTCGTAATGACTTAGTTCCGACGTCGGAAGTAAAGTAGATAGGATTTTTTTTACCTAACGTTTATATTAGGTAAGAAAAGCAATAAGAATATTTAGCTACACTTCAAAGAAAAAAATCAAATTCGACAATGAAGTTTGAACGAAGAAATAAAAAATATTATTTTAAAAACTAGTAATATTTTGTACTAGTTATATTATACATATGTATTACAACTTTTAAGTTTTAAAAGTAATTTTTATAAATTAACCGAATTATGAGAAGTTTGACTTCAAAATATCAACTTAAAATATATAAAGTAACTAGCTGATGCCCTTTATTTTCTTAAATATCCCGTGGGAACTCTTTGCTTTTCCTACTACTTTACCCTTGCCCTTCTCCAGGATGCAAGCTATTTCTTTGCCAAATTTCATTAAGATTGGTTCAGCGGCTGAGCCGTGAAATATTAACAAACAGAGTGGGACAGAGTAACAAACAGAGTGGGACAGAGTAACAAACAGAGTGGGACAGAGTAACAAACTGAGTGGGACAGAGTAACAAACAGAGTGGGACAGAGTAATTTTTGCTTCGTAGATCTATATTTCGATAATATTAAGAAATATTATTGATGTTCTCCTAGCCGATTTCGACCACGGTGACAACTTCCGAATCCGAATGTCGAGAGTCATCAACTGCGCAGGAGATATTTAGTGCCACAAGTGAACACGCAAACACAGAGGTACTCACTCGTCCCAACCTACCCGCGCCCGATGTAACGCTTATGCGATAAGATCGGAGGTAGGCTAGGATGCAGTGTCAGAAACACGGGGACAAACACAACACAACCAGACCCGAAAACCAAAAATTTGTGTTTTAGCACAAATGTTGGCTCCGGCTGGGATTCGAACCCAGGACCCGCGGCGTAGAAGTCAGATACTCTGACCACTAGGCCACGCGGTCGTCAAATATTATTATTACTTCATAATAAGGAAGAAAAAAACAGAATAACTTAGTGATACACAGACAGACATTTACTTAAAACTATGAGATAAGACATTACACTTATCACCCACGGAAATGGGTACGAACAACACAACAAAACAACAATTTGTGTTATTGTTCTAATATTTGTTTCGGCTAGGTTTCGAACCCGGGAGTAGCGGTGTTGGCAGGCACTTTGACGACTAGAGCACGCGGCCATCAATAGCTAAACAATGTCCCGTATGAAACGCAATGTAGTTTACTAATAATTTACTGAAGTAAAAAATTAAGAATTTTTTTTATACGAAAAACGGACGAGACGAGCAATCCGTCGTAAGAGCAACGTTTGCCCATTAGTAATGCTGTGTCACATTTCTGTGTGGCACCACATTGCGCCCGTCTCATTGAGACGTCAGTTCCTCAGTCTCATATGACCAGTAATTACACTTGCTCTCAGTTCCCCTCAGATCGAAACACAATAGTAGTAAGCAGGAATCCGTCAAGGTAGGTATCACCCCAGTGCCAGTTATTCTGCCGTGAAGCAGTAGTGTGCAAACATTACTGTGTTTCGGTCTGAAGGGCACTGTGAGCTAGCCTAATCACTGGGCATTTGAGACTTAAGAACTGTGTCCAGGTGTCGAGCGCTGTGTGGTGCTACACAGGAATATTCTGAGTAACACAGCATCTGTTATGGACAGACGTTGCACTTACCATCAGGTTAACAATTTGCTCGTCTCGTCACTTTATAAATAAAAGAAAATGACACTTGATAATGCCTCGTTTTCGGGCGAAACACGTGTCGTGTTCTCGACTTCAGTGGTGTATATTATCTAGTGGTATTATTGTAGTGGTTGGTGGAGGGTATCTGGTGTCGGCTCCTGGTGGCGGTGTTAGTTTGCTTGTGCACGCTACTGAGGAAGGGAGGGCGGTGCTCTTCAAAAACTAGGTAATATATCATTTTTATATTTTGCATGCGGATCTTAGCAAATTAACTTACACTTCTTCATTATAATGGATTTCCGCAAAATAAAGCCGAATTCTATTAACTATAAAAAAAACTGTTTTAATTGTTCATGAGTTTAAATGAAACTTATTTTACGGATTTTATCGCGTTTAATTTGACTATTTATAACCCGACGTTTCAAGTGCTTTCAGTACCCATGGTCACGGGGGGCTGAAGTGACAGATGTCCTGATGTCATAGTTAACCCGGAGTACCTTTAGCTTTTTATTTATTATTTTTGTCCGATCTACGCAGAAAGAGCTAACTGTATCTGCTAAAGTCTTGCAGTGGTATGCTTGGTTTTTGATTTAATTTTAATAATTATAGGATCCCAAGCTGGTGGTAATACTAATAATAATATAAGAAATAATTGTTCATAAAAAAAGTAAAGTTTCAGCCTATAAATGTCCCACTGCTGAGCACAGGCCTCCTCTCAGTTCTGAGAGGGTTTTGGAGCTAGGAAGAATCCGCCACGCTGCTCCAATGCGGGTTGGCGGACTTCACATGTCTTCGAAATATTTTTTATTTCTCAGACATGCAGGTTTCCTCACGATGTTTTCCTTCACCGCCGAGCACGTGGTAAATCAGCACTTAAAATTGCAATTAATAATTTTAGTGGTGCCGGCACCGGGAATCGAAACCAGGTCACTCGCGTACTATGAATTGATTGTTCATAAGTATTGATTAAAAAGAAGAAAACGGAGAAAAACATTAAACGTGCAGTTGAAATCTTAGTAAGAACCGCATCTGATCGATTCGTACTTTATATTGTGCTGCAAACAATGGTCCGCGATATCAGCGACGCTTGAACTAATATTTCAACGTCACATGCAGCTTACGACTTCCTTAGCGTGCCCTTTTCTAACAAAAGGAAAATAGTCGGAACCTTTCCATTTGATTTCTATTTTTATTATCCACGTATTTCACGGTATATGAACTGATAGCACTTACTTCAGTTCAGTTCATTCTATAAACCTGGGGGGCGACTCTTCTAGCATTCACATAATTTTATCTTAAACATAGTGAATTCTTACATTTTACTGTGTTATAGAAAATAATGAGACTTCTTAGAGCGAGAGACGTGAAGCATCGACGCTCTATGAAGTCCGTAATCATACTTTGGACCATTATATTACATTATTATTACATTATTATATCAGATTTGATAGACCACAAACTCTAGCAAAAGAAAATCAAGTCATGTCGAGGATGATTCGCGGTGCTTTAAAAAACATATCCTTATTTCAATTGAATAGATGGTTGGGTAGTAACAGCGGCTAGAGTTCCTAGTATCTATAAAGTTAATTCCAAAATCGAGCAAAGGGCCTACTACGAAAATCGAAATTTGATCACACGTGCCCTACCACGGTATCACCCTTCACTAAAAATTAATTATATTGGTTGCCTATGGATCCGAAAGAAGGCCGTCCGTAGAAGTTGCATACGAAGTAATTTGGCAGTAGGGTTTGACGTTCGTCGTTGATTCGAATCGATATGAAACTTCGTACTTCGATTTTCGTAATAGCCCCCAGAGTCGAGGTGGCTGTGGGGCGGGGCGCTCGCCTTAAATCATGGTACTGCTGAGTTCGATCGCCGGTGCCGGTACCTACAAAACTGTTTTGTTAATTTAAGTATTGATTTACCACGTGTTCTGCGGTGAAGGAATACATCGTGAAGTCCGCTAACCCGTGTTGGAGCAGCGTTGCAGATTCTTGCCAGCTCCAAAGCTAGCGAACAAAAAAAAAATGAGAGGAAGCCTTTGCTGTGGAGCACTAAAAGGCTATAAACTAAAAAGCTAAAAAAACAATAATATTTATTATGCACTGTATAATATATACCGTTTACAATTTTATATATAAAAAAGTAAAGTTTCAGTCTACAAATGTCCCACTGCTGAGCACAAGCCTCCTCTCATTTCTGACAGGGTTTTTGGACCTAGGAACAATCCGCCACGCTGCTCCAATGCGAGTTGGCGAACTGCACATGTCTTCGATATATTTTTTATTTCTCAGACATGCAGGTTTCCTCATGATGTTTTCCTTCACCGCTTTTTTGTGGCAATCCAGGGGGGGGGGGGGCTATGTTCAACAGTGGACTAAAATAGGCTGAAATGATGAGCAGTGTAGTGACAGCATTTTATATGGTATATATATATATATTCTGCATGTATAGAGGCAGTCCGTACAACACCTTAGTCGCCTCTTACGACACCTCGGTAGGAAAGAGGTATGGGTATTCTACTCTGCCGGGCACCTAATAAATTTTCTTCTAATACATTTTTATAAAAACCAGTTACTAATCTGTGAGCTTCCATATCATAATGGGATGAGCGCAAAAAATCATAGCGAATCATTATTGATAATGAGTATTATAACTATTATCAATAATCATTATTTATAACTGTTATTATTTATTAGTGTAATAAGTGATAATCGAAGCAGTGATTGTCGAAAAACATTTTCCTCTTTTTTGCGAAACTCTCGAACTTACGATCAAAGACGATTACCGTACATCGCTGGATACACGATTGCTTTCCCTCGGCCGTAAATCAAAAAGTTTTTTACCTCTCAGATATTACCGGATAATCGATTGAGCGATGCCTGATTTTCAATCCATATAAGTTTTAGCCATTTGTAAATGAATGAAACAAAGCAGCCTATAAATGTCCCACAGCCGAGCATAGGCCTCTTCTCGTTACTTTTAAGAGAGCTGGGATGAGTCCGTTACTCTGCTCCTTTGCGAGTTAGAAAATTTTTTATACCGGTCTTTTTATAGGAGAAAGTGACGTGACGAATAAATCGTTACGTTTACTGGTAGTAGGATTCCTATGCAGGAATCCGCCTAGGTAGGAACAAACCCGGGGCCAGTTATTCTGCCGTGAAGCAGTATTGTGCAAACATTACAGTGTTTCGGTTTGAAGGGCACTGTGAGCTAGCGTAATCACTGGGCATATGAGACTTAAGAACTAATGTCTCAGGGTGATGGGCACAGTGTGGTTTCACACAGAAATTTTCTGGGTGACATAGCATTTGTTATGGGCAGACGTTGCACTTACTATCAGTTGAACGTTTTGCTCGTTTCGTCACTTTAACCACAAAAAAAAATCTGATAGTAAGTACCCATAAAAGTGCTGTGTCGCCCGAGCATTTCTGGCGCTGCGTCTGTCACCCTAAGATATAAGTTCTTATATCTATTGTCTACCGCGTGCCCGAGTGGTTAGCGTACCAGACTTCTGTGCCACCGGTCCTGGGTTCGATTCCCAGCCGGAGCCAAAATTTTGCAAAAATACAATTTGTTGCTTTTCGGGTCTGGTTGTGTTGTGCATGTGAAATGTGTCTGTAAAACGCACTCACGATACAGGAGGAAATCTTACTGTGGGGCTTTGTTTTTTTGTAATAAAATAATACATACATACATACAGTCAAGCCTCTTTCCCATTGGGGTAGGCAGAGACCACATCCTTCCACTTGCTACGATCCTGACACACATCTTTACCTTCTTCTACTCTCATTAGCGTTTTCACACACTCGTCGGTTACGGGTACTTTTAACGTGACCTTTCCTCAAAAGTTCACCGATCTGATTGTGATACGTACGCCTAGGTCGACCCTTACCGGCTTTCCCATCCACACTTGCCTCATAAATCTTTTTTGTCAATCTCCTTTCATTCATGCTCTCTACGTGTCCTGTCTCTATGCATCCCTTTCTCTGTAATAAATAAATAAATAATAATAAATAAAAATATGCCCAGTAATTACACTCGCTCTCTGTGCCCTTCAGACCGAAACACAGTAATGTTTACACGCTACTGCTTCACGGCAGAACAACTAATCCTACTGTGGTACCTACCTAGACGGATTCCTGCATAAGAATCCTACCAGTATAACTTCACATGTCCTCGAAATATTTTTACCCTTCAGACATGCAGGTTTCTTCGCAATTTTTCTGTCACCTCTGAGTACATGATAAACCAGCACTTAAAATTGCAGTACAATTTTAGAGATGCACCGGGTTCTAACTCAGGGCAACCGCATACTTTGAATTTCATTTTTTAACTCTGGGCGGTGAGAACCGCCCTGGAACACGGGTGTATGATGTGTTCGCAGTGTGATTGTCGACTGCTGCGCGCCGCTCTCTACGACGGTCGCGCGTCGTGGTGCGTGTTATATTAAAGCTATTAACTGTGTGTACAGTGTAGCCTGGATCGTGACTGACCGTAACGTGGTCAGGGAGTGCTGAGACGTCCGTGTCGTCCAGCACGTTTCGCGGGCGACGTTTGTGTTCGGTCGCGTATCTATATGGTCGGTAATTTGAGACCTACGTTGCGTTGATACCAACCGGCTCCGGTAGCAGTTAGCAAGAATCGATTTCACATTGTCATATGCGACGATAGTAAAAATAAGGAGAATGTCATCCGAAGTATTTTTTTTTAAATAAACGCTCTTGAAATGTTAGTAAAATGTCGGAAACAGTCAACATTTTGATTAACTTAATGGTGTAATTTGTGGTACTGGAGCGGAAATATTAGGGAGTCGTTTGTGAATGGCCGCTGGGAGTTCTTTGTAAAACGATAATTTAATATAGCTGCGACAACGGGAGCGATTTCTGTAATGACGTAATTTTGCAAGTCGCGTAACGTTTTACATTATCGTTTTATTAAGTATTAAATCACCGTTCGTCATTCACGTGGACTTTTGGATTTATTTCTTCTATTTCATAAAAGTGACAGAACGAGCAAACAACGTTCACCTGATGGTAAGTGTAACGTCTGCCCATAACAAATGCTGTGTCACACAGAAAATTACTGTGTGACACCACACTGCGCCCGTCACCCTGGGACATCAGTTCTTAAGTCTCATATGCCCTGTGATTACGCTAGCTCACAGTGCCCTTCAAACCGAAACACAGTAATGTTTGCACACTACTGCTTCACGGCAGAATAACTGGCCCTTTCCTTTTATTAGCCTATTAATAGTCCACTGCTGAACGTAGGCCTCTCCCAAAAAGGGAGTTTTTGTCATAATGACCACCATTGGCAGGCGGATTGGTGTTCGTAGTACCACGTGCCTCGCATGCCAGGTGCTGTCCGACACCGTCAAATAAAATCTGTCTCATTATTTTCTTAGTACGATGTACCTTTGACAAATATAGAAAGTTAATCCGCAAGCAAAATTTAAAATGATGTGTTTGTCTGCTATTTACATGAGATGATATCATTTTTTTATTGGATTTAGTGACGTGACGAGCAAAACGTTCACCTGATGGTAAGTGCAACGCGAGGGCGGACCACAACAAATGTTGTGTCACCCAGAATATTTCTGTGTGACACCGCACTGCGCCCGTCACCCTGAGACATCAGTTCCTAAGTCTCAAATGCCCAGTGATTATGCTAGCTCACAGTGCCCTTCAAACCGAAACACAGTAATGCTTGCACACTATTGCTTCACGGCAGAATAACTGGCCCTGGGGTGGTACCTACCTAGACGGATTCCTGCATCTTATTTTACGCGGGTGAATCCGTGAAGCACAGCTAGTTCAAAATAAATCTAAAATCCGAGGTAAGCCGGCCGGGTTTTATCGGATTTCAAAAATGTTTCACAAGCTGCTACGCGGCGATATATTTTATTTAACAAAATTCCGTGCACTGTAAGTTTTCGTTTGAGCATATTAAATGTTTACTTTCCGTAGTTTTAAAGTTGTATGTGCCTTCGGATTTTCATATTAATTGGAAAGTAACGTCGTGGTATAGTGGTGGTAGGATCCGCAGGAATCCGTCTAGGTAGCTACCACCGCAGTGCCAGTTCTACCGTTAAGTTGTAGTTTGCAAACATTACCGTATTTCGGTCTGAAGGGCGCTGATAGCTAGTGGTTACTGGTTATATGAGCATTAAGAACTAATATCTGGGGCTGACGAAACGTTTCATGAAAGTGTTCTGGGTGGCACAACATTTGGGCAAACGTTGTTCTTGCCATCAGGTGAATGCTTTGCTCGTCCTTGAAACTGTGTCAATCTCATGTGAATATTTATTGTAGTATGTGAGTTAAATCCGTTCGTACAGGCAGACAGAAAATGTACTTCTATTTTCTATATATGTATGGTGACGTCGCACTATTTTGATTTACGACACATTGTCGTTTGATAGGCGCTCGAGTTAACTTCCACGTTACGTTCATGGCTGCACTTTATTGTAGTAAACACAATAAAGAAAGAAAGAAACCTATTTATTTGACCAACACACAACATTAACAAGCATACCAAAAAGTAGAGTAAAAAAAGACAAAATTTTTAGTGTGACGTCGAATAGCACCGCACGAATAGTCAGTGATAATCTGCCCACAGCACTGGGCAAAACCGACTGAAAAGTCGGATCCATTATTGACCCCACGAACAACCGGACAGACAAAGTGCGAAAAGGAAAAAAAAAGTAAAATGTTATTTGTTACTAAGAAATAAAAAGAATAAAAAAGAATTTGTAAGTACAAAATGATTTTTTTTTATCGGATAGAGTGACGAAACGAGCAAAACGTTCACCTGATGTAAAGTGCAACGCATAACAAATGTTATGTCACTCAGAACATTTCTGTGTGACACTACACTGCGCCCGTCACCCTGAGACATCAGTTCTTAAGTCTCATATGCCCAGTGATTACGCTAGCTCACAATGCCCTTCAAACCGAAACACAGTACCTAATGTTTGCACACTACTACTTCACGGCAAAATAACTGGCCCTGGGGTGGTACCTACCTAGACGGATTCCTGCATAGGAATCCTGCCACCAGTTAGCCTGATCAGCGGTATCGTAATTATTAATTTATGTTAATTACTAACCGAGTTTTAAAACGTTTAGCAAAATCAATGTTTGAAACTGAACATAATTTATCAGTCTTTGTATGCCTATTATGCAATACTATTTACCTCACCGAACTGTATCCATATGTCGGTAACCAAAACTTTCTCTACTATCCTACGGTACCCAAAACTTTCATTATCTTCGAAGACTAAGTATATTAAAGATCTAAATGACCATGTGCATTGGCCATACATACGAGTATATTTCAACATCCATCTTGCTACTAATAAAGTACTAGTCTAAACTAATATTATAAAGAGGAAAGATTTGATTTTTTGTATGTTTGGTTGTAATGATTTAACTCAAAAACTACTGAACCGATTTTAAAAATTCTTTCATCTATATACAACTACATTATCACCGACTAACATGAGTTGTATTTAATTTAAAAAAAAAAACGATATTCCTACGAAAATTGCTATGACGTAACTAAAGGTATCAAAAATTTACTTGGCGTGTTGTCGTTATTTGGCGTGCGTTGCAAAAATTATTAATGATAAAGAAAATAATGTACTACATTTTCATAGTACTCATCATTACTCACAAACTATCTGCGAGGCTATATGTCTAACTATTATAGTTAAGTCACAATAACCGCTTTTTGTTCAAATTAGTCTATAAAAACACGGGTAGAATCTAGAAACAATAACGTTATCTTATCTGACCAGCTGCAGAGCCGCCGATGAGAATAGTCGCTACAAAAAATGTTAGTGTCATGTAAGTAATTGTGGTTCTATTTGTCCAAATAAAGTACTAATTTATCTTTCTAATATCTATCTACCCGTGCGAAGCCGGGGCGGATCGCTAGTAAAGTATGAAGATAAAAAAAATCATTCAACGTCCTTAGGGAGTCGCACGCTTATACCCGAACAATACAGAGAAGGGCCGAACTATGAATTACGTCAGCCAGGTATCATGCAATTTCACGCAGGCGAAACCACGGGGCACAGTTTATGTACATGACATTACCGAATAGCCTAGTGATCAAAGTAGCCGAAACCAAAATTTTTGCAAAAACATATTGTTGGGTTTGATTTGTTTGTTGTGATAATGACACGGGATCACCGAGTCTTTGACAGTGCATTCGCGGTTACCTGCGATATTATCGAATGAGCGTTACATCGGCTCAGGTTACACAGGATATACTATAGTACGCAAATACAAGCGAGTGCCTGTATTTGCGTACTATAGTATATCCTGTGTAGTTGACGCTTCCGTACTCACTCATTCGGAGGACGGTCCATTGTTTTACGAGGATTTTGTCTGTTGTGTTTGAGTGTTGGGGGCAATTTTGCCCGGCTGCAGGAAGTCGCGCACATGTGGCACGAGAGGCGAAGCCAGGCAGAGGTGTCGTTAGTAGTCGATCAGCCAATCAGATCAGAGATAGGAAAAACTAAATAACTTGTAGAGTCAAAACATGCACGCGGGAAAAAGCCAAGTACCGCGTGACTGAGTCTGAATCTCCTACAATCTTAAAATCGAATATCGACTAAGATAACATTATACATCAGCAACTTGATGAATATTACTGTCTGTATATTCAGCTAGATATTACTGTCTCTTATAATGTTTTTTGAAACCAACATGGACGTCTCAGAAACTTTAACGTAATTCCTTAAGCACCAGAGCGAAGCTGAAGTGAAACTAAATAAATTAGAGTAGTGATCTCGGCGCTAAAGTTTATTTATTTTAACAAAAAGACTATAAAGCGAGATTAAGATAAAACTTATTAATACAAAAATAATTAAAAATATGTTTTTAAGTTAAATTTTTTATTAAATTATATCAGATTATGTACCTTCTAAAATCTAACAAAATAATTAGAACTAGACAAGAATAAAATCGTACATATTTACTCAGGTTACGTTACGCCCCGGTTCTGATCAATCCTCTAGATTGACGAGGAGAGTGGTGTGATGTACTATAATACAGGTACTATACTGGTACTATATTACAACGATCAGCATAAATTTCTATTAAAGTACATATCACTTTATGTAATAATATGTGCTGTAATAGAAATATATTTTTAACCACAACACGGTTACTTCAATAACAACACTTTAAGAAGTTATCTTTGGAAACCTTAGAAAGAGAATCGGCAGCATTCTTAATGAACACAAGAACATTTAAACTGGTGGTAGGATTCCTATGCAGGAATCCGTCTAGGTAGGTACCACCCCGGGGCCAGTTATTCTGCCGTGAATCAGTAGTTTGCGAACATTACTGCGTTTCGGTTTGAAGGGCACTGAGAGCTAGCGTAATCACTGGGCATATAAGACTTAAGAACTCATGTCGCAGGGTGAAAGGCGCAGTGTGGTGTCACGACACTCTACAACAGTCAGTCAATATCACTTGATAATCCCTCGTTTTGAGGTGAAACACGTGTCGTGTTCTCGACTTCAGTGGTGTGTATTGCCTCGTGGTAGTGTTGTAGTGGTGAAGGGAGTCTGGTGGCGGCTCCCGCTGGCAGTATTGGTTTTCTTGTACACGCTGTTGAGGGAGGGGGGGCGGTGCTCTTCAAAAGTAGGTAATACACACAATTTTACATTTTGCATGCGGATCTTAGCAAATCAACTTTCTCTTCTTGACAAAAAAGAACAGTAATTAAACATGTCAAGTTTTGAGTGATTTTTATCCGGTTTGTTAGGCCAAAACTTTTCTTTCTTGTTCGACCCGTATTTTTTTACGGATGACCCTACCCCTACCCGACATTTTATTTAAAACGGTTTACCGTACTATTGGTCCCATGTAACTTTGGTCGAGTTCTTATGATGGAATCCATGACAAAATCATGTACCTCTTAAATTAGCATAAAAGTGTTTGGAGCTGCTGTGTCGAATTCGGTTTTTTGATTAAGTAATTATTTGATTAAAAAAATAATAAATTTTTAAATTAATACTAGCAACACCATCAACACTACTTATATACGTAGTTGACAACTTTTGCGGTTATCCAAGAGATGTCACTTTAGTCTAAATCAGCCAAGATTATGGACTGGGATCGAAATGTTTTTAACGCAAATAACTGTATCGGGGATAAGAATTATTCGAACCGTATAAAATGTTGACCTAAATAAATAAAACGAAACCCAATGTAATCCTTGACAAACAGATTCTGAAAATATTTTACATATTCGAGGAAGTCAAATTTGTCGAGGGTATTTTCAACTACGCAAACATTTTGTTATTTGGAATATT
Organism: Luehdorfia chinensis; assembly: GCA_019845155.1. Lineage (NCBI taxonomy): Eukaryota > Metazoa > Arthropoda > Insecta > Lepidoptera > Papilionidae > Luehdorfia > Luehdorfia chinensis. The sequence goes on from JAHVAK010000580.1 coordinate 616,172, forward strand.
TTAATTTTAATATATAATTTCTCATAGGAACTGCTTGTAGTAGAGAAGGTCGTGAAGTGACTTTTTTTCATTGGTATCTTTATTTTTATGGATCATCATCATCATTTCAGCCCAGTCCACTGCTGAACATAATCCTCCCCACCTAGATTGCCAGAAAAGTTTGTAGCTCTGATTGTGGACGGACTTTGCCACAGTTGCCACGCATGGCAGACAGATTGGCAACGAAAAGATTTTCCAGAAGGATGCTGCTGCCCATCTCCGGGTTTTTATTTTCCCTCCGTCGACTTTTACGCCACCCACCGGATAAGATTGGGTGGTAGATTCTCTTAAGCTACCACATGGCATAATTGACTATGCTTTATACAACATACATACATACATACAGTCACGCCTCTTTCCCATAGGGGTTAGGCAGAGACCGCATCTTTCTACTTGCTGCGATCCTGACACACATCTTTAGCTTCTTCTACTTTCATTAGCGTTTTCACACACGCTCGTCGGTTGCGGGTACTATTAACGTGACCTTTCCTCAAAAGATCACCGATCTGATTGTGATACGTACGCCTAGGTCGACCCTTACCGGCTTTCCCATTCACATTTGCCTCATAAATCTGTTTCGTCAATCTCCTTTCATTCATCCTGTCTACGTGTCCAAACCATCTAACCATGCCTTTCTCTATCTTTTTCACTACATCTTCAACCACACCTAAACGTTCCCTTATCACGCTGTTTCTCACTTTGTCAATCAGTGTTACTCCAGCTATACTTCTCAAACTTCTCATTTCCACAGCGTTAATCTTACTTTCATGCTTCTTCTGCCCGACCCAGCATTCACTACCCTACATAATTGTGGGGACCAGAATAACAAATAATTTGAATTGGGTACGGGCACAGGCGCAACGACAGACTGCCTGTCTATAGAGTCGCAAGTCTTGCAGTCCTACCAGTAGGGTTAACATTTGCGCAAAGAATAAATTTTGGGTCTTGGTGTATTTGTGAGTATCACTTGTCGTTGACAGTTCCACCTCATTGCATAGGCGTTACATCTCAATCGGGAAGGCGTCGTTTTCCATGTCTGAAATCAACAACATTTTCCCCCGTTTGTAGGCTGTTAGTTAAATATTTTACCACGTGCTTAGCGGTGAAGGAAAACATCGTCAGGAAACCTGCATGTCCGAGGAATAGAAATATTTAGAGGACATGTGAAGTCCGCCAACCCGCATTGGAGCAACGTGGCGGATTCTTCTTAGCTCCAAAACCCTCTCAGAAATGAGAGGAGGCCTGTGCTCAGCAGTGGACATTTATAGGCTGAAACTTTTTTTTACCGGTACATTAAATATTATGTTATAGTTGAAATATGACAGAATAGTGATTGATAATGGATTTCACCTGATGGTAAGTGATCACCGCCGCCCATCAATTACTGTTCGACTGACAACAGTGGCGTGCGAGCAAAGTGTCGAAGCGTGGCGATTTGGCGGGAAATTTTAATTGTTAGGCCCAAAACCCTACATCTTCTATACCATGCATCCGACTGCGAGGAAACTTTGTGAATTGTTGTGCGTACGCCCGCTAAAGGATTCCTATTCAGGAATCCGTATAGGTAGGTACCACCCCAAGGCCAGTTATTCTTCCGTGAAGCAGTAGTGTGCAAACATTACTGTGTTTCAGTTTAAAGGGCACTGAGAGCTAGCGCAATCAATGGGCATATGAGACTTAAGAACTCATAACTCAGGGTGACGGGTGTCGGACAGAAATGTTCTGAGTGACCCAGCATTTGTTATGGGTAGACGTTGCACTTATCATCAGGTGATAACGTTTAGCTCGTTTCGTCACTTTATCCAAAATCCTTTTTAATTTATTATATAAAGTGAAGAAACGAGCAAAACCTTCACCTGATGGTAAGTGCAACGTCTGCCCATAACAAACGCTGTGTCACCCAGAACATTTCTGTGTGACACTTTCTTAAGTTTCATATACCCTATGATTACGCTAGCTCACAGTGCCCTTCAAACCGAAACACATTAATGTTTGCACACTACTGCTTCACGGCAGAATAACTGGCCATGGGGTGGTACCTACCTAGACGGATTCCTGCACAGGACTCCTACCACCAGTAAAATTTTGTCTTTTATCATTTTGTACGGGTAAATGTATATGCTTTGTAAATATGTACCATCCTCAAACAAAATTTAAAGAGGCACTGCCAAAAATAGGCATTGTTATTAATCTGTTCACGATGTTATCTGAACCTATAGAGGTGTAATACGAACACCGCGCGTTCACTTTTCTTATAAAACCGATGCAATACCTAATATATCTGTTTTGGATAACTAATTTAATCCCTGGAGCAATCATTTTTAATCTTGTTCTATTTACATGTGTAAAATTATACTTAAAACAACTTTGTGAACGACAGAAATTCCCCTGGGCTGAGAAAATTAAATTATAGGCCTTTTGATCTCGCTTGGAAGAAGAAAGGCAAGGTTTTATTCGTTGCTCAAAACGAGTTTTTATCCATTTAAAACAAATTCAAAGTTCGAGTACATTCTTCTAATTAACGTGTTGTTAAACATTTATCTTATACATATATATTATCGAACCCTTTATGATTTCTTATATTTACGCGAACACTACACATTTAAATGAAACAAAATTTTACGGATTTCGTTTTCGCGTTTATATTAACATATAGCTGATGTGAAGCATCGTCGCTCCAGGAAGTCTGCAGTCTGTGACCATGTTCTGGATCATCCCAACCATTACATCAGTTTTGATAAACCACAAATCCTCGCAAAAGAACACCAATTCCTACCAAGGATGATTCGCGAGGCTATTGAAATTAAAAAAACATTCTAATTTTAATAGAGAAGATGGTTGAGTATTACCACCGGCTTGGGATCCAATAATTAATAAAATTCATTCAAAAACCAAGCATACCACTTCACAAGACTTCAAAATACAGTTAGCCCTTTCTGAGTAGGAGGGTACTCCGGGTTAACTATGACATCAAGACATCTGTCACCTCAGTCCTCCCGTGACCATGGGTGCTGTAAATCACTCGAAACGTCGGGATATAAATAGTAAATATACGAGTAAACGAGATAAAATCCGTAAAATTTAGTTTCATTTAAATATCGAACCCTTTGTATGTATAGTGCGCTGATGTCCAAATCGGAATTAGCGGTATTGCCGGAAAAGGAATTAAACTGCACTGTGCACCCAACAGCGCATGGTGGCGATGGGTTCACCACCTATCACACCAAGTGCATTATATTGTTTTGGTGAAACGTGGATTGTGGCAGTCATCTGTTTTTGCAGTGAGTGCCCAGTCTCTGACTACCCCTTATGGGATACAGTCGTGATCTTATGTATGTATGTATGTTTAATTAGTCATCGAATGGCCTAGTAACATTTTTTTTATTTAGGAGAGGCAAACGAGCAAGTGGCTCACCTGATGGTAAGTGATGGAATCACGGGTGCGTTGCCGGCCATTGAGAAAGGAATAGACTCTTTTTTAGAAGGTACCAAAGTCGCATCGGTCCGGAAAAACCGCCGGCGGCAGCAGATTCTATAAAATGGTCGTGCGTGGCAGAAAATTCCGCGAATAACGAACTGTGGTGGAATTAACGAAACGATGGAATTTTGAGTTCCGTCGCAAAATGCGATGGTGAAAACCAGCGGCTGGAATTAATCCGAACAATTCTTCGCCCCTCGTAGTAAACCCAACCATTGTTTAAGCGATAGAGCCACATTGCAGCACACAAAAGGGTCGACTTGACAGGCATTCGAACACAGGGCAGGCGGCGTACAAGTCAGGTCCTCCGACCATTTTTTTGTCTAGAAAGAGACGAGACGAGCGAGTCGTTTATCTGATTGTAAGTGTAACGTGTGTGCCTTTGCCCAGAACATTTCCTCCGTGGGTCATTAGTTGTTAAGTCTCGTATGCCCAGTGATTACACTAGCTCTCAGTGCCCTTAAGACCGAAACATTCTACTTTTTGCATCCTACTGCTTCATGTTCGTGTTCAGTAAAATGTTATATTTAAATAATAAGCAAACCTTTAATTTCTTCGTTTGTTCATGCTGTAACGTACAAATACGTCACATGTGCGTTTTTGATATTTCAAATGCACTGAATATTCACTAACGCATAACACAAATAGTACATTCGTATATTCCAGTAACATTTGTCAGGATTACAGCATACGGACTGTTTGATTATGATTTGTAGACAAATACACAAACCCCCGGAATAGTTTGCCGTTTATCTTATAAAGAGCATGTTAACGAAATTATGCTCGAAGTTTGTATATGTGATTAATTTACTAAGTATCATCATAAAGTCAAAGTAAAAGTCAAAATTTCTTTATTTACGTTAGGCTTGTTTAAAGAATCAACACCGGTTCCAAAATTGACCTCAGAGAAGAAGAAACTCTGGGGCATTTCTTTTTTTCAATGCCATATTACATAATGTTATTAATATATTACAAAAAATGTATTACTACATCATAAATTTAGTAGCCAGGGGGTTTGCTAGTGCAGAGTTTGAGTTATTTCCACACATCTTTGTCCTCTATACAATGATCCATTTTTAATTGATCTATTTACACTTTTACTAATTTTATTATAAAATTCTATACATCTACTAAGAAAAAACTTTCTAGTTTTAGCCAATAATATACTTTAAGCGACCAGAAGTGAATTTAAATAAATAAAAATAACACAACATAAATCTTATAATTCTTTCAAGTTTAACAAAATCAATTATTGAAATAAAACTCGTAAGCTAGCCCTAGCGCGTCCGTATGCTGCGACCGTCCAAGCCAAAGTGTTCGATGCGCCGCGCCGACTCGGTGAACAGCCCCTCTCCAGACGCCTCGCATAACTAAGTGGCGTGATGGTGACGTCACCGTAGGCCACGACACCTGCTTCGCAGCTGTTATGTTACAATACATATAATAATTATATTTTTAGAAAATGTGTTCCGTAAGTAAGAAAAATGTTATTTCCAACGGAAACTGGTGACAATGAAACTAGAGTTAGTGTAATCACTAGCTCAGTGTAGTGCCACACAGAAATGTTCCTAGCGACACGGCATTTGTTATGGGCAGACGTTGCAGTTACCATCAGGTGAACTTCTATCCAACAAAATAGCGTAACACAAACTGCGTTGTATGTCATTATCAGAGAATACCGACAGATTATTTATTTTACTTCTATGCTACGGTTCTCGGGTTTGAGTTCCTGCCGCAGCGAAGTTTCATCCATCCGCTATGATGCAATTTCCGATACAATTTCCAAATCACAGAATAACTAACCCGAAAAAAAAATACACGTATATTTTCGCACATCGGATTCGAACTCAGCCGTTTTTCGATTTTTGGTTATGGCTATGACTGCATAATTTCAAAGTCTTTGTGGCCAACGCAAAGGCCGTTCTAATTTCAAGGCACATAGGGGTAACTGTTGAGTAAGTTTTCAAAAGCGGCTCGTTAGCGAGTTCCAGTTCGGTTGTCGAGGGTTATAGAAGGAAAAAAAAATCGAACGCAATATCCGGCTGTGTTAACGCTTGGAAAAGCGGCCGCAGTGCTCTTATGACAATTAGCTTTTTGAACTATTCAATTTAAAATAGTTTATGCTAATGCTTAGTTTAAGTTTTGATATAATAACTCATTGTCATCGTCATTTCAGCCTATCACTAGTCTATTGAGACAGGTCACCACTATAGATTGCAACAAAAGTTTGTAGCTCGAATTTTTGGGGGATTTCGCCATAGCTGCCACGCTTTGCGGGCGGGATGGCAATCGCAGTTTATTTATTCTAATGTTCCAGAAAGATGCTACTGCCTATCTCTTGGTTTTCTTCATTTTCCTTATGTCTACTGTTACGACATCTACGGGACGAGAAGGGATGATAGATTCTCTTAATCGACTACATGGCACAAAACCTAAACATAATACAATATCTAAAATAAATGATTTATGTCTTACCATTTAGAGACTCTGTCTATTCTACTTCATTAGACTGCATTTTGTTTGATTTATTTAGTTCCTCGTCTTTTTTACCACCTTAATTCTAAGGTCTTCGCACCTTCTTGAAAAAAAATATGTAATAAGAATAGTTCCGAAGGAAAGAAAGCTAATTTGCTAAGATCCGCATGCAAAATATAAATGATGTATATTATCTACTTTTGAAGAGCACCGCCCGCCCTCCCACAGTAGCGTGCACGAGTTAACTAACACTGCCACCAGATACCCTCCACCACTACAACACTACCACAAGGCAATATACACCATTGAAGTCGAGAGAGAGAGAGACACGTGTTTCACCTCAAAACGAGGAATTATCAAGTGATATTGACTCTACGACTGTCAGCCGCGTGACTGTGGAACCGCGTGGGGGCGGGCGGTGCTTTTAAAAACTAGGTAATATACACCATTTTATATTTTGCATGCGGATCTTACAACATTACAATGGATTTCCGCAAAGTAGCGCCTGATTCTCTTAATTAAGATTTTTTCCGACATTTCATCACTTAATAATTATGTCGTATGAAGTCGTCTACTGTTTGTGGTTAAAAGTCGATTAAAGTATTTATTTTTAAATTTTCGTCTTAATTTCGTAAAATTTTAGATAACACTATTCAAATATTAATTAAAACTTATACACTTATCAGTTGATGATTGTTGCGCGTAAGTTTTGATGATGTCTATATTGTAATTGTCAAGAGGGATTTCATTTAATTGTTCAGTGCAGGATAAAGGAAGGGTATTCCGAGGTAGGTTATGGCTAGTTTTACAAAGCCGATTACGAGCGTCGCGTAGTTTGATGAAATTCGTAACATTAACAGGTACATTGCCACGGTAAGCGTTTCCATAAATTCCCATATGAATCCTAAATACAACATTACGTAGTGTATATAATTGCATGACGACCGCATGGCCTAGTCGTAAAGCCAAAGTTTGTGCATACATACATACATACATAAGATCTCGACTGTATACCATAAGGGGTAGTCAGAAACTGGGCACTCACTGCAAAAACAGATGACTGCCACATTCCACGTTTCACCAAAACAATAAAATGCACTTGGTGTGATAGGTGGTGAGCCCATCGCCACCATGCGCTGTTGGGTGCACAGTGCGGTTTAATTCCTTACTCGCCCTTAACGAGCCGCCACCACACGGCAACGACACAAATTTAGTCTTTCTTCGATAAATATCTCATTCGAGGTTTTTTTTATAGAAGGGGCAAACGCGCAAACGGCTCACCGGATGTTAAGTGATCACCGCCGCCCATTAACATCCGCATCGCCAGGGGAATCGCGGGCGCGTTGCCGGCCTTTGAGAAAGGAATAGCCTCTTGTCTTGAAGGTCCCTAAGTCGTATCGGTATGTAAACACTAAGGTACCTTCAAAATTGCGGACAATAAAAACAAAATGCAGGAAAGCCGCCTTCGATGATTTGTGTATGTATAATGCCAAAGCGACGATTGCATGAACAACAAACATATGACTATTTCGGAGGGTAAAAAGAGTAAAGGTCACCAACCACTGATTCACTACTGATTCACGGTTTAACGCCAGAGATGTCGAAAGATCGCGAAACATGGCAAAAGAGTGTTAGTGCCGACATCGAGTAAACGAGATTGGTGAAGCATCATTGCTTTATTGTAAACTAGCGATTCGCCCCGGCATCGCACTGGTAGATATTAGAAAAATAAATTAGTACTTTATTTGGACAAATTAAAAAAAAACTTAATTCCTCACACTAACCTTTGCTTGTAGCGACTGTTCGCATCAGTAGCTCTGCGGCTGGTCAGGTAAGATTACGTAATTTTACGAAAATAATGGTTCATTTATGGGAACATAAGCCATGAACGTTTAGTGGCTAAGAGATTTCTTGTAAAAAATATTTAAAATCGTGGTAGCAGAATAAAACGTCCGCTCTCGACCGCTGCCGCGCCTACCCTTACTTGCGGGCCTTCTGCTCGCGAGTCTCTTCCGACGAAGTTGTAAAAGCCGCCGGGCTAACAACGTTAACACAAACAAAAAGCTGCCGCGCATCTCGATGATGCCCAAGTTGCATGAAGCCGGGCGGCGGTGCGGCTTTCGAGAGACACCGTGGCCGCTGTATTTTTATAGAGCTTAAAATAAAAAAAAAATATAATTAAAATTACAAACCACTATTCAATTGTTTCTAGTTTACAAAAAACAATATGAGTAGGTTAGTAATTAATAGACCTTAGTCTATTCGCGAGTAGCGCGGTCGAGCGTAGCTGTTCGCTCACACCGCGGCATTTTTCTTTAAGCAATTTTATATCCGTTGTAACTTCTAAAAAATAGGACCGATTCGAATAATTTAAAGAGGAATATAGTACATGTAGTACAAAATCAACCTTGACTTTGAAACTATTTAGTAGGATAAGGATTAATATCATGATACGAATGTCACACTAATCTGAACAAAAAGAGTTATTGTGACTTAACTATAAGAGTTAGACATATAGCCTCGCGGACTTTTTTGTGAGTAATGATGAGCACTATGAAAATGTAGTACATTATTTTATTTATCTTCAATAGTTTTTGTAGTGCACGTCTTATAATGAAATGAAACTTTTGTTAATAAATTTTTGATACCTTGAATGTAACTCAATATATATATAGCAACTTTCATAGGGATCTCAGTTTCTTTCAAATTAAATACTACTCATGTTACTCGCTGATAATGTAGTTGTATATAGGTGAAAGAATTTTTAAAATCGGGTTATTAGTTTTTGATTTTATTCATAACAACCTAACCAAAAAATCAAATATTTTCTCTTTATAATATTAGTTTAGGTAATTTTGAGGATTTATTTTTAATCTGTGTCTCTCACATTACATTTTATTAAAATTATGTACTCACTTTAACTCTAGTATAATGCAGTGCGCATAATCCCGAAACTTTCTTATTTTCACTAAACGTCGTAAAGATGGCGCTAGCAGTTTAATCATCTGGTACATTATTGGCTGAATTATTTGGGCGCGTTCTTTACATACGTATAATAGTTTCCCGCGCTTTTCATAAAAAAAAATATATATGGAGATCGAGTTATAGTATGTCGATTTGCTCCTCTGACATAAATATACGAATTAATTGAAAACTCGATAAATTCTCATAAAATATACAAATAAACGGCAACCCTTTATTCATTTTGGTGAATGATTCCGCGTGCTACAACATTATCGAATATTATAAATTATATTACATTAATAAAGCAGCCAGGAGCAACAGAATATAAATATAATATAATAGAAATAATATAATAAAATAATAAATAATATAAAATATAATATAATAGAAAGATATAGAAAGAAAGAAAGAAACTTGTTTATTCGCAGGCAGGCAGTTTAACTACAGCACGATAATTATGGTCTACAAAAGGTATATAAGGAAAAAAAAAAGAAACTATTACTCACTTTAAATAAATAATTAAAACTAATGTAACCAAATGTTAAATCTGTGCTGCAGCATTAGCCCACGAAACGGATCGAACTCAGCTATTGTCGAGATAACCCGACACTGGTTTCCAGTCCGACCCATAACTTATGGGAACTCGGGCGGCTGCGCGTGCGCTTATAGGAATTGAAATCATAAATTACCTAATTTAAACTTCAATTAATAAAATGATAATATATCTGCTGTAAGTCCCATCTTTAGTGATCTTGGATTGCATTAAGGTACGTGGGCATATTTATCACCTGGATATTGTGGACATTCTAGTGTTTTTGGAGAGTTTATCAATGAGTTTTTTTCTATATAGAAGAGGGGTAAATGAGCAAGCAGTTCACCTGATGTTAAGCGATCACCGCCGCCCATGAGATTCTGGAACACCAGGGGAGTAGCAGATGCGTTGGCGGCCTTTCAGAAACGAATAGGCTCTTTTCTTGAAGGTCCGTAAGTCGCAGCTAGTTCCACAAACTCGTCGTGCGTGGAAGAAAATACTTCGAAAAGCGCACAGTTGTGGAATGCAAAACATCAAGGTGATGTGGATGTAATTAAGTACTGTGACGCGATGTACGATGGTAAAACTCAGCGGCTGGAATGATTCCGAACAATTCTTCGGAACACTCCCCATAGTAAATAAGATAAAAAACGCAAAAAACGCAATGTCTCTTCGCAAGGCCAGTGAATCCAGCTTATCGGAAAGAACCTGGTTTTCTAATATCGTGATCAGCCATAATAATTATCTATAGGTATTGATATATACATATATGACATGGGATGCTGCAACATACACGCCGCATCACCAGGGATAAAACAGCATTTTGTCGTATTTGGGCTAGTTTTATAAGGCCGATGGATGGACTATTGATTATTGACTTTTACATGCTGATACAGTAAAATGTGTTGTGTCTAATTTTTTTAAGATCATAATTCTGTACCACCACCACCACCACCATTTCAGCATGCCATTAGTCCACTGCTGAACATAGGCCTCCCCCATAGAGTGCAACAAAAGTTTGTAGCTCTCATTTTGGGGGTTTTTGCCATAGTTGCCACGCTTGGCAGGCGGGTTGGCAACCGCAGTTTATTTATTATGATGCTCCAGGAAGATGCTGCTGCCCATCTTCTGCTTTTAATTTTCCCTCTGTCGACTTTTACGACACCCACGGGACCAGATGGGGTGGTTAATTCTCTTAAGCCGCTACCACACGACAATTCTGTACCAAATTCTCCCAAATAAATACTATTGTATTGTATTATTTTCATACGTTATTTACCTAGATAAATATTTACGAACGAACACCACCATTTTAGAAATTTAAAAAAAATATCATCACGTATAATACAATATGAAAATAGGCAGAAAGCATTTTCTATTTGCACATCCCGACGCTTCGGTTTATTTTTGTATTTTTGCAAGTCCCCGAGCCTCGCTGTCTGTTCCGTATGGTTGCGCAGATAACAAAGCTCGCGATAATGACTCTCGGAAAGAGATGATTGATATATTATTACAAAACTATGACGGGGCTATGGCCGCGACATAAAGTTTTAGACTATTTCCTTAGGTGGTTTATAAATAATTGTGGTAATAATAAAAAAACGGAGTGTAAAAATGTTACGTAAATTAAAATAATACGTTTTTTTTTTCATAAAGGTGACGGAACGAGCTAAACGTTCACCTGATGGTAAGTGCAACGTCTGCCCATAACAAATGCTGTGTCACTCAGAAAATTTCTGTGTGACACCACACTGCGCCCGTCACCCTGGGACATCAGCTCTTAAGTCTCATATGCCCAGTGATTACGCTAGCTCTCAGTGCCCTACAAACCGAAACACAGTAATGTTTGCACAGTACTGCTTCACGGCAGAATAACTGGCCCTGGGGCGGTATCTACCTAGACGGATTCCTGCATAGGAATCCGAACACCAGTAACATCCATATGCCTAGTAAAATCACTAGCTACCAGTGCCCCTCAAACCAAAACACAGTAATGTTTGCACACTACTGCTTCACGGCAGAATAACTGGCCCTGGGGCGGTACCTACCTAGACAAATTCCTGCATAGGAATCCTACCACCAGTGACATCCATATGCCCAGTAAAATCACTAGCTACCAGTGCCCCTCAAATCAAAACAAGTAATTTTAGACGGATTCCTGCATAGGAATCCTACCACCAGTACATACGTTATAATTATAGCTGTTTTATTTCCTACAAATTATAATATCTGTAATTGTTTATGAATGTTCGTAACGTTAATAACGTTAACGTTAACGTTATAATTTCAGCTGTACATTTCCCTCATGGCACACGAGTCGGTAGTATTCGGTACTAACGACTCGCGCCAATAGATGTTTCGTGTCAAAACAATACTAAATCGCAGTCGTTACGCAATTTTCGTGCATCAGTTTGAGCTTTATTGTGTCCACTCTCAATTTTCTTTTATTTGTTGGGGGCTACCACATACATACATACATAAGATCACGACTGTATCCCATAAGGGGTAGTCAGAGGCTGGGCACTCACTGCAAAAGCTGATGACTGCCACAATCCACGTTTCACCAAAACAATATAATGCACTTGGTGTAATAGGTGGAGAGCCCATCGCCATCTACTATCTGCTGAAATTAATTGTTTGTGCCGTGGCAGCTCAGGGGCTAGGCGCTCACTTTAAATCTCATAGTACGCAAGTCACCTGGGTTCGATTCGCGGTGCCGGCACCTCTAAAATTGTTAATTGCTGATTTACCACGTGCTCGGCGGTAAAGGAAAACTTCGTGAGGAAACCTGCATGTCTGAGAAATAAAAAATATTTCGAAGCCATGTGAAGTCCGCCAACCCGCGTTGGAGCAGCGTGGCGGATACTTCCTGGCTCCAAAACCCTCTCGGAAATGAAAGGAGGCCTGTGCACAGCGGTGAGATATTTATAGGCTGTTGCTTTGCTTTACTTTTTACTACCGGCTGGAATACGAAACAGTTGCTTCAGAAACTCCGCCATGTGTGGCGTCGTTTCTGAATGTGAGAAAACTCGGGAAACTTTATCTTTGTAACGCCCTGATGCAGCTGACCAGGTTTTCGCAGAGCGGTTTCGGAGTACACCAAGCGTTAAGCTATCATCGCCATCATCGCATCAGCCTATCACTAGTCCACCACTGAACATACGCATCCCCCATAGATTGCCACAAAAGTTGCAAGCTCTCAATTTGGGGGATTTTTCCATAGTTGCTACGCTTGGCAGGCTGGTTGGCAACCGCAGTTTATTTGTTCAGGTATATTTTAGGAAGACGTGATGAGATGGGGTGGTAGATTTCTTTTGATAGGATTCCTATGCAGGAATCCGTCTAGGTAGGTACCACTCCAGAGCCAGTTATCCTGCCGTGAAGCAGTACTGTGCAAACATTACTGTGTTTCGGTTTAAAGGGCACTGCGAGCTATCGTAATCACTGGGCATATGAGACTTAAGAACTGATGTCTCAGGCTGACGGGCGCAGTGTGGTGTCACACATAAATGTTCTGGGTGACAGAGCATTTGTTATGGGCAGACATTGCACTTACCTTCAGGTGAACGTGTTGCTCGTTCCGTCACTTTTAACAAATAAAAAAAAACTCCCAATCTTTACCATCTAAAATCTACCAGTCTCGTGTCAGACGTGTCACGAAAGTTTTCTTATGAAAAAAAAGTCCGATGTCCGTAATATTCCGAGGGAGGTTTCGGACATTCGTAAAGACTGTCGAACTGTGTATCGGTAACTTAGGTTTGAAGATTTTTATTTCCCATTAGAACATAGGTTCACTTAAAATGAGACACAATATACTGAAATTAAAACAATTTACCTCTAACGCATTGGACACTGTCATTACGTATTTAAGAAAAAAAATATTACATTGTGCAAAATATAGGTCTTAAGTTTACTCTTATAAATGTGTATTTTATCGCATTCTATTTTTTATTTATTTGGATTACCAACAAATGTTACACCTATACATATAGTACATTTTATATACTGAATAAAAACTAAGTGCACATTTATAAAACACCGCATGCTTAGTGTTCATAGCTCCCATACTAGCATTATAGTAAAAAAAAAATCACCTAACAACTTCAAAATTAATTAATAATAACAATATTACACGGTCATGTCAATGTTTTGGTGAATTTTTTGCCGAAAAACGTTTCTTTTATTTCATTTGGTAACTTATTATATAGCTGTACTCCTTCCATCAAAATTGTTTTCTTCCCGTAATTAGTGGGTGAGCTAGCGAGTTTTATTTTGTTTTTATTTCGTAGATTGTATATATTTACTTTTATATTTACTTTGGGGGAAACATCTTCACATTAACAATATGACCTAGCATGTTTTTTAGTATTTATCTTAACAAATAGTGTCGTAAGTGGTGAACACTCCTAAAGAACTAAAAAGTCAGATCTTGATAGGAACTCATTATTTTATTGTATTCTTTATAGCGAGTCATTGTTCTTTAATGGTCTTACGTCACAATTATGTGATACCGAAACAAAAACTTGACACCGGGACAGCCATTATTTTGCCGTTCCATTTGATCTAATCGCGCGGCTTCGTACTCAGTACGCCCAGCCGTCAAATTTAAGAGGTTTTACTTTAGACATCTGGCGCTTTCACCGGTTTACCGCTTTAGCTCTCTCGAGAAATAAATAAAAATAAAATAGAATAAAACACATTTATTTATCACACCAAGTAAAACTAAAAACAAAAAAAAACTTCTTTCTTCTTTCTCTTTAAAAAACAACAATTTGTGACCTTTATAAAAATCTTTGTGACATTTCTTTTCAGATGTAATAAGTGATGAGAGAATACATCATGAGGAAACCAGTGGAAATGTGAAGTCCGCCAATAAAAAAAATTACATGCAACAATGTCTTTGTGTTATAAGTCTGGTATGTGGTGGTAGCATAAGAGAACCAGGAATAAACCAGAAATAAAACATAGAAATCCTATCACCAAAAGTAACTGGCCGTCTTCGCAGGCCACCCCTATTCTGCCGTCGAGCAGCAGTGTGCAAGCATTACTGTGTTTTTGTCTGGAGGGCACTGAGAGCTAGTGTAATTATTGGCCATATGAGACTTAAGAACCGATACCCCAATATGGTGCCACACAGAAATGTGCTCGGTGTCAAAGCAGTCGTTATGAGTAGACGTTACACTTACCATCAGTGTAACGTTTTGCTCGTCTCATCATTGTATTCTATAAAAACTTAACGTCTTATCTCTTTCGCGTGGGTATTGAAAGAGTTGATTTAAGACAGAAAAACATAAAAGCTTCTAAAATACTGCGAAACCAACATTGCAAATATGTCAGATGTAAATAAATGAGACAAGTGACGGGCATCAGCGACAAGGTGTAAGGTATCAAAAGTCTCAGTATAGACATGTCCCTCTGCTGAGAACAGGCTTTCTCTCATTTATGCGAGGGTTCTGGAGCCGGGAAGAGTCGTTTACCACTCTTCCATTTTTTAAAAAACCTGTCCTAATAAGTTCAAAAGTTCAAACGAACGAAGTCACAGGACCGGCTAGTGTAGAATCATCATGTCAGCCTTTCTAGTCCACTGCTGAACATAAGCCTTCCCCATAGATTGCCACAAAAGTTAGCAGCTCTAATTTTGGGGGGAGTTTGCCATAGTTGCCACGCTTGGCAGGCGGGTTGGCAACAGCAGTATATTTTTTGAGATGTTCCAGGAAGATGCTGCTGCCCATCTCCTAGTTTTCATTTTCCCTCTGTCGACTTTTACGACACCCACGGGATGAGATCGGGTGGTAGATTCTCTTAAACCGCTACCACAAGGTATGTAGTGTAGAATAACCGTGATCAAAGTCATCGAAACCGATATTTGAAATCGTAATATCCACAAAAAAAAATCTATTTACAACTTAAAGCTGAGAAAGAGAAAGGAACTTTGCTTAACACGTCCCGTTTCAATTCGAACTTACCGGCGAAATATAAATTCAGCACATCAAAATAAGGAGAACGAAAAAGGCATTCTTAGAGTTCTTTACGAGTTTATACTAATTTGCATTGCTTTGATAGATACGCGAGTTTACAAACTGGTGTTCGGAGATATTTTACAATAGAATATTTTGGACACGGATAACGTTTTTATATTTTTAAATAAAACTCACAGTGTAATTACGAAATGACAAAACAGGAACAAAAAATGCTAAATAGTAAAGATAACAATATGACTTCTGCAGATTATAGATAAGATAGATAGATTAAAGTTTTGTTTGCAAATCACAAAACAGTACACGCATAGCCAAAATATAAAACACAATTTTAACAAACTAAAACACAAGGAGTAAAATGTGAAAAGTAATATTAACAAAAGGAAAAAAAAACTATTTAAATACATACACTTTTTTTATTGCACTGTAGTATCACTATAAAAATGATGATTGTAAATATACCTCGTAAACTATATACACGTTACTTTAATATTTTGATCATAATTACAATACTTTTGATAGATAGATAGAGAAGAGAAGCTTATTTTAAAAATCTTTACATGTTTTTTCTTCAACTTTATGTGAAAAAAAAAGAAAATTCTCTAATCACAATTACGAAGTGGTCTACTTATGTAATAAAAAAGTTTATTAAGTAATGAAACTGCTTTCGGGTTCTTTGAGAATTCCTTTTCCCTGGTTGTTGTGAATAGTTTTTCTTTTTAAATTATTTGAAAAAAAATATGAGGTTTTCAATTCGTCGATTAGAAAGAGAGTACCTCAGGGGTCTGGTCGTCTCATATAAATTTTCTCAAGTTCTGATTGTAGTATCCACGAGAAAATCATCAAACTCTTGAATTAGTATGTGTATGATTTGATGACGGTTTTTTTTTACTATGGACTGGTTTTTATCAATGATTTGTTACTCATTTTTGCGAAAAAAAAAACTCTCAATGTGGATTATACTGGGACACAAAAGTGATGATGATAATGTTCTTCTGACCGATTTCGACCACGTCGCTAATGCGATAAGATCGGAGGTAGGCGAGGATGCAGTGTCAGAAGCACAGGGACAATCACAACACAACCAGACCCGAAAACCAACAATTTGTGTTTTAGCACAAATGTTGGCTCCGGCTGGGATTCGGACTCAGGACCTGCGGCGTAGAAGTCAGGTACTCTGACCAGGCGCCGCGGTCGTCAAAAAGTAGGACTTGACTGAAGAGGTAGGTACACTATAAAAAAACCCTCGCGTCTGCGAAATGCGACTAACATGTTAATAAGGAACGGTTATGTTAAATAAACGGTAGGAACGCGACCCAAGTCGTTGCTAGAATAAAGGAAATGATTAACTACGGAATAAGAATTGTCACATTTCGAAATTGCTGGAGACTTGCCAGCGGTGTCAACAATTATGTGTTTTCCCTTACAAATCAATGGTACTGTAATAAAGTACAATTATTCGCAAGAAAGAACATCTGAACGGATAATCTCTACTATAATTATTCTCTATTATATTAAATCTACATTATAATTATTGTACGGGTTGCTTCCCACAATCTTTAGTTGATATTAAATGATGCGAGTTGTCGAGACATTTTTTAATTACGATATGTTTGAGCCGTGATAGCTCAGGGGCTAGGCACTCGCTTTAAATTTCATAGTACGCGAGTGACCTGGGTTCGATTCCCGGTGCCGGCACCACTGAAATTGTTAATTGCAATTTTAAGTGCTGATTTACCACGTGCTTGGCGGTGAAGGAAAACATCGTGAGGAAACCTGCATGTCTGAGGAATAAAAAAATATTTCGAAGACATGTGAAGTCCGCCAACCCGCATTGGAGCAGCGTGGCGGATTCTTCCTAGCTCCAAAACCCTCTCAGAAATGAGAGGAGGCCTGTGCTCAGTAGTGGGACATTTATAGGCTGAAACTTTACTTTCACTTTTATATGTTTGAGACTTAAGAACGGATGTCTGAGAGGGACGGTTGCTATGTGGCGTCACACAGAAATATTCTAAGTGACATAACATGTGTTATGGGTGAACGTTGCAATCACCACCAGGTGACCACCGTTTTCTCATCTCGTCAATTTATGCTATAGCTGATACAATCAGGCGTTACTTTGCGGAAATCCATTAAAATGAAGGAAGGAAAGTTAATTTGCTGAGATCCGCATGCAAAATATGAAATGGTGTATATTACCTGTTTTGAAGAGAACCGCCCGCTCTCCCACATTAGCGTGCACGAGCAAACTACATATAACCGCCACCGGGAACCGCCACCGGGAACCGCCACCAGCGGGGCTATTACGTATCCAAAGTGAAGATCACTTATAAAAGTGTTGAACGAATATCTGCCAAATGATTGTTTTCATACTGGTTATGGTTAACGATAATGACGATTTTTTTTCATATGACGTCTTTTTTTGTTAATCACAGCCAGTATGCAGACAGTTATTGGACAGATATTCGTTCATCACTTTTAGAAGTGATCTTAACTTTGGATACGCAATAGCCCCTTAGATACCCTCCACCACTACAACACTACCACTAGGAAATATACACCACCGAAGTCGAGACCACAACACGTGTTTCACCCGAAAACGAGGCATTATTAAGTGATATTGACGCTACGACAGTCAGCCGCCGGCTAAGTTAACTTTCCTTGCTTAATTTCCCCTGTTGACTTTTACGACATCCACGGGATGAGATGGGGAGGTAGATTCTCATAAGCCGCCACCACACGGCAATAAAAATATATTTACGCAATCGTGTGAAAGTCATTAAAGATTTGAAATGACACAATTGAAATGACATCTGTTAAATAACGAAGATGACAACAACACAACGTCATATAATTAACTGCGACGACCAAGAGACTCGGGCCGCAGTCTTTACTCGTTAAGATTTTGTTTACAGGTTACTGTATTAAAGAGTATGTTTCGTTTCAATTTGTGCCAGCGTATTCCGTAGTCTTCTGTAGCTGCGTTGTGTAGCCTTCTGAGAAATATAAATCATGTTCTAAAACTAGTGAAACATTTCCAGTCAGTTCAGAAATTGCATCATAAATCAAAAGTGACGCTTATCGCTGTAGTTACGTTTTTATTACAGGCACGATGTTCGTCTTGACGCATTCGTACTTCGCCGACAATTGCTTGAAATAACTCGGGATGTTGTGTCTTTCTTACAACGTCTATATCCATTAATTTCCATTTTAAGTACACATAATTTTTCATGGGAATTTACGGTAGAACATTAAATAAGGTATTAATATTCACCTTTTAGCCTAAATCGTGGAAAGTGAGAATTCAATGTGAAGTCAAATTGGGCACTGGCAATCGAGAGCATAGAGATCGAAGAAAAGTCTTCTTCGATGACAGAATGGTGACATTTTTGGGTAAATTGATAAGGAAACATAAAAGAGTCGAGCTAACATTAGTATTGTATATATCACACATTGGTCACAGTATTCTGCGCCACCGGTCCTGGGTTCGATTCCCAGCCGGAGGTAACATTTGTGCAAAAACACAAATTGTTGCTTTTCGGGTCTGGTTGTGTTGTGCATGTGAAATGTATGTTTGTAAAACGCACCCACGATACAGGAGAAAATCCTAGTGTGGGGCTTCGTTTTTTTAAAAAAAGAAAAAAAAAAAAAGAATTTTGGTAATGCAAGACTAGATAAGAAACTCTTACAGTTTTCACTGGCGATGAGATACTTATGCAAGAATTCGTTAAGAAATATACTTTAACAGTGCCTCTTATTCTCCACAAAGCAATAATAGCCTGTTACAAAGTCGACGCTATGGGACCGGGAGGCATATTTTATACAACACTGTTATACATTCATCATTATCATTTCAGCCTATCACTAGTCCAATGCTGAATAGGCGTCCCACCCAGATGGAAACAAAACGCGGCCCTTATCCATTTGTATACATCATGAAATAATGCAGCCCATCTTAGTCCACTGCTGAAAATAGGCCTCCACATAAATTGTCATTAAACACGGTCACTAGCTACTGTATTAGATTGCTTGTGCACGCTAATGTGGGAGGGCGCGCGGTGCTCTTTAAAAGTGCTAGGTAATATACACCAATATATACCTTAAGAGAATCTACCACCCCATCTCGTCCCGTGGGTGTCGTAAAAGTCGACAGAGGAAAAATGAAAACCAGGAGATGGGCAGCAGGGTCTACCTAGGTACATCTGAATAAATAAACTGCGGTTGCCAACCCGCCGCGTGGCAACTATGGCAAAACCTCCTCAAATAGAGATCTACAAACTTTTGTAGCAATATATGGGGGAGGCCTATGTTCAGCAGTGGACTAGTGATAAGCTGAAATGATGATGATATTTTCCATGCGGATCTTAGCAAATTAACTTCCTTTCCTTAATTGTAACAGATTTTTCAGACAGTCTTGAGCCACCGGGAGAACGATTTGATCGTGTCGTCACTTTCTCACATTTAAAAATATCTTGCACTGAGTTGAAAATGGAAACAAAAGCTACAGAAAACCTATCCAATTTGCATATTTTAAGATCCATCGTTACCTGTAAAACTGCTCTGCGCTCAACCAACAGAGACGATTTGTTGGATACTCAGACAGTGTCCACAGCTCGAGGCGTTCTGTACATCTACAGAATTATTTAATAGCTATCGTCTCGCACTTATTTGTGGTAAAAGTTTGTAACTTTAGTTAGAATTTCACTTTTATTGGCTCTGAATAATGATGATGATAATGATGATATTCTCCTGGCCGATTTCGACCACGGCCACAACTGTCGAATATTGTCGATAGCTATCAACTGCGCAGGAGATATTATAGCGCCACAAGTGTACGCGCAAACACAGAGGCACTCACTCGTCCCAACCTACCCGCGCCCGATGTAACGCTAATGCGATAAGATCGGAGGTAGGCAAGGATGCAGTGTCAGAAACACGGGGACAATCACAACACAACCAGACCCGAAAACCAACTATTTGTGTTTTAGCGCAAATGTTGGTTCCGGCTGGGATTCGAACCCAGGACCTGCGGCTTAGAAGTCAGGTACTCTGACCACTAGGCCACGCGGTCGTCACCTGAATAAACGACTCACTCTAACCATGCGGGGCTATGATTACGTGGATTTAAAGATTACATACATACAGTCGTGACTTTTTCCCATATAAGGGGTAGGCAGCGGCTACACACGTAGATCACTTTTCGCGCCGGCGGGAAGTGAGACGTGGCGGGTGGCTAAGCAGGTAACCGCCATTTTGTAAAAGTCAAAAAATCGTACTTCCCATTGCGTTCCCACGAGCAGTATAGTGACAGCATTGCATACTATGGTGTAGTTATGTTGGAAGAAAGGCTGTCCCTATAGTACCTTAATTGCCTCTTACGACACCTCGGCAGGCAAGAGGTAGGTGCTATTCTACCCTGCCGGACACCTATTGGCTTATCTGTTTTTAAAATAGTGTCTAAATTACACAATTTTTAATTTAAATATATTTAAAAGTTTTTTTACATATATAGTCTTATTTATTTTCAAGTTACTAAAACTACGTCTTTATTTTATTCAAGTTATAAAACTTCAAGCTAAAATTTTATACGCGCAGTCGTGGAAGTTCTCCGCTCACCTGGGATTATAACATTTGTTATTCTAAGTTTTGGAAATAATTTCACGTCCGAATGAACTTTGCAGAAACCGCCGCATGTGACGTGTGAATACAAAAACGAAATTAGTTTCGTTCCTTTATTTATTAGGTCAAAGAAGAGTACTGTAATGCTTCCGACTAAGCTAAAAGTCAAATTTTCATACTCGCGGTCACACGTTATGAATAACTGACATTGGAAAATAGAATTTTGCAACACCCATCTTGAAAAATAGAGGTCAAAATAAATACGCCAAAATCTGATCCAAATAGGTAGTAATTACGTATTTAAATCAAACTATTTTTATAGTTAATCGAATCAGGCGTTACTTTGCGGAAATCCATTATAATGAAGGAAGGTAAGTTACTTTGCTAAGATCCGCATGCAAAATATAAAAATGGTGTATATTACCTAGTTTTTTGAAGAGCACCCGCCCGCCCTCTCTCAGTAGCGTGCACAAGCAAACTAACACCGCCACCAGGAACCGCCACCAGGTACCCTCCACCAACCACTACAATACTACCACTAGATAATATACACCACTGAAGTCGAGAACACGACCGCCGAGCGTCTCGGCGGCCGTCTGTCGTAGAGTCTATGACGCTTGATAATGCCTCGTTTTGTGGCGAAACACGTGTCGTACTTACCTTCCTTCAAACAATTTCACAGATTACCGAAATAGCCTTGCAAGCTGAAGTAGCAACGGGTCCGCCATCTAGCTTATAGCACAGATAAACGTTGGGGAAGAAAGATTCTCGATATTGGTAACCTCGTACCGGCAAACACAGTGTAGGGCGACCCCCCACTAGATGGAGCGACGACCGGCGCGGTTTTGCGAGAAGTCTAGCCACCAGGTTGTGTGGCTATCTTTATCTTTAGTGAAGCCTTCCTCAAAGATAGCCACACAACAAGTAAGTTTGTAGGTGTAATTTTAAGAAGATTTTGTAATAGTTGCCACGCTTGGCAGTCGTACTGGCAACAGGATTTAACAGGATTCATTCACATGTTCCAGGGAAATTCAGCTGCCCGAATGAGTGAATACGGAAGCGTCACTGCTTAACATAGGCCTCCCCCTTGAATTGCCACAACAGCTTGAAGCTCTCACTTTTGGGGGATTTTGCCTTATTTGCCACGCATGGCAGGCGGCTTGGCAACCACAGTACATTTATTCAGACGTTCTGCCCATCTCCTGGTTATTATTTTCCCTCTGTCGACTTTTACAACACCCACGAGATGAGATGGGGTGGTAGATTCTCTTAAGCCGCCACCACACAGTGACATATAGTACGACATACAGTAAAAGATACATAATATCTGTGCCATTGCACCTTTTAAATAAACAGGAATCACAATTTGAACTCATAAAACCTTCTCTAGCTATTACAGTACTCCAGAGAGACGAGAGATTACATATTAAACTTAGTGTTACAACATTTTGCTGAACTTATTAATCCATATAACGACTTTAACTTTATAATATTGTTCTCCCCGGAACAAAACCCTTCTTGCAATCTAATATAAACATCTTTATCCACACGGCACGTTTTCCTAACGAAAGGACCGAATTCAATCATGTTAGTGGGTTTAAATAAAACTATTTTTACTGACTGCCCAGTCCCCCCGTGACCATGGGTGCTGTAAAGCGCCCGAAACGTCGGGTTAAAAATAGTTATAAATTAAACGCGATAAAATCCGTAAAAAATAGTTTTATTTAAATGTGTAATATTCGCGTAAATAAAAGAAAACATTATGTTAGTGGGTTGACATCCTGCTGTCAAATTATTTAATATAACGTACATACATACAATACAGTCACGCCTTTTTCCCATATTAGAGGTAGGCAGAGGCCGCTCAAGTAGCCCACTTTTGGCCGTCGCGGGAATCGAGACGTGACGAATGGCGAACCACGTCGCCGCAATTTTGATACGAGACGAAAAATTCTTTCTCCCCATTGCATTCCCACGAGCAATGCAGTGACAGCATTGCATTATTATGGTGTTATTCTGCACGACTAAAGGGACTTCGTACAATACCTTAGCCGCCTCTTACGACACCTCGGTAGGAAAGACGTAGCTATTCTACTGTGCCGCACACCGGTCGACCGCGTGGCGTAGCGGTTAGCGTACCTGACTTCTGCGCCACCGGTCCTGGGTTGGATTCCCAGCCGGAGGCAACATTTGTGCAAAATCATAAATTGTTGCTTTTCGGGTCTGGTTGTGCATGTGAAATATATGTTTGTAAAACGCACCCACGATACAGGAGAAAATCCTACTGTGGGGCTTCGTTTTTTTAGATAAAATAATAAAAAAAAATAAAACACCTATCGGCCAACTGTCATGTCGTTGTTTTATGCATGGTTTTAAATATAAAAACCTAAATTTTAACACAAAAAAAAAGGTAAATGAACAGCAAGCAACGAAGCTCGTGAACTCGTAAAAGTAATAAACATCTGTTGAGCTTATTTTAATTAGCGCGAACTCTTCCTTTTTCAACTGTCTAGATGATTATTTTTAATTACAGAACTCTTTGTAACTTATATTTTTAATAAAGAACATTTCGTGCCATTTTTATTTAATTGGAAAAAGTGAGTAGACAAGCAAAATGTTCATCTGGTGGTAAGTGCAACGTTGGCCTATAAAGAACGCTGCGTCACCCAGAACATTTCCGTGTGACACATCACATCAGTTCTTAAGTCTCATTGCCCAGTGATTACGCTAGCTCACAGTGTCCTTCAAACCGTAACAGTAATGTTTGCACACTACTGCTTCACGGCAGAATAACTGGCCCTGGGGTGGTACCTACCTAGACGGCTTCCTGCATAAGAATCCTATCACCAGGTCATTGGTATCGCATTACAGAAATAAGTTGCAACTGCCAAGATGTAAAAAGTATTTAAAATCATGTTGGATTGCCGCAACGAAAAGGACCCGACTCAGCATTATGCTACAGCAAAATTGCCGCAGCGCTGTTATTCTGTCGACACCACTAATCTAAAATCTACGAGCAGTTGTCAGACAGTTTAAATTTATGCAATAAAATAACAGAAAAGCTAAAAAAAACTAAAGATATTTTAAATGTATATGTTTATATAATAAAACATAAAGATAAAATTCTGATATAACGATAAATAATGAAAAATAAATAGATAATATATTACTTTTAACTTTGTTGACAATAGTATATAATAGAATAATGAAAGAAATAATAATAATTAAAAATATTTATACTATGTTATAGTGCAAATTCCTGGACAATGGTGTACATCATTGACCAATATTCATTTTTTATCTGTGTAAACCACGTCAAATCTTGTACTGCTTGTACACGTCATCTATTTCAATTTCAACATGGAAACTGAATTTTATTATTTTTCTATTTTGAGGCTGAAATGATGATGATTTTGCTTTACTATAGAAGACAAAGATGAGACCACGAGACAAATCGTAAACCTGATGGTATGCGCCCATAACTAATGCTGTGTAAGAACTGATCTCTCTAGATGACTGGCAAAGTGTGGTGCCACACAGAGTAGTTCTGGGTGACACAGCATTACTTATGGGCACACTTTGCACTTAGCACCATCACCTTGTAGCGACATCTATTTCGCCACATGAGAAGCTCAAGAAATATTCGCTTACGTCCATAATCGCGCTATAAAAGTTTTCTGAGATGCGAACTATATATACAACATCTAAATATTACTAGTTGGAGGAGACGTCCTCCCGGGATCAGACCATTCGATCTGGCGGGTAGCTACCCTTTTCATGGGCAATATCGCCACCACCATATGTCGCCACAACCTGATGTTATGTGTAAAGCGTGCCCAAAGCGTTTTGCTCATCACGCTATCAAATAAAAAAACGGGCACTGCGGTGGTACTTAGATATTATATACTATAGATGGATTCTTGGATTACGTTTAAGTTACTAAGAAAAGTGTTCAGTTGAACAAAGTTACCGACGATTTTAAAAGAGTCCACTGTAGACTTTATAACGATCTCAAGTAACATATCTTGAGGCATCACACTGCGATGAGAAACGCTAAAATGCCATTAAAACTTTTGAAATAAAAAGTTTGAATAAAAATTTTTGTGCAGAAGTTTCCATTCCTGCCTTAAAAAAAAAGATAAAGCTGTAATGGCGGATTAAGTAAATTTATATTTCTTATGCTACCAACATAGTGATATGGAAGTATTTACTGAGGTGGCGGATGTCCTGATGTCATAGTTAACCCGGCGTACCTTCAGCTGCTTTAAAATTAGTTTCATTTAAAAGTATTTATGAAATGAAAATGAATTTTATTTCACAATAGAGGTATTTTAAAAAATACATATCATTTTCTTGAAAACAAAAAACGAGGCACATCGTAAGTGGATTTTACAGAGTTCACAAAAACCCGAACAAGGATTTTCTGTGCGATACTCGAACCTATGATATGGTAGCACT
Organism: Luehdorfia chinensis; assembly: GCA_019845155.1. NCBI lineage: Eukaryota > Metazoa > Arthropoda > Insecta > Lepidoptera > Papilionidae > Luehdorfia > Luehdorfia chinensis. The sequence continues at coordinate 641,715 of JAHVAK010000580.1, forward strand.
AAAGCCAATCGCGTTTTACTTCGAAAAAGCAAAAATACTTGTGAATACTTCTTTGTTTTTGTTCTCTGTTACCGCTGCGGGGCGTAGGTATCAGCGAACCTGATTGACACACACCAGTGTTACCAGGTACACGGTAATAACCGTAGAAGCACGGTATTTTTGAACAAAACACGGTCTACGGTAGTGATTCACTTCCGTGTAATTTTCTACGATAATTTTAAATATAAACTACCATGTTTAACTGTAATTAATAATAAAGCGAATAAAATGTCTAGTTCGAAAATATACGTTTACGTATATTAATATTATAATTCCGAATTATACTGTCCGTGTCAGCTGTTAGGTGATCCTAATACAACTAAAATGCAAAATGGTTGTTTAATAATTAATGCCCGAAATCGCAGAACCGCCGCGCCAGTAAATTCCAGCCAGTTTGTTCAATCTGAGTTGCAGTGTTTGGTCATTTTAAAAAGTGAAAGAAATTGAGAACTAATATTTTGTCAAGTCAATGATATTTAAACGAAATTGTCTTGTACAACCGTATATTCACCGGCATGGAAACACCTGTGTTGATTTGTGTTGACCTACTACGAATATAATATCAAAAATGACTGCAGCTATTATTTACTTACATCAAGAAGTTCTTGTTTTAGATGAAAGAAAGTGGTTAATTAAATTATGAATAAAAAATTTGAATATTGGTAGATTTTTTTAATATTCTACACGTTAATTGACAAGGTATTTTTCAAATTTGTCTACGGTTTTTTCAATCTGAAACACGTTATTTTAGACCCATCAACACGGTAGTTATTTCTTTTCATCTGGTAACACTGACACACACAATGGTCTTGGGTTTAAATATCAGTCATGGCTTATTGTTGTGCATAATAAAAAACTGTTAGGAAAAAAACATTTGCAGTAATACGCAACAGACTAAGATTTTTTTTTCTTTAGTAAAAAACGATGCTACACAGTAGGATTTCTCCGGTGTCGTGGGTATGTTTTCACAGACATAAATTCCACATGCACAAACCACCCAGACCCGGAACCACTATCTGTAGGCCATACAAATATTTATCCCGTGCGGGAATAATACCGGTGACCCGGGGCGTAGAAGCCAAGGGCTCAGCCACTGCGCCAATCGAGCCGACATAATGATATCCTTTATTGGATAAAGTGGCGACACGAGCATAACGTTCACCTAATAGTATGTGCAACGTCTGCCCATAACAAATGCCATGTCACCCATAACATTTCTGTGTGGCACCACAATGCGCCTGTCACCCAGATACATCTGTTCATAAGTGATTAAGTGAGTGAAGTGAATTCTGAATTTATAGCTGTGTTCGAAAATCCACCAGGAGGTGGATTATCACAATGTTGTTTTCTATATTATGTTAAGTATGAAACACACTTAGTATTAATTTCATAGCTGACGACCGTGTTGGACAGTGATCAGAGTACCTGACATCTACGCCGCGGGTACTGGGTTCGGCATCGGTTGGCATCCCTGCCGGAGCCAACATTTGTGCAATTATACATGCAGTAGTAGGTTTTCTGGTTTGGTGGTGTATGTGCAATTTATGTCTGTAAAATGCACTCATAATACAGGAAAAAGCAAACTAACCGAGCATCGTATTTTTTTATAAATAAATTTGTAATTTGTAATCGGCATACTGTTATTAATTTATCAACAACTTTATAATTTTTGAGCCGTGGTAGCTCAGGGGCCCGGTGCTCGCCTTTAATTTCATAGTAAGCGAGTAACCTGGGTTCGATCCCTGGTGCCCAGCACCTCTAATATTGTTCTACAATTTTAAGTGCTGATTTACCACGTGCTTAGCGGTGAAGGAAAACATCGTGAGGAAACCTGCATGTCCGAGGAATAGAAATATTTTCGAGGACATGTGAAGTACGCCAACCCGCATTGGAGCAAGCGTGCCGGATTCTTCCTAGCTCCAAAACCCTCTCAGAAATGAGAGGAGGCCTGTGCTCAGCCGTGGGACATTTATAGGCTGAAACTTTTACTTTTATTTATAATTTTAAGTTTTGCTGTAAATCTTCCTAAAAGTATAAAAATTATTTAAAATAAAATAGTACGCGAGTGACTCGAACCCCACCTCTGGTGTCAGCGTCACTAAAATTGTGAGTTACACGTCCTTTTTTCATACGTTTTCAGTAGGCGTACCACGTTGCGAGACGTTACTACGAGTTCTCGACGGTGCCGCAAAAACGTTAGGAAAACTGATGTCTTAAAAATTAAATATTTGAAGATGTATGCGTCTTCCAACTATCACTGGCCTTGCATGGCTGACCCCTTCCAATACCCAATAAAAAAAGACTTTGCACGACTAATACAAAACTGTAGTAGGTTAAAAAAAAAATCCAAAAATTGAGACATAATCTTTTTTGCTTATTAAACGTGTATTAGTTACTCGCAACTGAAACAGTTTTCAAGATATTTAAAGAGATATCCAAAAGTTGGCGCCTAGCGACTTGTTTTACTAAGTAAGAAAACCTTTAAAAAGATAGATGTAATTCAGTTTTTTCATCGAGTCTGGAAATAAATACTTTTTGTTATTGGTGCAGAATAATACCATAATATACATTGCGAAAACTTTGCTCGTAGCAAAATGGGTCGAAAAGTAGGCTACGGGTGAGGACTCTGCCTACCCTCATATATGGGAATACGATTTTGTAATAATAGTGGTATCCCGCTGACGACAGTAAAAAGCAGTTGTTATTTTAAAATACTTTGATATACACTATTGAACACATTTTAGCTTTTCAGGCAACTATATTTATAATAATGTCCATTGAAAAACAATATGTCTTGTGCGAGGTATTCAAAAATGTGTGATGTATTTAAATACAAAAACCCATTGAGCAATAAATCCAAAAAAAAAATATTCATGTTTCATTACTTAATACCACTAGATTTACAAACTTTATTGCGTTTTAGTTTACTATTTATAACCCGACGATTCCTGCGCTTTACAGAACCCATGGTAACGGAGGAATTAGATGTCAAATGTCCTGCTGTCATAGGTAATCATCGTTTCAGGCTATCAACAAGGCCACTGCTGAACGTTGGCCTCCCCCCATAGTTCGCCAGGCTTGGCAGGCGGTTTGGCAACCGCAGTTTATTTATTCAGATGTTCCAGGAAGATGCTGCTGGCCCATCTCCTGATTTTTATTTTCTCTCTGTCGACTTTTACGACACCCACGGCATGAGATGGGGTGGTAGATTCTCTTAGGCCGCCACCACCCGGTCATAATAGTTAATTATAGTTAATTAATTATATCATAGTTTAAATAGACAACTAGTGGGACTGTCACCGGATTGGGATCCTATAAGACTTAGATATACCATAAGCTCGTTTTACATAGATCGGAGCTAAACTATGGCAGCAGTACACCTCACACCTTACTTCTGTCGTGACCACGGGTGCTGTAAAGCGACCGAAACGTCAGATTATATATAAAATAAAACGCTTTAAAATCCGTAAATCCAGTTTTAATTAATGTGAAGTCGTCGCGAAAATGTATAAAAAATCCATTAGTGAAAGAAATATTATATGACATTTGTTATTCATTACAGTATATGTAATGTCGCGCGATACAATTAAATATAAAATATCACATCTTCTATATTAATGATACTGTAAACGTTGCAGAAATTCCATTTGCATATCTTAGCACCAAGGATAGCTGACAGATACCCACCGCCTGTCATAAGCAGTAGAATTATCCATGTCTCTGTTTTAACGCAACCGCTTTGTAATCCATGGACGCAGAGTAAACACGCCTAAGGCGTGAATACGTACGTAGCATACGAGATGGTTTAAACAGCGCCCCCTTCCCAACCCGTCCTTAAAAAAGGTTTAAGCTTCAAAAGAAAAAGTTTAAAAGTGTGAACAAATTGTATTTTTACTTCAAAATTAACATTTGTAAGAATGTTACTACACACGGCAATGTTTTCATTACACTTTAATTTCAATAATTAGACAGATGAACCTTTAAATTAGATTTACAAACCCCACTCTGGTGACAAAACAAATATACTGGTGATAGGATTGCCTATGCAGGAATCCATCTAGGTAGGTATCATCCCAGGCCAGTTATTCTGCCGTAGAACATTTCTTTACCAATCTGACTGTGTTTCGCTCTAAAGGGCACTGAGATCTAGTGTAATCACTAGGCATATGAGTCATATGAACTGACGTCTAAGGGGAACGGCCGCAGTGTGGTGCCACAAAGATATATTTCAAGTAAAGTATTGTTGTGGACGGACCTTGCACTTACCATCAGGTGAACATTTTGCTTGACTCGTCTCTTCCTCATATATTCCTAAGCAAACTTTAACAATGCCAAATCTTATACTCCACTGTGCGCCCAATTAGTTTTAAAAGGGTAGAAGGATTTCTCTTCACGTATTAATATAGAAATGATCAGAACATACGTCACGAGAACATGCTACAAAAAAGGGTACACGAGTAATGTACAGTTTTCCGAAACAAATTCCATCGGTTGGTGGCGCGATTCATGCAATCCACCACAATGCATTCATCAAAGTCAAAGTCAATGTACATTCCGCAAAGTAAGATTGATGACTTTCTTTGAGTAATAGTGAGTCAGTGCCAGAATAGTGAGTCTGTAGACCCTTAGGTATGTGTGAAGATTTAAGAGCTTGGCAGCTAAAAACAGTTGCCTAATAAATAAACACCTCTACATATTTTTATTATTACTCTAAAATTACATGTAAATATGACTAAAAAAGAGGATACCCGCGGAGTTTCTTTCGCCTGTTTCTTCCCTGTACAGAGAAACCACAGAAACGGTGGAAGATGGTCAAATATTGACATTTGAAAAACAAAATCTGAATTTCTTACGCCAGAGAATAAATATTTTTCATTTCATTTCATTAAAATCAATTCTTTTTAAATAATTCATAAAACGTAATATTTAGTTAATGACTTTTGGTATAAAATTAAATAAAATAAAAGTTTAGTGTCATTGTCAACTTTCTGTTTCCCTCACAAAATAGAGAAGGCTAGCTAGCTTGCGATATGATTACTATGCAGAAATCCGTCTAGGTAGGCACTGCCGCAGTGTCAAGTGTTCTGCCGCCGAACAGTAGTGTGGGAAAATTACTGTGTTTCGGTCTGGAGAGCACCGAAGCCTAGTGTAATTACTAGTCATATGGGACTGTGGGAATTCTGAAATACTAGAAATGTGGCGCGCGGTGGTCATATTTTATGGGCAAACCCGTTATTTTCGTCCATAAAAAAGGCAAGTACCCAGCAGTGGGATCCTGTAGGCGACTTTTTATGCCTACCAGAAAATGCCAAAATTGTATTAATTTTGTTTTGGTAATTTCTACGCCGTTGTTTGCAAAATACTACAGCCGAAATGTTTCAAAATATTTGTGATGTTGTCCTACTGTAATTATTGTTGTAGAATAATTACTCTGCGATGGAAAAAACCGATTGTTTATGTAACTAGCCCCTACTGATATGCT